>JABTTQ020001487.1:0-600000 GCA_016081115.2 Rehmannia glutinosa | reverse complement strand
TCGAGGTGATGAAGTGTGTGTGTCACGCCACTATCACTAGTGTCGAGCTTGTTGAATTAGATTGTACCTCATCTTCTTGATCTTGTTCTTTGGCCATTAAGCGGATCAAGGCTTCTTCTTCGAGTCACTCGAGTAGTCGGCTTCACCGCTCTCTCTGAATCACTGTCTCTCTTGACTTGGGTTTCTCTCGATCTCTGCAGCCATCATTGCCTTTTTCTTTTCTTGTCTTCTTTCTCTCAAGACCTTTCTTTCTTCTTCATTCATTCTGTACTTGTTGACTACGGGATATGAGCAAGCGATCAATGGCATAGTGACCTGGTTGTCTACAATTCCAACATAGATATTCACCTTTTGATCGACTCTTTCTACTCTTGAGTTGTCGGCCCTTTGATACTCAACTTGTTGATGATCTGTTCTCTTGGTTGGCCTATCATCCCTTGATTTGGAGGAGTCGAGTGTCTTCCGGAAGATTCACCCTTTCCTCTCTTGTAGTTCTTGTTAAAGAACTTGTTAAATCTTTTGACCATCGGCTATTTCTTCCTCGGTCAATTGCCTCTTTGACCTCAACTCTCTTCCCATCTTTGACAATTAGAGCAAATTGTTTTTGGGTACAACTGTCTCTTCCTCGGTCTTTTCTTCTCGGCTCAAACTCATAGGCTTTGAGGTCCGAGAATAGTTCATGGTTGGATGTCTTTGATAGGTCCATGGAATGTCTCGATGCCATGACCTTCATTTCCCATTCACCGAAGACTTTTTAGGATCTTCATACACATTTCCTTGTGTGTATATTCCTTTCAAAGTGTAGCCACTCATTTGTGATTTCACGAAACCGAGCGTCTAGTTGATCCAGATTCTCTCCCGAGATCATTTTGAAATTTTCAAACTTCTCGTATACCCACGGATAATTTGTTTTCTTTGATTTGCTCGAGCCTTCACAAATCAATGTCGCTTCTCCCGATTTCTTTAGCCGTTTTGCATGATTTGACTTTGTTGAACATGGCTTTGTCCAAGGTTTTGTAGAGGATGTCCTTGGCTACATTATCCAGGTTGTATCTTTTTCTCATCATTTGTCCACTCGGATCTTGGTTTTTTAACCATGACCGGTCTAGAGCAACATCTTCTTCTCCTTCACCGCAACTCTGCGTCTGTGTGTTCACCTTTAATATTTGTAGAGGCCCATCTTCTATTACTATCCACATCTCATCATGTAATCTTTGATAGATGAGCTGCATACAAATTTTCCAATCATCAAATTCTTCAATAGTGAACATAGGGATGCGTGTCAAATTTGCTTCCATGATAATGACTTTTAATAAAAAGAATTTTGAAAGTTTAAGTACTAAAGCGGACTTTGATAAGTTTGGAGATCTAGTTCAAGAACTGTGCGGAGGGTTCAATGAACCAACCGCTCGATACCACTTGTAGGTCCCAAGGGGTGTAAGTGTAAGGTTTAGAAGGGGGGTTGAATAAACCTTACCAAATTTTCGATTTAGTCCTTTTAAAACTACGAGTTAATTTTACACACCGTGTCCTTGATGGACAATCGAATTAGTCACTCGGTAGAGTTAATCTCTCAACGACTCAAATTTGAGCCGTTGATGGAGTAACTCACCGTTGGCTACAATTTAACTTAGTTGTGGTTTTATTTTCATTGGAAGACTTAACACCCTTAAGTTTGATTAAGCAAGATTTTAGAGCTTGATTTAGTACTTATAAATTATCAAATGGATAGCAAATTTATCAAATGAGATATAAGCAATTAAAAGTGCGAGAATTTAAATCTTTGAAATGTAAATGACACAAAGAAAGTTTTTATAGAGGTTCGAAGATGGGGTAATTCTTCTACTCCTCTCTTCTCCAACTCCCGGAGGAATCCACTAAGTAATGATCGAGTTTACAAAGTGGTAGCAGTCCGGATACAAGTCTTGATCACAACAGCCACTTGATCCTTAGGGACTCGATCAGAGACGCCTTGATCACTCGGTGGCTTCTCGTGCGACTCGGCTTCTTCACGGGGCAAATGCCTTGCTACTACTACGACTCACTTGCTCAAGCTCTTTGGATTTGATCACGAAGCCCTCCAAAAGCTTAAGACTTGGTTCAACCTAGAACCTTTCTACAATCCTTCCCGGAATGTAGACCCCTTTTCTTCAAGAGTTTCCTCTTCAACTCGATTGAAGTTCTCTTTCCTTCACGAGGTAAGTGTTGGATTGATGTACTTGAAATATGAGCTTGAGGATTGAGATTGTTTCGATTTTTCTAATGTGCTTGTATATCTCACGTATGTGTCATTCATGCATCTTTTCTCAAACAAACTCCTCGGCCTTTTATAGTGAACTTTCAAAAATTTGCCCGTTGAAGAGATAGGCTCATTTTTGAAAGTCACTTTGCGATCGTTGGCTTGCTTCTTGGAATTGCCATTTCCTCGTATGAATTGTTTTATCACCTTTTTCGAACTCGACACGGTGTAGTGCTTCCCATTGGTTCATTCCTTTTGCACGCTTCAGGGACCGAGCACTCCAAGAAAGGTAGTATGGAGATATTACTTGTTTAAGTAAATCTCTTGATTTACGTACAACGGTTCTTTTACGATTATCTCGACTTGATCGCTTTTCCTTGCTTTCCCCAGGTGACTTAGTCGACTTCCAATCATTGGATGACTCTTCCGTCACTTGACTTGAGACTTGGCTTCTCTTGAGTTGACTTGATGATGTTCCACTGTTTGCATCTCACCGCTTCTTCGATCGAGTTCTGTCTGCTCTTCTTCTTGTGACTCACTGTCTCTCGTGAGAGTTTTCCTTCAAGCCTTGATTGTCTTCTTGCATGTTAGGGCGTAGGCGACTTAACTCGGCTTGGCCAGCTCTAATTGTTACAATACATTTTACAACAAGAATTGGGGTGCCAACTTTCTATTCTAAGTTTTACATGGCATTCATCAAAATCTAAACAATAAAATTCCTAACAGAATGCCATGTAAAACTTAGACTAGAAAGTTGGCACCCCATTTTCCTTGTAATTTGCATTGTAATAGATAGGGTTGTTTGAGCCGAGTCAAGTCAGCTATGCCTGGATGTACAAGAAGTCAACTGTAGATTGAAATGAAGACTCTGCTGTGAAACAACTGAGTATGGCAAGAAGGAGAAGTCAAGAATTCGACTGATGGAGTATCAGTTAGGATACAACTGTGTGAAGTGTCAGTCAAGTCAACTCTCAGGTTGAAGTGACAGATGAGCCATCCATTGATTGGAAGCTAACTCAAAGTCACCTGGGGAAGTTAGAGAACTGCAGTCAAGTCAAGACAACTGAAAAAAATCCGTTGCACAGAAGTCAAGAATATTACCTAAACAAGTAATACTTCCATACTGCCATGTCTTAAAGTGCTCAGTCCCAGAAGCGTGCAAAAGGAATAAACCAATGGGAAGATCTTACACCTGTCAGGTCGACTCAAAACGAACATTCATTTAATACGAGGAAATGTCAACATCAAGGATCGCAACAGACAAGCCAACGAACACAAGTGACTTTTGAAAATCACCTATCTCTTTAACGAGCAGATTTTTAAAAGTTCACTATAAAAGGCTGAGGAATCTCATTGAGAGAAGGTGACCTGAACCACGAACATTCAAGCAATTATTAAGAACTATAACCTGCAATTCACTCTCAAGTTATTCAAGAAAAATCCTCAAGCCTAAACTTCGAAGGAAATCAATCCATCACCAAGCTGTGAAGGAAAGACAACTTCAACTTGTTGAAGAGGAAACTTTGAAGAATCAAAAGGGTCTACATTCCAAGGAGGATTGTAGAAAGGTTCAAGGTCGAACCGGTCTCAAGTTATTGGAGGGCTTCGTGATCAAATCCAAGAAGCTTGAGCAAGTGAGTGAAGTAGCAAGGCACGGCCGCCATGAAGAAGAAGCCGAGTCGGACGAGAAGCCAACTGTGACCAAGGCATCTCGGCATCGAGTCCCAAAGGATCAAGTCGACTATGTGATCAAGACTTGTATCTGGACTGATAACCACTTTGTACTCTGATAAATACTTAGTGGATTCCTCCAGGAGTTGGAGAAGAGAGGAGTAGAAGAATTACCCCATCTTCGAACCTCTATAAAAATTATTGTGTCATTTACATTTCAGCATTTTTATTTCTGCATATTATTTTATATCTGCTGATAATTTGCTATCCAACTGATAATTTACAAAGTGCTAAAACCAAGTGTTAAAATAAACTTAAACCAAATTCAAGGGTGTTAAGTCTTCCGCTGAAAATCTCATCACAACCAAGTTAAGGTTTAGACTAAACAACTGAGTTATTCTATCAACAGCTCAATCGAGTCAGTTGAGTGGCTAACTCTGCTGGTTAACTAACTTAGATGTCCCTCAAGGACATAGCTGTGAAATTAACTCTGTAATTTAAAAAAAAAAGGACTAAAATCGAAAAGTTGGTAAGGTTTATTCACCCCCCCTTCTAAACATTACTCACACCCCTTAGGACCTACAGGCTCCTATTCAACCTGATGAAAAGCAGTGTGGTTTCTTTGTACTGCGATACATGACAGAGATACTTCACGAATGCTTCAACATTAACAAAGCTCCATTGCGATCAATGGTAAAATATACAGTTTCATATTGGAAGTTTTCAAATAGTTTAATATTGTGTAATTTATAATTTTTGCAAAATGATTAATAATTGGTTTATTAGCTAGATTAATAGTTGGATTTTACTAATATAATTCGTGTCCATAGTTCAAAAAAGTTCAGCACAAATTGATGAAGTGCGTTTGGAGTGGGCGCAATGCATACAAGATCACATGTTTGAGTAACAGGTATTCAAGCTACACTTGACTTGAGTATTTCTGCGGGGTTGCTCTTGATACAATCAATTTCTTGGGAATAACTTGTAGTAGGGATGTAGGTTTAATTTTTTTCATATTTTGTTTGCATAAATGGAAAAATTCTTTTTCTTTAATTTTGTTGAAATGGGGGTACTAAGAATATGTTAACATGATGTAATTCGAATGTCTTGGTGTGTACTGGCTAAATGACCTTTGCTATCTTTTCTCTGAAACTTATTATGCACTGTTATACCTCTTAAGCTTATGCTGCTCAGTGTATTCCAAAAATTTGAGAATATTAAAACATGTATTTAGGCATGTGCTACTGTGCAGTTCAGTATGTAATTTTTATTCCATGTGAAATATCATTGCAGGATCAATTTCTTTCGGGTTTGCTCTGTAGTTGGATTATAGTTACTGCTTCCGCTTAACTATCTTGCCGGCGATGGAGGGAAATCTTGACATTTGTTTAGGTAACCAGGGAATGAAGCCAGTACCACTGGGGTGGAATGATGTTTCTGTACGAGGGGTGGAATGATGTTTCACAATGTGTCAGTTCTATTTCTACTAAGACTCGATTTTGTTTAAAACTTTACTAGTAAGGAATGCATTGTAAGTTGGCAAATTGGGAACTGTGAGGATGTTGCAACATTTGACTTTTAAGTACTCGTTTGTATAGCCACATTTTGGCCTTTGCATATACTCGTTGTACAAATTTTGAATGGATTGCTTAATGCAGGTTATATTTGTTAATTTTGATATTAATTGTTGGTTGATTTAGATTGGTGAATATTCGTACTATTGTCGTTAATTAGAGGGGTGAAAAAACACAATATTGTTAAGAAAAATGAAATCAGTTTTAAAAAACATTATAAAGTGATGTGTTAAATCGTAACAACTACGGTTATTCTAATATAGAAATCGCTTTCAGAACCAATGTCATTTCATAACTAACTACACCGAAACAACAACACTTATAAGCCGTTGTGGTTTCAATAATCAACATCGGTTAAAAACCGATCTTACAAAGCGTTGTTGTCATATGAAACAACGTCGGTGAAAAATCGTTGTTATAAAGTTCGCACTTTAAACAACAGGGGCTTTAACATCACTTATTTTTCTTAATCAACATCGGTTTTGCACTGAAGTTGTTCCATTATTGACATCGGTGGAAAACCTATGTTTGAAAACCCCCCTTTTAACAACATGGGTTTCAACATCGGTTTTTTTCTACATTAGACATCGGTTAAAAACCGATGTCTATTAGCATTTTTCTTGTAGTGCCAGTAGCTACTAAGATGTATAGAGATTTGAAGAAGCATTAATGGTGGCCAAGTATAAAAAGCGATATCGCACAATACATGGAACAATGTTTAACATGTCAACAAATAAAAGTAGAGCATCAAAGGCCATCTAGAACATTGCAACTTCTGCCTATACCAGAATGGAAATGGGAAACAATTAATATGGATGTTTTGACAGGTTTTCCTAAAACATTAAAGGTCATGGCGGTATTTGGGTAATCGTGGACAAATTGACCAAATCAGCTCATTTCATTTCCATTTGTTCTACCTATTCCATGGACTGATACGCACAACTTTATATACATGAAGTGGTTAGACTTCATGGTGTGCCACTATCCATTGTTTCAGATAGAGACTCTAGATTCTTATCTAATTTCTGGAAGAGTCTACAAAAGGCACTTGGAACACGTTTGTCGTTTAGTACTGCTTATCATCCTCAGACCAACGCACAATCAGAGTGAACGATACAAAATTTAGAAGATATGCTTAGAGCTTGTGTTCTAGATTTTCAAGGACAATTGAGTAAACATTTACCTTTGATAGAATTCTTATATAACAACAGTGTAGGTTCCAAGGGGCGCATAGTAAGTTTAGGGGAGGTTGAATAGACTTTAACAAATTTTTCGATCTTTAGAATCAGAGTTACAAGAAATAGCTATGTCCTTTAGACAGCTTTGTTAAGCTTCAGCAGGAGAGTTAACCACTCAATAGTTCCCTTAGAGAGTTGTTGATAGAGTAACTCAGTTGAGTGAAGTTAACTTTTTAGAAAATTAGTTTCTTGTTGAAACAACGGAAGTCTGACAACCTTTTTAAAATAAACTTATCAACACTTATACTTTTTGAACAATTATTATCTTGGTAGATAGCAAAATATTAAGTAATCAAAGCGCATAATTAAATTGCAAAAATTTAAAGAAAACATACATTTTATAGTGTTTCGATGATGAGGTAATTCATCTACTCTCCTCCTACTCCAGGAGGAATCCACTAATGCAACAATAATTTTTTTACAAAATTTCAATCCAAGATTCACTTTGATCCCACAACCAGCTAATTTTCTGGGAATCATTTCTTCGCAAGGCAGCATGCCTCACTACTTCAGCTCTATGAATATTCAGGGATTTATCACACAACCCTTCTTCAGACTCAAAACAGAATCGACCTTGAACCTCACTATACTTCCTTCAATCCTTAGAAATATAGACCCCGTTGTTTTCACAAATTCTTTTCCTCTTCAACTTGATGAACAACTTCAATCTTTTCACTTGAGAGTGTTAGATGAAGTGTCTTCATTTTTGGCTTGAGAATTTTCAAATTTAGCTCGAGAGAGAGTATTTGCAGTTCTTGCTTTTCAATTCAATATTTCTTCTCAATTCTGTGTCTGGCACTTATTTGCTCATATGAATGCTCTCTCTTTCTCTCTGAAAAATTCCTCAACTTTTAAAGTAAGAGTTTGAATTTTATCCGTTGAAGAGATAGAAAAAAATTCAAACTCTTACTTAGTGTTCGCTTGGCTTGTCTTGTTTCTGCATTTTTGAGTTGATCCAACCTTGTCTACCAGCTTTCTGCGGATTTCAGAAAAGGTGTCAGTGTTCTGCAAGCTTCCCATTTGCTTATTCCTCCTGCACTCTATCAGCAGGAAGACTTTAAGGTTGCAGGTCTATTTTCATTACTAAAATAGGCAATTTCTTCGATTTCAATGCAATGGACTCTTTTTAGTTGTCTCTGAGTCCTTGAACTGCTTTACCCATTTGACTTACACTTGAGTCATCTCAATCATTCATTGGTTGACTCTGCTGAAAGTTTTTTGAAAGACTTAGCTGATGTACTTGACTGAAAGTTTTCTGATCAACTTCGGTGTGCTTCTCCGCATTCTTGAACAAGTCTTCTGCAAATTTACGTAGCTACTATTTGACTCAGCTAATATTCTATCTATTATAAAGTAGAATTTACATAAAAAATAGGGTATACAAACTTCCTAATATAAAGTTTTCTAAGCATCATAAAAATCTGAAAAATAAATTTCCTAATGATCTCCCCCTTTTTGATGATCCTAAAACTTTTTACAACATATGTGCCAAAAATATATAATTGAAAATGAATAGGATAATATTTTATTAATGTATATTTAGGCACTTACAATTTTTTGTGTATATTATAAGTGAATTGTAAAAATACAAAATTTTGACACCCTTCCCCCTATCTTCTTTGTTGTCTTCTCTTTCGCTCTTCTTCTTTTCTTCTCAGAGCTTCCCTTTCAAGCTGCCTTGCCCATTCATTTGCTCTCCGAGTTCGTTCATCTTATCTTCTTTGAGCTTCTCGAAGATCGAGCCAATAGGGCGCATCTCTTTTCAAAGGATTCATGGACATTACCCCATTTCCTCTTCTTGGTAGATAGCTTCTGCCTCTCCGAGTCTCTACCTCTGCTTCTACCTCTATCACCTCAACCTTCAACATGACTGCCACCTCAGGATACTTGACTGCTAGAAGTCTGCTTACTTTAGTACTGGAAGTCTGCTGACTCTTATTCTGCTGACTCTGAGTTGGTTGTTCTCTGGTCTGCTCAATATCTCAAGACCTTTAGCCCAGTACAAGTCCCATGCATCACCGATGGCCATCCCATTGCAATATTCCTCGGATAATAGAGTGTAAAACTTTTCATTTGATCGTTCCAAGGAGAGTGACCCTGCTGGTGGTCCGCCATTCTGCTTTCTCAGTTGTTTGATTATGTCATATTGCTTCTTATCAAGTTTTGCCATTTCTTCCCTCAATTGTTTTGCAAGGCTAAATTAACTTTCTCATTTGCTGACAGGGAAGGAAGTATCTGTGACAGAACTGAAGAGCCTGTGCGTTTGCCTTTTTCAAATGTAGGGGGCAACACCATATTTTCTCCCCCCTTTTTGACATCAACACTGGAGGGAGTTTTGATATTCTCTGACTACTTCATCTAAATCATTGAATCAACAACTAAGTGACATGACTGATTTCAGTGAGCTAATTCTGCAAGGAAGAGAAATACTCATTCATCATAGATTCCATATATTCAAACTTTTTCTCCACCTTGGTTTGAAGCAGCTCATTGTCACTCAGATGGTTGGTCTCCATTCGATTCATATGATCACACTGGCGTATTTGAAATACTATACGATCTTCTCCCCACACCAAATTTATTATAGAGTTTCTTAAAGTATCCCACTTGTTCTTTTCAGAGAGCATTTGTCTGATTGGTCCATCCCTTGATTCTGACAAATGTGCCACGGATGTCACTTATTATAGTAGCATCATTATTATCAATATGTGTACACAAGTCTATGAAGCATTGTTCCATCTCTTCCATTTCCCTAAACACAAAAGCAAAAGGCCCTACTGAATTCTGAAGCCTACTCACTTTTATCGTTTGAAGTAAACTTGAAATCATGACCATATGGAACTATCCTCTATTCAGCTGGAATATTGAGTTCATCGGCTTCAACACGAACATGGAACCTATCTTTATCCTCAGACTCATCCATATGGACTTCTTCAAGAATTCAAAATTCAGCAATCCCAAAATGCCAATAGGAGTTGAGGAAGGCCTCTCTCTATCTACTATGGGATCCCTTGCCTCTTCCCCCTGACAAATAACTTTCTGTCCCTCAGTTGGGTTAGCTTCATTGGCAGGTGCATCTATGTTAGCTTGTTGAGCTGATTGTGCCTCAACTGTGCTAACAATGTCACTAGCAGCAGTGTTTTCTTCCAACTGAGTAATCGGTGCATCACATGTGTCAACAGCCTCATGTGCAAGTGATCTAGCAGGTTGAGGAGGAGGATCAACCAGAATAAAAACCCATTCGAGAAAAGTTTAATTCTCCCATTGGATCATCTTTTTCTTATTTGGATTCAGCTGAATCATTGATGTTCTTCTATTCAGCTGTTTCATTTGAATTCGAGTCTGCTGCAACTGAGTCTTCTCTAAATGATTCAACTTGTTTCAGATGATTTACATTTTCTGTCTCAACTGGTGCATCTTCTTGCATTTCCTCAGTTGGTTTAGCTGACTGTGATCCCTGATTTTGTTCTTTTGTAATAGTTGGTTCAATCTCAGCCTCAATCTGCTTCAACTCTCCCTCTAGCAGTCTCAACTGCTAGAGGGTCTTGTACGATCCCTATAGTTGTCTTAACCACTGCTGGGTCTTCAACAATGTTGGCATCCCCTGTAATCTCAACCAAAGGGATTGCGCTTTCAGTGCCAGCAACAGTCTCAACCACTGTTGCTCCAACAATCATTCCATCATGTGCCTCTGTTTCAGCAGTCTCAAGTACTGAAACTTCATGGGCCTTCACACCACCTTCAAATTCCTTCTCAACATCAGCTACTTCACCCTCTAACTCCAATTTTTCATGTTCCACTACAACTCTTTTAGGATTTTCAACAGATTCTAGAGTTGTAGTGTGCCTAGTTTCTCCCTCAGTTGTTTCAATAACTGATGGATTTTGAATTTCAGTGAGGTCAATTGTCATAGAGGACTTAGTTGTTTCCCGAGTCTCAGCTAATTCTTCATTTGATGTCCCAACAACAGTCTTCGGGTTTGGCTCCACTGGGTTCCCAGTTGTGGTTGGCATATCTCCAACATTTTCAAATAGAATAACCACAATAACTTATCCATCTTCATCGCTAGTTCCCGGATTTTGAAGATATTCATGTGATTGGGAGTGAGCTAGTGATGAGAGAGCAGTTATTTCTCTCATCACTCCTTCTATGATCAGGGTAGGAGATGATGTTTCCCCAACCCTAGTCTGATGCGCACGCTCAACCATCTCCCTAGATTCTCTGAGAGTCTGCCTTAGCTCTGCAGCCTATGCTTCTTCAACTCCTTCTTCTTCATCATCGTTGTACACATTAGGAATGACTGCATCCGAGAAGGGACATTTATGGGTCTCAGCTGCACTCTTTCCCTTTTCCAACGCCTTCTTCTTTTTCTCCCGCTTCTTCTCATACAAAACTTGGGTTGAATAAGCTTCGTCCAAGGCCTATGTCACCGATGCACTTTTCAGAAATTCTAGGAGCCATTCTTCTTCCTCGATCATCTCAGGCTTCTGAAACTGATAACGGATTTTGCTTACTTTCCACATTCTCCAAGCATACAACATAGCCTCAACATTAGGATAAGCAGGCGACTCAACTTCTTCTTGCCCAAATTCATTTCTGGTAGCTATCTCTTCTTCTTGTGGCCCTACCTCCACAACTAATTCACTAACGGTCTCCACAGTTGTTTTTTCAATGACCATTGCAACTATTTCCTGTAGGTCCCAAGTGGTGCGAGTAAAGTCTAGAGGGGCGGGGGTTAACTAGACACTACCAAATTTTCCGATTCTTAATAAAATCAGCGTTTTATAAAAAAACATCTAAGTCTTTTGAAAGAGAGTTGTGTTAAGCTTCAACAGAAGTGTTAACCACTCAACAGACACTGAGAGAGTTGTTGATAGAGTAACTCAGATGAATGAAAACTTTCAGAAATTCAGTTTTCTTGATTAACTGCGGAAGTCTTACACCTTTTTTTTAAACTCTATTTATTAATACTTATATTTTTGATTGGTTATTATCAAGTTGGATAGCAAATATAGCGAGTAAATAAGATTGCAGAAATTGAAGTGCAGAATGGATAATTCCTCTACTCCAATATTCTCCTACTCCACGAGGAATTCACTAATTTAATAGTAACTTTGTTATAAAAGTATAACAGTCCAAGATTGCGTTGATCACATAGCCGGCCAATCTTCTGGGACTCAGCTCTTTGCAAGTCAACTGCGTCACTACTTTAACTCTTCAAATCTTCAGAATCGATCACAGAGCCCTTCTTCATATTTGATTCTGGTTCGACCTTGAACCTCACTATATTCCCTTCACTTCTTGGAAATATAGACCCCTTTGATTTTGATAAATGTTTTCTCTTCAACTTTGAAGAACAACTTCTATCTTCCACGTGACAGTGTTGGCTAAAGTGTCTTGTATTAGGCTTAAAGATATATGAATTTTTGCTTGACAGAGAGTATTTGCAGTTCTTGCTTGAATGCGGGTTAGTTGTGTGTCTTGCTTGTATGAATACTCACTTTTTGTCTGTGAAAATTCCTACCGCTTTTATAATAGGAGTTCAAATTTTGTCCGTTAAAGAGATATATAAAATTCAAACTCTTACTTTTTGTTTGTTGGCTTGTTTCTGTAGCTTTGATGTTGACCCAACCTTTGGAATCTGGTGCTTGCAGGCTCCTGAAAAGATCAGATTTCTGCAGGCTTCTCAATAGCTCAAGCTTCTTGCACTCTTTCAGTAGGAACACTTTAGGTTTCAGGTTTGTCTTCATTACCAAAACGGAGAACCTCTTTGACTTTCAACACAACAGACTTCTTCAGTTGTCCGTAAGTCCTTCAGCTGCTTTACCCATTGACTTGAGTCATCTCCATCATTCCATGGTTAACTCTGCTATAAGTCTTCTGAAAGACTTAGCTTATGTACTTGACTGAAGGTCTTTTGATCCACTCAGATGTGACTTAGCTGATTCTTCTCTTCATTCTTCAGCAACTCTTCTGCATACCCTACTTTGCTGTTATTTGAATCAACTAATTTATCTAACTATTACATAGTAGAATTTACAAATGGAATTGGGGTATGCCAACTTTCTAATACAAAGTTTTCTAAGCATCATCAAAATCTATACAATAAATTTTCTGAAATTTCCTCGACCATTTCTTCAACTGGCTCAACTGCTCTTTCCATTGCAGCTGACTCTACTGCAACTCTTTCTTCAATCACAAGGGCAGCTGCAGCTACCTATTTATCATGATTCCTCTTGGAATGCCTTTTCAGGGTAACCTCCACTGATTCTATATCCTCAGAATCTTCATCTTCAACCCTGATAGCTGATTCATCAGGTTCATCCCTCAGCCCTCTCTCAGACTGATAGTTGTAACAGCTGGAACAATTTCAACTGTTTCCCCCTCAGAAGTGCCTCCCTTTTTCTTAGCGTGAGCTTTCTTCTAAGCAGCTGGAAGATTACCCTTAAAAAATCTTTTATTTAAGTGGAATGGCTTCCCCTTCCTAAGAGAGGCAAGCCTTTTCGTCTCCAGCAAGTACCCAAGGAATAGCCCATAGCCCAAGTTATTCTTGAATTTTCCATCAGCTACCACCTTTTTTGTGTATTTTGACACACGTTTCAAACATGTACTTAGCCTAGTTGACCTTAAGCTCCTCCACAATGGCCGCCATTAAAGTCAGCTTACCAAGAGACAACTGATTGTAAGAGCCAAACTTGATGTCCACACACTTTTCCATGATGTCCATCAGCTTCTGGAATTCTTCCTTTATCACAGCCTTCGTGGCTGAAGAGTTGTACTTACTGGCAACGTTTTCTACAGCTATCTCCTTCCATATCTTCTGAAAGTCAAATTCATAATACTTCAGCTCTGTGAGTCCGCTATTGCAAATATGTAGTAGCTCATTTAGGTCAGTTGCTGCGATGATCACCTTCTTACCATTCACAAATGATTGAATGCCATCATCATGAACCAAAGAGTTCAAATAGAATATCACCACTTTTTCAGGATAGGTCTATGGCATCTGCAGCGCGAGGAATTTTATTAACCCTGATATTTCCATATGTATCACTATCTTCTCAGCCCTCTCCTGGTCCAACGATTTCTTGACCAATCCTTCAGCATTAATTAGTGCACCGAAGTACACTTCTAAAATAGCTTAGCAAAACTGAGAGCAGAACCAGAAGATTTCTTGGGTGCCATGGATGATTATCGAGAGATTTTGAGATTTCGAAAGAGTGTTTTCTTGCAGAGAGAATTATTGGATTTTTGAGAGTTTTGAATGTAAGTATCAGAAGAGAAAGAGTCTTTCAGTAGGACATTTTTGGGATTGTGCAATTTGACATTTGTTCAACGGTTAGGATTTATCCTGAATATGGTCTTTGATTACTCGCATTAAATGCCCACAACATTTATGGCCAATCATAGGGTTTGTGTAGCAACTTTATTGTGCTGCATTAAATGATGCTTACATCATTTCAGAAACATTCCCTCTTTAATGAATACGAACTTGTTTTCTCCCTTAGCCAATAAATATGTGCTAACTTATTTTGGCTTGCATTTGACTCAGCTTCTCTCTTCAGTCCGCTGGTATGACTCAGCTGTTTAATTGATTTAACTCTGCGGAATATCTAATTTGATTTAGTTTACTCTGCTGAAAACGTAAAATACTTCTGAGGTGCAAATTTTCTTCACTTAAACTCTGTTGAATGAATCTTCCGAGCTTATTAAATTAATATAAGATCATTCTTTAACTCTTCAAATCTTGATTCATGTAAAGGTTTTGTTAATATATCAGCTAACTGTCTCTCTGTTGAGACATATTCCAACATGATGCCTTTTTCTCAACACGATCTTCGATAAAATGATATCTTATATAATGTGCTTTGTCCTTGAGTGCAATACTTGATTATGAATGATAGCAATCGCACTTATGCTATCACACATAATAGGAATTTCTTTTTCTTCCATGTCATAGTCTTTCAGCTATTGTCTCATCCATAAGACTTGGGCACAATGGTTGCCTGCAATAATATACTCAGCCTCAGTTGTTGATGTAACTATTGAATTTTGTTTCTGGCTAAACCAAGAAACTAATCTATTTCCAAGAAGTTGACATTCTAAACAAGAAAAAAGCTCAAGAATAATGTTACATAGGGAAAAAGCACTCTGAATTTGCAGTTCAAATCATGCTGAAAGATAACTAGCTAAGTTCAAAATATTTATGGGTAAGGTAATCCATATGGTTATGTCAGGTTCGAATAAAACTCAAAACATATATAACCATCTTGAAACCTGAATTGCAGCCAGAGACTTTAGTCTCCAGGAATTCATATAGTGGATTTGAATATCAATTTTTTTTATGCAAGGTTAACTTAAGTTTCCAGCATTTGTGCAATTTTTTTTTAAATATCAAGGGCTCTTTCGCTGCTCATCTAATAGATAGATACCATCTGGAACCCATTTTCACTGAGATGAATAATTGACTTTCATACTTTTCGGCCACATACACATCACAAGAGATTCATGATCTTCAGATATATGCATTTATCTTCAAGATCTACCAGCTGACAATTTACTAGATGTGTAGTTTGAAGAGAGACGGTTAGACACCGCAGTTTAGGTTCTCATGATAATATGCCCAGGTAGCAATTCATGTGCTCTGTTATCGAAGCATATTGATAGCTTATGGGTACCAGCTCTTGCAGCCTATATCCTACAAATCATTTGACAGGTATATCTCCCTTTCTTTTATCTGCTCCTCCTAATAGATATATCTCATCTTCAACATCAGTACACCCCCATCCATTTAAAAGTGTCACACCCGCCCTTGACTACAGAAGTAAGTACTTGCAATTACAAAAGTCCAGCCCAGTTCCAGTTATTTAAAGTTTTTAACCAAAGATGATATAACCAAAGACAAAAGTGTCACCTTTGCTGTAGGTGTATGTGCTAGATTTCAATCTGTATCAAAAGAAAGTCATATGACTGCATCTAAGAGAATCCTAAGGTATTTGAAGGGATGCCAAGAAGTTGGCTTATGGTATCCAAAGGATGGAAGATTCAAGCTGGCAGGTTACTCAGACTCAGACTATGCTGGATGTAGAGTTGATAGGAAGAGTACTTCTGGTACATGTCAAATGCTTGGAAATAGATTGGTCTGTTGGTTCATCAAGAAACAAAATTCAATAGCTACATCCACAACTGAAGCAGAGTACATAGCTGCAGGTAGCTGTTGTGCCCAAGTTCTATGGATGAGGCAACATCTAATAGATTATGATATAGAAGAAAGAGAAATTCCAATTATGTGTGATAACACAAGTGTTATTGCAATTACTCAGAATCCAGTATTGCATTCAATAACAAAGCACATTAATGTCAGATATCATTTTATAAAAGATCATGTTGAAAAGAAGGATATCATTTTGGAATACATCTCAACTGATAAGCAGTTAGCTGACATATTCACTAAGCCTCTATGTGAATCGAGATTTGAAGAACTTAAGAATGAGCTAGGATTGATTGAGCTGAGTTAGGAGACTCAGAAGACTCAATCAGCAGAGTCGAAGAGAAGAGGAATGAAAAATTAGCAAAGTTTTTCGCATTCTAGCCAAGATGGTAAATCAGCTATATCGCGTTAGCTGACAACTGAGTGATCCTTATGGGAAGAGAGAAGCAGAGTTAAGTTACTTTGGGAAGATAGCTGAGTTATTTATGAGCTAAGTGACAAAACACAGTCATTTTCTGCGAGCGGGAATGTTTTGGGCATTACGTCAACGTAATAATTGTGTCAGATTAAAGCCTCTACACATTTCGCATATGAATGGATATAAATGCTGCTGCATTTAATGTGGGGAAATTAATGCGGCTTCAAAGTTTTAATCCTGACCATTGATTTTGATCAACCTTTCAAATTCTAAAACCGTCCCCTCACATCCCATATAAACAAAAAATTTAACCTTTTTTCTCCTTACAATACTCACTTCTCCGACAAATAAGATGAAGCTATTATGTGCAAAAGCAACAAAACCCTAGTTCTTCAAACATCTGTTCTACAAATTTTTCACCGGGTATTTTTCAAGAAAATTGCTGCTAGTTATGATTTCGTCAAGATGTTCAAGAAAATCCAATCCAACTCGACTGTGGATTTTGAAGGAATGGTGAAACAGGGAGTTGATAAGGCCCTGGAGAAATCAGGTCTGAAAGGATTTCTCAGGAAAGAATACTCTCACACATACTCAGAGGAAGTTGCCATGTTCTATCTGAACGCTGAGGTTGACGATGGGGAGATCAGATCATCAGTCCACAACAATGACATAAAAGTAACTGCTGCACACAACGACTTGCCTTCAGTGGGGATGAAGGACATTACTGAGAAAGACATTAATCTGGCTGCAACGTGGAAATAGATTGCCAAGACAGAGTTAGCTGCTAAGGCTGTTTACACAGCCGAGAAGTCATTAATCAATGATGACTACCATAAGCTGATGACATTGTGTCCAAATACGTAGATATGAAGTTTGGCAGCTTCAATCAGCTGTCTAGGACGAGGCTGACAGTGATGGCTGTGATCTTGGAGGAGAAGAAGGTGAATTGAGCTGAGTTCATCTTCATCAGAATCTACCAAAACGTCATGAACAAGACCATAAAAGATGATGGACTGTTCTAGAGTTCGCTAGGATATGGCCTGGTCATTGGCCATCTCATGGAGATGAAGGGGATTGCTCTACGACATTTGAAGCATTTCCATGTCAACAAGAAGATGTTCAAAGCAAATCTCTCTGGAGCTCAGAGGCAAGCTCATGCTCGAAGGGCTGACACCAGTGAAGGTGAGTCAGCTAATCCTGTCCCCGAGGACACTGCTGCAACCGCCCCAGCTCATTCTCCAAAGCCAATCCAAATGAAGAAGAGAGCTGCTGCAGCTAAGAAAGCACCTGCCCCTGCAGCTGTCCCAGAAAAAGCACCTGCCCAAACAGCCAAGTCCACCCAAGCACCTACCCTTGCAGTCGTGTCAGATGTTGCACCTACTCCAGCAGCCGAGACTGAGAAGGAACCTCTAGTACCTTCTCCAGTCGTGAAGAAAAGGCGCACTGAAGTGCCTAGAAAGGCAGCTGCGTCCAAACAACAAATAACAGGAGAAAAGGCTTTTACTTTCGATGGGCCTAAAGATGTGGAGCCAGAAGTCCCTCTAGTTCCAACAAAAAAAGAAGATTATTCAAAAAGTCAGAGCTAGAGAAGCCAGCTGAATCTGGCACTCAACCAGCTGCAGAGACTGCTGAAGCTCAGGAAGTGCAGTCTCAAGAAGTTGCAGGTGGTAAAGTGATCACCACGGAAGTCGAGAAGACTACTGATCTGGATCAGCATAATGCACAAGAGACAACTGTCCGGGATACAGCTGAAGAACAAGGAGCAGACACAACTGACCCCGTCTGAAGAGTTAGCTGTTCATTCCCCTCAGACTGATGCCAAGACACCCGAGGAAGAACATGCTTCACTTGCACCTATTCGGGAAGAGGAGGACGACGATGTAGTAATGTTGTCCCTTGTCTATCCTGATATCCAGGAGAGACTAAGGGTATGGAAAAATTGGAAGCTGAGTTACTCAGGACATCAATTCCAAAGCCCTGAGTTTATTGAAGAAGAATAATAGCTCTTATGCTTCCTGGGATACATAGCTGTTAGTGCCGCCCTTGATCCTGATTTCTGCATAGTAATCCTCTCTGAAATGAGGGATGAAGAGAAACAAAAAGCCATGGAGAAGGCCAAAGCCATTGAAGAATCAAAGAGGCCTCATTCATGTGTATTCGCAGACGTACCTAAGTTTGCCATGGATGCAATTGACAGTAGCGACAACGATATTGAGGAGATTAACCCTGCTGTTGCAACCAAGAAAGCTGAATTTCGACACGCAGTCAGAGAATCCAAGGAGATGCATGAGCAACACCTGAACAGGGGACCTGGGGAATCCTCATCTTTCATGATTACTCCTAGTCCTGACATAATGGAGATGGTGAAAAACATTCAAGATACCACATCTCCCATGCTCTCTGAAGAAGATGGTACCAGGAAATTTGGCGATGAATCTTAGGAAGGTGATGAAGCGGGCACCCTAGCCAAGCCAACTCCTGTAGAAGGTGTTGAGACACTTTCCCGGATGACTGAAATCTCATCTGGAATAACAGTCGGGTCTCAGGTTTTGAGTAACCCCACTACTCAAGACTCAACTGGAGCACCAACTGAGGGGGAAACTGATGCCACCACAGCCAGGTCGGAGGAGGCTGTGGGAGACCAACCTCAAATGAAGTTTGGAGGTGAAGGAGAGAATATTAACGTTCAACAGAGTGAAGTTAATGATGCTCAGATGGTTCAGACTATCTCAGCTGCAACTTCAACTGCAATGCAAATCGATGAAGCTGCTAATGCAGCTAAGGCAAAGAAAGGAAGTGAGGCCATTGGAGTTGAGACACCTGGCCTGGAAAGTTCAATGAAAGGAGTTGAGACTCCGAAGGATGCCATTGAAGACCCTAAAATAGCTCCGTCTGCTGAAGGGATAATTGCAGAAGACCCTACTGCAGTTGAGACTGCACACAATGATGTCCAAGGCCCATCAGTGGTTGAGACTGTTGAGGGTAATGAAGTCCTAGATGAGGTTGAGACTTCCCTAGGTAAGAAAGTTGTTGAGGAAGTGTCTGGTCCTCATGTAAAGGTTTCTGAGGAAGAAGAAGAGATCATCGCCCTTCATGATTCCTAGGAAAATATTGACACTGGATTCCTGGAATCTGAAAATGAATGTGAGTCCAGTCCCATTGATACATCTAACAAGGACAAAGCGAATGAGAAAGCACAAGAAGCACGGAGTCAAGCCAGTGATAAGGCTGCTCCCATGCCATTTATCTTGGTTGATGGGCCACCTCCAATAGCGCCATCACCTTCCGATGAAGCTGATAAGTCAGCCGAGGAACAAACAACGCAAAAATAAGCAACAACTGACACCGAGGAAGTTGTTCAAACAGCTGAGGATCAATCAGCTCAGCAGGCTAACACAGCTGCTCAAGATGCCGATGACGCTGAAACAACTGAGGCACATAGAGATGAGGAAATATTGAAAGAAAAGGGAAAGGCTCCACAAGCCCAAGATATGGATATACCTATCTTCCGTGAAGATTTGTTTGCAGAATATTTTCTGTTTGAAGCCAACATTGCTTTCGAAGCTGAGTCAGTGGCGGAACAAGCAAAATACACCGTACAAGTCCCACTAGAAGAATGTGGAACTCAAGATGATACAACCATGGTGCCAATTGGTTTTATTTTCGATGATGTATGGACAGAGGACCAGTCCACTGAGGCAGCCGACTTCCAAAAAGCCTTCAAAGCCATCTGTGCGGAAATAGAAAAATAGAGCATAGATTTGCAGCATTGGACCAAAGGCTAGACAACCGCGATGCGAACATCACTGGAGATATTCGCGGAGCTATGTTGAGACTCAGGAAGTGGATTGGGCAGACAAAGGTATTAAGGCATGAGCAGGTCACCTACTTTAAATCTCTCTTCACAAAAATGTTGATCTAGAGCTCAGAAAACGCCAAGTTCCAGCAAAGGCAAATGGACCACATATTCAGGATGGATGAATCACATAGGTCAGATATGGAGTTGCTCAAGGCTCAACACAAATCAGAAATTTCCAGAATGGATGCCAATGTTGAACTGCAGATTCAGGTCCTCCAGACAGAAATAATGTTGATGGTAGACTCTAGCAGATTCAGAACATCATA
The DNA here is from genome assembly GCA_016081115.2 of Rehmannia glutinosa. Classification (NCBI taxonomy): domain Eukaryota; kingdom Viridiplantae; phylum Streptophyta; class Magnoliopsida; order Lamiales; family Orobanchaceae; genus Rehmannia; species Rehmannia glutinosa. The sequence goes on along the minus strand of JABTTQ020001487.1, from coordinate 579,527 downwards.
CTCCAAGACCCCAGACAAGCACGACATGACAAATAACAAGATTGATCTCCTCCTGAGTGGTTTATTCCCTAACTTGGCTCTACCCCTTGGCGATGACACCAAAAAAGGGGAAGATAAAGTGGAAGAAGGTAAGAGGAGTGATAAGGAATGAGAGAAAGGTGAAGCAAGCAAGGGGGAAGGTAGTTCAATGAAGAAACCTCCCTTGAAAATAATGTTTGCTAAGACCCCATAGCAGAGTGAAGTCAAAGCCTCGATTCTCAGCAAACTACTGAAGGAGCTGACCGGTGAAGAGAAAGCTAACATGGCAGTCAAGCAATCAAGAAAAGCCATAGAAGCTGAGTTCAAAAAGACATTCAACACCCCCCCGACTGGTTTACTGAAAGATTCCCTAGCTGTAAAACCCCCTCGAGAAATCGCGATGCCCAATGCAGGATCTAACCCAGATCACTAGAGGAGTTTCAACCTCTAGAAGCTAAAGGCTATTTCAAAAACATAACTCTACTACAGGCGTGGTAATTGTACTAGGAAAAGGGACTCGATTTGTGCAGAGCAGCTGAGAAGCAGCAGAGTTCTAGCAGTCCTAGAGTAGGAGTTGAGTCATACAGAGGAAGAGGAGGGTTTGGAAGTGGTGGAAGAGGCAGAGGTACTCCACCACAACCAAGACCTATAGATACAAGATTCATTGATCAATAGAAGAAAGAAAGAAATTATTGGGCTAGGTTCGACGCTCTTGCAAATCTGGAAGTGGAGCGCAAGAATGAGGAGGCTAAAAGAATGCAAAAGGCTGAAAATGAAAGTCTCACGCGCGAATGGGAAGAAAGGCAGAGGAGGGAGGGCTCTGCTACTAAGCGAGCCTAAGAAAGAAAGAAGAGAGAAGAAGAAGACAGGAAGAGGAGAAGAGCTGAGGAAGATAGAAGCAGGGTTGAAGATGAAGAGAGAAAAAGGAAGCAGTCGAGGCGTTAAAGGCGGCTGAAACCCCTTCAATGTATTTTACTGAATTGTAAATACATGTTTTGTATGTTTTCTTGTAATATCCTTATGATATGCTCTAATACTTGTTGTATTTCAGTTTGATAATAAACACTAATACAGTTGTAATAGATAGTATTGCTCTGATACAGTGTATAGGGTAAACTTTGTAACAGCTTTGTAAAGTGCGTTTTTAAAGTATAGGAATGATATGATCAATACAATTGACATATTATACATTCTTTGTTACTGCACTGTTCATTTTGCTGTATTTATTTAAGATTTGGTATCATCAAAAAGGGGGAAATTATTAGGAAATTTTATGTTTAGATTTTGATGATACCATGTAAAATTTTGAATAGGAAGTTGTCACTCCATTTTCTTTGTAATTCAACTTGTAATAGATAAGCCTATTTGAGCTGAGTTGAAGTCAGCTAAGTTGAAGATTACAAGAGTCGACTGAAGATTGAAGAGAAGACTCAGTTGTGTGTCAACTGTGTGAAGCCAAGTGAAGAATAAGTCAAGTGACAAAAAAGCTGTCTCAGTCAGCTGTCTGGCAGCTCAGTCATTCCATAATGACTAGAATCGAATGTTAAAGGGATTTGCAGCAGACAAGACTTGAAGAAAGCTGATAGAGATCCGTTGTCAACACAAGTCAAGGTTTTGTTGAAAATAGACCTGTGTTAGGATGCCAGCAATAAAGTTGTTTTGCTGAAAGAGTGCAAAAAGCAAGTAACCAATGGGATGTACCTAAAAACTTGTAGAGGCCAAGGAAAGGATGCAGTGCATTAAATTCATGGTACAATCCTCATTAATACTGCAAGGACAAGACATGCCAACAACCTACGAGTGAGATTTGAATTATATGTCAATCTCTTCAACGAACATATTTTCGAATCGTCACTATAAAAGGCTGAGAAAGCAAGTGAGAGAAGATTACGAATTTTCAAAGTGATAATCAAGCATACAAGCATTCAAGCAAACCTGCAAATACTCTCAAAATTCAAAAGATATTCCTCAAGCCCAAAATCAAAGGAACTCAATCTAACACACTCAGTGAAGGAAAGAATACTTCATCAAGTTGAAGAGGAAACTGTTTCAAGGAAAAAAAAGAGGTCTACTTTCCAAGGTTGAAGGGTTTGTAGTAAGGTTCAAGGTCGAACCAGAAGCTTGGAACTTGTTGGAAAGCTGTGCGATCAATTCCAAGGGTTCTAGGGAGCTGAAATAGCAAGACAACTGTTTTGTGAAGAATCTGAGTCCCAGGAGCAGCCAACTGTGTGATCAAGGCTGTCTCGGACTGTTCAATACTTTGTAACCAGATATGTTACTTAGTGGATTCCTCCAGGAGTTGGAAAAGAGTGGATTAGATGAATTACCCCATCCTCGAACCACTACAAAATTTGCTTGTGTCATTTTATTTACAGCACTTTACGTTCCTGCATATTATTGATATATGCTGCTAAGTTAAGATTGCTAAAGAATTGATAATAACCTTGCTAAAAACAAGTGTTAAAAACAAGTTTAAAACATTAAGGGTGAAAAGTCTTCCGTTGAACAAAACCAAATCAAGTTCAAAGTTAAGTGTTAGCTGACCTAACTGAGTTATACTATCAACAGCTCAGTCGAGTCTGTTGAGTGGGTAACATTGTTGAAGTAAGCCAACCTAACTGTCCCTCAAGAACTTAGCTGATTTGAGTTAACTTTGTAAAAATTACTTAAAAAGGACTATGTTCGAAAATTTGGTAAGGTTTATTCAACCACCCTTCTAAACCTTACAATTCACCCCATGGGACATCTAAACATACCCACACACACACACACACACACACACACACACACACACACATATATATATATATATATACGAATATGATCAAATGAGACCACATAATTAGAGTGAGACGGTGTGGACTAATCTCATCCACAAATTTCAAATTTTAGATGGTTGAGATTTACCCAATTTAATGACTTTTTTTAATTTTTTTTCAATAAAAGGTAAGATGGTAATTTTATTTTATTATTTTTTTAAATCAATAAAGTGATTTCTTGCTCCTGTTTTTCTTCTTCTTCGGCCACCTTGATTCCAGACTCCCCGCCCGAGTTTTCTCCACCTCGAACGATGATTGTCCCGTGAGAGAGGACCGACAGCGGAGGAAGGAGACGAATGACAAGGCAGACTGGAAGAAGTTTGCCGGAAAGAGAAAGTAGTTGTGGCCTGGCTGGAGGCGTTCGTCGTGGGATAGGGCTGGGGTTTTCTGCCCGATATATATACAGTCTGAGCGGCGCACCATGTGCTTGAGAAATTCCTCCATTAATTCCCAAGCTTTGATGGGTCTGTAATAGATCTCCACGCCCCAGTCGCATTTTATCAGTTTTATTACGCCATTTCTGTTGCGGCGACAACCGTTTCCCTTCGCGTCATCCTTCGGAGGGAGATGCACGCAGGAGATGCGGTGGAAGCAGCGTGGAAATGGAGGATTGGTGAAGAAGACGATGCTGACGTGGAGAAAACGAGGGCCTACGAGGAGGCAGTGAGGATTACTGTATACTTAGATGTTTTTCGATGTATACTTATATGTGTTTTGCTGTATAAGTAGTTAATTTTTTATGTATGTATTTATGTTGTTCTATAATTATATTTTTTGTTGTATACTTATATGTGTTTTGTTGTATACTTATATTTTTGTTTGACAATTGTAATATGCAATACAAATATGTTAAATATACATCATAATAGTGTTAAATATACAGTAAATATATGCTAAATATATAATATAGTAATGAGCGTGATTTTTTTTTTTCTCTCTCTCTCTATAACTAATTACTTAATCCACGGTCCCCACATGGTAATGAGCGTGATTCTCTCTCTCTCTATATATAACAGATTCCTTAATTCACGGTCCCTATATGTTTTGTTTGACCATTTTAATATGCAATAAAATTATGTTAAACATACATTAAAATAGTGTTAAGTATACATCAAATATATGATAAATGTACAACATACTGCATGGCATAGCACATGCGTGATTTTCTCTTTCCAGCGCGATTTTCTCGCAATTTTCTCTCTCCCGATGTGATTCTCTCTATCACAATAACTGATTCCATATATTTGAACGGTCCTCACATATTTGTTTTGATAATTTTACCCTTTTTGGGATTTAATTAAATGATTAATATATTATTATCCCAAATTATTCATAACTTGTGATGTAAATGGGGGAGGATTGAGATTAGTCAACACTATCTCACCATAAAATGTGGTCTCATTGATCCTCCCCTATATATATATATATATATATATATCAACATATTGATTTGAAACAAGTTTCGATTTTATCTCACTACTTTAACCGCCTTGTTAAAGGGAGGATAAACTCTACACATCATTACCACTTAGCAAATAGATAAACAATAAATATCAGTATTTTTAAACAAAAAACACGTACATGAGACACACAAAAAAAAGATAAAGGCAAAGATAAGGAAGAAACAAAGGGAGAACAGTGAGCAACAAACAAAATGAGAAAGAAAAAAAAGGGTTAGGAAAGAAAGGGAGTTTCTGAACAAGAAAACAAAATAGAAGAGAAACTGCAGAGACCAAACGACTTGTTAAATACACGTAGGTATGTATTTTTCCCTTCAATTTTATATATTTTTATTCAAATTTAATAAAAAAAAAGAATGGGTAAATACATGAATTAGTTACACTTTTAATTGATTTTTTTTATATATATATATATATATTTAAATATATGATTTGGATCAAATGAATCCAGGGTCCCTAGATAAGAACGTAGAGACATATTTGGATTGTTGATCTATTGTTTGAGTGGTCAAGATTTATTAAGGTGCATTTTTATTGTTAGGAGTTTTTTTCTAGTTAAAGGTTAATTGAGCAATATCACAATTAGTTAGATAAGTCAAAGGTTTTATCTGGTAATTTTATAATCACGTTTAATGGCAAGTTCCTATTTTTTGGCTTCAAATCGATTTTCCCAGATTTTTCGACCCTCTACCTTTCAGTTTTCACTTTGTCTCTTTCTTTTATTTTTCAGAGGTGTTGACGTGCGTTTTGGTCAACAAGTAGAAATACGTAAAAGGTTTAACACGTGGAAATGAAAACGTGCGTAACGTATCTTTATTTCTGGCTAATTATGCCTTTCTTTGTATTTTTGCCGAGCCGGAATATCTGGGTCGGTCTTTTTTATAATTTGTTACTTTTTTACCTCCTTTTCTTTTCCCTTTTCAGACTTTTTTATACCCCTTTTGAGTAAGTGGGTTTACAATAGTCATCTTTGCACTAACTATTCATTAATTAATAAAATAGCAAAAAGGGCGACACATGTCCCTCTATAGTTGTGCATGTCAGTCAAATTTGCCACTTGTCGACTTCTCTTCATGATTCTCTGACATGTGGCAGTTTCTGATACCGATAAAGTACTAAGCATGGGCGTGTGATTATTTTTACGAGGTTGTCGCGCGTGTGCTTCATATTGAAATCGGGCTCGGGGCTCGGGCTCGGCGGCCGTGTTGTGGTTGGGCTCGTGAGCGATTGGGCTCGATGGCGGGCGAGCCTAATTCGTGACGTGTCGTCGTACGTTATTGTTGACGTCACTCGCAGGTCGCCTACTCGGAAATGTGTTATACTGATGACGTGGATTAATTTCTTCCGGCTCGGCTCGGGTGTCATCAAAGGCCCCCAAGTTTGACTTCGAGAGAAAATTCTTTGACGTCGGAGTTAAACTTTAATGCTAATGATGAACAATTAATGGGAAAACGGATTTTTCAAAGGTTTTGTTCTTTCCTGGTACCTGTCGCGTAGCAATTAATGCTTGAAACGGCGCATTAATTGGGTTGCCATAATGACGGACACGCGTGGCATCTCATGGTTGGACCAATCTTGCGCGAGAACCGAAAAGTTACGTCGATTTGTCGTGGGTGGGGACACGGCGTTTTTCGTCATGTTTGGCGGTTTTTGAGCTTTTAAAAGGAGTGTCCTTTCGAATAAAACGTCCGGTTTATCGAGGAAACTTATCTATAAATACCTTTGTCTTCCTTCATTATTCACTTTCGCATCCTTTAACCCTTGAGCTAAAGTAATTAAACCGAAAGCGAGAAATTTGGTCGGCTTCCCAAGTTCGTGAGACTTGAACTTAGGTATTTTTTTTCAAATACTCTTCATTTACCTATAAATGTCTTCTTTTGAAGATAGTAGGAGTCGTAGCTATAGTGTAGAAGTTGAAATTGAAGATCCTCCATCTGAACCCTCTGTTTATTTTTCACCAGCCTCGGCGATCTCCGTCCCACATCCGAGTATTATCCAGATATCTTCTCCGAGATTCTTCAAGAGGTGGAACGCCCTGGAGCGGACGCACACTATCTTTGACCCGACGCCATGACCGTTTATAGGAAGGAAGCGAACGGTATCAACCCGGACCGGTACAAGAGAATTCCGGTGAAGAATCGCCAAGTGTTGATTCTAAACTGTGCCAGCCAGAAGAAGAAGATATGGATCCATCTGAGCCGGAGCGTGACAACGTAGAGCGAGTAGATGAACTGTCCGGGGATTCGAGGCCGGAAAGGCCACTAGGGCCCATAGGCCACCGTAATGGCGACGGTCGACAAGGAGGAGGACCCCGTCTTCGTGTCGAGCCTCGTTGGACGCCGAGTGACATAAACGATATCCCGAGCATGTTGATGATTCGGGAGGTGGATGAGCTCGGCGGATGTACCGTATTCCGAGCGGTATCTACTTTTGGGTACCGAACGGCACGGAAGTTCCCAGTACCCACCAGAGGGTTGCACGGCTGTATTTGCTCCTAGCCTTTTATATGGTTTAAGATTTCCACTGCCGGCCTTCCTCACGCGGTGGTTTTGCAAGTGGGGTATGCATCCGACCCAGGTGCACCCTATTTCTTGGGGAAGGATCATCGGTCTCCTGGTGATGTTTCACCTGGAAAAATATCCTCGCCCCAAATTTAAGGAGATGAACGAGCTCTTTGTATGGCGAGCGACTCCATCGTCTCGGGGTCAGCCATCCGGATGGTATTACGTACAGACCCGACTGGGGTATCCGGACGGTTTGGTGGAGGGTCTCCCTTCTTCTCTGAAGGAGTGGAAGGATAAATGGTTCTGGGTGAGCGGCGAGTGGCAAGCTCGTGTGGGGGATGGAGAAAATGAGACCGTTCTTCATCCCCCATCAAATTTTGTTTTTGGTTACAGTAAGTCTTATCTTTTCCCTTTCTCTGCTTTTGCTGTTTTATTGTTTCCTTTTCATAATTGTCCTTTCTTTCCACCTTTACAGAGAACCGGGCATCAAAGGGGCCTCAGTCGCCCACTTTTATTCGAAGCGTCGAGAACATCCAGGCCCGGGAATCATGGACGGGCGGATTGAGAGGTTGGCCACCGAGGCCAACTTGCCGCAGTTTTTGAGGCTCGCTCGCCCGCCGACCCCGGCCGAGGGGCGGCTCGGGATGAGGCGGCGAGCGGGAGGTGGAGGTCGAGAGAGTGCCTCAACAGAATCCTTTCGTTAATGAAGAAATACGGCCCCATTCTCCGGGGATCACCGGCGAGAATCAAGGCTGCGCGCCTCCTCCCGCGACGACTAGTCCTGCGGGCAGAGCATCTGCGCCCGTAGGCGACACCACCCCGGGAGCCGGCGAGTGCGGCCGCCGTTCGAGGTAAGACACATCGTATTTCTTCCATTTCCTTTTGAGTTGTCTTTTTGTTTTCTTTTGATCTTTCTTCTAATTGATGGTTGCTTTATGCGGGCGTGGCCTGGATTTGCGTGCGCACGCATGCAGTGTGAGGAATACAAAGACGGCGAACCCTGGGCGGCTGGCGATCAACTGCGGGATGTGGAGGCGGCTCGGAGAGAAGATATCCGGGCGAAACGTCCGGTGATGGAGTGCTTGGCGGTCACGGCGCCTCCTCAAAGGAGAAGAGGGGGAATTGTGATGGAGGAGCCCGATCGGACCGAAAGGGTTGGTCGGCGGCGCCAACATCCCGAATGACCCGGAAAATGAAGGTCCGCGAACTTTCTCGGATGACCTCGGCAGGGAAGGTCATTTCATTCCTCCAAACCAAGCAAGAGATGAATATTGCGAGGAATGGTTGGACTACGCCCTCGGTGGTTTGTGGAATTCGTTCGATGTGCCACGCCGACGAGGAGCAATCAAGGGTCTTACCGGGGCGCGGTCGGGCCGCAATGATCGCCCCAGCCGTGCCTGGACAAAAGGCATCGAGCAATTACGCTCGGATCAAGCCAAGAACAAATTCAATATGCTATGGCCATGTCGGGCGGATGATTGGGCTCTTATGGCATGCGGTTGGGGAACCCGCGAGTTGGAGAAAAAATATGCCGACCGGAAAGGCGGCACGGGGATCTCGCAGGAGGCCTATGCTACCTCCAAGGGGTGCAAGAATCTTTTAAGACTCAAGCGGATGAGGCTATAGCTCGGAACTCAGAGAGAGAGATCTAGCTGCGGGGGCTGAGAGGCGAGCGAGATCGGGCCGCAAGGCCAAGAAGAGCTCGGGGTTAAGGTCGCCGAGGTGGAACGTCTTGCCGCCACCGCCCGGCCGAGGAAATAGAGAGGCGCTATCCGATGTACGCAGGAGGGTGAAGAAGCCGCCCGCCGACAAACCGAGGAAGTTCGTAGAGGAGGCCATTAAAGCTTACAAAGACTCCGAGGAGTATGCATTCATGTTAACCTGTGGCCATGCGACTAGTCTCCAAGAAATTCTTGATTTACTTAAGGGCGGGCGTACTGTTGCTCAGCTTGAGGAAGATTTGGCTCTCCTGGAGGCTGATCTCAATACCCTTCGGCCGAACTGCGGAGGCTTCTAATGCGCAGGGGCTCTCCTCCGGATGTGGAAGAAGTCGCCTCTAGCGGTGCCGTCGATATTCCGCCCCTGCGCCTCTTGATACTTTTATATGTAGCCCTAGGTAGGTAATTTGGCTTCGTGCCTCGAGATGTAACGGGCTCCGGCCTCCCCTATGTAATTATTTTTGAAGTAAAAATGAATTGTTATTTTCCTTTCCTGTGTATGTATTTCAAGCTTTTTGTGGATGCTCGGCTCTTTCCTTTTTGTAAGAGTGTTGCTTGTCTTCTTTTTTCCTCTTATTTTCAAGTACGGGGCTCGATTTTCGGTACTTCTGAGTGAGGGGGTCTGCTCGCCTTAATCGATTCTTGCACTCAGGGATATAAACCTGTCCATTTCGTATTTGAAATTTCGTGTATAAATTGAGTCTCTGATTTGCGCTTGGTGCGTAACCAAGTCTTGGTATTGTGCTCGGTGCGTAACCAAGTCTTTGTATTGTGCTCGGTGCGTAACCAAGTCTTTATATTGTGCTCGGTGCGTAGCCGAGTCTTGGTATCGTGCTCGGTGCGTAACCAAGTCTTTATTGTGCTCGGTGCGTAGCCGAGTCTTGGTATTGTGCTCGGTGCGTAGCCGAGTCTTGGTATTGTGCTCGGTGCGCAGCCGAGTCTTTGTATTGTGCTCGGTGCGTGACCAAGTCTTGATTTTGGTGCTCGGTGCGTGACCAAGTCTTTATATTGTGCTCGGTGCATAACCAAGTCTTTATTGTGCTCGGTGCGTAGCCGAGTCTTTATCTTGTGCTTGGTGCGTAACCAAGTCTTTATTGTGCTCGGTGCGTAGCCGAGTCTTTGTATTGTGCTCGGTGCGTGACCAAGTCTTGATTTGTGGTGAGTAAAAACTTCGTTTTCCTTTAAAGAGCTCACGAAATACCAGATGAAGGGATAATTCTTTGGAATCCTATCTGGATCGTAGATCGAGATCTTTATTGATAATACCGCTTCAGGTATGCTACATTCCATGGATGCGTAAATTTTTCTCCACTCAAATATTCTAATCGGTATGCCCCACCGGATAAGACGTGGCTGATCCGAAACGGGGCCCCCGGTTGGCTTCAATGGGCTCGGTTGAATGCCCGTTATCTTTTTCAATACAAGATTGCCGACCAAATCTTCTTTCTTTTACTCTCGAATTGTAGTACCTTTCACTCCTTTGTTTATACACTGCATTTTTCATCTCGGATCGCACCTTTTTCTTCGAGCAGGTCTAGTTCGGCTCGAGCGGCCTCATTACGCCTTCTTCAAAATTTGCAATTCTCAAGGTAGGGGCTCCAATCTCGACAGAATCACCGCCTCGGCTCCATAAGCTAAAGAAAAAGGTGTTTCTCCAAAGTGGTACATTCGATGTGTCGCTTACGTATGACCATAGTACGCTAGGTAGTTCCTCCGGCCAATTGCCTTTAGACTCCTCCAATCTCGCCTTCAGGGTATACTTGAGTATTTTATTAACGGCCTCAACTTGTCCGTTCGACTGGGGGTGGTATGGAGTTGAGAAATGGTTTTTTATGTGGAAACCTTCACAAAAATTTCGGAATCTTCGGTTGTCGAACTGTTTCCCATTGTCTGTAATAATTGAATGTGGTATCCCAAATCTACAGATGATAGATTTCCATACAAAGCTCACAACCTTTTCTTCATCTATTTTTGCCAGAGGCTCCGCCTCTGCCCATTTTGTGAAATAGTCCACCGCCACAATGGCATACTTGACGCCCCCTTTGCCAATGGGTAGTGGTCCGATGAGGTCCATTCCCCATTTGGCAAACGGCCATGGGCTAAATACGTATCTGTAAGTCTTCGTGGATGATATCGACTGTGGTGCAAACCTCCGCACCTCTCACATCTTTTGACGAGGTCGGTTGCGTCCTTTCTCGGGGATGGCCAGTAGTATCCTTGCCGTGATTAATTTATAGGCCAACGTTTGGCCCCAGTGGTTGCCGCATATTCCCTCATGAACCTCTCGTGCATAATCTGCATCTGTCTCAGAAAGGCAGCGTAGGAGTGGGATGGAGTATCCTCGTTTGTATAGGATGCCGTCTACTAGTGTAAACCGAGCCGCTTGAGTTCGTAGTGTTCTGGCCTCAGCTTTGTTTTCAGGTTGAACTCCTTTCTCTAAGTATTGGATGATTGGGGTCATCCAAGTCCTGCTCGGCGGTTTCGGTTGTATATATTTTCTTTGCACCGAGTGACGGGCAAGATGAAAAGTATGATTTGTGACATCCGTGATGGCATCCATCCCCGGACTAGAGCCGAGCCGAGCTAGGGCATCTGCTTGCATGTTCTCGGCTCGGGGCACATGTAAGACTTTTGCCTTAAAGTGTGACAACCTTTTCTTGACCAAATCCAAATATTGTGCAATTTTTTGCTATTTTGCTTCGTATTCGCCGTTGATTTGATGAACGACTAACTGAGAGTCACTGTGCACCAATAGTTGTTTTAGGCCCATAGAGGCTGCCATATCTAAGCTCGCTATGAGCGCCTCATATTCGGGCCGTTGTTCGTTGCGGGAACTCAAATCGTGCGGCCGAGCAAAGAGCATTTTTCATTTGGATCGATTATCACGATTCCGCCCCGTGCTCGGCCTGCAGTGGAAGAGCCGTCAACGAATAATTTCCATTCTTGGTCTTCCTTGACTTCTAATTGTATGGAAGACGTGAATTCGGCCACAAAATCGGCTAAAGCCTGTCCTTTTATTGCAGTACGTTGTTCGTATATAATGTCAAATTGGCTAAGTTCGACGGCCCACTTAATCATCCGACCAGAAGTATCGGGTCGGTGTAACACTTGTTTCAACGATAGTTCGTCAATACTATAATCTTGTGTTCTAAGAAATATGGACGGAGTTTCGCGCGCGATAATTAATGAATAAGCCACTTTTCCATTGGTGGGTACCGGAGCTCGGCATCATGTAACGCTTGACGTGTAATACACTGGATGTTGAATAGAGCCATCTAGCCTGATTAACACCGAGCTGATGGCGTATTCGGATACCGCCAAGTACAAATACAAGTCCTCCCCTTGGGTCGGTTTTTGTAATATAGGTATTGAAGATAGGTGTTGTTTGAGGGATTCAAAGGCCATCTCAGGTGCTGCTCGGTCCACTCGAAATTTTTGTTTTTCTTTATGATTTCAAAGAAAGGTTTGCACTTGTCTCGTGGACCGAGAAACAAATCGGTTAAGGGCGGCCAATCGGCTGTTAGGCTTTGTACCTTTTTTACGAGTTTGGGGATTCTAGGTCGGTGATGGCCTTGATTTTGTCCTGGTTAGCTTCAATCCCCTTTGGCTGACCATATACCCCAAAAATTTACCCGAGCCGACCCCAAATGTGCATTTTTTTCGGGTTTAACATCATCTTGTACTCTCTCAAAACAAAGAAACATTTTATTAAGATCGTTTAGATGATCGGACATGTACAAAGGATTTTTTTACTAGCATGTCATCTACATAGACTTCCATAGTGTGACCTATCATTTTCTCAAACATCTTATTCACTAACCTTTGATAGGTCGCACCAGCATTCTTCAATCCGAAAGGCATCATCTTGTAACAGTGAATCCCCCGAGCAGAGAAAAATGAGGTATTTTCTTCATCTTCTGGGTGCATCCGTATTTGGTTGTAACCCGAGTATGCATCCATGAAGCTCATCAGCTCGTGTCCTGCTGTGGCATCTACCATGTAATCGATATTTGGCAATGGATAACTGTCCTTAGGGCATGCTTTGTTGAGGTCGGTAAAATCCACGCATAGGCGCCACTGGCCAGTGCTTTTCTTTACCAAAACAGGATTGGCGACCCATCGAGGATAGAGGGCTTCCCGGATGAACTGATTGTCTAGTAGTTTGTTAACCTCGATTTCGAGCGCTGCCTGCCTATCAGGGCCGAGTTTGCGCCTTTTCTGGATGACTGGGCGGAACGTTAGATCAATGTTAAGACGGTGGCACGCATACTTGGGATCAATTCCGGGCATGTCTGCATGAGTCCATGCGAAGACGTCAAGATTATTTCCCAAAAACTCGACCAACTCGCTTCGATATGGTTCTGGAAGATCATGACCAATACGTAGTTGGCGCCCCTCGCTTGGCTTACCGACATTGATTGTATCAACTTGTTCTACCGGTTCCGCTCGTTTTCTTTTCTTGCTTTGCCTCTCCTTGATTTGCAGGGGCAATTCGTCTTCTGCGGCCGGCTCGGTTTCGATTGCCGGCTCGCCTTCTTCCATCATTGGCTCCTTCCCAGGCCGACGACTTGGATTATCCTCCTGAACGATCACCTCTTTCTGCTCGGATTCCTCTTCGGGCAAGGGATTATCTCGTGTGATTCCACTGGTTTGCCCTTGTTCTGCCACGTTAATCTCCACCGGTCGGAGTTTAAGAGAGCACTCTCGTGACTCCCTTTGATTCCCTTTATGTATAGCTTCGCCATCAGACGTTGGAAATTTTATACAAAAATGATATATTGAAACGGCTGCTTTTATATGATAAAGCAATGGCCTCCCAATGATAGCATTGTACTCCGAATCGGCATTGATTATTTTGAATGTTGTCATGACAGTCCGTTTATGTAAACCTTGTCCCATTTGGATGGGCAAATCAACTTCTCCTAGTGGGACTATCCTTCCTCCTCCAAACCCCAAAATGCTATCGTTACATGGATCTGGATATAACTATCATCCACGTTTAATCTTCAAATGCTCGGACATAAATGACTCGATGAATAGCTTCCGAGTCAATTAAAATTACGTGAACCGAATACCCGAGAATCGGTGCCGTGATGACCAGAGGGTCGAATGAGGATGGACCACCTGGTCCAAGATCCGCATCCGAGAACACAAAGTGGCGGTGGGTTGGCCTTCCTTGATTTCGCCACCCGAACTTGTCTTTCGGCATTGGTTGCACCTGCCTAACATCGGCTTTTCTTTTCCTGTTGGAGCGTCTATTCTCCATTGTGTTGGTATTGATCCGACTAACACTTGACATCATGAGGATTTCTCTCCCCTGGTTTTCACCGGGGCGGCGGCAGAGAGTCGGGTTGATTACGCGCCCGGGTTGACGCGCTGAGCCGATGCCGGTGGGGTGGTAGCTCATGAACGTATCTTTTAAGGCCGCCCTGTCGAAACAACCCGCATAATTTCCCTAATTAGATCTCGGCACTCGTCGAGATCGTGACCTATCGATTTGTGATAGGCGCAGAATCGACGCGAATCTAATTTTTGATGGCTCAATTTTCGAGGCCGAGCCGAGAGGCAACAAATTCAGACCGTACTTCACTCCATATGGCCGACGGAGTGTGGGTCAAAGTACTCCTTAGCGCGGCGACTTCGACTCGCCTCTTGGCGAGCTCTAAATCCGGTGGTCGGGTTTTCCGAGAATGGCCGTAAACCCGACCCCGCCCACCATCGGTTCTTTCCTTCCGTCCTTTCTTACGTTCCTTGTCGGTGCTCGGGCGGTTACTCGCCATGGCTTCTTCCAAGACAAATATGGCGTTCCGCGCGGATTAGAAATTCTTGATACGAGGTCGCCCCGATTCGTGGATGGAGTAATTAAACCATGTTTCGGGAGCTACCCAAATGCCATGGTCGCGATTAAAATGGCGTCATCGACACCTTCCATCTCTCGAACTTGTTTGTTAAACCGAGAAATATAACTCTTCAGGGCTCGTCTTTCCCTTGTTTGATGTTTACGAGGGAGTCTTTAGCGCGGCTCGGACTTTGGACGTTAAGAAATGTGTCATAAAGGCGGAGGCTAGATCCCCCATGCTTGAATGGATCCCTGCGGCAGGTCCTAAACCAACGGTGGGCTCGCCGCCCAAAGTCGTGGGGAAGGCCCTGCAGAGGATGGCATCGCTTGGATCGTATAGTTCCATCCATGCTAAGTACTTGTGAACATGAGTGGTCGGGTCGGTTTCCCCATTATAGAGGCCGACTGGGGATTTTCAACTTTGGCGGTAACGGATCGCCAGATTCCAGGAGAAAATGGCGACGAACAACAGGGTCGGCTCCATACTTGGGGCGGTCTTGAGACTGCTTCGCCATCCGGACCGCCTTCCAATTGTTCGACGGCGACGTGGCGGTGTATTTCTACATCTCGTTCCTCGCCATAAGCTAGGACCTTGACTTGATCGACTTGAGTTGTTCCCGCCGTCCGGGAAACTCCGAGCCGAACTTATCGATCGAGCCGGGCGAAAGGATCAACTCCCCGTCGTCGGCGAACACGAGTGGGCACGACGATGTCGTGTTTTGCTCTGAAATGACTCGCTATACGACTTTGCTCTTCCTCATTTTCTCTTTGCCGTCTTCTCACATGGACGGACATGTTGTTCATTACCCGAATCGCTTCTTGGGCTTCGTGGCGAGGAAGCCCGGGAATTTGAGGATTAATGTTAACATTTAGTTGTGGGTTGAGTGGGTTAGTATTTGCAAGGAATGGAGGGGGTGCTTGAGAGTTCGTAGTAGCGAGAGTTTGTGATATGAGTTGGTTCATTTGTTGTACAAAAGTTGGGTTGGCAATTAGCTGAGCGAAGGGAAACAAAGTAGTGCTCCCTGCTTCCGTTTGGGGTATATTTTGGCCATTAGTAGTCCGGCCGGTTTGGTTGTTCAAATGTTGCTCTTCATCCACACGAGCATTTCTCGATCGATGACTCATTTTGTCATTATGAAGAAGCCAAACGTTAAATTTTACCTGGTTTTTTCTTAACTTGTCTGTGCTTGGAATTCTCACTGGACCAATACGGTGCCCTCCTTCTAGCGCCAATTTGTTGACGTGCGTTTTGGTCAACAAGTAGAAATACGTAAAAGGTTTAACACGTGGAAATGAAAACGTGCGTAACGTATCTTTATTTCTGGCTAATTATGCCTTTCTTTGTATTTTTGCCGAGCCGGAATATCTGGGTCGGTCTTTTTTATAATTTGTTACTTTTTTACCTCCTTTTCTTTTCCCTTTTCAGACTTTTTTATACCCCTTTTGAGTAAGTGGGTTTACAATAGTCATCTTTGCACTAACTATTCATTAATTAATAAAATAGCAAAAAGGGCGACACATGTCCCTCTATAGTTGTGCATGTCAGTCAAATTTGCCACTTGTCGACTTCTCTTCATGATTCTCTGACATGTGGCAGTTTCTGATACCGATAAAGTACTAAGCATGGGCGTGTGATTATTTTTACGAGGTTGTCGCGCGTGTGCTTCATATTGAAATCTGGGCTCGGGGCTCGGGGCTCGGCGGCCGTGTTGTGGTTGGGCTCGGTAGCAGTTGGGCTCGGTAGCCGGCGAGCCTAATTAAGTGACGTGTCGCCGCATGCGTTATTGTTGACGTCACTCGCAGGTCGCCTACTCGGAAATGTGTTATACTGATGACGTGGATTAATTTCTTCCGGCTCGGCTCGGGTGTCATCAAGAGGGTTTTTAGTGGTTTGTCTTCTCCCTTCCCCCCCCCCAACCGTGTAAGATTTATCTCCCCCAATTGAGGTTTCTCCCGTATCTTTCAAACGTGACCGAGATTTCTCTCCCAACTGATATTTCGAATCGGTTTCTCCCTTATTTTCAGAGGTCTTAGTGCCTCTTCTCCCCCATTTTTAGAGGTCGTCGCGTCGTTTCTCTCCCTACCAAAGTCCGAGAATCTTATTTCCGGC
The DNA here is from genome assembly GCA_016081115.2 of Rehmannia glutinosa. NCBI lineage: Eukaryota > Viridiplantae > Streptophyta > Magnoliopsida > Lamiales > Orobanchaceae > Rehmannia > Rehmannia glutinosa. The sequence goes on along the minus strand of JABTTQ020001487.1, from coordinate 563,059 downwards.
GATTGGAACTGACATATTTCACTTTGGAGAGGTATGTGTTGTCATGTGTCTTTAATTTATTTTGATTTTTAACCCTAGTTTTTGATGGGTTTTTTGGCCCCTAAGGTTTTGCATGGATTTTACATTTTTACACTACGGTTTTTTGAATTTGTTTTTCTTTTATTTTATGAAATTGTGGGTAATTTGTTTCTAATTCAAGAAAAAGAACTCGAAGCAAGTGAATCCCCTCAAAACAAACAATGGAATTGAAACTGGTGTTTTGTGCGAACAGTTTATTTTGATAATTTTCAAATTTCGAGACAAAAATTAAAAAAATTGAAACTGATATATATATATATATATCTCTATATTTTTTTGTATGGGCTATGAATGTTTGGAGATGATCAGACATTTGAAGGTACCAATCAAGTTCATGTCTAACTTTATAGCTCAGCAAGTCATTATATCCAAACTCATATTTTCCTACTATCTCTATTTAGACGAAAACAATATTTCAAAACTGTATATTTATCTTCCCAATTAAGACACCAGCTAATAGTGTTGACGTGCGTTTTGGTCAACAAGCAGAAATACGTAAAAGGTTTAACACGTGGAAATGAAAACGTGCGTAACGTATGTTTATTTCTGGCTAATCATGCCTTTTTTGTATTTTGCCGAGCCGGAATATTGGGGTCGGTCTTTTTATCCTTTCTTACTTTCTACCTCCTTTTTTCTCTTTTCTTGTCAGCCTTTTTATACCCCTTTTGAGTAAGTGGGTTTCCAATAGTCATCTTTGCACTAACTATTCATTAATTAATAAAATAGCAAAAAGGGCGACACATGTCCCTCTATAGTTGTGCGTGTCAGTCAAATTTGCCACTTGTCGACTTCTCTTCATAATTCTCTGACATGTGGTAGCTTCTGATACCGATAAAGTACCAAGCATGGGCGTGTGATTATTTTTACGAGGTTGTCGCGCGTGTGTTTCATATTGAAATGCCTGGGCTCGGGGCTCGGGGCTCGTGGCCGTGTTGTGGTTGAGCTCGTGCAGCGCTTGGGCTCGTGAGCGTGGCGAGCCTAATTCGTGACGTGTCGTCGTGCGTTATTGTTGACGCTCACTCGCGGGTCGCCTACTGGAAATGTGTTTTACTCGATGACATGGATTAATTTCTTCCCGCTCGGCTCGGTGTCATCAAAGGCCCCCAAGTTTGACTTCGAGAGAAAATTCTTTGACGCTTCGAGTTAAACTTTAATGCTAATGATGAACAATTAATGGAAAACGGATTTTTCAAAGGTTTTTTCCTGGTACTGTCACGTAGAGCAATTAATGCTTGAAACGGCGCATTAATTGGGTTGCCATAATGACAGAACCGTGGCATCTCGTGGTTGGACCAATCTTGCGCAGAACCGAAAAGTTACGCGATTCTGTCGTGAGGGCGTGGGGACACGACGTTTTTTCGTCATGTTTGGCGGCTTTTGAGCTTTTAAAAAGAGCGTCCTTTCGAATAAACGTCCCCGCTTATCGAGGAAACTTATCTATAAATACCTTTGTTTTCCTTCATTATTCACTTTCGCATCCTTTAACCCTTGAGCTAAAGTAATTAAAACCGAGCGAAAATTTCTGTCGGCTTCCCAAGTTCGTGAGCCTTGAACTTAGGTATTTTTTCGAAATACTCTTCCTTTACCTATAAATGTCTTCTTTTGAAGATAGTAGAGTCGTAGTTATAGTGTAGAGGTTGAAATTGAAGATCCTCCATCTCGAACCCTCTGTTTATTTTTCACCAAAGACGGCGATCTCCGTCCCACAACCCGAGTATTATCCGAGATATCTTCTCCGCATTCTTCACGAGGTGGGACGCGCCCTTGAGCGGACGCACACTATTTTTGACCCGACGCCAATGACCGTTTATAGAGAAGGAACGGTGTATCAACCCGGATCGGTACAAGAGAATTCCGGTGAAGAATCGCGAAGTGTTGATTCTAAACTGTGTCGACCAGAAGAAGATATGGATCCATCTGAGCCGGAGCGTGACAATGTAGAGCGAGTAGATGAGCCGTCCGGCGATTCAAGGCCGGAGAGGCCGCTAGGGCCCGCAGGCCATCGTAATGGTGACGGCCGGCACGGAGGAGGCCCTCGTCTCCGTGTCGAGCCTCGGTGGACGCCGAGTGATATAAACGATATCCCGAGCATGTTAATGATTCGGGAGGTGGATGAGTTCCGGCGGAGGTACCGCATTCCAAGTGGTATCGATTTTTGGGTACCGGACGGCACGGAAGTTCCCCAATACCCACCAGCGGGTTGCATAGCTGTATTTGCCCCCAGCCTTTTATACGGTTTGAGGTTTCCACTGCCGGCTTTCCTTACGCGGTGGTTTTGTAAGTGGGGAATGCATCCGGCCCAGGTGCACCCGATTTCTTGGGGCAGGATCATCGGCCTCCTGGTGATGTTTCACCTGGAAAAGTATCCTCGCCCCAAATTTAAGGAGATGAACGAGCTTTTTGTATGGCGAGCGACTCCTTCATCTCGGGGCCAGCCGTCCGGGTGGTATTATGTGCAGACCCGACTGGGGTACCCGGACGGTTTAGTAGAAGGCCTCCCTTCTTCTCTGAAGGAGTGGAAGGATAAATGGTTTTGGGTGGGCGGCGAGTGGCAAGCTCGCGTGGGAGATGGAGAGGGGGAGACCGTTCTTCATCCTCCATCAAATTTTGTTTTTGGTTATAGTAAGTCTTATCTTTTTCCTTCATCTGCTTTTGTTTTTTATTGCTTCCTTTCGTAATTGTCTTTTCTTTTCACCTTTATAGGGAACCGGGCATCAAAGGGGCCTTTGTCGCCCGCTTTTATTCGAAGGCTGGAGAACATCCAGGCCCGGGGCATAATGGATAGGCGGATTGAGAGATTGGCAACCGAGGCCAACTTAGCCGCAGCTGGTTTGAGGCCTGCTTTGCCCGCCGACCCCGAGGACGAGGGGGCGGCTCGGGACGAGACGGCCGAGCGAGAGGTGGAGGTCGAGAGAGAGCCTCAACAGATTCCTCTCGTTAATGAAGAAGTACGGCCCCCTTCTCCAGGGGAGCGGCCGGTGAGGACAGAACAAGCTACGCCGTCCCCTGCGACTGTCAGCCCTGTAGGCGGATCGTCTGCGCCTGTAGGGCCAACACAGACTCCAGAGCCGCCGAGTGCGGTGGCTGTCCGAGGTAAACACTTACGTTTTTCATATTTCACTTTGAAACATCTTTCTTTTCTTTTGATCTTTTGACGATGGTTGCTTCATGCAGGGCGTGGCCTGGATTTGCGCGCACGCCTTCGCAGTGTGAGGAATACAGCACGGCGAGCTCGGGCGGCTGCCGATCAACCTGCGGATGTTGAGGCGGCTCGGAGAGAAGATATCCGGGCGAACGCCCCATCGATGGAGTGCCGAAGTCAGCGTGCACCGCCTCTTCAAAGGAGAAGAGGGGGAATTGTGATGGAGGAACCTGATCAGACTGAAAGGGTTGGTCGAGCGGCACCCGAACATCCTGAATAGCCCCCGGCAATGGAAGGCCAACGAACTTTCTCGGATGACCTTGGCAGGGAAGGTCATTTCATTCCTCCAAACCAAGCAAGAGATGAATATTGCGAGGAATGGTCGGACTACGCCCTCGGTGGTTCGTGGAATTCGTTCGATGTGCCACGCCAACAGAGAGCAATCAAGAGTCTTACCAGGGGCGGTCGGGCCGCAATGATCCCCCAGTGTGCCTGGACAAAAGGCATCGAGCAATTCGCTCGAGATCAAGCCAAGAACAGATTCAAGATGCCATGGCCATGTCCGGGCGAATGATTGGGCTCTTATGGCATGCGGTTGGGGGGACTCGCGAGCTAGAGAGAAAATATGCCGACCTGGAAAGACGGCACGACGGGGATCTCAGGAAGCTTATGCTACCCTTCAAGGGGGTACAAGAATCTCTTAAGACTCAAACGGACGAGGCCACGGCTCGGGCTAATTCTCGAGAGAGAGGAGGCTGCGAGGCCGAGGCAGAGCGAGATCGGGACCGTAAGGTCAAGAAGAGCTCGGGGTTAAGGTCGCCGAATCGAACGTCTTTGCCACGCCCGAGCCGAGGAGATGGAGAGGCGTCTAGCCGATGTCGCAGGAGGCAAGAGGCCGCCCGCCGCAAAACCGAGGAAGTTTGTAGAGAGGCCATTAAAGCTTACAAAAACTCCGAGGAGTATGCATTCATGTTAACTCGTGGCCATGCGACCAGCTTCCAAGAAATTCTTGATTTACTTAAGGGCGGGCGTCGTTGCTCGGCAGAAGAAGACCTCGGCCCTCCCGGGAGGCCGATCTCGATACCCTTCGGCCGAAATTTGCTGAGGCTTCTAATGCGCAGGCTCTCCTCCTCCGACGTGGAAGAAGTTGGTTCCAGGTGGTGCCGTCAAATTCCTCCCCTCGCTCGTTCTTGATGTTTTTATAGGTACCCCTAGATAGGTAATTTTGGCTTCGTGCCTCGAGATGTAATGGGCTCCGGCCTCTCTTATGCAAATATTTTTGAAGTTAGAAATGAATTGTTATTTTCCTTACCTGTGTATGTGTTTCAAGCTTTTTGTGGATGCTCGGCTCTTTCCTTTTTGCAAGATTGTTGCCTGTCTTCTTTTTCCTCTTATTTTCCCAAATACGGGCTCGGTTTTGATTTACGAGTGAGGGGGTCTGCCGCCTTAATCGATTCTTGCACTCGAGGATATAAACTGTCCTTTTATTTTGTTTCTGCAATTTTGTTTATGAACCGAGTCTTTATTGTGCTCGACGCATAACTGAGTCCTTATTTTGTACTTGGTACGTGGCCAAGTCTTCACTTTATGCTTGGTGCTTAACCAAGTCTTTATTTCGGTGCTCGGTGCATAGCCGAGTCTTGATTTTGTGCTCGGTGCGTAACCAAGTCTTGATTTTAGTGCTTGGTGCGTATCCAAGTCTTGATTTTGGTGCTTGGTGCGTAACCAAGTCTTTATTTTGTGCTCGGTGTGTAGCCGAGTCTTGATTTTGGTGCTTGGTGCGTAACCAAGTCTTTATTGTGCTCGGTGCGTAGCCGAGTCTTTATCTTGTGCTTGGTGCGTAACCAAGTCTTTATTGTGCTCGGTGCGTAGCCGAGTCTTTATTGTGCTCGGTGCGTAGCCGAGTCTTGTGCTTGGTGCGTAACCAAGTCTTGTGCTTGGTGCGTAACCAAGTCTTTATTGTGCTCGGTGCGTGGCCGAGTCTTGATTGTGCTCGGTGCGTAACCAAGTCTTTATTTTGTGCTCGGTGCGTAACCAAGTCTTGTGCTTGGTGCGTAACCAAGTCTTTATTGTGCTCGGTGCGTAGCCGAGTCTTTATTGTGCTCGGTGCGTGGCCGAGTCTTGATTTTGCTCGGTGCGTAACCAAGTCTTTATTTTGTGCTCGGTGCGTAACCAAGTCTTGATTTTGGTGCTTGGTGCGTAACCAAGTCTTTATTTTGTGCTCGGTGCGTAACCAAGTCTTGATTTTGTGCTCGGTGCGTAGCCGAGTCTTTATATTGCGCTCGGTGCGTAGCCGAGTCTTGATTCGTGGTGAGTAAAAACTTCGTTTTCCTTTAAAGAGCTCACGAAATGCCAGATGAAGGAACAATTCTTTGGAATCCTATCTGGATTGTAGATCGAGATCTTTATTGATAATACCGCTTCAAGTATGCTACATTCCATGGATGCATGAATTTTTCTCCACTCAAATATTCTAACTGGTATGCCCCACCAGATAAGACGTGGCTGACCCGAAACGGGCCCTCCTGTTGGCTTCAATGGGCTCGGTTGGATGCCCGTTATCTTTTTCAATACAAGATCGCCGACCGAAATCTTCTTTCCTTTACTTTCGAATTGTAGTATCTTTCATTCCTTTGTTTATACACTTGCATTTTTCATCTCGATCGCACCTTTTTTTTTCTTGAAAGCAGGTCTAGTTCGGCTCGGAGCGCGGCCTCATTCGATCTTCTTCAAAATTTGCAATTCAAGGTAGGGGCTCCAATCTCGACAGAATCACCGCCTCGGCTCCATAAGCTAAAGAAAAAGGTGTTTCTCCATGGGTCGCTCGATGTGTTGTTCTGTATGACCATAGTACGCCAGGTAGTTCCTCCGGCCAATTACCTTTAGACTCCTCCAATCTCGCCTTCAGGGTATACTTGAGTATTTTATTAACGGCCTCAACTTGTCCGTTCGACTGGGGGTGGTATGGAGTTGAAAAATGGTTTTTTATGTGGAAACCTTCACAAAATTTTGAACCTTCGGTTGTCGAACGTCTCCCATTATCTCAGCGTAACAATCGAATGTGGTATCCCAAATCTACAGATGATAGATTTCCATACAAAGCTCACAACCTTTTCTTCATCTATTTTTGCGGAGCTCCGCTCGCTCCGCCCATTTTACCCATTTTGTGAAATAATCCACCGCCACAATGGCATACTTGACGCCCCCTTTGCCAATGGGTAATGGTCCGATGAGGTCCATTCCCCATTTGGCAAACGGCCATGGGCTAAATACAGAAGTAAGCTGTTCAGGATGATATCTGACCTGTGGTGCAAACCTCTGGCATCTCTCACATCTTTTGACGAGGTCGGTTGCGTCCTTTCTCAGGGATGGCCAGTAGTATCCTTGTCGTATTAATTTATAGGCCAACGTTTGGCCCCCAGCGTGGTTGCCGCATATTCCCTCATGAACCTCTCGAAGTGCATAATGCATCTGTCTCGGAAAGGCAAAGATAGGAGTGGGATGGAGTATCCTCGTTTGTATAGGATGCCGTCTACTAGTGTAAACCGAGCCGCTTGAGTTCGTAGTGTTCTGGCCTCAGCTTTGTTTTCAGGTTGAACTCCTTTCTCTAAGTATTGGATGATTGGGGTCATCCAAGTCTCTTCGACGGTTTCGGTCGTATATATTTTCTTTGCACCGAGCGGCCAGGAGCGGGGCAATGATGTTGTGACATCCGTGATGGCATCTGCCCCGGATCGAGCCGAGCCGAAGCTAAGGCATCTGCTTGCATGTTCTCGGCTCGGGGCACATGCAAGACTTTTGTTTTAAAGTGTGACAATCTCTTCTTGACCAAATCCAAATATTGTGCAATTTTTTGCTCTTTTGCTTCGTACTCGCCGTTGATTTGATGAACGACTAACTGAGAGTCACTGTGTACCAATAGTTGTTTTAGGCCCATAGAGGCTGCCATATCTAAGCACGCTAGAAGCGCCTCATATTCGGGCCGTTGTTCGTTGCGGGAACTCAAATCGTACGGCCGAGCAGTAGCATTTTTCATTTGGATCGATTATCACGATTCCGCCCCCTGCTCGGCCTGCAGTGGAAGAACCGTCGACGAATAATTTCCATTCTTGGTCTTCCTTGACTTCCAATTGTATGCAAGACGTGAATTCGGCCACAAAGTCTGCTAAAGCCTGTCCTTTTATTGCAGTACGTGGTTCGTATATAATGTCAAATTGGCTAAGTTCGACAGCCCATTTAATCATCCGACCAGGAAGTATCGGGTCGGTGTAACACTTGTTTCAACGGATAGTTTGTCAATACTATAATCTTGTGTTCTAAGAAATATGGACGGAGTTTCCGCGCCGCGGTAATTAATGAATAAGCCACTTTTCCATCGGTGGGTACCGGAGTTTCGGCATCATGTAACGCTTTGGCTGGTGTAATAAATGGATGTTGAATAGAGCCATCTAGCCTTTGATTAACACCGAGCTGATGGCGTATTCGGATACCGCCAAGTACAAATACAAGTCCTTCCCTTGGGTCGGTTTTTGTAATATAGGGATTGATGATAGATGTTGTTTGAGGGATTCAAAGGCGACCTGTGCTTGCTCGGTCCACTCGAAATTTTTGCTTTTCTTTATAACTTCAAAGAAAGGTTTGCACTTGTCTGTGGACCGAGAAACGAATCGGTTAAGGGCGGCCAGTCGGCCTGTTAGGCTTTGTACCTTTTTCACAGAGTTTGGGGATTCTAGGTCGGTGATGGCTTTTATTTTGTCTGGATTAGCTTCGATTCCCCTTTGGCTGACCATATACCCCAAGAATTTACCCGAGCCGACCCCAAATGTGCACTTTCTCGGGTTTAACATCATCTTATACTCTCTCAAAACAGCAAACATTTTATTAAGATCGTTTAGATGATCGGACATGTACAGTGATTTTACTAGCATGTCATCTACATAGACTTCCATAGTGTGACCTATCATTTTTTCAAACATCTTATTTACTAACCTTTGATAGGTCGCCCCAGCATTCTTCAATCCGAAAGGCATCATCTTGTAGCAGTGAATTCCCGGCGAGAAAAAATGAGGTATTTTCTTCGTCTTCTGGGTGCATCCGTATTTGGTTGTAACCCGAATATGCATCCATGAAGCTCATCAGCTCATGTCCTGCCGTGGCATCTACCATGTAATCGATATTCGGCAATGGATAACTGTCTTTGGGGCATGCTTTGTTGAGGTCGGTAAAATCCACGCATAGCGCCACGCCATTGCTTTTCTTTACCAAAACAGATTGGCGACCCATCGGGGATAGAGGGCTTCCGATGAATTGATCTAGTAGCTTGTTAACCTCGGCCTCAAGTGCTGCCTGTCTATCAGGGCCGAGTTTGCGCCTTTTCTGGATGACTGGGCGGAAGGTTAGATCAATATTGAGGCGGTGGCACGCATACTTGGGGTCAATTCCGGGCATGTCTGCATGAGTCCATGCGAAGACGTCGAGATTATTTCCCAAAAACTCGACCAACTCGCTTCGATATGGTTCTGGAAGATCATGACCAATACGTAGTTGGCGCCCCTCGCTTGGCCTACCGACATTGATTGTGTCGACTGTTCTCTTCCGTTCCTTTTTTCTTTTCTTGCTTTGCCCCTCCTTGATTTGCAGGGGCAATTCGTCTTCAGCGGCCGGCTCGGTTTCGATTGCCGGCTCGTCCTCTTCCATCATTGGCTCCTTCCCAGGCCGACGACTTGGATTATCCTCCCGAACCATCACCACTTTCTGCTCGGATTGGTCTTCGGGCAAGGGATTATCTTGTGTGATTCCACTGGTTTGCCCTTGTTCTGCCACGTTAATCTCTACCGGTCGGAGTTTAAGAGAGCACTCTCGTGACTCTCTTTGATTCCCTTTATGTATAGCTTCGCCATCAGATGTTGGGAATTTTATACAAAAATGATATATTGAAACGGCTGCTTTTATATGATAAAGCAATGGCCTCCCAATGATGGCATTGTACTCCGAATCGGCATTGATTATTTTGAACGTTGTCATGACCGTTTATGCGAGACCTTGTCCCATTTGGATGGGCAAATCAACTTCTCCGAGGGACTATCCTTCCTCCTCCAAACCCCGAGAATGCTATCGTTACATGGACGGATATAACTATCGTCCACGTTTAATCTTCAAATGCTCGGACATAAATGACTGATGAATAGCTTCCGGAGTCAATTAAAATTCTCGCGAACCTAATACCCGAGAATCGGTGCCGTGATGACCCGGAGGTCGAATGGGGATGGACCACCTGGTCGGCATCCGCATCCGAGAACACAAAGTGGCGGTGGGTTGGCCTTCCTTGATTTCGCCACCCGAACTTGTCTTTCGGCATTAGTTGCTGTCTAACATCGGCTTTTCTTTTCTGTTGGAGCGTCTATCCTCCATTGTGTTGGTATTGATCCGACTAACATTTGACATCATGAGGATTTCTCTCCCCTGGTTTTCAGCTGGAGGCGGCGGCAGGAGAGCTGGGTTGATTACGCGCTCCGGGTTGACACCATGAGCCAGTGCCAGTGGGGGTGGTAGCTCATGAACGTATCTTTAAGGCCGCCTGCCCGAACAACCCGCATAATTTCCCTAATTAGATCTCGGCACTCGTCGATGCTCGTGACCTATCGATTTGTGATAGGCGCGAGAATCGACGCGAATCTAATTTTGATGGCTCAATTTTCGAGGGCCGAGCGGAGGCAACAAATTCAGACCCTGTACTTCACTCCATATGGCCGACGGAGCGTGAGTCAAAGTACTCCTTAGCACGGCGACTTCGGCTCTCGCCTCTTGGCGAGCTCTAAATCCAGTGGTCGGATTTTCCGAGAATGGCCGGAAACCTGACCCCGGCCCGACTACTGGTTCTTTCCTTCCGTCCTTTCTTACGTTCCCTTGTCGGTGCTCGGGGCGGTTACTTGCCATGGCTTCTTCCGCACAAATATGGCGTTCCGCGCGGATTAGAAATTCTTGAAACGAGGTCGCCCCCGATTCGTGGATGGAGTAATTAAACCATGTTTCGGGAGCTAGTCCAGCCATGGCTGCGATCAAAATGGCGTCATCAGACACCGGTTCCATCTCTCGAACTTGTTTATTAAACCGAGAAATATAACTCTTCAGGGGCTCGTCTTTCCCTTGTTTGATGTTTACGAGGGAGTCTTTAGGCGCGACTCGGACTTTGGACGTTAAGAAATGTGTCGTAAAGGCGGAGGCTAGATCTCCCCATGCTTGAATGGATCCCTGCGGCAGGGTCCTAAACCAACGATGGGCCCGGTCGCCCAAAGTCAGGGGGAAGGCCCTGCAGAGGATGGCATCGCTTGACCGTATCTGAGTTCCATCCATGCTAAGTACTTGTGAACATGAGTGGTTGGGTCGGTTTCCCCATTATAGAGGCCGACCTGGGGGATTTTCAACTTTGGCGGTAATGGGATCGCCAGGATTCCAGGAGAAAATGGCGACGGAACAGCTGGCTGGCTCCATACTTGGGGCGGTCTTCGAGACTGTTCGCCATCCGGACCGCCTTCCAATTCGTTCAGACGGCGACGTAGGCGGTGTATTTCTACATCCCGTTCCTGCCATAAGCTAGGGCCTTGGACTTGATCGACTCTGAGTTGTTCCCGCTCGTCCGGAAACCTGAGCCGGGAACTTATCGATCGAGCTGGGCGAAAGGGATCAACTCCCAGTCGTCCGGCGAATACTGAGTGGGCACGACGATGTCGTGTTTGCTCTGGAAATGACTCTGCTATACGACTTTGCTCCTCCTCATTTTCTCTTTGCCGCCTTCTGTCATGACGGACATGTTGTTCATTACCCGAACTGGCTTCTTGGGCTTCGTGGCGAGGAAATCCGGGGATTTGAGGATTAACGTTGACATTTAGTTGTGGGTTGAGTGGGTTAGTGTTTGCAAGGAGTGGAGGAGGTGCTTGAGAGTTTGTGGTGGCAAGAGTTTGCGATATAAGTTGGTTCATTTGTTGTACAAAGGCTGGGTTGGCGATTAACTGAGCGAAAGGGAATAAAGTAGTACTCCCTGCTTCCGTTTGGAGCATATTGTGGCCATTCGTCGTTTGGCCAGGTTGGTTGTTCAAATGTTGCTCTTCAGTTAAACGGGCATTTCTCGATTGTTGACTCATTTTCTTCCCTTATCAAAAGGTTCAGTATCAAATTTTTCCTTGTTTTTGTTTCACTTACTTTTTTGACTGGAATTCGGACTGGACCAATACGGGCCCCCCTTCCTCTAGCGCCAAAATCCATGTCATCAGTAAAACACATTTCCGAGTAGGCGACCCGCGAGTGACGTCAACAATAACGTACGACGACACGTCACGAATTAGGCTCGCCGGCTACCGAGCCCAACTGCTACCGAGCTCAACCACAACACGGCCGCCGAGCCCCGAGCCCCGAGCCCAGATTTCAATATGAAACACACGCGCGACAACCTCGTAAAAATAATCACACGCCCATGCTTGGTACTTTATCGGTATCAGAAGCTACCACATGTCAGAGAATTATGAAGAGAAGTCGACAAGTGGCAAATTTGACTGACACGCACAACTATAGAGGGACATGTGTCGCCCTTTTTGCTATTTTATTAATTAATGAATAGTTAGTGCAAAGATGACTATTGGAAACCCACTTACTCAAAAGGGGTATAAAAAGGCTGACAAGAAAAGAGAAAAAAGGAGGTAGAAAGTAAGAAAGGATAAAAAGACCGACCCCAATATTCCGGCTCGGCAAAATACAAAAAAGGCATGATTAGCCAGAAATAAACATACGTTACGCACGTTTTCATTTCCACGTGTTAAACCTTTTACGTATTTCTGCTTGTTGACCAAAACGCACGTCAACAAATAGAAATCTAGTTTCATTTCATAAGATAATATTGTTCTGAAACCCCAAGTATGTATTTTGCAAAAGTGGGCATGAGAAGGATAATGATTTGTTTATATGATTTTTCCTGCCTTCTGTGCATCTTATTTTGTGTTTTATGAATTCTACATGAGGTTGCGTATATGAAGTTGGGATTGCTTTCTTAGTGCTGAAATTATGCCTTTAATAGTACATGTTATTGCTTTCATTGTATATTTGGTGTTGAGCATTTTTTAGTTTTTTTTCTGGTTATCTGGTGTTTTGTTATTTGAAGTTTCGTGTCTTTGGTGCTTATTCTTTTTACTGTATTCTGAATTTTCAATGAGGTTGCTTGTATGAAGAAGGGATTGCTTTCTTAGTACTTTCTTATGCTTCAATAGTACATGTTTTTGCTTTCATTGTATATTTGATGTTAGGTATTTGTTTTTTTATGGTTACGTGGTGTTTTGTTATAAGAAGCTGTTTGGATTATGTGCCTCTTCTTTTTAGTGTTTTCTCAATTTTATATGAGGTTGCTTATATGAAGTTGGAATTGCTTTTTTAGTACTAGATTTATGCTCTGATAGTACATGTTTTTTTGTTTTCATTGTATATTTGATGTTGTGCGTTTTTTTAATTTTTCTTTTTTGGTTTTCATGTGTTTTAAAAAGTGTTAATGCTGTGGTTTAATAACCCTAAATGTTTTTATTTGACATTATTTATTGTTATATATGAGGTGGCTTATATAATGTTGGTATTGCTTCTTTAGTAGTAGATTTATGCTTTTTTATGCTTTAATAGTACTTGTGTCTTCCTTTTCATTATATAAAGTAATATTCTCTAATGTTTGAATGAATTCATGTTTTCAACTATATAAGTTTGCTTATATGAATTTGTTTAGTGGTATTAGATTTTTGCATTGATAATTCATATTTCTTGCTTTGTTTGCATATAATATATCTTTAAAGTTGGCATTGATTGTTTAGTAAAAGATTTTTTGCTTATAACTTTTAGTCAAAACGGATCCGTTTTTCTGTTAATTAATATTTTTTACCCTTATTTTGTAGCATGATCTCTTTGCGCTATAATTGTAAGTCGAAGAATTGTACGAGTCATGGTTTATCATTTGAACAATCATCAATTGCAAGACTGGCAATCCCAAGGCAGGAAGATGAAAACAAGGTTGATTGTGGCATGTTTGTGATGCGCCATATGGGGACCTATATGGGGGTGGAACTCGAAACTGGAATAGCAGGCTTCAGAAGGATAACTTGTCTCAAACTGCGTCTTTGAGATTAAAGTAATGCTCGGCTATTGTCCTTGATAATATTAATGAATTGAAAGAAAAGAACATTGAAAATTCAAAAATATTTTGTGGTGGGAAGAAAGAAATTTGTCGCCTCCTCAAATGGCCAAAAAGTGTAATTATTGGTTTTTTTGAAACAATGTTTTTTGGTTATTTTGGTGTTACTTTCATAGGATATTTGGTTTGACAGACATGTAAACGATCATGGATATTTGTTATGTTTTTATTTCTTAGTGCTACTATTGGTAATCCCAACAAAGATATTGGAATGTTTGTTTATTTTTTATGTTTGAACCATATGTTATTTATTAAGTCATAAACATGCAAGCATGATGTACTAACGAGCAAGTTATAAAACTGAAATAGCAATAAAAAATAAGTGCTAAACAAAATTATAATCCAAAAAAATGCACGGTTACAAATATAATCCAAAAAAGCAAATCTAATATGATTAAGAGACAGTTTTGTAAAACTGAAGTAACAATAAAAAAATTGATGCCGAGAAATTTGTATTAACAATGCTATAAATTATAACTAAACAATAGGTAAACAAAACAATTGTTAAGTTATTTCCCAACAATGACATTTGATTGTTTGAGTATTTATCATTTGAACAACTATAAAAGTAAAGAAGCAAAAAATCAATACTACTATTGCAATAAATTATAAATAAGGGGTAAATAACGTGGACCCCCCAAACTAAAACGAATTTTACGCTATGCCTCCCAACTTTAAAATGGTATACTTTACCTCCTCAACCTTGTAAAATATTGCACTTCACCTAAAATACCAGGTTTACCCCTATAAACATGTATGTTGTTTCTAGTCTCCCATCTAAACTTTAAAATCATTGCATTTTACCTCCCAAGTTATAAAATTATTGTATTTCCTACATTTACTCCAATCGGGTTTTGCGATCCATAAAATTGGTATCAGAGTCTAGGTTTATTAAGAACTTTTAGTTATATATATTATATTTATGTAATTAACAATTGGTGAGGAGAATTTTCTCCAAGAAAATGGATCTGGACAATTGTCTAAGATGTCTACCTTACATGTCATATTGTCAAATTTTGACGATGTATGCACATATTGGAACAATCAATATGTTGAAAAGGAACTTGCAGGAGCCGATAGGAAAACCTTGAGACACTGCAATAGACTAGTGGCATATTATCTGAGTTTCCTTATAATAAATCCGATATTATATGTTGATCTAATGAATCGTCAGGAAGCAGTCCATGAAAATGCCCATCAAAATAATGATTAATGGTGGAGTACAAGAATGGAACGAGATACTTCCAGACACATCTAAGTTCTCAAAAGATCTTAGAGAGGTTAAGAAGACGGTGCAGAATTATGGCAATCACCATAATCATCCACCTACACAAGTTCATCAGATCCAAAACCAGATTAAGAAGATGGTGAAATATCAGAAGAAAACTCTTGAAATCCTTCATGATATTCACAAAAGGAGTCAAGAATCTAGAGGACAGACCATGTTCATCCGGAGGAAACAAACGTATTGATTTCGGAACAGTACCCTATTTATACCAAAATGGGAAACCAACCGAAGTTGTACGAAAAATGACAGATGATGAACAGTTTATCGCTATTATCAAAATAAAACCCGTCACAAACCAGAGGTGATGGTTATGGAGAAGATTAATCTTAAAGATCTACATGACCTTGCAGAATCCATTGCGGGATTAGGAATTGTAGACTTAAAGATGGACGCAGGAGATGGATAAGCTTTGGTTACTAATGACCAACATGGAAGACCACATCCACCACCACCAGCAAATCCCAACATTGTAGAAAGTTCAGGTTGTCATCTTGGAGATGAACCAATGCCTCATGGTGGAGATTCTACTACAAGGAGAGATTACGAGGAATTGCCAAAACAGTTCATCTATGTTGCGTAGACGATGACATTCCAACTGTCGTTGGCGGTCGACCATAGAGGCATAAGAAAACAAAGGAGAGAAATTATCCATATAGTCGTGGAAGTAGCTGCCAAAGGAGTAGGACTTCACGGAGACCTAGAAGGTTTTGGTTAAAATAAAAGGCCCGAAGTTACAAATCAGGGCAAAGACCAGTTCCCAACAGGAGTAGAGCCTCGTCATCAGGTTCTAATCAAGGAAGTACCAGCAGAACCCCGAGAAGAAAAACTTTCAGACGATCTCATACCCGAGCTAATGAAAGTTTCAAAGATTGTAATTGTTGGACATGCGGAGCAAGAGGGCATATCTCAACTGATTGCCCAGAAAATCAAAATCGAGGAATTAGATAGTTCGAAGCTACACTAGAATTTAAAGAAGCAGTCTATTATTAAGATCTGATACATGTGTATCAATTTGAGGATCTACCCTCAGATGAAAGCATCTATGAAGAAGATATCTATTATGACGATGGGAGTGAATCTAGTTAAGAATCAAAGTGAAAAAGAAAATATGTCAGGATTCCTATCTCACACTACGGTTTCTCATAAGAGATGTAGTTGGTCCCTTATCGTGATGTTCATGAGATCAAAAGCAGAGTCAATAGGGAAGTTGCAAACACACTCTCATGGATTCACATTGGATCCATAAGAGTTATTATAAAGTAACATTCACAGAAGAAATTGATTCGCCACTAACCTTGCTATCTTTGATATGCGAATTTCAAATCTCAAGGATTCATGCATTGTAGCAACCACAGGGAATTTGTATGCAGAAAAATTGGCATTTAATGTCTATCCTAGAATTGCATACAATTTGGGAGATCGAGACTTCAACAGAGCCTTAACTCTTCATCAAGACTTCAAAAGAGTTGATTTGATGAAAGAAGAAAATAGACCTTACTCGATCACATACAAGATTTCCTATCCACTCTCGAATATACATCATTTAGAAGTATTCCTGAGAAAGGAATTTATTGAAGTCCCAAGAATCATTGAGGACTTTGCCAGTGTGGTTTTACCAAAACTTATCAAGTCTCCAACTATAAAGGAGATTGATATAAAAATTCAAGATCAACCAGTCTTCAACAAAAGTCGAAGTCTCAGAGTTGAGCCAAGAAGGATGTCTTTCCAACAAGAAAGAATGATTAGCAGTAGCCATTGGGAAGAAAAAGACCGAGTACAGTTCAACAAATTCCAGATATTTTCAAAACAAAAGGAGAGCTGAAATGTCTAGAAGGATGTAGAGAAGTTGAAGTAATATTTGACATCACTCAAAAGGATAATATCTTTTCTTGTGATGTTCTACATTATCTCCAACAACCTATAGTTGGAAGGTATCAAGGAAGCCTAAAAATGGGTAAAATTGAGCTAACTATTACAGGGACGACAGAAAAAATCCCTGAGCAATTAATACTGAGAATTGAATTTCATGAGGATCATAAACCTTGGGAAAGATTTTAAGATGGAACGGAGTATACAGTGGCTGATAAAAGATATAAAATCAGATGACCACTAGTCCATTCTCCATTTATATTTCTATCAGAATGTTATATGCTGAATACAATGCCGAATATTTTACCGCCGATATTGATTCGGGTGCCAGAATATGTACTGCAAAGCTCGATGTGTTTCCTAAAGCAATTGAAGAAGATTTACCAGCTATTACAGAAAGGGATTTCTCTAAAAGGATTCTTATCCTTAATCGAGGAATTAAACAAGCAAAAATCATTATCGGAGGCGCATGCGGTACCCCATTGTACAAAGTAAAGACGCCACCAATCTATTTCCATGATATAGGAGCAGATGTTTTGCTAGGAAACAATTTCCTACAAACATTCAAGCAATTTACACAGGAGAATGAGACAAGAAGACTTATTTTCCAAACATTATGTGATCATAAGATTATTGTCCAGAGACCGCGGAAAGCATTTTATCGCAAAATGCCTATCACTTTTTGCAGCAAGCATGGTGATGAATCCAAACTTAAATGGCGGATCGAAGAAAATTTGGTAAAATATTATTATCCTTTAGACAATTTGGTTCAAAACAGAAAGATACAAAATTATGGGATAATAATTTTTATTCATTCAAAATACAAGGAGAAGAACGAATACCTCCAGAGGCTATTGCAGATTTGAGGATGAGCCTAATGGAGAATCTACAGAGTGATGTTACCATAGAAGAACAAATATCAGTCGAGAATGTCAAGAAGAAGATCCAAAGGAATTACAATGAAAATCATTTGGCATGGTGGGATAAGAACGAGCTCAAAGCATCTTTGAAGGTCAAACTAGGGAAGAAATACGTGTTCGTGAGATTCAAACCAATCCTTATGAACCAGGGGGATTGTGAGGATATGCAGAAAATACTTAAGGAACATCTTGACCTTAAGTTAATTTCACCAGGTGTTTCTCCATATAGCAGTCCGGGATTCTTAGTCAGGAATCATGGAGAAATTAAAAGAGGAAAGCCAAGACTTTTTATTAATTACTAATGGATTAATAACATTTTGGAGTTCGACGAATACTATATCCCAAGCAGAGAACATTTTGTTAACTGTATCAAAGGTGCCAAGATATTCTCAAAGTTCGATTGTATGTCTGGATTCTACCAGATTAAGATGGAGGAAGAAAGTAAGAAGTTTACAGCTTTCTCTACACCACAAGGACTGGAACGTGATGCCTATGGGATTGGCTAACGCACCCCAGATATATCAAAGGAAGATGGATAATCTCTTTAAAGACTATTTCAGTTTCATGTTCGTGTGTATCAATGATATTCTTATCGCATCAAAGAATATGAAGGGGCATCTTAAACATTTGGAAATATTTTCAGATGTTTGGTACAAGGAAGGATTAGTGCTTTCAGAAAAGAAGACGGTAATTCCTACGAGACAGATTGAATTCCTCAGAATTGAAATTGACGAATCCGTAATCATCCTACAAAGCCATACTGTGGAGAAAATACAAGGATTTCCAGATATTCTCAAAGACAAGAAATAACTTCAAAGTTTTTTTGGAGTTGTTAATTTTGCTGGAATGTTCATAAACAATCTGGCACATTACAGGAAGGTGTTTAGCCCATTACTCAAAAAAGATGTTATATTTAAATGGGAAGATGAACACCAAGAAGGAATCAAGCAGCTCAAGGAAGTTTGTTAAAAGCTTCCGAAACTTGCAATTCCACAGGACGAGGATGAACTAGTTCTATATTCATACACTAGTGATGATTGGTGGGCAGCAGTTCTTCCGAAGGCCACACCGAATGGAGAAGTGCCATGCATATATTACAGTGGTTTATTTACACCTAGTGAAGAAAATCGGTGGCATATCAAACGAGAAAGAATTCTTTGTAGTCAGAAAGGCTTTCAAAAATTGGCCTCTATTTTTACTGGCTAAAACATTTACTTTAAAATTGATAATTCAAGTGTCAAGGCTTTTCTGAAAAATAAAATTGAATCAAAATGAGAAAAAGCTAGATTACTTAGATGGCAAGCTGAATGTCAATATTATGATTATGATATTGTCATTATAAAATCTCATGAAAATGTTCTTGCAGATTTTTTGACACGAGATGGGAGGACGCGTTGCTGACGAGGTCCTTAAATGAGTAAGACATCTCAGGGAAAACCTGGAGAGTCTAGAACGAGATTTTGGGACATTATATCTTAATGCAGAAATTGTTGGACGACTTCAACAGGCTGACCAGAAATCCATTTCTAGTTAAACACGAGCATGCCAGTTCTCTCAAGGACAATTGTTCTTAGCATTGCAAGGGCCTCTCCTCCAGGCCGCATCGCTTACGATGCAAAGAAGGGAGATTAGAGAATGGGGCTCTAACCCGGAGGTTATGGATTCAAATACCATAATCACAAGTGTTGTAAGTGATGCATCCCCAACAGTGTACAAATTGTAATGAATGTTGAAGCTCCGGTGTCACAACCAGAGTCTTCAAGTCAACCCAGCACCTCTGGGGTTAAAGAGGGAGCGTTAAAAGACAGGAAAATCTAAGGTTCAAACTGACGAGAGTAAAATTTCCCCAATGCAGGTTAATCAAAGATAATGGAATAAATTGATTACAAGAAGAGGTATTAACCCAGAAAAACAATGGGTGATATCTCAGGTAAATATCCAAGAGTTTGGATGAAACCAGAAAGTCATCTAAATGAAGTACAAAAATGGTATACTTTTGGAGCTTTAGCTTTAATACGTACTGTGTCACCAGGATTCCCAAAAATTTCAAAATTACCGATAAGGATTGGGGAAGCAGTTTACGAAACTTGGGCTAATAATCCACATTTGGCCAGAGGAGATATTTTGGAACTGTATTTCATCATTATAACTCCCGAACCAGCAAAGAAAGACTTTAATGAAGCTTTTCATTTCATCAAACTTAGAATACCAGATGGAAATGCTTTAAAATACATTAAGGCATCATCACCGGAAGAAGTACCATTATTAGTAGGAGCGATCTCAGAAGACGAAGCTTCTACAAGGCGAGCATGGGGACTTTGGGTTTGTCTCACTAAAGTGGACAAAGTCAAGTATCCATTCAAGTTCTTTCAAAATTCAGCCAATGGATCTTTCCTTCTAAATTCAATGACAAGATCAACAATAGGATTTGCAGAGGAACTTTTTGAGACAAAGAGAAGAATTCTCTAGGAGAACAAGATTCTGGTTAGCAAAGAAACTTATCGGAAATTCTGTAACATGGAGCATGTTGGCCGTTGGATCAATCGGATCTGTCAGGCATGCCTCGAACAGAAAGAACTGGAGTTTGGAAAAGGATTTCGGCCCAAACCTGATCGGCAAGACCATTAGCTGGAACGGATAAGGGACCAGGTTACAAGACGCATTATCCTCGGGGACCACGCAAACCAAATATTTCATGAGTATGACGTAAGTAGTGACATCTTACATTTGAACAAGATTTGAAGTCCGCCTTTGAAATCCGGACTTAACTCTATAAATAGCAGGAATTGAAGGAAGTTGAGGGCATCAAATATTTCCCTTAGTTTTCTTAAGAATAAAAATGTGAGTAAATTTTTTTAATATCTGAGTGTTCTAATTTTTAATTTTTAGGTATTTTTGAGTGCAAGCCTTACATATGACAGGCTAAACAAGTATTCTCCTCCCAAAAAAAGATTACCAATGTAATAAATATTTCTTCAAGATCTTAATAAAAAGAGGCTATTTGCTTCAACATGTGTTCGTAATGTTCTATTAATTTATTCCTTTAAGTATTTTCTTATACGCGTAGAGTAGAAAACGAACCAAGACTGTGATGAGCAGTTGCTGAAGGAGTCGTATATCTTGTAGATCATCTTTCCTGTTTGTTGAAGTTGAACAATGCGAACTATTTGTCAAACGGTCTAGGGGCAGTAATTTTTTGACTAGTGGTGTTGCGAGCCATCTCACCTGATGTTGTTTTGGTCAAAGAAAGGTATGAATTTTAATGGATATTTTTTTTTACGGAAGCATGTTGGGCCTAATATAGTCGTAATGGACTATATCCAATTTTAAAATCAAAAGACCCAGTTTGGTTCCTGTGCCTTGATAAATCCGAGAACAATTCATATTGATTAGATTATATGATAATTTTATAAATTCTGGGTGATAGACACAACAAATTAGAGCTTAGATGGATTTCTAAAACTATTAAAATGAATTTACAAAACTACAGGGGCAAAATTGTCAATATATGGTGAAATGCGAAAATATTCATAGTCCAGGAGGCATAGTGAACCAAATTAAAGTCTAGGAAGCAAAGTGTAAAAGCAGGAAAAGTTTGGAGGGTTTAAAATATTTATCTCTATAAATATTTATTCATTAAACAAAAACATTGTCGGAAATGTGTAGTAGTGTTCTATGCTTTAATCACATTCAGGTACTATGTTTTGATCACATTCCAGTATCCAATTTTTTGTTGAGTTTGGCAATATCTGTATATGCTCTTGAATTGTATCATATATTGTACCTGTGGAGAAATTGTTGTAATATAACAAATTAGAAAATAGGAACAAAACATACAAAAATTATGTTCTAACGAAGCAATAAAGTTATACTATGTTGGCAATAAAGTTATACTGTATAATTTAATAAATCAGAAAATAGGAACATACCATGCAAAAATTACGTTCAAACGAAGCAATAAAGTTATACTATGGATGCAACGAATTTTATGTAAAAAGTAGAAGAGTAAGAAAGACAACTATACATATTCTATATACTTTAATAATGAAGAAAGAAATAAATATGCGACATTTTTGTAGAAACGACTCAAAAATGTCACAACAAATAGTTAGAGGGAAATTTTTAATTTGCAACTAGTCTTACTACTAAATCGTGTAACTATTTTGTACTAATCGTGTAACTATTTTGGACTATGAAAGCAATCAAAAACAGTAATTATTCAAAAACACGTTGTAATCATTACATATAAGAAAATTAAACCGTGTTCACGCATCCACTACCAAAACACCAAAATTAAAGCTAATCAAATATAAGGAAGCAACAAACAAAATTCCATTTTTTCGCTTATAACATATGTATAACTTTTTTTACCTGTTGAATTTAATTGTGATGAACATTCGCCTTCAACTGCATCCATATCTGCTTCCAGGTTGGAGAATTCTTTTCTGGTATGAACCTTTTTCTGTTGTCTGATAGATTCTCTACGTTTTTTTTGAAGGTTTACAGATTTCTGATGGAAGATGACTTGAAGATATGAAAATTAATTTGTTGAAGCGTGAATGGCTAGAGGTGAGAGAAACAACATATCTTTTCTATATCTAAATATGTAGCTGCCTCAAAATAAACTCCCTGCATTTTTTTGTGTGTGACTGATTTACCCTTAATGAATGATATTTAGGGAAAAAATAGAGCAAAAAATGGTTTAATATGAGCCATAGATTGATAGAGTTTTACGGATAAGATGTGTCCCTACGTTCTGAGCTAAGGAACCTGGACTCATATAACCCTATCTCTCTCTATATATATATGTATATATATATATATATATATATGAATGACAAATTGGATATTATGATCGCGGGATATTTCTTAGTTGTATTAGGAATTACATATGAAAGTACAAGATAACAATTTGAAATTTAGGGATTTAAAGAAAGTTTTATCATTCACAATTTAAGTGATGTTAGAGACGAAAATTGTACTCTTTGATGGTTTCGATTAGGTATCAATTTGTGTATCATATTTTTAATCAATACTTAATTAATCTCAAGATTTAAGGTACTAAATTAAGGATAATAAACTTGATATTTAAGAGTAGAAATCCATATCTTCCATTGAAACATGTTGTCTTATGACTAGGGAAGAAAAAAAATTATCTAACTTTGAGTACGATAATCGAGAGTCAAAGGTAAGTAAAAATCCATCAGCAACTGCGATGCATGAAGATATATTATTTGAACTATTTGTATTATATGTGGATATTATGTGATGCATGTCGGCTTGCATGATGTTGTAATATGGTGTGAGCCACTGAATATGTCATTACAATATTTGTATATGCATGCATAATACATGAGGATGTTTGCATGCACAAAAATAATTTCAGGTGGAAAATGGATCTTGGCTGACCACTGCAAGTGTACTGAGGCATAATGGGCACGCTTTATGATATATGTGTAGGTACATCAAGTGGGGCACTTTCTGGTCAACACAGGGTCAGATAGGAGATAGATCCTCGGTGGGTCACATGAGGATGAATCATTTGTGGGTACCTATGTTATGACCTTACGGAGTGGGATGATTCTTGGCAGACACATGATATGCAAGTAGGGGACTCTTGGCTGGGCTTGGGAGGATGGACCATACATTGTTTAATGATATTATTGGTCATTTGATTATTGTTGTGTGTAGAGCTCTTTTCAGGTGCATAGTAGTTGGGTCAGGGGACGAAATGCAAGAAAATGATTTTAACATTGCTATTGGAAAAGCATTGCCATTCTTTGGACATGCATGGTTTTTACTTGCTGAGCTTTAGCTCATGTAGTTCATGCATTGCATGTGAGCATAATAATGCACAGGTCTTTGGCAATTTTGAGGCATGAATCTACATTTTAACATTACATGTTGGAAGAACATTGTTATTCTTTGGATATGCGTGGTTTTTGCTTGCTGACCTTTAGCTCATGTAGTTCATGCATTGCATGTGAGCATAAGAATGCATGGGTCTTTGGCTTACTATACGGTGCTGGAGCTTCTTAAGGTTTTGAGGATCATGGACATGGATGATGACTTGTCGGGTTTTTCATGGGTTCATTTTGGTTTTGGTTCTTTCGTGCTATATATAGGACCTCATACTGTTTATAACTTTTGATACTCTATTATAAATATATGTAAATAATGTCCTGGTTTGAGTTATCGACTTGTATGTGTAGTCATCGTGTTTATGTACAGACAATGTTGACTGCCCTTTTGCTTTTAAATATGGTAAAACCCTTGTTGTCGTGTACATGATTTATTCCATTACTTGTCTGTTAAATTTTCACATGGATAAAAAAATTAAAATTACACATTCTTGTAAATAGAGTCCATATTGTTGAGTTATACTCTTTATATATCTTTTGGTAGTAGTGATAGGGGTGGGCGTGACAATTGCCTTTTTCTCTTTTGTTGTTTTTCCCTTTTTGCCTCAAGCTCAATTTTTTTTTCATTAGCTTGATTATTTCTTTCATTATTTTCAGTCACTTTCCGAGCTACACTCCTTCACCTATTCACCTCTGCTCCCTCTAATTAATCGTCTTTTCAAAGTCAAACCACTTCTTTCCTCAATGTTTTTGTAGGTCCTAAGGGGTGTGAGTTAAGTCAATAAGGGAGGTGGTTGAATAAACTTAACCATTTTTTTGATTTTAAATCAAATAAGAGTTTACTTAAGTAAACAAATAAGTCCTATTGAGAGACAGCTGGGCTGAACCTCAGCAGGCGAGTTAACCACTCAACATATTCGAGTGAGCTGTTGATAGAGTAACTCAATTGAGAGAAGTTATCTTTTTATAAAATCAGTTTACTTGGTTTTTAACAGCGAAAGTCTCACCCTTTTTAACAATATGGTTTTTAACACCTGTTTTATCTTAGTTATTATCAGTTGGATAAGCAAATCAGCACAAATAAAATAAATATGCAGAATGTAAAGTACTTAAAAGTAAACGAGACAAGTAATTTTATAGTGGTTCGAGGATGAGGTAATTCCTCTACTCCACTCTTCTCCAACTCCTGGAGGAATATACTAGTGCAACTTGGCTGTTACAAAAGTATAAAATGCAGTTCGAGCAATCTTTGATCACACAACTGGATTTTCTGGGACTCACCTCTTCGTAAGGCAGCTGCCTCACTACTTCAGCTTTCCAAACTCTTCGGACTTGATCACTTAGCCTTCTGACGAATTTGAACCAGGTTCTAACCTGAGCCTCACTACACTTCATTCACATCGTGGATTTGTAGATCCCTTGTTGTTTTTCAGACGGTTTTCCTCTTTAACTTTTGAATTTAACTTCCTTCCTTAACTGAGTTGTGTTGGCTAGAATCGCTTCGAGTGTTTAGGAATGAGGATATTGAAGTTTTAGCTCAGAGAGAGAAAGAGTTGCAGATTTGCTTGATTGCTCATATTTCTCTTGTATGTGTCATGTTTCTCTCAGAAATTTCCTCAGCCTTTTATAGTGAGAGTTTGAAAATGTGTCCGTTGAAGAGATAGAAAATTCAAACTTCACTTCTTGTTTGTTGGTTTGTCTTGTTTTGCAGCTTTTAATGTTGGCCCAACTTTAACATTAATGATCTAGAGGTGCCTGATTCGTACCAAGTTTATGCAAACATCCCATTGGTTCCAGCTACTTGCACTATTTCAGCAAGACATCTTTTAAAGTTGCAGGCATGTCCCTTACCATTTTGGGTAAGTCTTGACTTTTCTTTGCAATGGACTTCTTTAGCTTTCTCTAAGTCCTTCAGCTGTATTACCCCTTTATTTGAGTCTTCTCCTTGATTATTGGACGACACAGCTGTAGGTCTTCTGAAAGACACAACATTTTACTTGACTAAAGGTGTTCTTTGATACTTAGCTGTGCATAGCTGAATCTTCTCTGTGCTTCTTCAGTTAGTCTTCTGCCTTTTCAACTTGGAGGCATGGTTACTCAGCTGTCTTTCTAACTATTACAAAGTTGAAATACATACCAAAAATGAGGTGCCAATTTTCTAATCTAAGTTTTATATGCATCATCAAAAAATATACAAATAAATTTCCTAACAATTTTCCCCTTTTTTGATGATGACAAAACATAAATTATAACATAAAGTGCTAAAATAGAATTATTGAAAGGATGTATCATTTTATTAAATGAATCATTCAACACTTACATTATTTTTGTGTATTTACAAAAGAATGTAAAATACAACAAAATGTTCGGGAAGCTATCTTCTAACGCCTCTGCTGCCTTCTCCTTCTTCCTCTTCTTCTTCTCACCTACGACGATATTCTTTAGCTCTCTTTAACCTTTTCTCCTATTCTTTCCTTTTCTTCCTCTCATAATCTCTTCTCAGCTTCTCCTCCTCCAGCCTTTGAGTTCTTTCAACATCTTCTTCGTATTTTCACTGAAGCTCTCTAGATGTGTGAGCAGCTTCTCTGTTCTTTGCTTCATTGAAGCCTATCCAATAGACGGAGTCCTTTTTTAAACGATTTATTGACACAATTCCAGTTGGTCTTGTTGGTGGAGAGCTTCTGCCTCTCCCATCAAACCTAGAACCCTTTACTCTTCCTCTTCCTCTGGCAGGGCCTACTCCCTTGGGAGTTTGACTGGGATGTACCCTTGATGTCTGCTGACTCTTGGATGATTGTTCTTGAGTCGGCGCCTCTTGGTTGATTAAATATCTCTTAGCACTTCCTCCTAGTACAAATCCCATGCAGTTGGTAAGTCCTTTCCCTCATAATAGCCTTCTGACTGAAGAATCACAAACTCTTCATTAGATCTTTCTTCCAAGGGGCCGGGGGGAGTAACTTGTTCTCTTTCTTCAGCTGGGAGCTTGCCTTCTGGACTCTATCCTCTTGGCTTCTTTCCAGCTTTTGAATTTCAACTTGGTTTTTCTGGAACGGTAATTCAGCTTTTTCTTCAGCTGACATGTCTTGAGGTAGCTGAGAGTGGAGTGGGGTGGTGCCTTTGGATTTCAGAATTATCTTCATAGGAGTTTTCTCAAACTTATCTTCCCCCTTTTTGGCACCATCACCTTGAAAGAGACTTGTAGGGAATCGAGCTTCTTGTGGGTAATGGAGTCTGGTGCTTTTTGGTCGGAGTTGATTGAATATAGCTGATTCTTCATAGCAAGAATTTTAGCCTTCAATGATGTTTCCATGTGCTCTATCTTCTTTTCCATGGTCATTTTCAGCAGCTCCATATCAGCTAAGTGACTTTGTTCTATTATGTCTATGTTATCCCGTTGTCTCTGCTAAAAGGCAACTTATTCAGCTCCCCAAACAAGCAGCTTGGAAAATAGTTATCTGAAGTAGCCAACTTGCTCTTTGTGGAGAGCCTTAGTCTACTGAGCTCATTCCATGATACTCAGCACTGCTCCACGGATGTCCCCAGTGATGGTGGAATCATGAATGTCAATCCTATCATTCTACTCAGCAAATCCTTTCTCCATGTCTTCCATCTCCTCGCACATGGCTCGGAAGGCATGTCGGAAGTCTATTACTTATGGACTTGAATCCTCATAAAGGAGTGACTCAAAATCATGGCTAGATGGGACAATCATTTACTTCACCGGAACATGCAGGTCAACTAGGTTAATTTTGAATGTTGTAACTAGCAACTTCCTCCGCAGACTAAGCTTCATACATAAATTTCTTCGATAAAAGGGAATTGAAGCATTTTGAATATGCTAATAGGTTCCGATAAAGTTCCCACTCCTTCTGGAATACTTGTCTCGTCACCCTAGCTCGCAGCTCTATTTGCCTTAGCTGTCGAAGCTTCATTAGCAGGGGCAACTGTGGAATCCTGCTGAGCTGACTGGGCCTTAGCTATCTCAACAGCTTCATTGGAACCAGTTGGTGTCTCCTTTTGAGTAACCGTTGCCTCACCTACCTTAACAGCACCACGGGCATGAGATTGAGCTAGTGGAAGTGGCCCATCAACTAGCATAAATCTCATTCTCGAGGATTTCATGCGTTCTTCCAAGTCCCTGGCTTCTTGATCGGACTTTGCTGATTCATCAAGATTTTCATCAATATCGGAATCTCAGCTTCAGAGTCATTTAAAGCATCAATGACCGTCGGTTCAGTGGACTTGGATTCTCTATATATTAGAGCATCATCAAAAATAGTCATATTCCCCTGCCAGTCTCAACCACCATGGGGTCTTAAATTACATTGGCAGTAGTCTCAACCACTGCAAGTCCTTCAACATTCCCTGCTACAGACGGAGCTGCGGCTCGATCTTCGATAGCGGCATCATTCGAGGTCTCAACCTCTTGGATAACACTTGCAAGACCATCAGTCTCAACGGCCTTTGTCATTCCACTTCCATCATGTGCCTCAGTTTCAGGAATTTGGACCGCTGTAACTTCATTGGCCTTCAGTGCAACTAGTTCCTTAGCTGAGGCAATCTTAACCATCACAGCGTCATTGGTTCCAACTGCTTCTTTCTCAGCAGTCTCATCTTTGCCACCTAACACCAAATTTTCTTTGTCCTTTGCAGCTTCCTCCGACCTGGTTGCAGAGTGATCAGTTTCCCCCTCAGTTAGCGCACCTGCTGATTGTTGTTGGATAGGGTCAACTGTCACCGGGGACTTGGCTGTTTCTTTTGAATTTTCAGCCAATTCCTTAGTTGTCTCAAAAACTACCTTAAGGCGTGGTTGTTAGTCCAAGTGGCTACGATAATCTAGAGGGGGGGTGAATAGATTATGCCGATTTTCCAATTTTTGCCCTCTTTTTTCGGATGTAGAAATGATAACACAAATGAAAGTGCGGGAAAGTAAACAACACTCAATGATTTATAGAGGTTTAACTCACCTAGGGCCTAATCCTCTACCACCCCGATATATCCCAAGTGGATTTCGAAAAAGAAAAATAATTTTATTAATAGTTAACAAAACTATTACAACTTCACCTTGAAGAGCACCTCACTCTTATTACAACACCACCAATGAAGATTACCACAATCTTCTTACACCAATGACGAGTACCACACTCTTCAACACCTAAAATCACCCAGGTCTGCTCTTACCACAAGCACACTAACAAGGATGTCTTGTTTTGGATGATTGAAAAACAATTCAAGATTACAACTAAAATGAAGTATACAACTTTGAAGTGCAAATGTAATCAAGAATAAATCCTAGTACTCAAGATGTGCAAGTGAAAGACTTAGGCGAAATACAACAAGAATATGAAAATGAAGAACAAGAAGTTTGCTTGTGTTTGTATTGCTTGTGTTGTTGTGTCTTGTTGCTTCAATCCTTCATCTATTTATAGGAGAGGTCTTGAACTTGATAGGCTTCTCCTTGAAGATTGAAATCTGTAAACAAAATTGCAGATTAAATTAAGATTATAGCTGTTAGAAATCAATCTCTTAAAACATGAAAAGTTGTCTGCTGCGCAACAAATAGTTTGTTGATAAAACCTTAGGTCGACCGGTTGACCTCAAATACGAAAATTTGAATAATATAGCAAAAAAATCCTGTTGGACCGGTCTAGGGGGGTTGGACCGGTCAACCTCCTGTTTGACCGATCGACCCCCATGTTGACCGGCCCAACTCACTAAAAAACAGAGACATAATGTTTTCTGTAATTTAAATCCATTCCAGGCACCGGTCGAGCTCTAGGTAAATTTCAATCCATCGCTTTCTGTTTCAGAAATCAAACTTCCAGGCACAGGTTGCCCTCTAGGGCGAGCGGTTGACCACGAAATAGATGTGTTGTCCAATTTTTGTCAAAAATAAACTTCAAAAAATACTTCGAAAATTTAGTAAAAATATTTTAAAATCGATTAGGAGTATTTGGACAACATTTAGGGACATTGTTTTGGTGAAAAACTCAGTTAAATAAAATCATCAAAATTACGATAAAAACATTTAAAAGGACGATTTTGAAAATGAAACAAGATTTTTCGGTCGAAAATAACTATCCATTTTGAGCGACACTTTTCATGCATAAGAATCATAAGGATGGGAGCAAAAATTTTTCAAAACATTTTGTAAAATCTCCCACTATCACTTTGCACAACAAGAGTAAGTATAGAAGCAAACAACCAAAAGCTAAAAGCTCAGCTTTTATAATTTGAGCTTGAATATCAAGAGCTTAGAAGCTCCTCCGTCAAAAAGAAATCACGTTATGTATAAAAGCCATTATGCATCCATTGGACTAAGTTTCATCCTCAGCTTTTGGCTTTTTCATCCACAACTTATAGCTTTTTTCGTGAGCTTTTTCTAGCTTTTTTGAGCTTATGAGCTTATTTCATGTTTCTCCCCCTTTGGAATCATCAAAAAGAATGTGATAACGATAAAAACATCATAAAAATATATCAAAGTGCGCATTTCAATCGAATTATCGAGCTTTTTAAGCATAGAGCTTAAAATTCCAAATAAGTGAAATTTTGAGAAGATGATTTGTAAAAGCTCATTTGATTTATAATACATGATCTCTATAAACATATAATTCATTTGAAATCAAGAGAATCATGTAAGGGATGAAATTTCATTGAAACATTTTGTCGAACACTTGGCGTGCATAGAATAAAAACGAAGTTGTATATAGCACTTGTAAATGTAATCATGCCTAAAAATTCATCACCAATCACAGTTCTATAATCAAATTCCATCATCACATAATAATCCCAACACAATGATACAACAATTTCAGCAAAATACCAAGTAGAAACACTTTTTCGAGGGTTCAACTCTATTGAAATTAAAAAAGGAAATTAAACTTACCAATTAATAAGAGAAGTTGAGTAATATTGATTATATACTCATAATATAAGTCCAATAATATAGAATGTTCAAGAAAGAAATCATTTGAGTGAATTGTGGGTGAAATTTGCATAGGGGTGCGAAATGGACGAAAAATATGTGAAATGAACAAAGTCTGGGACAGAAACAATTTTAACCAAAAAATACACATTTTGTTCGACCCCCTGGTCATCCGGTCCCTGAAGCAAATTTTTAGTTTTTGTCCGAATTTTGAGTTAAAAATCCGATTTTCACCCCTAAGTTTTAAAAATGCATAAAATGCAAACATAGACCGTATTCGATATGAATTATGCCTAGTTGAGCTCGAATTGATGCAAAAGATCGACGGTTAAAGGTTTTGTGAAAATATCCGCGAGTTGGTCTTGAGATTGGAACGAAACACATCTCAATTTTTTCTTTGGAAACGCAATCCCTTAGAAAATGATGACGAACCTCAATATGTTTAGTTTGGTTATGATGAACCAGTTTTGAGCAATATTTATAGCGGACGTGTTATCACAAAAAAGTAGGGACATTTTCAAAAGAATATTTGTAATCCGCTAAGATTTGTTTCATCCAAAGTAGTTGAGTGCAACAAAAGGCCGTTGAAATGTATTCGGCTTCGGCCGTCGATAAGGATACACAATTTTGCCTTTTCGAAAACCAAGATACGAGGCAATCGCCTAAAAATTGACATGATTCGGAGGTACTTTTGTGATCATCAATATTTCCCGCATAGTCCGAATCACTATATCCTTTAAGAGAAAATTTTGCGTTCTTTGGATAAAACAAGCCATCTAAAATAGTGCCTTTCAAATATCAAAAAATTGTTTTAATGGCACGCATATGAGATTCTTTGGCATTACTTTGAAAACAAGCGCATAGGCATACGACATGAAAAATATCGGGTCTACCTACGGTTAAGTAAAGTAGACTGTAGGTCCCAAGGGGTGTGAGTGTAAGGTTTAGAAGGGGGGGTTGAATAAACCTTACCAACTTTTCGATTTAGTCCTTTTAAAATGTTCAGAGTTAATACTTCATAGCTGAGTCCTTGATGGACAGCTAAGTTAGTTAATCAACAGAGTTAGTCACTCAACAGATTCGACTGAGCTGTTGATAGAATAACTCAGCTATTTTGACTAAAGACTTAGCTCGACTGTGATATGTTTTCAGCGGAATACTTAACACCCTTGAATTTGGTTAAGTTTGTTTTAATACTAGGTTTTAGCACTTGGTTGACTATCAATTGGATAGCAAATTAATCAGCAGATATAAAAGTAATATGCAGAAATTAAAGTGCTGAAATGTAAATGACACAATAAGTTTTTACAGATGTTCGAAGATTGGGTAATTTTTCTACTCCTCTCTTCTCCAACACCTGGAGGAATCCACTAAGTATTGATCATCATACAAAGTGGTTAACAGTCCAGATACAAGTCTTGATCACACAACTGACTTGATCCTTTGGGACTCAGTTTGGAGATGCCTTGGTCACACAGCTGGCTTCTCGTACGACTCAGCTTCTTCACAGGGCAGCTGTATTGCTACTACAGCCCACTTACTCAAGCTTCTTGGATTTGATCACGAAGCCCTCCAAAAACCCAAGACTGGTTCGACCTTGAACCTTCCTACAATCCTCCGTGGAATGTAGACCCCTTAATTCTTCAAATATTTTCCTCTTCAACTGATAGAAGTTGTCTTTCCTTCACAGGTGAGTGTTGGATTGATTTCCTTCGTAATGTAGGCTTGAGGATTGATCTTGAATGACTTGAGAATATTTTTGGTTACAGTATGAATGTTAGCTTGAATGTTCCTTGGAATTGCCACTTCCTCGTATGAATGATTCTTCCGCTTTTCAGAGTTCTGACACAGGTGCAGTGCTTCCCATTGGTTTATTCCTTTTGCACGCTTCTGGGACTGAGCACTTCAAGAAAGGCAGTATAGAGGTATTAATTGTTTAAGTAATTCTCTTGATTTTTGTGCAACAGATCTCTTTCAGTTATCTCGACTTGACTGCATTTTCTTAACTTCCCCAGTTGACTTCGAGTCAGCTTCCAATCATTGGATGACTCTTCTGTCACTTCGACTAGAGACTTAGCTGTCTTGGCTGTCTTCAGTTGTCTTGACTGATACTTCACTCAGCTGTATCTCAGCTGCACCTTCAGTCGAGTTTCTATATTCTCTTCTTTGCCACACTCGGCTGCCTTGCAGTGAAGTCTTTCTTCTAATCTCCAGTTGTCTTCTTGCATGTTCAGGCATAGCTGACTTGACTCAGCTCGACCAGCCCTATCTATTACAATGCAATTTACAATAGAAAAATGGGGTGCCAACTTTCTATTCTAAGTTTTACATGGCATTCATCAAAATCTAAAGATTAATTTCCCAACAATTTCCCCTTTCTGATGATGCCAAAACTTAAAACATTCATACAATAAATAAACAACAAAGATACGTACAAACAAATGTAGAATCACAGAATGTATGCTTAGAATCAATCTTTAATTGATCATAACATTCTTGTTCTTTACATAGCTGTTTACAAAGTGTATCAGAGCTTAAATAGAACTTAGAGTAACTATGTTGTTCTATATCTACACAAGTATAGAAATTGTACGATTTTTTTCGATGTACAGAAGACTTACATAAAAATGTATTTACATAGTAAAATACATGAAGGGGTGGATAGCAACACTTCATCTCCTTCGCTGCCTCCTTCTTTCATCTTCTTCAGCTCTGTCATCTTCTGACCTTTTTCTCTTTTTCTTATCTTCAGCCGCCTTCTTTTTCTCATACGCCTTTCTGGCAGCTTCATCTCTTCTCTGTCTTTCTTGTCTTTCCTCCCATAGCTGTATTTGTCTTTTATTTTCCACTTCAATTCTCTTCACATACTCAACATTGTTCTTAGCCACTTCCAGGTTGGCTACTTCGTCAAATCCAGCCCAATAGATCCCTCCTTTCTTGCCTGGATCTATGTACTCAATGTTTTTGGGCAGAGATCTAGGTCTGAAACCTCTTCCTCCACCACTACTTCTTCCTCTACTTCTGGGCGTGTATTGTCTTGGGGCATTTTTCCAACTTAGTGACTAGCGGAGAGCGACTAAGCAGAGTGATCCGCGAGTCTGCGCCTGTCGCTTCTTCACATAGTTTGAGACCTTTTTCCCAAGACAAATCCCAGGCTTGAGCCATGGACATATTTGCGAACCTTGTAACCTTGAATTCATCAACGATGATCTTGGCGTCTTGAAATGGCATCAATGCCTCCATGTTGTTTGAGAATCTTGGCATCCATCTTTCCTTCCACTTCCTTCATCCCCGAAATGGCATAGGTGTCTGTGTTGGAGTGGTAGAGTCATGGGAATATCTCCATGTTGTTTTTAGCAATATCCATAACATCTTTCAAACATCCATCTTTTCCTTCCACTTCTTTTCTTCATCCCCGCTTTCCCTTCAACTATCTTTCTTTTCCTTTCAATGCCTTTAGGTATTCGTCTTCCCCCTTTTTGGCATCATTAAAGTGTTGGAGTGGTCAGAAGTCTAAGCGATCGGGAGTTTCTTTGATGATATCACCGGAATGACAAGACTGAAATATCGAGAGAAGGCTTGTTCCCTCTGCGCATTGCTCTTGATTATTATGTTCACGTGCCATTTCATCTCCGTGTTGAGATTCATTCCTCGATCTCTTGCATTCTTGTTATGCCTCGCCCAGACTAGCAACTTGTTGAACAATAGTTTTCCACGCATCTCTCATTATCCAGCCTCATGTCCATTGAGGCCTGGTGCCTCTCCATCTTTTCAATCTCTTATGCCTCGCAAATATGGCTTTGAAAACTTCCATTGAACTCTCTTTTCAATCTCTCGCAAATATGGCTTTGAAAACTTCCCGAACCTCAATTACTTCTGTCTCAGCTGGCGGCCAAGCAGCGTCAAAGTCATAGTCTGCTGGAACAATGGTGTTTGTGGGAATAACAGGATCAGGTTTATGGAATTGCTCTCGATCTCTAGCTGATTCTTCAGGGAGGTCAGGTACCTTCAGAGAGAAAGAAAATGATTCTACAAAAGGATCATCACGGGCAACTGGAATTTGCTCAATGACAACTTGTGCTCGTGAAGTCTCCGGTGGAGTCGATCCTGCTGCAGCTTGGGGAGCTTGCGCAGTTGACTCTGTTTCAGCTGTGGTCTGTTGTGAAGTTGACCCAGCTTGCTAAGCCTCAGTTGTCTTAACAGCTTCTTCGGTCTCAGCTGGTTTGTCCACATAAGTTGACTGGTCCTTGGCCATATCCGAAGTGTCATTGGACGATGATGAGATTTCCATGGGTGGCTCATCATCAAAGTTAAATGTTTGGAGAGTAGTCTTAAGGTCAGACTTGCTCATGGTTGGAAGAACATCCTCGGCTGAGTCTTTTGGATCGACAATAGGGGTTGACTCAGCTTCATCTTCAC
This sequence comes from Rehmannia glutinosa, assembly GCA_016081115.2. Lineage (NCBI taxonomy): Eukaryota > Viridiplantae > Streptophyta > Magnoliopsida > Lamiales > Orobanchaceae > Rehmannia > Rehmannia glutinosa. Next base: position 528,338 of record JABTTQ020001487.1, on the reverse strand, counting down.
CTTCGGATCCCGAAAAGGTTACATCGGGATTATCCTAGGAATCGTGAAGAGCACTTATCTCCTTTTTCGGATGGGTCGATAATAGCGGGAGGGATGTTACGTGGCTTTTTTCTTTACCCCGGAAGTCTCAACCTCCCGTTGGCCTTCATTACCTCCCTGCAGTCTCAATGCAAGGCGAGGCCTGACGATCCCTTCGACGATGTAAGCTATCTTGGGGTCTTCGAGGTGGCATCCACCGGAGTCTCAACTCCATGGATTGCACTTTCATTGCCCGAGAATGTTAACTCCCATGGTAGTTCCTTCCCGTGCCTCAAATGCATCGCAAAGGCGTCATTGGCTGCGGCAGAGAGCGATTACTTTCAACCGAGACGTCTTAAATCGCTGAAACGGCGTCGTCAATGGCAACTTGTTGTGTATTCGATTGTTGTTCCTTCTCCACTTCGCCTCCGAGATTCATTGTGGAGTCACCGCAGATCCTCCGACCTTCTTTGCAGGTGGAGGGAGTTTCCCCCTCACCGGCTTACCAACCGAGTGACTTGGAATGGGGTCACTCGTCTCCGGACTCCGGCTCTTCCCATTGAGTATTCACCATTGGGGCGGTGGTAAGACACCTTCATTAGGGGTTGGCTCGATCGGGGTCCCCACAATCCCGGTTTCATCGCCGATTCCTTAACACCTTCCTCCGAATGAGCTGGGATGTGGTGGCGGCGACAACGGTGGCAATATCTTTGCACCACTCCCATCGGATCGATCTCTAATCGTGATGTGGAAGCCTCCCATGGTCCTTCCAATAACCGTTGCTCATGCAGGTTCCCCGGATTCCCGCATGGCTTCTTGATCTGCAATTCTTCTCTAGCGGCGGGGTCCAGATCCTCATCACTCCCGGAGAACATGAGATGAGGATGTGTGTGATCGATGGTTCGATAAAGGGACAAATCATCGGCCTTTTCACGAGCCTCGACTTCCTCTGCTTGTCTCTCCTTCTTCTTGTCCTTGAAGATCTGCAAGATATCTATGCAGTTTTCTTCATCCAGTGCTTGGACCACATTGGTCAATCCAAGAAAGTTCAACAGTTTGTCTTCTTCTTCAATGAATTCCGGTCTTTGGAACTGTTCCCTGGATCGACTCAGCTTCCATTTCCTCCATTCTCGCAGACAATTTTGGATGTCTGGATATGGTGGGGATAGGATCATTACATCATCATCCTTGTCATCTTCTCCTTGCTGTCCCTCGTGCTCAGGGATTGAGGGTAGCAAACTTTGGTGCTCCACACCCTCGGTAGCATCTGTTGCGGCGGAGACACAACCTTGTCAATAGGTGATTCGGTTGTCTCCGCCATTCCTTGTTCCTCCGTTGTTCTGTCTACAGCTGGGTCTTCGAGTTGCCTCTGCTGATCGGCTTCAGTTAGACTTGGTTGTTTCATCAATGATTTCTGGAGACTCTAGCTCTCCAGCAGTCTCCGGTATTTTTTCCAGCTGAGTGACAGACTCAGCTGTCTTCTCAAGCTCAGAGAGCTTGGAAATTCATCTTCTTCTTTTTGATTTCACCAGTAGAACATCTGGTTCCACTTCATCCCGTTCGTTGAAGGTAAATGCCTTCACAGTTGTCTTAGAGGCAGCTGCCTTCCTTGTTGTGGCAGTCCTCTTCTTCTTGATCACTGGAGAAGGGATTAACGGTTCCTTCTCCATCGGGCTACGGGGGGGGAGACACGGCTGCGGGGGCGGGTGACTCATTGTAGGGGCAGTGCGATTTCTTTTTCTTTGCTGCATAGGGGCAACAATCTTCTTAGCAGCAGTCTTTTTAGGAGGGGAGGAGACATTTGTATCATCCGGGTCAGCTGATTCTCCCTCACTCGTATCAGCTCTCTTAGTGTAAGCTCTCTTCTGTGCACCGGAGAGGTTTGACCAGAACATCTTCTTGTTTACATGGAACGCCTTTCCATGTCGAAGAGGGACTCCTTTTACTTCCATCATTCGGCCAATCACTAGGCCGTATCCCAGGGAACCTCCAAACGTACCATCATCCTTGAAGGATTTATTCCCAGTATTCTGGCAGAGTCTGTTGTTGGAATGTAGACTTTTCCTTGAACCTTCCTACAATCCTCCGTGGAATGTAGACCCATTAATTCTTCAAATATTTTCCTCTTCAACTAATAGAAGTTGTCTTTCCTTCAGAGGTGAGTGTTGGATTGATTTCCTTCGTAATGTAGGCTTGAGGATTGATCTTGAATGACCTGAGAATATTTTTGGTTACAGTTCGAATGTTAGCTTGAATGTTCGTGGTTCAGGTAACCTTCTCTCAGAGTGATTCCTCAGCCTTTTATAGTGATCTTTCAAAAATTTGCCCATTGAAGAGATAAGCTTATTTTTAAAAGACACTTGTGGTTGTTGGCTTGTCTTGTTGCAGTCCTTGGAATTGCCACTTCCTCGTATGAATGATTCTTCAGCTTTTCAGAGTTCTGACATAGGTGCAGTGCTTCCTATTGGTTTATTCCTTTTGCACGCTTCTGGGATCGAGCACTTCAAGAAAGGCGAAGATGGATGTATTACTTGTTTAAGTAATTCTCTTGATTTCTGTGCAACGGATCTCTTTCAGTTATCTCGACTTGACTACATTTTCTTAACTTCCCCAGTTGACTTCGAGTCAGCTTCCAATCATTGGATGACTCTTCTGTCACTTCGACTAGAGACTTGGCTGTCTTGAGTTGTCTTGACTGATACTTCACTCAGTTGTATCTCACCGCACCTTGATCGAGTTCTATCTTCTCTTTTTTGCCACACTGGCCTTTGCAAATGAAGTCTTCCTTATAATCTCCTATTGTCTTTTTGCATGTTCAGGCATAGCTGACTTGACTCAGCTCGACCAGCCCTATCTATTACAATGCAATTTACAACAGAAAAATGGGGTGCCAACTTTCTATTCTAAGTTTTACATGGCATTCATCAAAATCTAAAGATTAATTTCCCAATAATTTCCCCCTTTCTGATGATGCCAAAACTTAAAACATTCATACAATAAATAAACAGCAAAGATATGTACAGACAAATGTAGAATCACAAAATGTATGCTTAGAATTAATCTTTAATTGATCATAACATTCTTGTTCTTTACATAGTTGTTTACAAAGTGTATCAGAGCTTAAATAGAACTTAGAGTAACTATGTTGTTCTATATCTACACAAGTATAGAAATTGTACGATTTTTTTCGATGTACAGAAGACTTACATAAAAATGTATTTACATAGTAAAATACATGAAGGGGTGGATAGCAACACTTCATCTCCTTCGCTGCCTCCTTCTTTCATCTTCTTCAGCTCTGTCATCTTCTGACCTTTTTCTCTTTTTCTCATCTTCAGCCGCCTTCTTTTTCTCATACGCCTTTCTGGAAGCTTCATCTCTTCTCTGTCTTTCTTGTCTTTCCTCCCATAGCTGTATTTGTCTTTTATTTTCCTCTTCAATTCTGTTCACATACTCAACATTGTTCTTAGCCACTTCCAGGTTGGCTACTTCGTCAAATCCAGCCCAATAGATCCCTCCTTTCTTGCCTGGATCTATGTACTCAATGTTTTTGGGCAGAGATCTAGGCCCGAAACCTCTTCCTCCACCACTTGCTTCTTCCTCCTCGCTTCGGGCGTGTATTGTCTTTGGGGCCTTCTTTTTCCCAAATGAGTGACTAGCGGAGCGACCAGTGAGTATTGATCGCGTAGTCTCACTGTCGGCTTTCTTCACATAGTTTGAGACCTTTTTCCCAAGACAAATCCCGGCTTGAGCCATGGACATATTTGCGAAGTAACCTTCGAGATCGAGCGTCTTGAATTCATCAACAGATCTTGGCTCCGTTCGCATCCAAATGGCATAGGTGTCTCTGTCTGTTGGAATATCTCCATGTTGTTTCAGAATATCCATAACTCGGGCATCCATCTTTCCTTCCACTTCCTTCATCCCTGCTTCAACTATCTTTCTCTTTTCAGCCATGAGTACTGTAGAGTGTTGGAGTGGTAGAGTCACTGGGAGTTTGCTGATGATATCAGCTGTGACAAGACCTTGTTGGGGGGTTTTAGCAATCATCAAGGTCACATCTTTCAAACCTTCCCCCTCAACAGATTTTCCTTTCTTCTCTCTTCTCACTTCCTCAGCTGTCTTTCCCTTCACAGCTGCGTCCTCCTTTTTAGCTTCAGATCCTTTCAATGCCTTTAGGTATCCCTCTTCCCTCTTTTTGGCATCATCAAAGGAGAGAGGAACCCCTGAAAACAAGCTAGCAATCATGAAGTCTAAGCGGCTGATAGCTGAGTTCTGCTTTGAATCTGCTGCGGAGTATGCTGCACGAAATTCAGAGCGGGTGGGGTTGGATTCAGCTGCTACCAACTTCATCCCAGCCATGAGAAGGCTGAACTTTTGATCCATGTTCTCCTCTACGCGCAGGAGCACTTGATTATTATGTTCACGCAGCAGCTGCATCTTTGTGGTGTGAGATTCATGCATTCGTTCGATGTTCTCTTGCATTCTTATCTTCGCATCAGCATTCTCAGCCCGCCAGACTAGCAACTTGTCGAACAATGTCCTGAAATATCGAGCTTGTTCCACGCGCGCATTGTCTGCTTTGTTGTTGCCACCATTCCCGGATCGACAATTATGCCTCGCAGACGCCATAAGGTTTGCATCTCTCGTTATCCACCTCATGTCTGTGAGGCTGGTGCCTCTCCATCTTTTCAATCTCTGCAAATATGGCTTTGAAAACTTCCCGAACCTCAAATTTATTACTTGTCCCCACCAAGGCGGCCAAAGGCGTCAAAGTCATAGTCTGCTGGAACAATGGTGTCTGTGGAAATAACGGATCGGGTTTATGGAAGCGCTCTCGATCTCTAGCTGATTCTTCAGGGAGGTCAGGTACCTTCAGAGAGAAAGAAAATGATTCTACAAAAGGATCATCACGGGCAACTGGAATCGCTCAATGACAACTTGTGCTCGTGAAGTCTCCGGTGGAGTCGATCCTCTGCGACTTGGGAGCTGCGCGATTGACTGACTGTTTGTTGTGATGGTCTTTGTGAAGTTGACCCGACTTGCTGAGCCTCACTGTCTTAACGACTTCTTCGGTCTCGATTGGTTTGTCCACATAAGTTGGTCGGTCCTCGTCCATATCCGAAGTGTCATCGGACGATCATGAGATTTCCATGGGTGGCTCATCATCAAAGTTAAATGTTTGGTGAGTAGTCTTAAGGTCAGACTTGGTCATGGTTGGAAGAACATCCTCGGTGAGTCTTTTGGATCGGCAATAGGGGTTGACTCGACCTTCATCTTCACCTTCGATCCCGAAAAGGTTACATCGATTATCCTAGGAATCATGAAGAGCACTTATCTCCTTTTCGGATGGGTCAATGATAGCGGGAGGGATGTTACGTGGCTTCGGTTTCTTTACCCTGGAAGTCTCAACCTCCCGTTGGCCTTCATTACCTCCTGCGATCTCAATCTGCGGCGAGGCCTTGGGCGATCCCTTCGACAAAGTGTCGATTGTCTTGGGATCTTCGAGGTGGCATCCACTAGAGTCTCAACTCCATGGATTGCACTTTCATTGCCTGAAATGTTAACTCCCGAGGCGCTTTCTTCTGTGCCTCAAATGCATCGCGGCGTCATTGGCTGCAGAGAGCGGTTAGCACTTTCAGTGAGACGTCTTAATCGTCGGCGTCGTCAATGGAAATTTGTTGTGTATTCGATTGTTGTTCCTTCTCCACTTCGCCCCGAGATTCATTGTGGAGTCACCGCAGATCCTCCGACCTTGCTGCAGGTGGAGGGAGTTTCCCCCTCGGTGGCTTACCACCGAGTGACTTGGAATGGGGTCACTCGTCTCGGACTCCCGGATGTTCCCATTGAGTATTCAGCCGTTGGGGCGGTGGTAAGACACCTTCATTAGGGGTTGGCTCGACCGGGGTCCCCACAATCCCGGTTTCATCGCCATTCCTTAACACCTTCCTCCGAATGAGTGGGAAGTGGTGGCGGCGACAACGATGGCAATATGCTGCACCACTCCCATCGGATCGATCTCTAGCTGTGATGTGGAAGCCTCCCATGGTCCTTCCAATAACCGTTGCTCATGCAGGTTCCTGGATTCCCGCATGGCTTGCTGCATCTGCAATTCTTCAGAAAAGCGGCGGTCCGTCAGATCCTCATCACTCCCGGAGAAACGTCGAGATGAGGATGTGTGTGATCGATGGTTCCGATAAAGGGACAAATCGGCCTTTTCACGAGCCTCGCTTCCTCCTTTGTCTCTCCTTCTCCTTGTCCTTGAAGATCTCAAGATATCTATGCAGTTTTCTTCATCCAGTGCTTGGACCACATTGGTCAATCCAAGAAAGTTCAACAGTTTGTCTTCTTCTTCAATGAATTCCGGTCTTTGGAACTGTTCCCTGGAGCGACTCAGCTTCCATTTCCTCCATTCTCGCAGACAATTTTGGATGTTTGGATATGGTGGGGATAGGATCATTACATCATCATCCTTGTCATCTTCTCCTTGCTGTCCCTCGTGCTTAGGGATTGAGGGTAGCAAACTTTGGTGCTCCACACCCTCAGTAGCATCTGTTGCAGGCGGAGACACAACCTTGTCAATAGGTGATTCGATTGTCTCAGCCATTCCTTGTTCTCACTGCTACATCTCACTGGGTCTTGAGTTGCCTCTGGCGATCGGCTTCAAAGCAGACTTGGGCATTTTCATCAATGATTTCTGGATCCTCTACCTCTCCAAAGTCTCCGATATTTTTCCACCGAGTGACAGACTGTTTTTTGTCTTCTCAAGCTCTCGAGAGCTTGGAAATTCTTCTTCTTCTTTTTTATTTCACCAGTAGAACATCTGGTTCCACTTTCTCCGGTTCGTTGATGGTAAATGCCTTCACAGTTGTCTTAGAGGCACCCTTCCTTGTTGTGGCGATCCTCTTCTTCTTGATCACCGGAGAAGGGATTAACGGTTCCTTCTCCATCATGGGTCAGCGGGGCGGGAGACACGGCTGCGGGGGGTGACTCATTGTAGGGCAGTGCAGATTTCTTTTTTTTCTTGCAGGGGGCAGCAGCAGCTTTCTTAGCAAAGTTATCTTTTTTAGAGGGGAGGAGACGGTTGTATCATCCGGTCACCGATTCTCCTCACTCGTGACGGCTCTCTTAGCGTAAGCTCTCTTACAATGCACTGCGAGAGGTTTGACCGGAACATCTTCTTGTTTACATGGAATGCCTTTCCATGTCGAAGAGGGACTCCTTTTACTTCCATCATTCGGCCAATCACTAGGCCGTATCCTAGGGAACCTCCAAACGTACCATCCTCCTTGAAGGATTTATTCCCAATATTCTGGCAGAGTCTGCTGTTGGAATGTAGACTTTTCCTTGAACCTTCCTACAATCCTCCGTGGAATGTAGACCCATTAATTCTTCAAATATTTTCCTCTTCAACTAATAGAAGTTGTCTTTCCTTCAGAGGTGAGTGTTGGATTGATTTCCTTCGTAATGTAGGCTTGAGGATTTATCTTGAATGACTTGAGAATATTTTTGGTTACAGTTCGAATGTTAGCTTGAATGTTCGTGGTTCAGGTAACCTTCTCTCAGAGTGATTCCTCAGCCTTTTATAGTGATCTTTCAAAAATTTGCCCGTTGAAGAGATAGGCTTATTTTTAAAAGACACTTGTGGTTGTTGGATTGTCTTGTTGCAGTCCTTGGAATTGCCACTTCCTCGTATGAATGATTCTCCAGCTTTTCAGAGTTCTGACATAGGTGCAGTGCTTCCCATTGGTTTATTCCTTTTGCACGCTTCTGGGACTGAGCACTTCAAGAAAGGCAGTATGGATGTATTACTTGTTTAAGTAATTCTCTTGATTTCTGTGCAATGGATCTCTTTCAGTTATCTCGACTTGACTGCATTTTCTTAACTTCCCAAGTTGACTTCGAGTCAGCTTCCAATCATTGGATGACTCTTCTGTCACTTCGACTAGAGACTTGGTTGTCTTGGCTGTCTTGGCTGTCTTGAGTTGTCTTGACTGATACTTCACTCAGTTGTATCTCAACTGCACCTTCAGTCGAGTTCCTATCTTCTCTTCTTTGCCACACTCGGCTGCCTTGCAGCGAAGTCTTCCTTCTAATCTCCTGTTGTCTTCTTGCATGTTCAGGCATAGCTGACTTGACTCAGCTCGACCAGCCCTATCTATTACAATGCAATTTACAACAGAAAAATGGGGTGCTAACTTTCTATTCTAAGTTTTACATGGCATTCATCAAAATCTAAAGATTAATTTCCCAACATAGACTACCAATCATACCTCGATACATTGATTCATTAACCGACTTGCCTTTTTCATCCTTGTCGAGTTTGATGTTGGTTGCCATTGGAGTAGTGACGGTTCTTCCTTCTTCAATGCCGAACTTCTTTAAAAGTTATTTGGTATACTTTGATTGTGATATATAAATGCCTTCTTGGCATTGCTTTATTTGGAGTCTAGGAAAGAAATTATGCTCCCCATCCATTCTAATTTCAAATTCACCTTGCATCAACTTAGAAAATTTCTTGCACAGAGATTCATTAGTAGCACCAAATATAATATCATTGACATAAATTTGAATTAATAAACAATCTTGCCTTTTTCAAAAACAAAAAGAGTAGTATCAACTATACCTCTTGTAAATCCATTTTGCAAAAGAAAAGATCTAAGTCTATCATACCATGCACGGGGTGATTATTTTAAACCATATAAGGCCTTTTTAAGTTTGTAAACATCATTTGTACTTGAAAAAGTTTCAAACCCTGGAGATTATTTTACATAGACATCTTCTTGAATACAACCATTTAGAAAAGTGGATTTAACATCCATTTGGTAAAGGTTGAAAATTTTGAAACAAGAATAGGCAAGTAAAATACGAATAGCTTATAAATGTGCTACGGTTGAAAACATTTCATCATAGTCAATACCTTCTTCTTGACAATACCCTTGAGCCACTAACATTGCCTTGTTTCGAACAATATTGCCTTGGTCATCAAGTTTGTTCCGTAATACCCATTTTGTACCAATAATTGTTTGTGATGGAGGACAAAGTACCAATTCCCAAACATCATTCCTTTCGAATTGATTCAACTCCTCTGGCATTTCTAAAAACCAATCCTCCTCTTCAACTGTTTCCTTTGCATTTTCAGGCTCTTTTTGAGAAATAAGAGCTTTCTCAACAAATTTTCTTCTAGTCATTACCTTGTCTAGAGGGTCCCCAACTGTGAGATCTTTTGGATGATCTCCTTTGAATGTTAGAGCAACAGGGAGATCCGAATTATCACCTTTGTCTTCTTATTGAACATTTGAAGTTGAAAGTTGATCATTTGATGTAGAAGGTTGATCATTTTGAGCATCATTTGGAACAATTTATTCAATATCATATTATTCACCACTTTCAACATTGGGTATCCTTTCAACACCCGAGGCTTCATTGAATTTGACATGAATAGATTCTTCAACCACCATGATAGTCATATTATAAACCCAATATGCTTTGCTCTTGGTTGAGTACCCCATAAATAATCCTTCATCGGCCTTAGGATCAAGTTTGTCCAATTGATCCTTAGTATTTAAAATAAAACACTTACACCCAGTTTTTTTGAAGTAGATAATATTTGGAGTTCTTGGAGCCGAAAAATTGTGAGCATATCCCTTTGGTTTCACACAAGACTCTAAATTCACCATCAAATTCACCAACTCAATCACTTTGTATAGACTTAATAGTATCTTCCTTTTCATTTTCAATAAGTCTACACAACTTAGCAAACTCATTAACGGCGTCGCTTCTATTTGCAGGAAAAATAGTCCAAGTATATCTAGAATAATCATCTCGATTATAACAAACGTTTAATGTTTTCCACTAAGACTAGTCGTAACAATATCCCCGTACAAATCAAGATGAAGTAATTGTAGAGGCTTGGTTGTGGAAATTTCATTTTTGGGCTTAAAACTACCTTTAACTAATTTGTTCTTTTGAAAGTTTCACATAAGCCAAGATTTTCAAAATTTAATTTGGGTAGTCCTTTTACATATTAGTTTTTGTAAATATTTTTCAAATTTTTGTATCCAACATGTCCAAGTCGCCTATGTCATAAACTTGTTAAATCATTATTGGCGACGAAACAAGAAACATTTTGACTAGCCAAATCACTTGTGCAAATTTTGTAAAGATTGTCTTTTCTATTTGCTTCACAAATAAATTTATCATGTTTGTGAATAAGGCATTTTTCTTTATTGAAAATAACATTGTAACTTGAATCACAAAGTTGGCTAACACTTATCAAATTTAATTTCAACTGATAATAACAAGTGCTAAAAACAAGTGTTAAAAACATGCTTAAAATTAACATAGGGTGTTAAGTCTTCCGCTGTATAAAAACCAAATCAACTAAAAAGTTAAGTGTTAGCTGACACAGCAAAGTTATACTATCAACAACTCAGTCGAGTTTGTTGAGTGGGTAACGTAGATGAAGTAAGCCAACCTAACTGTCCCCCAAAGACTTAGCTGATTTGAGTCAACTCTGTTGAGATTTTTAAAAGCACTAAAAAGTGAAAATTTGGTAAGGTTTATTCAACCCCCCTTCTAAACCTTACACCATACCCCTTGGGACCTACAATATCCGAATAATACAAAGTCACTAAGGTCTTAAATGCTCTCCCCGATTCATGATCCGAAAAGGTGACAGCAATCATAGAAGCTCAAAATCTCAAAACTCTCAAGTTTGACAAGCTTATCAGAAATCTTCTCATCTACGAAGTATATCTTAATGAGAGGAAAATTCCAAACCATCCACCTCTGAATCGGGTATGCAAATTATTCCTAAAGGTCTTGCATCTTCTTCAAATAATTCATATAATGCTAGTGATGAAGATGATGAGTAGACGACCGCTCCTATCCTGAAATTTGCCAAGTTTGTAAATAAAAGTAAGGCAAGGAAGTCAAGAGACAACTTATGTTTAAATTGCGGGAAACCCATGCACTACATAACCGATTTCCCGAATTAGCGGAGGAAGAGCAAAAGAAGAAAAAGCCTTTTCCCAAGAAGAAAGCTCTAAATGCGGAAGCAAAAACATGGGATGAGCGCCTTGCCACATCCGATGAGGAAGAAGAAGCCGAACATGATGTCATGGCCGTAGATGATGAAAACAACGAGATACGCTCTAATTCTTCATATTCTTCTTTAATTGACCAATTGCAATGTGATTATGATGAATTGCAAAATGAGTTTCAAAATATGATTGTTAAATACAAGACTTTGAAAAAGGAGTATAAAGAGCTTAAATTAGAAAAGGATAAATTATTTACATTTTATGAATCACTTGATCATGCTCATGCTATTACTCTTGCAAAAGTTCACACTCTTGATTCCGAAAAACAAATGCTCACGAAAGAAATTGAAAATTTGAAAAAGGATGTGCATCTTTTTAATTTAAGTACGGATAAAGTTACAAAAATTCTTGATGCACAAAGAAGTGAGCATTCAAAACTAGGACTTGGTTATAAACCTTTCCAAAATACTTCTAAGAAAAATGACCAAGGTCTGACTTTCATACGTGCTAGTAGTCCTAATTTTATTACTTGTTTTTATTGTGGTAAAAATGGACACTATGCAAATGATTATAAATTGAAAAATAGCTTTAGTCATTTTTGGAGATCCAAAGTTCTCAAAACTAACCCCATGGACCACAAAGTTATAGGGTACCTAAAAATGATTTATTTGTAGGTGCTAGGGGCTGTAACCATTTCAGAAGATTCAAAATGGCTCGTGGACAGCGGGTGTTCACGCCACATGACCGGAAGGAGAGAACTTTTTACTAACATCAAGCTCCAAGAAGAAGGCATGGTTATTTTCGGGAATGGCAAGGGAATAATTCTTGGAAATGGGAAAATTGGTAACTCTTCTTTCTCTCTTTGTAATATTTTATTAGTTGAAGGGCTTAAATAGCAATATAACTTATCATCATATGTAAAAATATGCAAGAAAATAAATGACACAAGCAAATTTTATAGTGGTTCGATGATGGGGTAATTCCTCTAATCCACTCTTCTCCAACTCCTGGAAGATGGGGTAACAAATCAGGTTATAAAGAAGTTCTTCAGTCTAGAGACAGCCTTGATCACACAACTGTCTTCTTGTTCGCCAAAAAATTGTTTTGGTTCATACAACTGCAAGTGTACAATGTAGTTTATAGGATAATGGCAAGCAATGTCGTATTCCTCAGTGATTGAATCTCGAAACACTTAGGCTATAATAACATCGTATTCCAATTTTATTGAAGCAACCAAAAATTTGAGTTTATTTAATCCTAAAAATTGAAAATAAAGAAAATAACTAAAATAAATTTGTGAAGCCCACAAGTATTTTCAACATCTCTAGGAGCAACCTTAGGCACATAATCTCAACATGCTTCTTCAATATTAAATGCGAATAAAGTTTTAAGAACCAATTCATTCATTTCTATGGGTTCAAATTTCTAATATCATTTACTACCCCTCCCGGGTGGTGCGTAAACAGTTGATTAAGAACAATTGTAGTCCTCTCGGATCGTTACAATCATTAATAACTCCAAAAAGATTTGTGAATTGAATAACTACCCACAAACACGCATGTGACACATGTTCATGTCTGAATTCGATTTTCTTCTTACTAGAACTCACCTCCCGGATTATGGACTAGAAGTATGACATGCAAATTATTGATCAGATAAAAAGCAATTATAAATAAGCACTTGAATTCATAAAATAGAACGCATGAATTAATTAAGAAAATAAGTAATCATATTTAATACAAATCCACAGTTTCGATTATGCCCCTATGATCCGAAAAATATGCCAAACATTGATTACAAACTCATAGACAAATCCGAATCAACATTATAACATCATATAAGCACAAACAAGAGTTCTTAGACATTGAAAGAAAACCCCTTCTTGTCAGGATGGATTCCCCTTCGAAGCCCTCGAAGCTCTTATGCTCCTTAGATGCAAAAGCCTTGTGGTGTTCTTCGCGACCTAGCCTTTTTCTCTCAGAAGCTCTTCGATTCCTTCGTTCATGTGTTATTTGATGTGTTTTCTATGTCGAGAGTGATGATTTTTCGTGCAAGACTTGGTCCCCTTTTATAGATGCTTGGAGAGATCACTTGTAGAGTTGTATTGGGAAAAGAACTTCAAAAATGCGCTCAAATAGAGTCCCACACGGCCTGGCCGTATGGGTCTACACCGGCGTGTGGCATGGGGCTTAGCCCTTTGTCGCACGTGAAGGCATGTTGCACGGTTTGGTGGTGCGGTTGGAATCCAAGTCCACACGGGCGTGTGATGTCACACGGTGTGGACCTGCTCCGACCTCTGTTTTATTCCTTTCTTCCCACACTCGTGCCATTTTCCCAACACAAGTCCACACGGCCGTGTGAGCCTACACGGTATGACCGTGTGGGGCTGTTTTTGTTCCTTTTTTTCGTCGTTTTGATCTTCTCTTTGCATTCGGCAAAATTTTGTCCGGGCATCCCTACAGATATATCTTCATTTTAAGCTACGTTTCCTGCAAGAATTATAAGAATACGCAGTATCATGACCTTTAAAGGAAACCAAGTAAAAATATAGTAAATATGCGTGTTAATGTATCAATTATATATCATTTTAAGCCTTAAAATGCATGTATATTTTACACACATCAAAATCCTCCAAACTTAAAGCATTTCTCGTCCTCGAGCAAATTTAGAAAAATATTATGAGGAAAAAACGAAAGAACACCCAAGAGTCTATAAACATTAAACAACACTCGACTCGATACTCAAGAAAAACATGTACTTCATTATCAAGAGATCAATTATTCATAAAATCGGCATCATTAATACTCTTTTGGGTATTCAACATCGCGACTCACAAGAAGATAGTGTATCACTCGACTTTCAGAAGTGTATGGATTGTGTTTACGCTCAAATTCTATTCAGTGATTGTAGAACTACCATGAGCTTGTAAATCGTCTAACATCTCTACCACTTTTGTGTGCACAATCTAAGAATCAAAAAAGACTTTTATTAGGTTGTAATGTAGGCTCTTTGATAAGGGTAGGGAAATTTGGATTAAGTGACATGACTTGAGCAAATAGAATTTAAGCATACAGACTTGCAATTCACCAACCTAATTTTAGTATAATATCAGTTTTCTTTTTCAACTCAATTCCACCCTTATTTCTCTTTTTTCATTCTTAGGCCTTTTTTTTAATAGCCTCAATCTCTCTCTTTTTTTTTCAGAATTTTCTTTTGCTCGATTTTTCTCTTCTTTTTCAGAGATATTTATTTCTTTTTCGAGCTTAATGTATTTTTTCCATTTACCTAGATACTGCTCATCTCTCATTTTTTTGCCAAATTCCTCTTTTTTCATAAATTTTTCACCACATCTCCCCCAAACTTATTCATTTTCTATAAGCTCAAGAATTTGTAGGGATTAAAAACATGTAAATTTTAAAGATCAATGTGGCTCAGAATAATAGTTTTGGCTCAAACTTGGCTAACTAGGGAATCATGAGTTCATAAGTAGGCTTTTTAGGCTAAGTAGGCTAAACAAAGATGGTCTTAGATCATTTTCAAAAATTGCACATACACATGACTTTAGTGAAGATACCAGAGCAAGTTCTAGAGTTCTATCAATCATGAATGACATACTCAAGAAAACATAAGTCTACATAATATAAAACAGTTTAAGGCACAATAGCTCACAGGCTTATTTTTCGCAACATGCTCAAATACCCAATTTTCTTAACACATGCCAAGCAAATAAATAACTTTTCTCCCAAGAATTTATTACATTATGTAGGTCCCAAGGGGTGTAAGTGTAAGGTTTAGAAGGGGGGGGGTTGAATAAACCTTACCAAATTTTCGATTTAGGCCTTTTAAATCTCTGAGTTCTACACACCGTGTCCTTGGTGGACATCGAATTAGTCCCTCAAGAGAGTTAATCTCTCAACAGACTCAAATTGAGTAAAGAGTAACTCACACAAATGACTATAATTTGACTCAAATTGTGGGTTTTGTTTTTTTATTGCGGAAGACTTAACACCCTTAAGTTTGATTAAGCAAGTTTTTACAAATTTGATTTAGTACTTATAGATTATCAAATGGATAGCAAATTTATCGTGAGATATAAGCAATTAAAAGTGCGAAATTTAAATGTTGAAATGTAAATGACACAAGAAAGTTTTTATAGAGGTTCAAGATGGGGTAATTCTTCTACTCCTCTCTTCTCCAACTCCTGGAGGAATCCACTAAGTAATGATCGGTTTACAAAGTGGTAATAAAAATACAAGTCTTGATCACAACAAAATGACTTGATCCTTTGGGACTCGATCAGAGACGCCTTGATCACTCACCTGGCTTCTCGTGACGACTCGAACACTTCTTCACAGGGCAAATTGCCTTGCTACTACGACTCACTTGCTCAAGCACTTTGGATTTGATCACGAAGCCCTCCAAAAGCTTAAGACTTGGTTCACCTTGAACCTTTCTACAATCCTTCTTGGAATGTAGACCCCTTGTTTTCAATATTTTCCCTCTTCAACTGATTGAAGTTCTCTTTCCTTCACGGGTAAGTGTTGGATTGATGTACTTGAGATGTAGGCTTGAGGATTGAGATTGTTTCATTATTGATAAGCTTGTATATCTCACGTGTGTCATTCATCCACGCATAGTTCTTCTCAATCAAACTCCTCGGCCTTTTATAGTGAACTTTCAAAAATTTGCCCGTTGAAGAGATAGGCTCATTTTTGAAAATCACTTTGCATCGTTGGTGTGCGATTCTTGGAATTGCCATTTCCTCGTATGAAATGTTTTATCACCTTTTCGAGTTCGACACGGTGTAGTGCTTCCCATTGGTTCATTTCTTTTGCACGCTTCGGGGACCGAGCACTCCAAGAAAGGTAGTATGGAGATATTACTTGTTTAAGTAAATCTCTTGATTTACGTACAACGGTTCTTTTACGATTATCTCGACTTGACTGCATTTCCTCGCTTTCCCCCAGGTGACTTAGAGTCGACTTCCAATCATTGGATGACTCTTCACACTTGACTTGAGACTTGGCTTCTCTTGAGTTGACTTGACGATGTTCCACTCACCGCATCTCACCGCTTCTTGATCGAGTTCTGTCATGCTCTTCTTTGTTGTACTCACCCTCACGTGAGTTTTCCTTCAAGCCTTGATTGTCTTCTTGCAAGTTGGAGCGTAGGCGACTTAACTCGGCTTTTGGCCACTCTAATTGTTACAATACATTTCAAAGCAAGAATTGGGAACCAACTTTCTATTCTAAGTTTTACATGGCATTCATCAAAATCTAAACAATAGAATTCCTAACAATTTCCCCCTTTTTGATGATGCCAAAACTTAAATCATACAAAGATGCAAATAACACGGATACATACAAATAGTGTATTGACATAGAATGTATGCGCATAATCAATCTTTTTATTGATCATATCATTCTTGTACTTAACACAATCAAGTTTACAAGGTGTATCGAGTATGTAAAAAAATTTTGCATTATTACGAGAAGACTTACATCGTATGTATTTGCATATAAAATACACGAAGGGTTGGACGACAAAGAACACTTCATCTCCTTCGTCTCCTTCTTTCATCTTGATCGGCATCTTCTTCTCTTCTTATCTTCTTCTCGTCATCACCGCCTTCTTTTTCTTCTCATATGCCTTCCTGGCAGCTTCATCTTTACTTATTCTTTCCCCGTCTCTCCCGCCATAGCCGAGTTTGTCTCTTGTTTTCTTCTTCTATCCTTTTTGCATACTCGGCGTTGGTTTTAGCCACTTGCAAGTTCGCCACATGGTCAAGCCCGGCCCAGTGAGATCCCTCCTTTCTTTCCTGGATCTACGTATTCAATATTCTTGGGCGAGAGGCCTGGTGCAAAGCTTCTTCCTCCATCATTTTCCCTCTACCTCTACCTGCGGGCGTATCTTTGTCTTTCCAAACTCGGTGAGTGCCCGGCGGAGTGACCAGCAGAGAGCGATCCGGTTGTCTGGCGTCTGTCGACTTCTTCACATAATGTGAGACCCTTTTCCCAAGATCTGGTCCCAAGCTTGAGCCAAGGACATATTTGCAAAATAGCCTTGATTCGAGCGTTTTGAATTAAATCAACGATCTTGCTCTGTCCCGACATACGAGATGGCATACGTGTCTCTGTCAAACCGGAATGCCTCCGTGTTCTTTCAAAATGTTCATCACCCTGGCATCCATTCTTCCTTCCACTTCCTTCATCCCTCGCTTCAATTTCTTTTCTCTTCTCGGCCATGGATACAGTGTGTTGGAGTGGCGAGTCACTGGGAGTTTCTTTGCTTATAATGTCACCGTGAGGACCTGTTGGGGGTTTGTGCAATCATCAAGGTCATATTCTTTGATCCTTCCCCCTCGTGATTTTCCTTTCTTGATTTCAAAATTTCCTCGGTGATTTTCCTTCTCAATTTGT
Source organism: Rehmannia glutinosa (assembly GCA_016081115.2). Taxonomy (NCBI): domain Eukaryota; kingdom Viridiplantae; phylum Streptophyta; class Magnoliopsida; order Lamiales; family Orobanchaceae; genus Rehmannia; species Rehmannia glutinosa. Next base: position 510,856 of record JABTTQ020001487.1, on the reverse strand, counting down.
TCCTTGTCATTGCTCCTTTCTTTTCACTTGATTTTCTTTGCTTTAAGGTATTCCTCTTCCCCCTTTTTGGCATCATCAAAGGATAGAGGAACCCCGAGGGAACATCTTTGGCAAGCATGAAGTCGAGTCTTGATGGTTGAATTTTGCTTCAAGTCTGCATTGCGTTGTATCTTTGCCGCACGAATTGAGGCCGAGTAGTAGCGTTGGATTCTCAAAATCGACTTCATCTCAGCCATGAGAAGGCTGAATTTTCTTGTCATGTGTTCTTCCAAACGCCAGTATATCATTTGCATTCTGCTCACGTGCGACTTGATCTCGGCGGTGTGAGCTTCGTGCATATGTTCAATGTGTTCCCGCGACTTCGTTTTTCGCATCAACATTTTCGACTCTCCACACCAAAGACTTGTTGAATAATTGTCGAAGTATCTCACTGTTCCACACGCATTGATTCTTCTTTGTTGCCACCATTCCCTTATCCTCGACTGTGATGCCTCTCAAGTCGGTACCGTAAGGTTGGCATCTCTGTTGTCCAGCGCATATCCAAGGAGGCTGATGCCTCTCCATCTTTTCAACTTCAAAAAGAGTGCCTTGAACACTTCGTGTACTTGGTGATTCTTCATTGCGGTGATGGCCATACAAACGTCGAAAATCGAAATCGGTTGGAACAATGGTGCCCGAGTGAAAAAGCAGGAGCTGATGCGTGATAGCGTGCTTGCTCATTTTCTCGACTCTTCGTGGAGTTACGTATCTCCGGTGAGAAAGGGAAAGATTCCTCAAAGGATTCATCACCGCCATCCGGGATTTGTTCGATGATAAGCGGTGGGCGTGAAGTTCTTTTGGGAATCGATCCATAGCTTGAGGAGCGGAGCGCGTGGTCGTTTGGTTGGTGGGTTTTGTGGTGCGATGGGCTAAAACTTCTTGAGCCTCAATTGTCTTAACAACCGTTGGTCTCGGTGATTTCTCCTTTTGAGTAGACGGTCCTCGGCCTTATCGAAGCGTCATCGGACGATGATGAGATTTCCATTGGTGGCTCATCATCAAAATTAAAGGTCGACGAGTAGTCTTGGGATCGAACTTGCTCGTGCAGGAACATCCGCAGTGAGTCTTTTGGATTTGTCATGGGGGTTGACTCGAACTTCTTCTTCGCCTTTTGATCCCGAGAAAGGTGACATCGGGGTTGTCCTGGGAATCATGAAGTGCGATCTCCTTTTCGGATGGATCGATGGTTGCGGGAGGGATGTTCTCTACTTGACCTCTTTACCCCGGAAGTCTCAACCTCCCGTGGGCCTTCATTTCCTCCAGTCTCTCTCTGGCTGCGAGGCATGGTCCTCCCTTTCGGCGTGTCACTGTCTTAGGGTCTTCGGCGATGGCATCCATTGGAGTCTCAACCCCATGGATTGCACTTTCATCGCCAGTGTTAACTCCCGAGTACATTCCTTCTGTGCCTCGATTGCATCGCGGCGTCATTAGCCTTGAGTGCAGGCGGTTGGCACCTCAGAGATAGCAGTCTCAAGCGTCCGAGCTTCGTTGATGGCAACTTCTTTGTTCTTCTTGTGTTTGAGTGTTCTTTGCTTCGCCTCCTACATTCTTTGTGGAGTCATCTGCGGCATCCTCCGACCTTCTGCACGGTGGAGGAGTTTTCCCCTCGGTGGCGCACCGGTGAGTGACTTGAAGTGGGGTTACTCGTCTCCAAACTCCCATTTGTTGCAATTGATGGTTCAACCGTTGGGGCGGTGGTGGCACACCTTCAATAGGGGTTGGCTCGTTGGGGTCCCCACTAGCCCGGTTTCATCGCCATCTCCCTTATTGCCTTCTTCCAGGTGGTGGGGAAGTGGTAGCGGCAACATCGGTGGCTATTTCTTTGAACCACTCCCATTGGATCGATTTCGTGTGTTACGGAGGACTCTCCTGGTCCCTCCATCGATCTTTGCTCGTGAAGGATTCTTGATTCATGCAATGCTTCTTTGCATCTGCAATTCTTACGTGGCGTGCATTCTCAGTTCCTCGTCACTTTCGGAGAAGACATCAAGGAGAGGATGGAAGTGTTACGTGGTGTGGGAGATAGGCGGATACTTGCCTTTTCGCGTGCTTGGCTTCTTGACTTTGCTTTTCTCTCTCCTTGTCCTTGTAGATCTGCGGAGAATATTCATGCGATTGTCTTCATCTAGAGGGAGCACATGATAATCGAGGAAATTTAGCGATTCCTCTTCTTCTTCTATGAATTCAGCCGTTGGAACTGTTCCTTGACTTGCTCAAACTTCCATTTTCTCCACTCACGCAGACGATTTTGGATGTCGGGTAAGGTGGAGATAGGATCATTACATCACTATCTGCTTGGGCTGGTTCTTCTTGAGTTTCGGTTGTATGAGCTACAGTGTGTCTTGAGTTGCCTCTGCGATCACCTTGGCAGACTTGGGCTGTTTCATCAATTACATCCGGAGACTCTACTTCTCGGTAGTCTCCTTATTTGTGCTAGGCCGAGTAGGTGACTCAGTGGTTTCTCTGTTCGGATTGCTTTACAAGTCTTCTTCGTCTCTTAGTTTGTACCGAGAGGATTTACGGTTCGAGAGACGGTGTCCTCTGAGTCTTGGGCGGTGGGGCGTGCTTGTGTTTGTTTACGAGGCTGGCCGTCTAGGTTTGTCGATTCTCCTCCTTTTGACGATCGAGAGAAGGAATTTGTGAGTCCTTCTCGACCCTAGCTGCGGGGCGGTGATACACGGCTGCCCAGGCGGGTGACTCTGCTGCGGGCGGGTGACTCTGCTGCGGGCGGGGAGCATGTTTGGTTTTCTTTCTTTGCGGGGCGTGAAGACTTCTTAGCAGTGCGGGGGCAACTTTCTTCTTGGTTGGAGAGGAAGCATTTGTGTCTTCGGTCAATCGATTCCCCCTCAGTGTCGACTCTCTTGGCGTACGACGCTTCGAGCACCGGAGAGATTAGCTCAACATCCTCTTGTTAACATGGAAGGCCTTCCCATGTCTAAGAGGTACTCCTTTCACCTCGATAGCCGGCCAATCACCAGGCCATATCCCGAGATCCTCCAAATGACCCATCTTCTTTGAAGGACTTGTTCCCACGTTAAGCGGCAGAGTGCTGCGTAGATAAACTCAGCCCGGTTTATCTTCTTTTCTTCGATTATTGCAGCCATCACAATCAATTTTGCCTTTGACAGATTGGTCAAAGCTGCCAAATTGATGTCGATACACTTGGCAACAATATCCAACAATTTGTGATAATCCTCCTTGGCCGATCTCTTGTTTGCTTTGTGTATATTATTTTGTCGACAACGTCGGACTTGGCTATTTCTTTCCATGCGTCGGCCAAGTTTACATCGGCTTCCTTAATTTCGGATTTGCTCCTTCTGCTAGTAGTGAGCAATATTCACCAAATCTCATGCGGTGATAGTCATCTTCCCCATGAGCAGATGACTTGATTCCTTCATCGTGAATCTCGGCATTCACGTAGAATTGTGCGACCTCCTCCACATAGGTCATAGGATACTCGGTGTTAGAAACGGTTTTGATCCTGGCGTTTCTAACTTCTCCGCGATTTTCTTCACCGAGGTGTCGTCGGACCCTGCTCCACCATTAAAATCGAAATCCACGGTCGAACCGGTGTGGATTTGTTTTCCCAACTTGGTAAAGTTATACGTTGGTGCCATTTCTCGAAATAATTTCAAGGAAAAGTTCGAAATTTGATTTGAAGGTTGATAGGGTTTAGAGTATTTGCCTTTGCTTTTTGAGAGAGAGAGATTGAGCAGTTTTTAGAAGTGTGAGAGAGAAAGCGGACGAAAAATGGTTTAAATATGGTTTATGAAAGGGCGTGCGACGGCGGTTTTGAATCGTGATCGAAATCAACGGCTTGGATTTCGCGCACGCATATTGAAAAGCGATTCATGTCTCGTATTTAATGCGGCAACATTTATATCCAATCATAGGCTTGGTGTGCGGCTTTATGTCTGTACACATCATCATTATCTTTGACGTGTCTCTTAAAACATTCTTGCTAAGTCAAAAACGCATTGCGTTTTTGTCACTTTGCTCATAAGTTATTCACTTATCTCTTAGGGCGATTTAACTCTGCTTCTCACATTTCTCTTAGTGACTCGGCTATCAAAATTGACTTGGTATAGTGACTTTTCCGATCTGGTGATTCTTGAGCTAATTTTTGTTTTCACTCTTTTTCACCTTCTTTCTGTTCCATTTCGTTTTCTTTGATTCTTCTCGTGTCTCGGCTTAGCTCAATTAGCCCCAACTCATGTTTGAGTTATTCAAATCTTGACTCACATAATGGTTTTGTGAAGATGTCGGCTAGTTGCTTATCGGTTGAGATATATTCCAAGATAATGTCCTTCTTTTCAACATGATCTCTTATGAAATGATATCGACATCTATATGTTTTGTTCTTGAGTGCAACACGAGGATTTTGAGTGATTGCAATTGCACTTGTGTTATCACACATGATTGGAATTTCTTTTTCTTCAACTTCATAATCTCTCATTTCTTTGTCTCATCCATAGGACTTGGGCACAACAAATTTGCCCATGCCTATGTATTCTCCTCAATTTGTAGAAGTGGCTATTGAGTTTTGCTTCTTGCTAAACCAGGAAATTAATCTGTTCCAAGCATTTGACATGTGCCTGAAGTACTTTTCTCTCTGTCCACTCTGCATCCAAAGCATAGTCGAGTCTGAATAGCCAATTAGCTTGAATCCACCTTCCTTTGGATACCATAGCCCTACTTCTTGGTTTCCTTTTAAGTATCTCAATATTCTCTTAGGCTGCGATCATATGGCTCTCTTTTGGAGCGATTGAAATCTTGCACATACACCTACAAAGAAAGGTGATGTCGGCACTGCTAGGTTTGTGAGATAGAGCGATGATCCAATAAGTGCTCAGTATCTTGTTTGATCTCTGAGGCTTGCCATCTGCATCCATGTCCATTTTGATGATGTGTTCATTGGTATTTTTACTGAGAAGACTTCTCCTCCATACCAAATTTCTTCATTAAATCTCTGGTGTATTTTGTTTGACTTATGAAGGTTCCATCCTTCAACCTGTTTCACTTGAAGTCCAAGGAAGAATGTCGACTCTCCCATCATGCTCATTTCAAATTTACTTTGCATGAGGTTTGAGATCTTTTCACCACACTCTTTGTTAGTGGATCCAAAAATGATGTCATCCACATATATTTGAACAAGCAAGATATACTCTTCTTGTCTTGAATTACGAAAAGTGTTCTATCTACTTTTCCTTTAGTGAATCCATTTTCGATTAGGAATTGTGACGGGTATCATACCATGCTCACGGTGCCTGTTTCAATCCATACGGGGCTTTCTTGAGTTTGTACACTTTGTCTCCAAGAGTCTTACGCTCAAATCCTGGAGGTTGTTCAACATACACTTCTTCTTCCAATAATCCATTTAGGAATGCACTTTTTACATCCATTTGATATACAATGAAATTTTTGTGAGCTGCATAGGCAAGAAACATCCTTATAGCTTCCAATCTTGCTACGAGGAGCAAATGTTTCATCAAAATCTATTCCTTCTTCTTGCAATATCCTTTGGCTACCAGTCTTGCTTTGTTTCTTACCCACGAACCTTCCTCGTTCATCTTATTTACGAATACCCATTTGGTTCCAATAACATTTTGATGTATGGGTCTTTGTACTAATTCCCATACTTTATTTCTCTCAAACGATTGACTCTTCTTGCATAGCTTGAATCCAATGTGTGTCATCCAATGCTTGTGACACATCTTTGGGCTCTATCTGCGAGATGAAGCATGTGAACATTGCTTCTTGTTGAGTTACGGATCTTGTCTTGACACCTTCTCTCATGTCTCCAATGACAAGATCTGGTGGATGGTCTCTCGGCCATCTTACGTCAGGTTGAAGTAAGTTAGCTGGATTGATCGACTTGCGGTTTGTGTTGATGTGGTCATCTCTCGTGAGTCACTCAAATTGCAGATTTTCCAAATTTTTTTGAGATTGACTATCTCATCTTCTTTCGAATTGATAATCCCGCCTGACTTGACATAGGGATTCTTACGTGAGGTTGGATGTTTCACTTATCGGTGACTCTTCAATGTCTTTTCCATTTATGTTTGGCTCATCGAATACTACATGAATGGATTCTTCTCAGTAACCATAGTTCTTTTGTTGAGTATTACAGAGGCTTTGCTTTCACCAGAGTATCTAAGAAGATACCCTCATCGACTTTAGCATCAAAAGCCTTTAGGTTGTCTTTGCCATTATTGTGGATGAAGCATTTACATCCAAATATCCTGAAGTATGCAACATTTGGTTTTCTTCCATCCGGATCTCATAGGAGTCTTTGTCACCGCCTATTTATCATACATCTGTTTTGGGTGTAGCAGTGTGTTGATTGCTTCAGCCCAAAATCTTTTTGGTAACCCCTTGACTAACATTGTCCTTCTTTTGCTTCCTTGAGGGTTCTTCCTTCTTTCTCAACTCCATTCTGCTGTGGAGTCCTTGCGATAGTTCATGACCAATACCATTCTCAATACAAGATCTTGAGTTATTATTCCATTGACAAACTCGGTTCCTCTATCCGATCTTATTTTGATAATGGTTTGACTCTTCTCATTTTGTATTCTCTTCATCACCGTGGTAGCTTTTGTAGAGTTTCTTTCTTCTTGCACATGAATATTGTCCATGTATATCTTGAGTAGTCATCTACTACCACCAAGGTGTATTTCTTTCTACTTATGCTTCTTTGGTTCCACTGGGCCAAATAGATCCATATGAAGCGGATCTGCAATATTCTTGTTGAGGATGGGCATGTCTTTTCTTTGAATGACGACTTGATTTGTTTTCCCTTCCGACATGCATCACATATACTTTCCTTCTTGTATCGAGTCCTGAAGTCCTTCTACAAGATGACTTCTTGCTAGCTTATTAATTGTTTTGAAGTTCGGTGACTCGACTTTTTTGTGTCCACGACCACTTGATTCAATTTGTGCTCTTTTGCTAGTAGATAGCAGTCTTTGGGTGTTGCGATTGACCAATCCACTACATACATATTTTTAAATGTCTACATCCTTGCAAAGACAACTTCATTAGATTCAACATTTTTGATTTGGCATATTCCCATGTTGAATCCAACATTGTAGCCCTTGTCGCGAGTTGGATGATGCTTAGTAAATTGAAGTTTAGTCCTTCAACATATGCAACATCTCGTGATTTCTAAACCATTCCTTTTGATGGATCCAGTTCTTATTTCACCAGGAGCTTCATTTCCTCCAAATATGACTTTTGCTCCTTTGACTTCCTTGAATTTTGACAGATTTCTCTTATTTCTGTCATGTATCCGGAACAACCACTATCCATGTACCAGGTTCCTTGGCACTTTCAAATTGTTCCTTGAACTCGCAATCAAGGAAATTAAGTTTTAGGTACCCATTCTTGTGCGGGTCCCGAGGGGTTAGAATTATAAGATGATCCAACCAACCTATAGCCAAATGATTTGACTCTAAGAGGTTGCCATCTATCGGTGCCATAATCATAATCAATCCTGGCAAATTGCTTGGGAGTCTAGGTTCATACAAAATTGTCTCTTTTGTCTCAGTATGCTGCATATGTGTTTTAGAAATTGCCTTTCTTGGGTAATTGTGGTGTCTTTGAGTGTAGTGCCTAGGTGCATATGTGTGTGATGAAAGCTTTTATGCTTTTGGAATGGCCTTTGTTGAGTTCTAGGCCTTTGCCATTTGGGCTTGTATTCCATAAGTCTAGGCCGATAGTTCACATTATTCGATCAGCTTGGCTTGGATATTTTCTACCATTCCCATCATATGTATTTCTTTTATGAGTTTTACTGGGATTTTTGGTAGCTCGCTTCTTCTTTACAGAGTATTTTCTGTTTGGAGTCTGCTGAGGACTCGGCTGAATCTTTTCTCACCGTATCCTTTCAAAGACTCTCAACTGGCTAATTTCCTTTTCCTTTGTAACCAAGGCCAGTTTGCTTAGTATTGTGCTTTGGATTGAAAGTGTGTGCATCATTTAGAGTTTTGGATTTTTCAGACTCTTCATGACTTGAAGATCCTTTTTCCAAAATTACTCTTGAGGTTTGACATGGCACAAAGGAATTAAATCCTAAGCCTGTCTTGTCTCCACATTCTCTTTGACTCATAATAAGATCATCCAATGATTTAGATGTCTTAGTGAATGAGGCAATAACATTTTTGAGGTCATTCTCCTCTTTTTATATAGCAGCAATTTCTGCTATTAATTTAGCATTTTCACCTTTAAACTTTTATTCTCATCAGCTATTTGACTTAGAGTACTCGGCTCCTTAGTCACTTTGAGTTTTGATTTTTGAGTAGGCTGTTTTCCTCATTCAATAGTGTGTGTGAGGTTTTAATGTGCTCAAAATCTTTCATCATTTTGCCTAATGAATCATAAAGATCAGTGGATGATGAAGTGTATGTGTCACACTCACTATCACTAGTGTCTGAGCTTGTTGAGTTAGATTGTACCTCATCTTCTTGATCTTGTTCTTTGGCCATTAAGCAGATCAAGGCTTCTTCTTCGAGTCACTTGAGTAGTCGGCTTCACTGCTCTCTCTGAGTCAGCTGTCTCTCTTGACTTGGCAAAAGCAATCTCTGCAGCCATCATTGCCTTTTTCTTCTCTTGTCTTCTTTCTCTCAAGACCTTTCTTTCTTCTTCGTTTCTGTACTTGTTGACTACAGGATATGAGCAGTCAATGGCATAGTGACCTGGTTGTCTACAATTCCAACATAGATATTCACCTTTTGATCACTCTCTTTCTATTCTTGAGTTGTCAGCCCTTTGATACTCAACTTGTTGATGATCTGTTCTCTTGGTTGGCCTATCATCCCTTGATTTGGAGGGAGCTGAGTGTCTTCTGGAGGATTCACCCTTTCATCTCTTGTAGTTCTTGTTAAAGAACTTGTTAAATCTTTTAACCATCGTATTATTTCTTACGGGTCAATTGCTTCTTTGACCTCGCTCTCCTTCCGTCTTTGACAACTAGAGCAAATGTTTTGGGTACAACTGTCTCTTCCTGGTCTTTCCTTCTCACTCAAACTCGTAGGCTTTGAGGTCTCGAGAATAACTCGTGATTGGATGTCTTTGATAGGTCCATGGAGTGTCTCAATGCCATGACCTTCATCTCCCATTCAGCTGGAAGACTTTTTAGGATCTTCATACACATTTCCTTTTGTGTATATTCCTTTCCAAGTGTAGACACTGACTCATTTGTGATTTACGTAAACCGAGCATCCAGTTGATCCAGGTTTTCTCCTGAGATCATTTTAAAGTTCTCAAATTTTTGTACAGCCACTGATAGTTTGTTTTCTTTGATTTGCTCTGAGCCTTCACAAATCAATGTCAGTTTGTCCCAAATTTCCTTAGCGCTTTTTGCAAGATTTCACTTTATTGAACATGGCTTTGTCCAAGGTTTTGTAGAGAATGTCCTTGGCTACATTTGTCCAGGTTGTATCTTTTTCTGTCATCATTTGTCCACTCGTTCTTGGTTTTTCAACCATGGTCCGGTCTTTGCATCTTCTTCCCCTTCACCGCAACTCTTCGTAAAGCAACCGTGTTCACCTTTAATATTTGCGAGAGGCCCATCTTCTATCACTATCCACATCTCATCATGTAATCTTTGATAGATGAGCACGCATGCGAATTTTCCAATCATCAAATTCTTCAATAGTGAACATAGGAATGCGTGTTAGATTTGCTTCCATGATAATAACTTTTAATGATAGAAAAGAGTTTTGAAAGATTAAGTACTAAAGCGGACTTTTGAAAAGTTTGGAGATCTAGTTCGATAACCGGTGCGGAGGGTTCAATGAACCAACCGCTCCGATACCACTTGTAGGTCCCAAGGGGTGTAAGTGTAAGGTTTAGAAGGGGGGTTGGATAAACCTTACCAAATTTTCGATTTAGGCCTTTTAAATCTCAGAGTTCAACAAATTGTGTCCCTTGGTGGATACGAATTAGTCCCTCGCAGAGTTAATCTCTCAAGACTCAATGAGTTTTTAATAGAGTAACTCACTCATTTGTTGACTATAATTTGACTCAAGCGTGGTTTTGTTTTCATTGGAAGACTTAACACCCTTAAGTTTGATTAAGCAAGTTTTTACAGCTTGATTTAGTACTTATAGATTATCAAATGGATAGCAAATTTATCGTGAGATATAAGCAATTAAAAGTGCGAAATTTAAATCTTTGAAATGTAAATGACACAAAAAGTTTTTATAGAGGTTCGAAGATGGGGTAATTCTTCTACTCCTCTCTTCTCCAACTCCTGGAGGAATCCACTAAGTAATGATCGGTTTACAAAGTGGTAAATAGTCCGGATACAAGTCTTGATCACAACCGACTTGATCCTTTGGGACTCGATCAAGACGCCTTGATCACTCGGTGGCTTCTCGTGCGACTCGCTTCTTCACGGGGCAGGCAAAATTTGCCTTGCTACTACACTCACTTGCTCAAGCACTTTGGATTTGATCACGAAGCCCTCCAAAAGCTTAAGACTTGGTTCACCTTGAACCTTTCTACAATCCTTCTTGGAATGTAGACCCCTTGTTTTCAATATTTTCCTCTTCAACTGATTGAAGTTCTCTTTCCTTCACGGGTAAGTGTTGGATTGATGTACTTGAGATGTAGGCTTGAGGATTGAGATTGTTTCGATTATTGATAAGCTTGTATATCTCACGTGTGTCATTCATCCACGCATAGTTCTTCTCAATCAAACTCCTCGGCCTTTTATAGTGAACTTTCAAAAATTTGCCCGTTGAAGAGATAGGCTCATTTTTGAAAATCACTTTGCGATCGTTGGTGTGCGCGATTCTTGGAATTGCCATTTCATCGTATGAAATGTTTTATCACCTTTTCAGTTCGACACGGTGTAGTGCTTCCCATTGGTTCATTTCTTTTGCACGCTTCGGGTCGAGCACTCCAAGAAAGGTAGTATGGAGATATTACTTGTTTAAGTAAATCTCTTGATTTACGTAACGGTTCTTTTTTACGATTATCTCGACTTGACTGCATTTCCTCGCTTTCCCAGGTGACTTAGAGTCGACTTCCAATCATTGGATGACTCTTCATTCACTTCACCTTGAGACTTGGCTTCTTTGAGTTGACTTGATGATGTTCCACTCAAAGCATCTCACCGCTTCTTCATCGAGTTCTGTCTGCTCTTCTTTGTTGTACTCGGTTGTCTCACAAACAGAGTTTTCCTTCAAGCCTTGATTGTCTTCTTGCAAGTTGGAGCGTAGGCGACTTAACTCGGCTTGGCCACTCTAATTGTTACAATACATTTCAAAGCAAGAATTGGGGAACCAACTTTCTATTCTAAGTTTTACATGGCATTCATCAAAATCTAAACAATAGAATTCCTAACACATTATCCCCTCAAGTAAGTTATCCCATGCCATAAAATATTCATAGTAAAGTCATAGGGAGCTGGGCATACGAACTGACATAAAAATCACACACAAAAGCAATTCAACGTGCTAAAGCGGTAAACATGCTACAACAAAAATGACTAAAAATCGAAAAAAAATCAGAAAAAAAATCATTTTTTTTCGAAAATAATAATGCAAATGCTTCTACATGCAGTCCTAAATGTAATGCAAAATGCATCAGTACTAAATTACGCATTCTTGATAATCCCCCCAAACTTAAAATATGCTTCATCCCGAACATATGAGGAAATTATCAAAAGAAAAGAGGAATGCGTAATAAGTACTTACAAAGATTACTGAGGTCGTGGGGGCGGATAGTAGTGGCCTTGTGAGATGTGCCACTGATCCATACGAGACAGCGTCTCGTATATTTGTTGTTGCTGCTGGGTGATGGCGTCAAAATGCTGTAAATACTTCTGGTGATACTCATCAGTGGTGGCTGTCAACTGATATGTGTCATCTAAGAATTTCCCCACATCAGTTTCTACCCTTTCTAGCCTCTCACCCATAGTCTATGGTCGGTTACCCCCTTCGCGAGTGGTTCCCGGCATATCCCTCGCTTGCTCATCCTGCTCTACTTGAGCAGCAACCCCTTCAACCCCTACATCTCTAAGCAGCCAATTACCCCAATTTTTGGTTGAAGTTGCGTCGGGGTTCGGAAGCCTAATTGTTGTTCTATCTGCCTGAATGAGCCAATAATCACGCCCATCAAATCTTATCATTTTCATCGCAGTTAGAACCTTCAAATCAACTAACTTAGGCCCAGCTGCCTCCGCATACCTCTCCAAATTAATATTAAAATGTTCAGCAATATGGGTAATCATCCCCCTATGCAAATTCCACCCCTCTCACTCTTTCTAATTCGATCAAATTGTCGGGCTATCATAGCCCCGACGTTTGGCACCACTTTAATCCCCGATGCCATACACCAAATTATAAACAATTCATCAACCCTCAAAGCCCCTTAACTATCCTCCCTAGCAAAGATAGTTTCAGCACAGACTCGCTAAACATAACGGAATACTGGGTTGCGAATACTAGACGCCTTAGAAGTCCCCGACGTATAAATTCATTTCCCCGTTATCTTTTTCCAAAACCTATCCTTATCCAATTCCTCATGCTCCTCCACCCCATACGCCGGTGTTCGATAAATTTCATTTAAATCCTCAATGGATAGTTCCATTTGCTCATTCTCCAACCGAAATCTAACCCCCATAAGATTTCTATTTCGCACAACCAATTCAAAGATACTTAAGAATTCAATAGTAATAACAAAGTAAGTAGCCCAATGCCCATTGAGAAAATCATGCCAATCAATTATCCCACATAAAGCCCTAAAATCTTCCAATAAACCCAAATTCGTAAGAGTAGGTTCATCGGGGTACCTCGTATTAATCCATGGATGAAAGTAGAGTATCATCCATATAGCTCGGTGGGTTTCATTTGCAAATTGACGTTGGAGGCCTTGGGCTCCTCTGGGTCAAAAATTGGTTGAGGCTCGGGTTTGGGCTTTGGGGTCGGCTCCCTCCTTCTTCTCGTATTCCTCCTAATTCCTCTTGCATCCCTAGAAGCCATGAATTAAAGAGTGGGAAAGTTAGAAACTGAAATTTGAGAGTTCTTGAAGTTCCCCCAAACTTTGTGTTGAACTTGGAGAAGTTGAGAATTTGAAGGTATTTGGTGATGGGTTTCTTGAGAAAGTGAAGGATTTGTGTTTTTGGTTTGATGTTGTAGGTGTATTTATAGAGATTTGGAGAGTGGTGTTTGTATTTGGGGAGAGAATTTTCGTGGGTTAGGGTTTGTGTAGAAGGAAGTGTGAGAGAAAGTGGGATTTTGGGGTAAAAATAGAGGAATCCCGAATCTACCTGGTTTCTGTTTCAGGGGCCACACAACCGTGTGGAATCACACGGGCAGACCGTGTGGCCCGGCATGTTGGCGCTGCTGCGTCTGTTTGCCAGCCTTGGTCCACACGGTCCGGTCGTGTGGTGCTGGGCAATTTTCCTTATCGCACGGCCAGGTCGTGTGATATCACACGCCCGTGTTGAGTTAGTTCTGTACTTTTTTTTTGCCGTGACGCCTCTTACACAACAACTCAAGAAAACTAAACAAAACTAAAAATTAAGTTAATAAATAACAATTAAAATTTAAGGTGATAAAAATGTACGAAAAAATATGAAATAAATTGGGTTGCCTCCCATACAACGCTAAGTTTAACGTCTTCATCCAGACTTCAGATTCTTAATCACTATTACTAAACTATGTCATTGGAAACATGTGGACCCTCAATGCCATCTATCAGACGAATGGCGTTGCATTGCTCTCGTGGATTTCGCTCAGTATCGCTTGGGAATTGGCCTTTCTGGTGTTGTCCTCCTACAGCAGTTGCGATCTGGCTACTTGTGTTTCCAGAGATTTCAGTCTTGCGTTTACGTTTGTGTTTAGCTGAGTGACTTGTTCTTCTATCCTGTCTATCTTGGCTTCATCTTTGTTTAGTCTTGCCCTTGTTTCTCCGATAAATGAGGATAACATTTCTTCCACATATGCTTTCTTTTCATTGGACTCCGCTCTGCCTTGGTTACCCACGTTGTATCCCTGTGGTGGCTGCAAAACATTTTTATTATTAGCATAAGAGAAATTTTCATGGTTTCGCAATCCTGGATGATAGTAGTTTGGTGTCTGATTATTTCTGTAATTGTTGTTGAAGTTTCTTTGTTGGCCCAAAACGTTTGCCTCCTCTTCAATAACAACAGGATCTCTTGGAGTCAATTGATGCATCGCTTCCAGCTTCATATTTAGCATGGATACCTATTATGTGAGCATGGGGACTTTCTCATCCTGAACTTTTGCCACTCGATCTTTCGGATGGCCATTGGTAACTATTGTTCGCCATCTCCTCTAGTAACTCTAGTGCCTCCTCAGGATATTTCCCTAGCAGTGCGCCTCCAGATGCAACATCTATAATTGTTCTTGTGTTACTACTCAAACCATTCTAGAAATACTGAACCTGTTGGTAGTCAGGATATTCGTGTTGAGGGCACTTCCTTAGAAATTCCCGGAATCTATCCCATGATTCATATAACGGCTCAGCATCTAATTGCCTAAACTGGGCGTTTTCAGATTTCAACTGCAGCGTCTTACTGGGAGGAAAGTATTTGGCTAGAAACCGCTGACTTAGTTTTGCCCAATTTGCGGTTGGTGGTGGTAAAGAGCATAACCATCCCTTAGCCTTATCGCGCAGAGAGAATGTGAAAAGGCGGGACCGAATGATATCCTCAGAAACACTATTCATTTTAACAATATCGAAAATTTCTAGAAAGTGCCCCAGATGCGCGTTTAGATCTTCAGTGGCTCTATCCCCAAACTGGTTTTGTGACACCATCTGGATCAATGTTGGTTTTAGTTCAAAATTGTTGGCATTGATCGGCAGACGGGCCACACCCCGTAAGTTTGGCTTACCTCCGGCCGAAAGTAGTCCCTAACTGTAGGTCCCAAGGGGTGTGAGTAAGGTTTAGAAGGGGGGGTTGAATACACCTTACCAACTTTTCGATTTTAGTCCTTTGAAAATAATAACAGAGTTAACTCAAACAGCTGTGTCCTTAAGGGACAACTAAGTTGGTTATTCAACTGAGTTAGCCACTCAATAGACTCGATAGAGTTGTTGATAGAATAACTCGGTTGTTTAACCTGAACATTAACTTGGCTGTATTGGTTTTATCAGCGGAAGACTTAACACCCTTGATTTGTTTTAAGTTTGTTTTAACACTTGATTCTTGAGCACTTGGTTATTAATCAGTTGGATAGCATATGTGAGTTTTATCAGTAGATATGATGTAAGTATGCATAAATGTAAATGTGCTGAAAAATCAATGACACAGATAATTTTTATAGAGGTTCGAAGATGGGGTAATTATTCTACTCCTCTCTTCTCCAACTCGATCCTCGAGGAATCCACTATGTAATAGATCTGTTTACAAAGTGGGCTACAGTCTCGAGATAGCCTTGGTCACACAGCTGGCTTCTCTTGCGACTCAACTTCTTCACAGGGCAGCTGTCTTGCTACTTCAGCTCTAGGATTTGATCATGAAGTCCTCCAATAACTTGATACTGGTTCGACCTTGAACCTTCCTACAATCCTCCTTGGAAAGTAGACCCCTTTTGATTCTTCAAAAGTTTCCTCTTCAATAGATTTGAAGTTGTCTTTCCTTCACAGCTTGTGTTGGATCGATTTACTTCGAGTTTCAGTCTTGAGGATTTTCATAAATATACTTGAGAATATTTGCAGGTTAATTGCTTGAATAATGCTTGCTTGTTTGTGGTTCAGGTAACCTTTTCTTAATGAGTTTCCTTAGCCTTTTATAGTGAACTTTTGAAATTTTGCCCGTTGAAGAGATAGGCTAATTTCGAAAGTCACTTGTGTTCATTGGCTTGTCTTGTTGCAGTCCTTGATGTTGACATTTCCTCGAATTTAATGTCTTGTAGCATTGCAGCGTATCTGACATTTGGTGCAGTGCTTCCCATTGGTTTGTTCCTTTTCCACACAACTGCAACTAACACTTTATCTTTGACAACTCTAAAATGTTACCATTCTGAGTAACATTCTTGACTTTCACCAACGGATCTCGCTCAGTTGTCTTGACTTGACTGCAGTCTTTTATTCCCCAAGTGACTAGAGTTAGCTTCAAATCTTTGGATGACTCATCTGTCACTTCAACTTGAGACTTTGCTTCTTGAGTTGACTTGACTGACTCTTCACACAGCTGTTTCACAGCTGATACACCTTCAGTCGAGTTCTTGACTTTTCTTCTTTGCCATACTCAGCTGTCTTGCAGCGGAGTCTTCTCTTCAGTCTTCAGTTGACTTCTTGTATTTCTAGGCATATCTGACTTAACCCAGCTTTTCAAGCCCTATCTATTACAGTACAAATTACAAGGAAAATGGGGTGTCAATTTTCTAGTTTAAATTTTACATGGCATCAGTCAAAATCTATAAAATAAATTTCCTAACACTAACTGCCCTTCTCGCGGGGCTTTCCACAATTCCGTCCTGGACGTCGGCCCCTGGTGGGTGCTTCTCATTGTTTCTATTTTCCAATGCGTTTGGATTAGTCTCATCTGCCATTGCTTTGGCTCTTTTCCTTAGTTGCTTAGTTGTCTTTTCAATTTCCAAATCAATGGGAATTGGCTGGGTTCATATGGAACGAGTGATCATGCACTATCTGCACTAAACAAAAGATGCTTGTTCGCCAAAAAATTTGTTACGATTGAATTACTTATTACTATATCTAAGTAGAATCTAATCAATCCCCGGCAACGGTGCCAAAAACTTGTTCGCCAAAAATTTGTTTTGGTTTATACAACTGCAAGTGTACAGTGTATTTTATAGGATAATGGCAAGCAAGGTCGTATTCCTCAGGGATTGAAGCTCGAAACACTTATGTTAAACATCGTAATCCAATTTTATTGAAGCGACCAAAAATTTGAGTTTATTTAATCCTAAAAATCGAAAATAAAGAAAATAACTAAAATAAATTTGTGAATCCCACAAGTATTCTCAACATCTTTAGGAGCAACCTTAGGCACATAATCTTAACATGCTTCTTCAATATTAAATGCGAATAAAGTTTTAAGAACCAATTCGTGCAATTCTATGGGTTCAAATTCCTAATATAATTTACTCCCCCTCCCGGGTGGTGCGTAAATAGTTGATTAAGAACAATTGTAGTCCTCTCGGATCGTTACAATCATTAATAACTCCAAAAAGATTTGTGAATTGAATAACTCCCCACAAACATGCCTGTCACACATGTTTCATGTCTGAATTCGATTTTTGTCTTACTAGAACTCACCTCCCGGATTATGGACTAGAAGTATGACATGCAAATTATTGATCAGATAAAAAGCAATTATAAATAAGCACTCGAATTCATAAAATAGAATGCATGAATTAATTAAGAAAATAAGTAATCATATTTAATACAAATCCACAGTTTCGATTATGCCCCTAAGATCCAAAAAATATGCCAAACATTGATTACAAACTCATAAATAAATTCAAATCAACATTATGACATCATATAAGCACAGACAAGAGTTCTTAGACATAGAAAGAAAACCCCTTCTTGTCAGGATGGATTCCCCTTCCAAGCCCTCGAAGCTCTTGTGCTCCCTAGTTGCGAAAGCCTTGTGGTGTTCTTCGCGACCTAGCCTTTTGCTCTCAGAAGCTCTTCGATTCCTTCGTTCCTATGTTATTTGATGTGTTTTCTATGTCGAGACTGATGATTTTTCGTGCAAGACTTGGTCTCCTTTTATAGATGCTTGGAGAGATCACTTGTAGAGTTGTATTGGGAAAAGAACTTCAAAAAAGCACTGAACAGAGTCCCACACGGTCTGGCCGTGTGGGTCCACACGAGCATGTGGCATGGGGCGTAGCCCTTTGTCGCACGGGCAGGCATGTCGCACGGTTTGGTGGTGCGGTTGGAATCCAAGTCCACACGGGTGTGTGATGTCACATGGTTTGACCGTGTGGACCTGCTCCAGCCTCTGTTTTCTTCCTTTCTTCCCACACTCGTGCCATTTTCCCAACACAAGTCCACACAACCATGTGAGCCTACACGGTCTGACCGTGTGGACCTGCTTTTGTTACTTTTTTCGTCGTTTTGATCTTCTCTTTGCATTCGGCAATCTTGTCCGGGCATCCCTACTGATATTTCTTCATTTTAAGTTCCGTTTCTTGCAAGAATTACAAGAATACGCAGTATCATGCCCTTTAAAGGAAACCAAGTAAAAATATAGTAAATATGCGTGTAAATGTATCAATTATATATCATTTAAGCCTCAAAATGCATGTATATTTTTACACACATCACTTCTCCTGCGACTCAGCTTCTTCACAAGATAGCTGTCTTGCTACTTCAGCTCCCTTCAAATCTTTGGAAATGATCACACAACCTTCCAACAAACTTGAAATTTCTGGTTCGACCTTGAACTTTACTACAACTACTTCAAACTTGGAGAGTATACCCCTTTTTGTTCTTGAAACTTTTCCTCTTCAACTGGTTGAAGCAACCTTTCCTTCACAACGTGTGTTGGATTGAGTTCCTTCGAGTTTTAGGCTTGAGGAATTTCTTGATAAGCTTTGAAAATATTGTAGGTTATGCTTGCTTGATAATTGCTTGATTCGTTCGTATGTCTCGTAATCTTTTCTCAAATATTTCCTCAGCTTTTATAGTGCTTATTTTAAAATTTACCCATTGAAGAGATAGGCTATTTTCCAATGACACTTTCTTGTTCGTTGGCTCTTCTTTTCTTGGCCTGCACCAGCGTTATGTTGACCCTTCCTCGTATTAAATGACTCTGCAGCTTTACAGGGTCTGACACTTTCTTCAATGTTTCCCATTGGTTTATTCCTTTTGCATATTTATGGGCCAAACACTTTAAGACCTGACAGCTTGGACTTATTACTATATCGAGTAATATCCTTGACTTCTTTCCAATGGATCAATGTCAATCGTCTTGACTTGACTTCTGCCTTTACCCCTTTGACTTAAGTCTGCTCCAATCATATGGGAATAACTAAACTGTCAATTCAACTGTTAGACTTGTCTATTTATTGACTTGACTGACACTTCCACATCCTTTACACAGTTGTTCCTCAGCTCGATCTCCTTCAGTCGAGTCTTTGCCTTCCATCTTGACCATACTCAGCTAACACACAACTGAGTCTTCACTCTTGTCTTCTATTGACTTCTTTCATTCTTTGACATAGCTCACTTCACTTAGCTCATTCAGTTCTATCTATTACAACATAGAAATACAATGAAAATGGGTGCCAACTTCCTATTCTAAGTTTTTCCTGGTATCATCAAAATCTTAACAATAAATTTCTTAACAATTTCACCCTTTTTGATGATGCCAAAACTTAAATAAAATAAACAGCAAACACAAGCAGTGCAGTAACAAAGAATGTATGCTTTGAATATGTCAATTTTATTGATCATAGCATTCTTGTACTTTACAAAGTTGTTTACAATATGTATCAAAGCTTATACATATATTAAATTACAACATGTATCAGAGCTAAGCTACAAAGGTATTAGAGCATTATTACAGAATACTTACAACAGTGTATTTACAACTAAGTAAAGTACATGAAGGGGTTACATCTATCTTCAACGCTTTGGCTGCTTTCTTCTTCTCTTCTCCTTTTCCTCTCTTCTTCCTCCTTCTTCTTCTTCTCCTAGGCACGCCTTGCAGCAGGGTCATCCCTATGCTGCCTTTCCTCCCATTCTCACGTAACCCTCTCATTCTCTGCTTCTTGCCTTCTCACATCTTCTGAATTCTTGCGCTGGACTTCCAAATTTGCAAGATGATCATATCCATCCAAGTAAGTGATCC
This sequence comes from Rehmannia glutinosa, assembly GCA_016081115.2. NCBI lineage: Eukaryota > Viridiplantae > Streptophyta > Magnoliopsida > Lamiales > Orobanchaceae > Rehmannia > Rehmannia glutinosa. The sequence goes on along the minus strand of JABTTQ020001487.1, from coordinate 491,013 downwards.
CTTTCTTCTGTGGATCAATATACTTGATGTCCTGTGATTTTGGTTGCGGTTGATAGCTTCTGCCTCTTCCACTGGCACCAGATCTTCCCCTTCCTCTTCCCGACACAGACAACTCCTCCTCTGGGAGTGTACTGTACTGAAGCTTTTACTTTTGCAACTGAGTGACTTCTGGAGCTTTGCTACATCTGAGCTTAATTACATACATCGAGACCCTTCTCCTAGTACATGTCCCAGGCGTGCGGTAGAGTCATATTCTTGAAGTAGCCTTCCGCCTCTAGAGTTTGAAACTCCAGCATCAGGCATGGTGAATTCTCTCGGGGGTTTGATCGCAGGGTAATCCTTTCCTGCTGGGGGGACCATCATATTGTGTCCTTATATTCTGGATACGCGCAAATTGGTTTTCATCCACCTTTTCGAACTCAGCTTTAATGGTTTTTCTTGATTCTTTAAATGGCAACTCAGCTTTCTGTTCCAGTGTCTGCTCTTTCGGCAGCTTGCTGAGAAGTGAAACGGTTATATCTCCTTGAAGAGGAGTTTTGGCAAACATAAGCTTTAGATGGGGTTTTTCGCAGAAGTTCCTTCTCCCTCGGCTGTTTCTCCTTCCTTCTCCACCTTATGACTCCCTTTCCCTTCCTTGAATTCCCTTATAGCCTCATCTTCCCCCTTTTTGGCATCATCACCAAAAGGTAGGGACAGGCCAGGGAAAATGCTACTTAAAATGAAGTCGATTCTGTTGTTGGTTGAATCATGTTTAGCAACCAACTTGGAGTAGGTTGTTCAGAATTCGTACCACATAACCTTTGACGCAGCTGCCATTAATTTTGATTTTAGCCCATATGGATTTAAAAACCTTACGGAAGTCAGTTGATGAAGCAGACTCATCCTCGGGCCAAACTACATCAAAGTCGAAACCTATAGGCACCATCGTTGAATCAGCTGGAACTCCGGGCTCTACTTGCACAACATACTTGGCTTGTTCTCTAGCAGATTCAGCATAAAGAGGTGGCAATTGGTTATCATAGGGAAAGATATCTACTAACATGTCGTCTGGAACGACAGGGATTCCTGCAGGTCCAACTTGTGGAGCCTTTCCCTTTGTTTCCGTAATTCTCCAGCTCTACTTGCCTCGGCTTAACCAGCTTCGTTGACATTAGGGGCAGCTGTGTTAGTCTGTTGTTGAGCTAATTGAGTATTTGCTTGAGCAGCTGTGTTAGCCTGCTCGGTGACCGATCGATCTCGAGCTTGAGCAAATATTGGTATGCTCGGTGACCACTGACCTTAACAAATTTGTCTTAACTGTCTTCGCTTAGAACTTCCTTTTCAGTTATCTGGTCTTCAGTTGATTTATCAACATCATCGGAGTGTGTTGAGGCCATTGGGGTTGGCTCATCAACAAACACAAACCTCATTGGAGCGGTTTTGTCACTACGAGAGTCTTGGGCATCCTCAACTTTGCCCTTCGAAGAATCATAAATGGGTGTGACTCAGCTTCATTATCAGAATACAGGAATTTTGTGTCAATATGCTCGTAAGAATTAATGAGAGCACTGATTTTGTCTTCTTCATCAGTCATCTCTATTTGAGGAATTTACAATTTTTCAGCTTCTTTACCCAAGGAAATCTCAACCTCCTTGTGGCTTTCAACTCCTCAGCAGTCTCAACCGCTGGAGGGTCTTCAGCATCCATGTGTGCAGTCTTAACTGCATCAGGGTCTTGGATGGTTCTCTCTTCAGCAGACTCATCTGCCTTAGGGTATTCAGTGGCATCCATCGGAGTCTTAACTCCTAGGATTGCACTTTTATGAATAGGAGTCTCAACTCCCATGTTCTCCATTCCATCCTTTGCCTTAGCTGCATCAGCAGCGTCATCGGCCTTCATCAACTTCACTCTGATGTTCCGTTTGTTTCTCACGTTCGCCTCCTAACTTCATTTGTTTGTCTCCCACGGCATCCTTCGACCTGTCTGTGGTGGTGAGAGCTTTCCCCTCAGCTGGTGCACCAACTAAGTTAATGGTTGTGGGGTTGCTCGGCACCTGAGACACGACTGTTTTTCCCTCTGAATGATCAGCCATGTGGGCAGGTGTCTCAACACCTTCTGCAGGAGTTGGTTTGGCTAGGGTGCCCGCTTCATCTCCTTCCCTAGCTTCATTGCCAATCTTCTGAGAGCCAGTTTTAGATTACACGGGGGATGTGGTGGCAGCAATATCAGCAGCTATCTTATGTGCCGCATCTAAAGGTTTAGATCAAGGAGAGAGTTGGGAAGACTCTCCTGGACCCTCTTGCATTTGTTGTTCGTGCATGTCTTTTGATTCTCTGATGGCCTGTTGGAATTTGGTCTTCTCTGTGGCTATAACAGTATTAATCTCCTCCAAGTCACTACTGTCAGTCGAGTCCATGTGATGCTCATGAGTACCAGTGAACATGCACATTTTTTACTTTTCAATGGCATTGGCCTTCTCCAAAGCCTTTTCATTTTCAACTTCTTTTATGGCACAAAGGGCATTCATACAAAATTCTTCATTGAGGGCAGATGGGATAAGATGTTCCCCAGGAAGCTTAAGAGCTCCTCTTCTTATTCAATGTACTCAGGTTGCTCAAATTGGTGTCTGGAGCAACTCGGCTTCCATCTCCTCCAGTCCCTCAATCTCTGTTGAATATCAAGATAGACAGGAGATAGCATAATAACATCGTCATCATCTCCTTATTCCTGAATCGTGGCAAGTAGAGCTTGCTCCTCCTCAGGTTCATTGGTATCAGTCTGAGGGGATTGGACAACTCTTTCCTCAAGAGTCTCAGTTGTCTTAGCTTTTCGCTTCTCCTCAGTTGTCTCACGAGCATCTGGGTTTTCTACAATCTGCTGATTGACATCATCAGTCTTCTCAGTGACCTTGGTGGCTGCATCTCCACCATCTTTTTCTTTAGACTGCTCCTATTATGTTTCAACAGTCTTCTCGGGCTTCTCCGGGTGAGTGGCAGACTCGGCTTTCTCAAGTTCGGATTTCTTAAAAAGTCTTCTTCTCTTGGTTCTTACAAGAACAAAATCCTCTTCAACTTCCTCTTTGGTGGATTCTGGCTCCACCATCTTTATCTTTTTAGCATCAGCTGGCTTGCGAGGCACAGATGTGCGCTTCCTCTTCACGATCAGAGAAGGCTTGGAGGTGTCCTTCTCGATCTCTGCTGCTTGGGCAGGTGTGTCGGATTCGGTTGTTGGGGCAGGTGCTTTTGGCTCGGCTGCTTGGGCAGGAGCCTTCTTGGACTTGGTTGTAGGGGCAGGTGCTTGCATAGCTGCAGCATCTCCACTACAAGAAAAAAGGTAAAAACCGATGTCGAAAGATGAACGATGTTGAAAGCTCTGATGTTAAAGGGGGGGTTTTCAACATCGGTTTTCAACCGATGTCAAACAGTGAAACAACATCGTTTAAAAAACGATGTTTATTAAGAAATATAAGTGATGTTAAAGCCCCTGTTGTTAAAGTGTCAACTATTTAACAACGTTTTCTAACCGAGTTGTTAATTGCGTCTTTGCCGCAATGCGCCCTTGTTGTCACTGTCACCGGGTACTCGTCGATCTTTCTTCTTTGTATCGATCGCCGCCAGATTTGGCTGGCTGTCGTCTTTAGACGCGTCATCTGGCGATCTCTGTCTTGCGCTGTAGCATCATCTTGGCACTGCAAAGACACCTGACGTCATTCCCTGTTGTTGCATTGCCTTCATTACGTGCTGCAGCGCGCTTGGAATGGCACTGCAGCGCACCCAACTCTTCAGCCCCTGTACCAATTTCATCCCCCGCGCTGCGGCGCGGGGGCTTTGGCGCTGCGGCGCTCCGTCTTGCTCAATATTTTTCCCATTTTCCGCTTCTAAAATGTGATCTTCACCTCCGAAACACGTTTTTCATCATTCTCCATCAATTTCGGCTTCTAAAATGCGATCTTCCCCGGCAACGGTGCCAAAAAACTTGATCGCGAAATTCTTACCGCAAGCGTACGGTGTCAAGTTTTAGTATAGGTTTTGAAAGTAAGGCTATCGTCTCCACAGAGATTGTTATCGAATTTTATACTAAGTACTATAATTAAAATAGCTTAATTCTATCTAGAAATTGAAAAGAGATGAGAATTTATTAAACTAAAGATAAAACTAAAATAAGCAAATAACTGGTTCAGACAATTAATCAAACACTAGAGAAATGAATTCTAGAGGGTTGATTTCACCTAGTTATCCCCTATGTTTTCAATCCAGTTTATTAATCATAAGTTATGAAACTATAAGCCAATATTCCTACCGTTTATCACTTCCTCTCTCGAGTGCCAAGTGATTTTAGGTTCCAATTTCTGATTTCGATATCTCTATAAAAATCATAAATTAATCCCTAATACGCTCAATGAATATTCTATCACAGGCTTCAAAAGATTCATAAATCTCTCAATTCTATGAAACCCTAGGTTGTGCTATTATATGGCCAGGCGTTCAATTACCTCTCTCGAGCGTCAAATCAAACATGCCACACAATCTAAATTATTGATCAGATAATCCAGATGCAATCAAATCAAGTAGCACAAATAGATTAATAAATATGCGAATTTCATAAACTGGAAATCAAAACATAGGTTCAAATGTAAGTTACATCAATCCCCTAGAAATATGGGTTTAGCTCATAATGGATGTACAAAAATTCATGAAGAAATAATTATACATCTCGAAAAACTGACAAAGAAAAGCAAAGAAACAATTGAGAAGAAAAGAGAAGGAATTCTCTCTGTGTCCTGACGAGAAGTGCCTCCAATTGCCGTCCCGAACCCTTGCTTCGTGTCTCTTGCCTTGCGTTGTGCTCAAAATAATGACCGACCCCTTTTTTGTATGTCACTTATCGTATTTATATGTGTTAAACCCTCGCAAATCCGTCCAAAAAGGCCTAAGAATAATAAGCCCACGTTCAGCCTCGTTCGGCCCATACCGCGCGCAACAGAGCTACCGACGCGCGCAGCAAGCTAAGGCTCTCATCATGCTCGCTTTTCGCTTATCGCGCGCAGCGCGCTTTTGTCGCCACTCGCTGCTCCGCTCGCTCTTTGCTCGCTATCGTATTATTGGCCGCTGCTTTCTCTGTTGTATTGACGCCGCTCGCTAATATCTGTCGTACGCTGCAGCCCGTCATCATCCTTGCGCCGCAAAGACACAACGCTCATCCTCGCTGCCGCCTTGCCTTCATCGCGCGCTGCAGCGCGCTTGGAATGGCACTATATCGCGCCCAGCTCTTTTGGCGCTGCGGCGCTCCGTCTTGCTCGATATTTTTCCCATTTTCAGCTTCTAAAATGCGATCTTCACCTCCCAAACATGTTTTTCATCATTCTCCATCAATTTCGGCTACCGAAATTAGTCCTGACTCACAAACGACAACTAATTACATGAATTCGACTCAAACGACGCTAAAATACTCGAAAACACCACAAAATCCTAGTCTAGAATCTTCAATACATTGGTATAAAAACCAAATTAACAATGATATGATTATTACTGGGGATGATCTTGATAGTATAGAAACTTTGAAGTCTACGTTAGCTCGTTCTTTTGCTATGAAAGTTTTGGGTCCGCTCCGTTATTTTCTTGGTATTGAGGTTTCCTCTTCCCCACAGGTTATCTTTTGTCTCAATCAAAGTATATTACTGATATATTTGAGTGTGCACGTATTACTGATAACAAGATTGTTGATACTCCGCTTGAGACTAATGCTCGATATTTTCCCTCGGATGGTTCTCCCTTGTCGGATCCCAGTTTATATCGTACTATTGTTGCCAGTTTTGTTTATCTCACAATTACTCGTCCAGACATTGCTGTTGGGAAATTATTTTTTGTAGATTTTGATGAATGCCATGTAAAACTTAGAATGTTGGCACCCCATTTTCCTTATAATTAGCATTGTAATAGATAGGGCTGAATGAGCTGAGTCAAGTCAGCTATGACTGGGAATACAAGAAGTCAACTGAAGAAATGAAGTGAAGACTCCGCTGCGGAACAACTGAGTATGGTCAAGACAGAAGACCAAGGACTCGACTGAAGATGTAACAACTGAGGGACAACTGTGTGAAGAGTCAGTTAAGTCAACTTGAAGAGCCAAGTCACAAGTTGAAGTGACAGATGAGTCTTTCAATGATTGGAGCAGACTCAAGTCATCTGGGGAAAAGGCAGCTGCAAAGAGGAGTTAACTGAAAAGAATCCGTTGCACAGAAGTCAAGAACTTTACTTAAATAAGTAATACTTCCATGCTGCCATGTCTTAAAGTGCTCAGTCCCAGAATCGTGCAAAAGGAATAAACTAATGGGAAGCACTGCACCTCGTGTCAGAACCTGAAAAGTTGGACATTCATTTAATACGAGAAAAGGTCTACATCTCAAGACTGAAGACCAAGAAAAGACAAGCCAAAAACCATAAGTGACTTTTGAAAATCAACCTATCTCTTCAACGGGCAGATTTTTAAAAGTTCACTATAAAAGGCTGAGGAATCTCATTGAGAAAAGGTTACCTAAACCACGAACGAGCAAGCAATATTCAAACTATAACCTGCAAAATTTTCTCAAGTTATTCAAGCAAAATTCTCAAGCCTAAATCTCGAAGGAAATCGATCCAACACCAAGCTGTGAAGGAAAGACAACTTTAAACTGTTGAAGATGAAACTTTTGAAGAATCAAAAAGGGGTCTACTTTCCAAGGAGTAGAAGAATTACCCCATCTTCGAACCTCTATAAAATTTACTTGTGTCATTTACATTTCAGCATATTTACATTCCTGCACACATATTTTATATCTGCTGATAATTTGCTGGCCAATTGATAAATTACTAAGTGCTAAAATCAAGTGTTAAAACAAAGTAAAATCAAATTCAAGGGTGTTAAGTCTTCCGCTGAAAAACTTATCACAGCCAAGTTAAGGTTTAGACTAAACAGCTGAGTTATTCTATCAACAGCTCTATCGAGTTTGTTGAGTGGCTAACTCTGCTGATTAACTAACTTAGTTGTCCCTCAAGGACTTAGCTGTGTATTAACTCTGTAATAATTTTAAAAGGACTAAACTCAAAAAGTTGGTAAGGTTTATTCAACCCCCTCTTCTAAACCTTACTTACACCCCTTGGGACCTACAAGTGGTATCAGAGCAGTTGGTTCATTGAGCCTTCCGCACTGGTTCTTGAACTAGATCTCGATCTTTCAAAAAAACTTTTAACACTTGCTCTTTCAAAAATCATCTCTTTTATTCAGCAAAGCTATTATCATGGAAGCAAATTTGACACGCATTCCCATGTTCACTATTGAGGAATTTGATGACTGGAAAATTCGTATGCAGGCTCATATATCTGTTTTACATGATGAAATTTGGATAGTGATAGAGGATGGGCCACTGCAAATCCTGAAAGTGAACACAACAGACGAAGAGAAGAAGCAAAACCAAGGAGAAGGAGAAGAAGCTAATGCTGAGGCAAGACTAGCCCTAGTTGAGAAACCAAGGACTGAGTGGACAAACGAGGACAGAAAAAGATACAACTTGGACAATGTAGCCAAGGACATACTTTACAAAACCTTGGACAAAGCAATGTTCAACAAAGTCAAATCTTGCCAGACTGCAAAACAAATCTGGGATAAATTAACTTTAATTTGTGAATGAGCAAATTAAAGAAAACAAATTGTCTGTGGTTGTACAAAAATTTGAAAATTTTAAAATGATTGCAGGTGAAACCTTGGATCAGCTGGATGCTAGATTCACTGAAATCACAAATGAACTATCAGCATTTGGGAAAGAATATACACAGAAAGAAATGTGTATGAAGATTCTGAGAAGCCTCCCAGCTGAATGGGAAATGAAGGTCATGGGCTATTCTCAGACCTCAAAGCCTATGAGTTTGAGGTGAGAAGAAAAGATCAAGAGGAGACAGCTGTACCCAAAACAGATGCACTTATAGTCAAGGATGGGAAGAGAGCTGAGGTCAAGGAAGCCATTGACTAGGAGGAGATTGCCCTGATGGTTAAAAGATTCAGCAAGTTCTTCAACAAGAACTATAAAAGAAACAAGGCTGAATCTTCCTGGAGACATTCAGTCTCCTCCAAGTCAAGGGAAGACAGACCACCCAAGAGAGCTGAGCATCAAAAGGTTGAATATCAGAGAGTTGATAATTCAAGGACTGAAAGAAATGACCAAAGAGTTGAGAACCTGTGTTGGAACTGCAGACAACCAGGACACTTCGCTATTGACTGCCCATATCCAGTAGTTAATAAATACAGAAATGAAGAAGAAAGAAAAGTCTTCAGAGAAAGAAGACAGGAAAAGAAAAAGGCTATGTTGGCTGCTGAGACAGCTAAGTCTAAAGAAGCAGCAGACTAAGAAAGTAGTGAAGCTGACTACTCAAGTGATTCTGAAGAAGAAGCAATGATCTGTCTAATGGCTAAAGAACAAGATCAACCAGACCAAGAAGATGAGGTACACTCTAACTTATCTCACTCAGATTCTAGTGATAGTGATTGTGACACACACACTTCATCACCCACTGATCTTTATGATTCATTAGGCAAAATGATGAAAGACTTTGAGCACATTAAATCCTCACACACACTATTAAAGGAGGAAAACAACCCAAATCAAAGCGAAAACTCACAAAATGACTAAGGTGCCGAGTACTCTGAGTCACATAGCTGGTGAGAATAAAGAGCTGAAGGCTGAAAATGCCAAACTAATAGCAGAGATAGCTGCTATCGAAAAGAGAGAAAATGATTTTAAAAATGTGATTGCCTCATTTATAAAGGCATCTAAATCATTGGATGACCTTATTATGATCCAAAAAGAGTGTGGAGATAAGACATGCATAGGATTCAGTTCCTATGTGCACAGTCAAACTCCCAGAGTGATTTTGGAAAAATGATCTTCAAGTAATGAAGTATCTCAAAAATCCAAAACACCAAATGTTGCACCCACATTCACTCCAAAGCACAATCACAAACAAACTGGCCTTGGATATAAAGGAAAAGAAAAATAGCCAGTTGAGCATGCTGAGAGGACAGCTGAGAAGAAATCCAGCAGAGTTCCTCAGCAAACTCAAAATAGGAAGTACTCTGTGAAGAGTAAACAGAGCTACCAAAAACCCCATAAGTTTTATTAAAGAAACATATATGATGGGAATGGTAGAAATTACCCGAGCTAAGCTGATTGGAATAATGTGAAATATCAGCAAAGACTTATGGAATACAAGCCTAAATGGCAAAGACCTAGAACTCAGCAAAGGTCATTCCAAAGGCAAAAGAGCTATCATCAGCACACATATGCACCCAGGCACTACACTCAGAAACATCACAACTACCCAAAGAAGACAATTGCTAAAACACACACAAGCATATAAACAAAATAGACAGCTGTATGAACCTAAAGCCCCCAAGCAATTTGCCAAAGTGAGTTATGATTATGGCACAGATAGATGGCAACCTCATAGATTCAAGTAATTTGGCTATAGGTTGGTTGGATCATCTTATAGCACTAACCCCTCAGGACCCAGACAAGCATGGGTACCTAAAAACTAATTTCCTTGATTGCAGGTTCAAGGAACAGCTGAGTGCCAAGGAACCTGGTACATGGATAGTGGCTGTTCCAAACATATGACAAGAAACAAGAAAAATCTGTCAAAATTCAAGGATATTAGAGGTGCAAAAGTCATATTTGGAGGAAATGAAGCTCCAGGGGAAATAAGAGGCACTGGATCTTGTTCGCCTTATTTTTAGCTTCACCGCAAGTGTACGGTGTAGTTTATAGAATAGGGTAAGCAAGGTCGTATCCACGGAGACTAATAAATTTATGCGCTAAGTATTGAACTAAGATAGTCTTATTTTTATTTAGACGATCGAAATTGAATGATTGTTGTGGAAGAAAAGATAAGAATAACCACAAAAACACAAGATGAAAATAATAGTGGAATTACCAAGGGAAATGAAATGGATTCCCGGGTTATGGTTTCAATTAATATTCCTCTTGTTTTACGATTTAATCAAAGCCAAAGTTATTATCAATACACCTATAAGACGATCACAACGGTATTTTATCCTCCCTCTTGAGATGTATATAAAGTGTAGATTGAAATATCTATGCTAGTATCTCTACTCAACATAAGATACACAACTCCCAAAATGCACAAAAGATCAAATATCCTCACAAATATTCACAAACCTCTCGATTATGCAAATATTCATGTCAAGTACTCAAGATCTAATATTGAAACTCATCTCTCGAATTATGAATCAATATATCAAACATGCTAAATCATTGGCCAAATGATAAAACAAGAATAAGAACAAAGTACTCAAATAGGCTTCAAGACAATAACTTCAATTAAGATTAAAACAATCAACAAGAGTTCAATTAATCTACTTCCAAAACCCGGAAATCACAAGAAGTTTAGCTACCCATTATAAATAAACAACCCATAGACAAATTGTTCATCTTCATAAGAAGCTAAAATGAAAGATTAAAGCACAAAGAATGAGAAAACTTAGGGAAAAGGATAATCTCTCGATTAATCTTCAATCCTCAAGCTCCGATTCGACCCGATTCTTCCCTTGATTCTTCCTTGATGAAATTGATGTGTTTCTTGTGTTCTTGGGTGTATTCCCAGCCTTTCCTCCATACCCTAGATCAATCCTCCCGGGATGGGCATTGCAGCGCCCGGACATGTCATACGCACAAAACACCCACTCGGGCGCTGCAGTGATGGAAATGTTTAGACGCATTTGGATGTTTCTTCAAATCAATCTCTCGTTGTTTGCTCGTTTGTACTTCTTTTGATACACGATTCATTACTATGACTATAAACTCAATATAATTGGCTCTCAACATGGCTTGGCTACTCAAATGACTCAAAATACTCAAAAACAACACAAAACTCAAGTCTAGGAAGCCCAAATCAATCGTATAAAACCAAGTGAACAGATCTATCAAGGAAAATGGATTAGAAATCACAGATGCTGCATATGTTGAAGGCCTCAACTTCAACCTGTTAAGCATCAGCCAACTCTGTGACAAGGGCTACAATGTTGGATTCAATATGGGAGTGTGCCAAATTAAAGATACTGAATCAAATGAAATAGTGCTGCAAGGATCCAGACAAAAGAACATGTATGTGGTAGACTGGTCGACTCCCACACCAAGCACCTATCTGATAGCAAACAGCACAGCCGAATCAAGTTGGCTGTGGCACAAAAAGCTGAGTCATCTGAACTTCAAGACAATCAACAAGCTTGCAAGGAGTCATCTTGTGGAAGGATTGCCAGACTCAGTGTATAAGAAGGAAAGTGTTTGTGATGCATGCCAAATGGGAAAACAGATCAAATCATCATTCAAAGAGAAGCCTAGTCCTTCTTCAACAAGGATATTACATCTGTTGCATATGGATTTATTTGGTCCTATTGAACCAGCCAGGATAAGTGGAAAGAAATACACTTTAGTGGTGGTGGATGATTATTCAAGATACACATGGACAATCTTTATGTGCAAAATGAAAGAAAACCATTATAAAGATAAGATCCGATAGAGGAACCGAGTTTGTCAATGGGATAATAACAAAAACTACCTCGCATGCTAATGAAAAGAGTTCAAAATGAAAAGAGCCAAACCATTATAAAGATAAGATCTGATAGAGGAACTGAGTTTGTCAATGGGATAATAACTCAGTACTGTGTTGAGAAGAGTCTATTCATGTAGTTTTTGATGAACCCAATATGAATGGAGAAGACATAGAATAGTTAGCTGATAAGCTGAATCAGCCAACTATGCGGAAGAGTCATTATGTTGAATCTGAAGCAAGAGTAATCAACCAAGATGAAGATGAGATAGCTGAATCTCAAAGACAACTGGAAAATCTGCAGCTAAATGATGATGAAAGAGCTGCTCAAAACAACACAGCTGCAAGACGGTTGAACCCAACTGACTTGCTTCAACCTGATGTGAGATGGCTAAGAGACCATCCACCAGAGCTAGTCATTGGAGATGTAAGAGATGGTGTGAGAACCAGATCCAGAGCTCAGTAGGAATCAATGTTCACTTGTTTTATTTCCCAAATAGAGCCAAAATATGTGTCCCAAGCATTGGATGACACACAATGGATTCAAGCCATGCGAGAAGAGTTGAATCAGTTTGAAAGGAACAATGTATGGGATTTAGTGCAAAGACCAACTCATCAAAATGTTATTGGCACAAAATGGGTTTTCAGAAACAAGATGAATGAGGAAGGATCTGTGGTAAGAAACAAAGCAAGATTGGTAGCCAAAGGGTATTGCCAAGAAGAGGGAATAGATTTTGATGAAACATTTTCTCCTGTTGCAAGACTAGAAGCAATAAGGATGTTTCTTGCCTATGTTTCACACAAGAACAAGAACTTCATTGTATATCAAATGGATGTGAAAAGTGCATTTTTAAATGGATTGTTGGAAGAAGAAGTCTATGTTGAGCAACCTCCAGGTTTTGAGCAGAAGACTATTGGAGATAAGGTGTACAAGCTCAAGAAAGCTTTATATGGATTGAAACAAACCTAGAGCATGGTATGACACATTGTCTCAATTTCTGACTGACAATGGATTCACCAAAGGCAAAATGGACATAACACTCTTCAGAATTCAAGATGGAGAGAGTATACTGCTTGTTCAAATATATGTGGATGATACCATTTTTGGATACACAAACAAAGAGTTGTGTGATAAGTTCTCAAACCTCATGCAAGGAAAATTTGAAATGAGCATGATGGGAGAGCTAACCTTCTTCCTAGGACTTCAAGTTAAACAGCTGAAGGATGGAACCTTCATAAGTCAAACTAAGTACACCAGAGATTTAATGAAGAAATTTGGTATGGAAGAGAAGTCTTCTGTAAAAATACCAATGAATACATCAGTCAAGATGGACATGGATGCAGATGGTAAATCTGTAGATCAAACAAGATATAGAGCACTCATTGGGTCATTGCTCTATTTAACAGCCACCAGACCAGACAATACATTTGTAGTAGGTGTATGTGCAAGATTTCAATCTGCACCAAAGGAGAGTCACTTGACTGCAGCTAAGAGAATCCTAAGATATTTGAAGGGATGCCAGGAAGTTGGATTATGGTATCCAAAGGAAGGTGGATTCAAGCTAATTGGCTATTCAGACTCTGAGTATGGTGGATGTAGAGTTGACAGGAAAAGTACTTCAGGTACATGTCAAATGCTTGGAAACAGACTGGTTTCCTGGTTTAGCAAGAAACAAAATTCAATAGCCACATCCACAGCTGAAGCAGAGTACATAGCTGCGGGCAGCTGTTGTGCCCAAGTCTTATGGATGAGACCACAGCTGAGAGACTATGAAATTGAAGAAAGAGAGATTCCAATTATATGTGATAACACAAGTACTATTGCAATCACTCAAAATCCTGTGTTGCATTCAAGAACAAAGCACATTGATGTCAGATATCATTTTATAAGAGATCATGTTGAAAAGAAAGATATCACTTTGGAATATATCTCAACTGATAAACAGTTAGCTGACATATTCACCAAGCCCTTATGTGAATCAAGATTTGAAGAGCTAGGGTTAATGGAGCTGAGTTGACACTCAGAAGACTCAATAAGAAGAGATGGAATGTGAATAGATAAAAATAGAACAAATCTCATGAATCAGCCAAGTGAATCAGCCATATCGGAAAGTCAGCTGTATTGAGTTAGCTGACAGATGAGTCTCTTAATGAAAGGAGAGAAGCTGAGTTAAGTCACATTTGACATTAGTTGAGCCATTTAATAGCTAAGTGACAAAAACGCAGTCATTTTTAATGAGCGGGAATGTTTTTAAGGATGACTTCAGCGTAATAATGACGGGTACAGTCAAAAGCTGCACAGTAAGCATATGATTGGATATAAATGCTGCCGCATTAAATGCGAGGAATTAAATGCGGTTCGGCGTGCTAAATCTGAGCCGTTGATCTTGATCAAATTTCAAAAATCAAAAACACGTCCTTTCAAAACCCTTATATACTCATATTTCAGTTTTCTCTCTCTCACACTAAAAACTGTTCATCTTCAAATCAAGAGAAACGCAAGTTCATCTCTCTCAAAAACCCCACCAGTCTTTAAGCAGGTTTATCAAGTTTTATTCGCTAAAACTCTCCACAAATGGCACCAAAGTTCGATTTTGTCAAGTTATCAAAGCAAATCCACTCTGGATCGATTGTGGATTTCGAAGGGATGGTAAAGCAGGGTTCCGATGAAACCCTTGTAAAGAAAATAGCTGACATGATTAAAAAGTCAGGACTCAAGCCTATTCTCATGATGGAGTATTCAATGACCTACGCTGAAGAAGTGGCACAGTTTTATGTCAATGCAGAAGTGCAGGACGAAGGTATTAAGTCTTCCGTCCACCGCAAGGACATCTTGATCACTACTAAGGACCTTGTGGAGCACTGTTTATTGTCGTGCGAAGGCATGCCGGAAATATACGAAGCTGATGTCAACTTGGCTGCTTCATGGAAAGAAGTAGCCAAACCGGAGTGTGCTGCGAAAGTTATCTACACAGCTGAGAAGAAGCTGCTGAAGGACGACTATCACAAGTTGAAGGACGTCGTTGCTAAGTGTGTTGATATGAAGTATGGCAGTTTTAATCAACTGTCAAAGACAAAGCTGATCGTCATGGCTGCGATCATGGAAGGAAAGAAACTCAACTGGGTTGAGTTCGTGTACAGCAAGTTCTGCCAGAATGTTGGAAACAAGACATACAAGGAGGATGGATCCTTTGGAGGATCAATCGGCTATGGCCTAGTCATTGGCTATTTGATGGAAGTGAAGGGCATTCCCCTTCAACATGGAAAGCCTTTCCATGTGAACAAGAAGATTTTCAGGGCTAATCTTTCAGGAGCCCAGAAAAGGGCCCAGGCGAAATGGGCTGATACTAGTGAGGGGGAATCAGCTGAACCCGAGGACACAACTGTCACCTCCCCTCCGAAGAAGAGAGTTGCCCCTGCAACTGCTAAGAAGAAAGATGCCCCTGCAGCAAAGAAAACGGACGCTCCTGCCCCTACAACCGAGTCACCTGCCCGAGCAGCCGTGTCTCCTGCCCACGTAGCCGAGGCAGAGAAGGAAGTCCAAATGCCTTCTCCAGCCGTCAGAAAAAAGAGGGTTGCCAAGCCAAGAAAGGTAGCTCCTCCATCCAAGAAAGATGCTCCGGCCCCTACTACCAAGGTACCTGAAAAAGAGGAATCCGAAATAGAAATTCCTCTAGTGAGGACAAAGAGAAGGAAGAGAATCTCCAAGCTTTCAGAGCTTGAGAAGACAGCTGAGTCTGCAACACAGCTGGAGAAAACTCCTGAGACTGCTAAAGAAGTGCAGTCTCCAGAAGTTGTTGACGAAACAGCCAAGTCTGCTGAAGGTGATCAATAGAGGCACATAGAAGACCCAGTTGTAGTCAGGACAACTGAGGAGGAAGAAGCAGCTGAGACAACAGAATCTTCTGCTGAAAGGATTGTGTCTCCACCGGCCACAGATGCTGCTGAAGGCGAAGAGAAGCAGAGTATGCTACCTTCCATTCCAGAAAAGGAAGGTCAGGAAGAAGAAAATGAGGATGATGATCTCATCATGTACTCACCTGTATATCCAGACATTCAACGCCGTCTGCGTGAATGGAGGGCATGGAAGCTAAGCAACTCCAGAGTGCAGTTCGAACGCCCTGAATTTATAGAAGAGGAAGAGAAATTAATGCAATTCCTAGGAATTACCACTGCACGACAGGCTCTCGATGAAGAGAATTGCATGGAGATCCTCCGTATCATAAAGGCAGACAAGAAAGACAAAGCTGAAGAGCAAGCCCATGCACTGGAGAAGGCAAAACATATGTCCTTTCACTGGAACTCTAGAACACACTCACCCTCATTTTGATGTGTTCTCCGAAAGTGATGAAGATGGATCCTGCTACTGCACAAGAGAAGTAAAAAATGCAGCAAGGTCTAAGGGAATCCAGGCTGATGCACGAGCAGCAGTTGATGGAAGGACCAGGAGACTACTCAAAATCTCTCTTGGAAATAGACCCGTTGGGGGTAGTGCAGCAGATTGCCACAGTTATAGCTGCAACTATGTCCCCAGTACACTCAGAAGATGGGTCCAAGGGACTTGGCGATGAGACTGGGACTTTGGGCACCCATGTTGAGCCAACCCCTATTGAAAGTGTTTTACTACCTGCCCCCACGGCTGAGCACTCAACGGAATCAGCCGGGAGTGAGGAGAATATTGACCCCACCATTAGTCACTCAGCTATTGTGCCAGATGAGGGGGAAACTCACTCCACGGCAGCAAGGTCGGAGGATGTTGCAGATGACTCCACATTGCAGAAAAGAGGCAAAGTAGAAAACGAAAAGGAACCACAGCAGACTGACACTGACGAAGCTCGGACAATTGAATTTGTCCCAGCTGAAGTGCCAACTGCTTTGCAGGCTGAGGACGTTGCTGGTGCAGTCGAGGCACAGGTTGGAAATGCCCCAGGAGTTAACACTTTGGGCACTGAAAGTGAAATCCAAGGGGTTGAGACTTCTTCGGATGCCACTATCCAAGACCCTAAGACAGTTGCGTCTGTCGAAGGGATTATAGAAGACCTCGCTGCAGTTGAGACTGCTGGAGGTATTGAAGCCCCAAGGGAAGTTGAGACTTCCCTGGGTAAAACTCAAGAAGATAAGAGCATCCCTCCTGTCATCATTGCTGAATCTAAAAAGGAGATTAGTGCTCTTCATGATTCCTAGGACAACCCTGATATATCCTTTCTTCCACAGACGAGTCAGGCAACCTTTAAAGCTGCTTGTCAAAAGTTCAACTTTGATGATGAACCAAGCCCCCAGGCTTCTTATCCTCCGATAACGCTGATGATGCAGCTGAGGATAAGGAAATTCATTTAGCAGAATCTACTGAGGCCGAAGAAGCTATTAAGACAGCTGAGGCTCAGTCAGCTGGCCAATCCAATCAACCAGGCCCAGCTGAGACCGGGTCATCTGCGCAGGCTCCCAAAGCTGCAGCAGGATCGACTCAACCCGGATCATCAAAGGCACGTACAACTATACAATCGATCCCATATGTTCGAGATGATGCATTTGAGGAAACAATCCCTTTCTCAATTGAGCTGCCCGACCTTGAAGAAGAGACAGCTCAAGAGCAGCGTCGTTTCAACATTCGAGCAGATCCAATAATTCCCACTGACTCCATTGTTCCAGCAGACTTTGATTTTGATGCTGCATGACTGGCAGCTGAATCCGAAGTGACAGCTGAGATCCGTGAAGTCTTCAAGAAAATATGTGGAGAGATTGAGAAGATCGAACGGCCCAGGCCTCACTATATATGCGTCTGGACAATAGAGATGCCACCCTCACAACAGACTTACGAGGGATTGTGATACGGATAAGGGAATGGTGTCAGCAACAGAGTACAATGTGATACGAACAAGTCCGATATTTCAAGGCATTGTACAACAAAATGTTGGTTTGGAGTGCTGATAATGCTGATATGAAGCAGAGGATGCAGGCCAATATTGATAGAATGCATGCCTCTCACACAACTGAAATGGAGCTTCTGCGTGAATTTCATCGAAAAGAAATTCTGCGTGTTGAAAAAAACATGAATGTGAAGTTCAGCCTTCTTATGACTGAAATGAAACTGGTGGCAGCTGAATCGAAAGCCACTCGCTCAGAATTTCGAACAAAGAAATGTTGCAAAGAGACTCAAGCGAACTCGGCTCTCGGCCGATCAATTTCATGCTCGCTGGGATGTTTCCAGGGGTTCCTCTCTCCTTAGATGATGCGAAAAAGGGGGAAGAGGAATACCTGAGGAAGTTGAAGGAAGAGACATCTGTTGAGAAGAAGAAGGAGAAGGGAAAAGTTGTTGAGGGGGAAAGGTCAAAGGATGTGACCTTAATGCTTGCCGAAACCCCTCAACAAGGTCATGTCACAGCATCGATAATTAGCAAACTTCCAGTGACTCTGCCGCTCCAACACTCTGTTGTACCTATGTCTGAGAAGAGGAAGATTGTGGAAGCAGGGATGAAGAAGGTTGAAAGAATGACGGATGCCCGTGTTCTAGAAGTACTGAAAACTTACGGTGGCATTCTGGCAGGAAAGGACACAGATGCCATTCCAGATGATGGAGACGAGCCAAGATCTGTTGAACAATTTAAAGTTACTTCAAAAACATGTCTATAGCCCAAGCCTGAGATTTGTACTGGGAGAAGGGTCTGAAGCTGTGTGAAGAAGTTGATAGGCAACAGACTACCAGCAGCCATTCAACTGGTAAGAAGAAGACCCCCGTACAATATACACCCAGAGGAGGAGGAAGAAGTGGTTGAGGAAGAGGGTTTCAACCTAGACCTTTACCCAAAAACATTGAATATGTAGATCCAGGCAAGAAGGGAAGGATCTACTGGGTTGGGTATGATGAAGTAGCCAATCCGGAAGTGGCTAGGAAGAATGCTGAATACGTGAAAAGAATCGAAGAGGAAAATAAAAGGCAGGATCAGAAGTGGCAAGAAAGGCAAGAAAGGAAAAGAAAAGACGAAGCTGCGAAGAGAGCTTATGAAAAGAAGTAAGCCGCTGAAGATGAAAAGAAAAGAAAGAGAGCTGATGATGACAGAGCTGAAGAGGAAAGAAGGAGGAATCGAAGGAGATGAAGTGTTGATGCCAACCCCTTCGTGTATCTTACTTTTGTAAATACATATGTGTGTAAGTCATCTGTACATTCAATAAAATATTGCTGTATTTTCTCTCTATTGTTATATCTTAGCATAAATGCTTGAAGTTTGCTTGGATATGATTATGCTCTGATACACCTTGTAAACAGCTGTGTAAAGGACAAGAATGCTATTATCAATAAAATGATTGATTCTACGCATACATTCTTTGTTACTGCATTGTCTGTATGTATCTGTGTTGTTTACATTTTGTTTAATGTTTTTAAGTTTTGGCATCATCAAAAAGGGGGAAATTGTTGGGAAATTATTTTTTGTAGATTTTGATGAATGCCATGTAAAACTTAGATTAGAATGTTGGCACCCCATTTTCCTTATAATTCTCATTGTAATAGATAGGGCTGAATGAGCTGAGTCAAGTCAGCTATGCTTGGGAATACAAGAAGTTAACTAAAGAAGTGAAGTGAAGACTCCGCTGCGGAACAACTGAGTATGGCCAAGACAGAAGACCAAGGACTCGACTGAAGATGTAACAGCTGAGGGATAGTTGTGTGAAGAGTCAGTTAAGTCGACTTGAAGAGCCAAGTTACAAGTTGAAGTGACAGATGAGTCTTTCAATGATTGGAGCAGACTCAAGTCACCTGGGGAAAAGGCAGCTGCAAAGAGGAGTTAACTGAAATGAATCCGTTGCACAGATGTCAAGAACTTTACTTAAATAAGTAATACTTCCATGCTGCCATGTCTTAAAGTGTTCAGTCCCAGAAGCATGCAAAAGGAATAAACCAATGGGAAGCACTGCACCTCGTGTCAGAACCTGAAAAGCTGGACATTCATTTAATACGAGGAAAGGTCTACATCTCAAGACTAAAGAGCAAGAAAATACAAGCCAACGAACATAAGTGATTTTAGAAAATCAACCTATCTCTTCAACGGGCAAATTTTTAAAAGTTCACTATACAAGGCTGAGGAATCTCATTGAGAAAAGGTTACATGAACCACGAACGAGCAAGCAATATTCAAACTGCAACGTGCAAAATATTCTCAAATTATTCAAGCAAAATCCTTAAGCCTAAATCTCGAAGGAAATCGATCCAACACCAAGTTGTGAAGGAAAGACAACTTCAAACTGTTGAAGAGGAAACTTTTGAAGAATCAAAAAGGGGTCTACTTTCCAAGGAGGATTGTACAAAGTTTCAAGGTCGAACCAATCTCAATTTATTGGAGGGCTTCGTGATCAAATCCAAGAAGCTTGAGAAAGTGAGCTGAAGTAGAAAGGCAGCTGCCCTGTGAAGAAGCTGAGTCGGACTAGAAGCCAGTTGTGTGACCAAGGCATCTCTAGACTGAGTCCAAGGAGGAAGTCAGTTGTGTGATCAAGACTTGCCTCTAGACTGATAACCACTTTGTAAACTGATCATTACTTAGTGGATTCCTCCAGGAGTTGGAGAAGAGAGGAGTAGAAGAATTACCCCATCTTCGAACCTCTATAAAATTTACTTGTGTCATTTACATTTCAGCATATTTACATTCATGCACACATATTTTATATCTGCTGATAATTTGCTATCAAATTGATAAATTACTAAGTGCTAAAATCAAGTGTTAAAACAAAGTTAAATCAAATTCAAGGGTGTTAAGTCTTCCGCTGAAAGACTTATCACAGCCAAGTTAAGGTTTAGACTAAACAACTGAGTTATTCTCTCAATAGCTCTATAGAGTCTGTTGAGTGGCAAACTCTGCTGATTAACTAACTTAGTTGTCCCTCAAGGACTTAGCTGTGTATTAACTCTGTAATAATTTTAAAAGGACTAAAATCGAAAAGTTGGTAAGGATTATTCAACCCCCCCTTCTAAACCTTACTTACATTGCTTGGGACCTACAATTGCACATGTTGTTCATGTGGTTAGTCAGTTTGTTACTTCTCCTTCCACGGTTCATTGGGGCTGTTGTTCTGCGTATTCTTAGATATCTCCAGGGAACTCAGTTTCAGAGTCTTTTACTTTCGTCTACTTCTTCGTTGGAGCTGGTTGCATACGCTGATGCTGATTGTGTTGGTGATCCTATAGATCGCAAATCTATCACTGGTTTTTGTGTGTTTAATTCTGGGTGACTCTCTCATTTCTTGGAAGAGTAAGAAACAAGAATTGGTTTCTAGATCTTCCACAAAAGCTGAGTATCGTGCCATGGCAACTACTGCTTGTGAGATAGTTTGGTTACGTGGGTTGCTAGCAGATATGGGTGTTTTTCTTGATCATCCCACTCCGCTGCATTGTGATAATAAGAGTGCTATTCAGATTGTCCGCAATACAGTTTTTCATGAGAGGACTAAACATATTGAGATTGACTGCCATATTATTCGACATTATTATCAGACTGGTATCATCATATTGCCTTTTGTCTCTTCTTCTATGCAGATTGATGATATGTTTACCAAGGCACATTCCGCTTCGCGTTTTCGTTTCTTGTTTGACAAGCTCTCAATGCTTCTTGCGGTTGCATCGTGAGTTTGAGGGGGAGTGTTGAAATATAATATATATTTAGTTTCCTTATTTAAGTGTAGTCCTTTTATGGTTAGTATTTTAGTCCTTTTAGGGTTAGGTTTCCTATTTGCCTATATAAGGCTCTCATTTGTTTCTTTTGTAATTCACTTTTAATTTTGAATAATAAGAATACGAGTACTTTATGGCTTCTTTGATTTCAACAGTATCGATAATTGCTTTAAAAATCCGAAAAACTACTTGGAGTGTGTGAAGTATGTAAATGGTATGATAGAGGATAATTGGACACTGCTGAGCAATACAATCCTTTACAAGTGCATATACTGAAATTTCCCAGATTTTGATGGTGAGGTTGAATGGTTCCAAGCTATTTGCCTCATGCAATGACTACTTAATAATTGTCATATAATTTGGCTCTTTACTAAACCTAACACATGTACATGGATGCAAAAATTCAAAGTCAAGTAAGTCATTTGACATAAAACCGAACACCTGCATGTAGTGCAATGCATGTTTTAAGAGTACAAACACTCAATGCATAAATCTAACGACAGATGCAATTTTCATTTATTTAAGTTGTTTAGGTACTGACTTGTTGGCTCTAGCTACGCTGGCAGACATTTAATTATGCTATGATGTATCGGTGGATGTTGTGCTTGAATTTTTGTTCTGTACCGTAATGTAGATTCTATTACTCTATCCTGGAATGAATTGAGATCCCATGAAAAAACATGAATGGTCTAAAATGTTTACTTTCACTTTTATATAATTCGTCATTACGCAATCATTTAATTTTAGATTAGACTAGATGATTTGGTTTTAGAACTAGTAAAGTTCTTAGCTAGGGACGAGAATTATACTAAAAAGCTCATCATATCTCGATATTGGGTTAACCTTAAAATTAAATCATAGACAGATTTCTCAAAAGTTGAAGACGATGAAGTTGGCGATGGTGCAACTTCTGTTGTTTTGGCCCGGAAGATTTTGAGGGAGCAGAGAAGCTGATATCTTTGGGAATTCATCCAATGAAAATTATTTCAGGTTTGTCTTATGTTTCTAAACAAGCCACCTGCAATTGAATTTTTCAATTAGTTAGTTCATCATATGTGTTGCACCTTAATTGTCGAATACGTATTTCAAATACCTTTAACCCTCTCTTTCAACTTGGAAAATGAAATAGTATAAGTGCAAAGATGATTTGATAGCTATGATTGCAATGACTTGTCCTCATATTATCATTTTATCTCTATTTATTTCGCTTTTGCTTTGCAACGCCTATTGGTAGTAGTCAGTTTCAGTAGTTGAGACCAATTTTCAAGCAAGTTGATCAAGACACTTGTTGTGCATAGCTGTTGTTATTAGGATGTTATCTTGTCTACTGCATGAATATACCTTTCATTTTTATCCGGCAGTATTCGTGCCTTAGTGTCAGCTTGTCACACGTAGTTGCTTGCTTTCGATCACTTCACGGCCACTAAAAATCAACAAGGCATGCATATTTTTGCTTTATAATAAGATATAATTGTAATTTTAAATAAATTGATGGTTCAATTTGGAGACTAGATGCAAAAAAGTGTTGGAGTGCATCAGTTTTATTCTTTGTATATTTCCATGGTGTGTGACTGAGTCCACGTAATTGTTGGTTTTAATTTTGTTATCTTTTACTTCCAGAGCAAAATTCAAAGCAGATTTGATGAAGATTGCAATGACGACTTTGAGTTCCAAAACTCAACTCAGGACAAACAACATTTTGCAAAACTAGCCAGCTGATGAGGCAGTTATATATATGAGGTTGAAGGTTTGATTTTATTTGACATAGTAGCCTGTGAATTATTCCGTGCTTGGGATATATGACAAAATGGAGCTTTTGGCATTCATTTCAATTTACTCTTTGTGACATTTGGAATTGCTGACACCAAAAAAAACTATTTGGCTATTGTTAAATGGTGATTTGCAATCTTGACTCTTGGGATTAGAGATGGCAACGGGGCGGGTCTGGGACGGGTTTGGCCAAACCCGGGACCCACACGTGAAGAAAATCATGGACCTGGGATCCGTCCTGCCCCGCCCCACATTAGACCCGCTGAAATTTAAAACACATCTACAGTGCCAGTTTTTTTAATAATTGCTTAGCCTCTGTTAACTGACTTTTAAATTTCATTAAGCCCTTCAGAATCAGAATTATATAGAAAAAGCATTGTAGGACATATTAATACAAATAATACATGTCAACTCTTAATGCAAATGACCAACAAGACACCCAACAAACCATCTGGCAACAAGCTTAACTACTAGTCTATAATAATACATATTAAAATATTTGACATTTTCATCTCCCTAGTTGCCCGAGTTCAGTCATTTCCGAAGGAAAAAAAAATTAAGAATGGAACTGTATGACTCAATTACTCAAAGACTGAGTAATAATTAGACTAGATAAAAATATATAATAAATAATATTTTTGACTATGTATTAATTGTACACGGGGGCGGGTCCATAAGGACCCATTACCCGCCCCGGACCCGGCAGGTTTTTTTAAAATGGGTCCAAGACCCGCTTTGAGACTTATTTGACCAGGTTTTAACCCGCCTCATTGCCATCCCTACTTGGGATGAAGCATTGGAATAATGGAGTCAAACATTCCAACTCTAGAAGATGAAGTAAAGACCTTAAAATGGAATAAGTGGAAACTAGACTATCTCTTTGTATTCCATTGTCTCTAGAATAATCTATTGTCTTGTATAAATAGAAGGTTTGATGTAGTTGCAAGGATCAAGAGTGAAGTGAGTAAAATCCAATTATAAAATAAAGGGTGTGTTGTAGCAACTGAACTAAATATTCAATCAATAAAATCCTATTTTTCAAACCTATCATAGCTTCCGCACCCACACAAATTTGGTATCTAGAGCCATATAATACAAAACTTATCCCAAATTAGTGTTGCAGTGTTACAGCCATAGCACAAACAAATATATAAAAGTTCATGTTGATCTAAGTGGTCCACGATAGTTTGTCTAGCAAGCATCAAGTGATCAATCAATTCTGTCTTAAACAAAGTTGCAAGCCCATTTTGAAGTTGAAATAGCCCACCACAGAGACCCTATCATTTTTCGACAGCAAGTAATCCACCACATAGACATTTTTTGAGCAAGTGATACATTTCCTATACTTTGGTGAAGCCAACGACAGGACTTTGTTTTTTTTCAGCAAGTGAATTTTCTTCAGTTTATTCATCTAGCTTGCCGGAAGTAGTGCTTAAGTTTCAAAGCAAACTCGTCCAATGGCTTTAAATTAAGGCCCTACCCGAGTTTTCTATTTACGTATTGGAGTCAAGTACAATGGCTTTAAGATTGGACATACCAGAAAGATGAGCATCAACTGGACTAAGAAAGTTGAGAGAAAAAAAAAAAAGATCATATTCTCAGTCAAAAGATAGACTTCCTTATTATCATATTCTCCAAGTCAAGTGTCAATCTTTGAAGGAGAATATTATGATTATTGGAGTAGCCAAATGCAAACTTTCATTATCTCTTTGGATCTTTGGCATGTGATCGATGACGAAGAACCAACCAAAGAGAAAGAAGATTCTGCAAAACTGCAAAAGGAGCTCAAGAAAAAAGATGCAATGGCGCTACGATACATTCAACAAGTGTCGGAAAATCCTTTTTTCCTCATGTTTTTGGTGTTAAAAAAGACAGATGATTGGGAAATTTTGAAGCAATAATTTCAAGGAACTGAAAAGATGATCGCCTTGAAACTCCAATCTTTATGGAGAGATTTTGACAATCTAAAAATGGACCAAAAGGAGTCGGTTCGTGATTTCTCATCACGAGTGACGGAGATCGTGAATCAAATCAAAAGTTGCGGAGATACGATCCAAGATAAAAGAGTCATGGAAAAAGCGTTACCATGTCTTCTCCTCAAATTCGACCACGCAGTTGCTGCTATCAAAGAATCTAAAGATTTGTCTAAAATGACCTTGTACGAGTTGACGTGATTGCTTCTAGCACATGAGCAAAGAATCAATCGTTCGGCTAATCCATCAACCGAACAAATCTTTCAATCCAAGCTAGCTTTAAACTCAAGTTCGAGTAATCGAGGTGAATTCAAAGGAGGCTCAGATTACAGAAAGGGAAATGGCAAGTGGAGGCAAAGTGAAAAGAAAAGCAATTGGAAAGGCAAGTCACCACAAAACTCCGATAACAATCCTACTTGTGTTATTTGCAAAAAGTCAAATCATGAGTCTAAAGATTGTTTCTTTAGATGTAAAAAGATGCAAAATTCCTATGCATTCACAAAATGATTGTTGGTTCCAAAATAAAGGAAAATCCGAAGCAAAATAAGATGGCAAATTTTTGGAGCAGTCAAAAGAAGAATTATTGTTCTACTCAAGTGCCAATTGTTAATCCAAAAGCATGTGATATTTGGATAGTGGCTGCAACAACCAAATGACCAAAAATCGAGATATCTTTGTGGATCTCAATCCGAACATTACCTCTCAAATAATTCTCGGTAATGGTTCACAAAGCAGTGCAAAAGGAAAAGATACTATTGTTGTCCAAACTAAAGAAGGTAACATAAAACTCATTACTGATGTTCTTTATGTGCCAAATCTTTCGCACAACCTTCTTAGTTTTGGACAACTTATTCAAAAAGATTTCTCTGTCCACTTTGACGACGGAAAGTGCCAAATCCTTGACAAGAAGAAGAATATCATCATTGCAAATATTGAGATGAAAAATAAAATATTTCCTCTCACGATGCCGCTAAGTGAAATTTGTGCACTTAAAGTTGAAAATGCAGATTTATCAAATCTATGGCATTTTGCGGAATGATCATCTTAATGGTAAAGGTCTTCAACTACTCAAGGAGAAAAAGATGGTGATCAGACTTCCCGATATTCAAAAAACAAATCAAGTTTGTGAAGGCTGCATTTATGGAAAATTGCACAAGTTTCCATTTCCAAAACATTCATGGCAAGCAAAAGCGCCGTTGGAGCTTGCACATTCAAGTATTTGTGGGCCAATGCAAACTCCCACACCAAGAAATAAGAGATACTTTATTCTCTTTGTTGACGATTACACAATGATAATGTGGATTTATTTTTTCAGTCAAATATCAGGGGTCTTTTCTACTTTCATCCAATTCAAAGTACTTGTTGAAATACAAAGTGGTTTTCTAATGAAAACTTTGAGGAACGATCGTGGAGGAGAGTTTTTGTATAATCCTTTCATTGAATATTGCAAAGCAAATGGGATTAAAAGACAATTGACCGTGAGTAGAACCCCTCAGCAAAAAGGCGTTGCCGAAAGAAAAAATCGTACATTTGTTGAAATGGCCAAAAGCCTGCTAAAAGGCAAAGAGCTTCCAAATTTATACTAGACGGAAACTGTATACATGGCAGTTTATATTCTCAATCGATCTCCTACGAAGGTTGTTCGGAATAAAACCCCTTATGAAGCCTGGTACAAGCAAAAGTCAATAGTTGATCATCTCAGAATCTTTGGTAGCCTAACATATGCCCACATTCCATCGCAAAGCCATGAAAATTTTGATGAGAAAGGCAAAAAACTTCTCTTTATTGGCTATAGTGATGAGTCTAAAGACTACCGCTTGTTGGAACCTACTACAAGCAAAATTATCGTTTCACGAGATGTTGTCTTTGATGAAACTGCAAATTGGAACCGGAAAAGAAAGCAAGTTATTGACTCAACATCCTATCTTGATCCATCGATTTCTCAAGCTTCTTCACAAGTTCAGAATATTGAGCGAGATACAACAATTCCTACTCCAAGAATTGAAAAATAATCTGAATATGAAAGTCCTATATGAAAGACACGTTCACTAAGAGAAATTTATGAAACAAGTGTACTTGTTTTGTTCACAAGTGAGCCTCCAACATTTGAAGAAGCATCAAAAGAAGAATATTGGAGAAAAGCAATGAACGAAGAAATGTCCACCATAGAGAAGAATAAAACCTGGGAGCTCGCTGAACTGCCTGAAAGAAAGAAAACTATCGGTGTAATATGGATCTATAAGATCAAAGACAAAGAAGACAGTTCAATCCAAAAATACAAAGCCCGACTTGTCGCAAAAGGGTATTCTCAACATCCCGGGATTGACTTTTCTGGAACTTTTGCTCCAGTTGCAAGGATGGAGTCGATACGCACTATTTTAGCATTTGAAGCTCAATTGGAGCTTTGTGTTTACCAACTCGATTTAAAATCAGCTTTTTTAAATGGAGAAATCCAAGAAGAAGTTTTTGTCAAGCAGCCGAAGGGATTCAGAATCAAAGGCCAAGATAAAGAATTTTGTTTTAAGAAATCATTATATGGCCTGAAGCAAGCACCACGAGCATGGAATAGCAAAATCAATAGTTATCTCATTGAAAATGATTTCAATCAAAGTTCAAGTGAAGATATCTTTATATAAAGAGTTCTGACAATGATTTTCTTGTCGTATGCCTTTATGTGGATGACTCGATCTACTTTGGCACAAATAAAGGCATGGTGGAAGAATTTAAGAATAAAAGAATGAAAGATTTCGAGATGACAGATTTGAGACTCATGCAGTATTTTCTTGGGATTCAAGTAAAACAAAGGTCGGGAAGAATTTTTCTATCACAAGAAAAATACATTGATGATCTTCTCAAGAAATTCAATATGAACCAGTGCAAGCCAATCTCGACTCCGATGGCATTGAATGAAAAATTTCTAGGTCATGACGATTGCTGAAAGATTGATTCAACACTTTACAGGAAATTGATTGGATCATTACTTTATCTCAATGCAAGGCCTGGCATTGCTTATAGTCAGCCTGTTGTCAGTAAAATTTATTTTGCAGCAGCAAAAATAATTGAGAGGTACCTAAAAGGTACTTGTTCGCCTTATTTTTAGCTTCACCGCAAGTGTACGGTGCAGTTTATAGAATAGGGTTAGCAAGGTCGAATCCACAGGGACTAATGAATTAATGTACTAAGTACTGGATTATAATAGCCTTATTTTTATCTAGACGATCGAAAGTGAGTGAATTGGTTTTATAAACTAAAGCAGAAATTTATCCTAAAAGAAACAAAGCAAAGAGTTGATTAAAAGATCAAGTAGTTGAATGGATTCCTGGGTTATGGTTTCAGTTAATATCTCATTTTATTATCAGATTAATCAAACCAAATTTAAACATATTCTTCCCTATAGAACAATCACAAAAGTAATTTACCTCTCTCTCGAGATGCATGTAAATGCGTTGATTGGAAATCCTCACGAATATTCACAGACTTCTCAATCATGCAAGATATTCATGTCAATACTCATAGATCTAGTATTGAAACTCATCGGTTAGAATTATGAATCAATACATAAAACAAGTTAAACCAATCGCGTTTTGATAAAACAAGAATTAAAGAAAAGTACTTGAAAGAGTTGGAAAACATTAACAATTGCAATTAATTATCAAATAAAAGTATCCATTAACCTACTCCCAAACTCGGGAATTACAAGAAGTTTAGCCAGACATAGATAATAAATAATCCATAGACAAATTATTCATGTTCATGTCTAACTAATTGAAATTAAAAAATACTATGGAATGAGTGAACTCGGGGATGTTGACGATCTCTCGATCTATCTTCAATCCTCGAAGGTGCGGTTGTGGTCTTGATCGATCTCTCCAATTCTCCGGTGGGAAGTTGCTCTTTTCTCTGCTTTCTAGGGCAAAATTCACCGTGTCCTTATTTGTGGGCGCTATGTCTCTATTTGTACTTCGTTCGGGTCGAAAACCTAGTTCAAACCGTGCCAGACTTTTTTTCCTGCACAGGCACACGGGCCGTGCGCCTAGCGCACGCCTAGCCCGTGCTTGGTGCCGTAGAAACCAGTCAATTGCTGAAGGACGCACGACCAGCCCGTGCGTGTAGTCGAAACTTGAGAACTAGCCTTGTGTTAGCGCACGGGCCGTGATAGGGATGCACGCCCTGCCCGTGCGCTCCTGCTAAGCTTGATATCAGTTTGTTTTTTGTCGTTTCTCGCCCGGTTCGTCTGACTTCTTCCTGATTCAACTCCAAACTTCATACATAACATCAAGTATTGGCGGTTCATTATCGTTCATTAAAATGCTACAATTATCAACAAATTCCTATTGTTTAAAATGCTAAAGCCTTATTTACAATTATCAAAATCATTCTAGCAAACACTTCAAATCAAACGTGTATTCACTCAACACTTTATAAACAAGACAAAACACAAATGGGGTAACAACGCATCAATGTTGAAAACCAACCAAGCTTCAAATTACCATATGCTTCATGGCAAACACTTCAAATCACGCCTCTCATGGATAAAGTGTGTCACGTGTATTCACTCTTGAAAAATTACCATATGCTTGCAAGTCGTCTCACATCTCCGCCACTCGATTGTATGCAATTCACAAATCAGAAAGGACTTTGCTTATGGTTGTAATGAAGGCTCTTTGGTTAAGGTAGGGAAATCTGGATAAAGTGACTCAAACTCAAGTGTATAGATTGGTAAGCACATCGTTTTTTCTCAAATTATTCTTGTTCAAATCAACTATGCACCCCCAATCACCTTTTATTCTATCACATCTCTATTTCTCCCTTCTTTTTCATACAATTATTCTATTTCGCCTTACATCACCATTCCCAGCTTATATGTTCATTTACGGCCAAGTCACTTATGCAGTCGTTTTTTTTTTCCGACTCTTTTGTGAGTATCCTCCCTTTTCCTCCTTTTCTTCTTTTATTTCCAATCACCCAACATATACACCATTTTCTAACTTCTTGATACCTTTTCATTCAACCCTTTATTCAATCCCTTTACTCAATGATATACGCTCAAGCTTAGGGTAACAAATATATCAAGTTAAGGCTTAAGGCTTGAAATGTGGCTATCAAAAATCAGGCAATAGGCTCAAATTGGCTAACTAGGGAAATCAAATATCATAAGGTAGGCAAAAAGGCTTGAAAGGCTTAACAAAAATGGCCTAAAATTATTTTCATAAACTGTATACAACATGTGACTTTGACGGAGATACCAGAGCAAGTTCTAGAATTCAAATCAACATGAATGACACACTCAATCAACAAATAAGATTGCATATAATAAAAGCAGTAAAGGCTCAAGAAGCTCACAGGCTTGTAAGTGCGTAATTCAAAGTATATCAACCATGATTACTGTGGGGGTGGCGGCGGAAAGTGGCCTTAGGAGATGTGCCACATTTGTATCTGATGCATCATTTGCAACATCTCCAATTTCCGCTGCTTTTGGGCCTGATACCTCTGCTCCTGGGCCTGATATATCTGATCTTGCTCCATTCTGAAGGCACGGAACTCATCCTGGTGCTGCCAGAACTCGTCCTGATGCTGCCGCAAGCCCTCCTCAAAAGCAAAGAATCAATCCTGATAATCATGTCCCCCACGCTCCTCACCTTGGTGGGAGCTCTTAGGAATGTCGGGCCTTCCCTGATGGAATCCCTGCTCGAAGCCTCCCTGCTGGAAGCCTGGCTCATAGCCCCTCTCTTGCCGATCATATTCCCTTGCCTCAATCGCCAAATCCTCTTCATCGGGTAACCCAGCTACCCTCCTCCTTTTCCTTGCAGACAGGCCTTCCATGACTCTGATATGTGTCTCATAGTTCATAAGCCAATTACTTCATTGTCCACCACAGTTGTGAGCTGCGGGTTGGGGAGTGGGAAGGCCAGTCCAACCCTTTGTTGAAAACAAAGGATGTTCTCCTCGTCAGTTATTATTTTCATCGTGCGGAGGGCGTTCATGTTGATGCTCCGACTACCCGCTATCGGCTCCATTCTGTGCATATCAACCCCAAAATGTCAAGCAATGGGGGTTAGCATTCCCCCAATCAGTATTGTCTCTGCTTCCTGCTTGGAAACATACACGGCGTGTTTCACAAAGTGAGCCGCCATGTTGTAAGGGGTGCGGGTGAGCATACACAAAAGTAGGTATAGCTCCCGAGCTTGCACACCCCCGTTGTTGTGTTGAGCGTACACTGAGTGAGCCGTTACATTTTGGATGTAGCAGAAGATGGGGTTTTAGAG
Organism: Rehmannia glutinosa; assembly: GCA_016081115.2. Lineage (NCBI taxonomy): Eukaryota > Viridiplantae > Streptophyta > Magnoliopsida > Lamiales > Orobanchaceae > Rehmannia > Rehmannia glutinosa. The sequence continues at coordinate 459,770 of JABTTQ020001487.1, read as the reverse complement.
CGATGAGGCCTTTGATATGCGTGCCGCATATTGTATCGGGCCGGTCTCCTTTGTCTGAACCAACATTCGCCAGAAATCATACTGGCTATAATTCGCTGCGGTCTGGAAAGGGGCATCAGACGGTACCCCAAAAATCTCATTAAGTTGGGCGATAGTGACGTGCCTCCACACGTTGCCCAATCGAAAATGGATTTTTTGGGGCTCATTGTTTGCTCATGTCTCAGTAATATCCACGGTGCTCAGGAACTCGAGTGCTACTGTCTTAAACGTTGGCCACCGCCCTTGCATGAAGGCGGTCCACCCCACTCGTTCAAACATCTACCAAACCTCCTCATGTATCCCAATGATCAAATGAATCTCCAAACACAGAAAAATCATCTATAAAAACCTCCATTATTTTCTCGATAAAATCATGAAAGATAGCCATCATGCATCGCTGAAAAGTTGTGGGTGCATTACATAGTCCGAATGGCATTCTGCGAAATACAAACGTACCATAGGGGCATGTAAATGTCGTCTTCTCTTGGTCTTCCGGGGCAATCATGATCTGATTATACCCGGAATAACCATCGACAAAACAATAATAATCATATCCCGCCAAGTGATCTAACATTATATTGATAAAGGGAAGGGAAAAGTGATCTTTACGAGTAGCATCATTCAACTTCCTATAATCTATGCAAATACGCCACCCAGTTACTATTCTAGTTGCAATAAGCTCATCACTTTTGTTTCTAACTACAATCATCCCCCCTTTACTGGACTTACCCAAGAACTATTAGAAATAGCATATATGATTCCGGTATCTAACCCATTTAGAACCTCTTTTCTAATGACTTCTTGCATGATAGGGTTTAATCTTCTTTGATTTTCCACCGAAGGTTTATAGACATCTTCCATTCTAATTTTATACCTTACAATCGATGGACTGATGCCTTTTAAATCAGAGATTGACCAACCTATCGCAGACTTATATTTTCTTAACACCATAGGCAATTTATCAAGTTTAACAGAGGTTAAAAGGGACGATATGATTATCGGATTCATGTTATGTGCTCCAAGAAATGCATATTTGAGATACTCGGGCAAGAGTTTGAGTACAGGGTTCAAAATTGGTTCTTCGGGTTGACGCACAGATCGTGCCCTCTTCAGTTGTTGAGTCCTTTGTTTCGTCCTCACGCATGACCTGCCCGTGCTCAGACGCACGGCTATGCGCTCTTCAGGTGATGTTGCGTTTTCTTCAACCCCACGCACGGGCTGACCGTGCTCAGACGCACGGGTCGTGCTCTCTTCAGGTTTCTCATTTTATTCTTCGATCATGCGCACGACCTGGGCGTGCTCTGTAGCACGGGTCGTGCGCCCCTGCATAACGGACTCTCGGACCTTTTTCTATGTGTGTGTGCCTCTCGCGCTTCTCGGTAGCTCCTGCATGTTTTCTAAAGCACAGACACAGTCATACAAGTCTTGGTTATCAAAATCAATCATCATGTTTGATGTTGAACACGAATGTGTCAAACCAAACTCTAAATCATCCTTAAACAATGTATGATCCGCATACTCATCACTGCAAGACTCAACTACATCTATGAAACTACAACTTTCAACACCATCATGAAATTGAAATGCCTTATAGATAGTAAATAAAACATGCTCATCATTAACCCGTAATGTGAGTTCTCCCTTTTGCACATCTATCAAGGCCTTCCCATTAGCTAGGAATGGACGCCCAAGTATCAAAGGGACGTCTTTGTCCTCCTCCATATCCAGCACCAAAAAATCCACAAGGAATATGAATTTATCTACTTTGACAAGCACATCCTTGATGATTCCCTTCGGATACGTGAGTGATCGGTCCTCAAGTTGTAAGGTGACCGTAGATGGCTTCACCTCTCCCAATCCAAGTTGCCTGAAAATGGACAAGGGCATCAAGTTAATACTCGCTCCTAAATCACAAAGTGCTTTCTTAAAGAAAAAATCACCAATAGCACAAGGGATAGTGAAACTCCCCGGATCTTTTAGTTTCTGTGGTAGTTTCCTCTGGATTATCGTACTGCATTCTTCTGTCAGATTGACTGTCTCGAAACCAGTCATCTTTCTCTTTTTTTACATAACATCCTTAAAAAATTTAGCGTAATTGGGCATCTGCTCCAATGCGTCTGCAAAAGGAAAGTTAATATGCAGTTTCTTAAATATATCCAAAAATTTAGCAAATTGCGAATCTAACTTTTTCTTTTGAAAACGTTGGGAAAAGGAAGGGGAACATTATGTTTAGAAATATCAGGGTTAGAAGAAGATTTAAGTTTATCAACCCCTTTTTGTTCAGCAAGATGATCCTCAACTTCTTCCTCGGCCTCAACATCGCCATTTGCTTTAGTTTCCGTGTCTCCCGGAGCAATAATCGATGCCCCTGAAGGGTGCATGGGCTGCCCGTGAGTGAATTGAATAGTCCCTGTGGATTTGACCTTCCTAACCCCTGAAGGGTGCTTTGCTCCCAAAACTTTACCCGAGCCGACCCCAAACGTACACTTTCTCGGGTTTAACATCATCTTGTACTCTCTCAAAACAGCAAATATTTTATTAAGATCGTTTAGATGATCGGATATGTACAGTGATTTTACCAACATGTCATCTACATAGACTTCCATAGTGTGACCTATCATTTTCTCAAACATCTTATTTACTAACCTTTGGTAGGTCGCACCAGCATTCTTCAACCCGAAGGGCATCATCTTGTAACAGTAAATTCCACGAGCAGAGAAGAATGATGTATTTTCTTCGTCTTCTGGGTGCATTCGTATTTGGTTGTAACCCGAGTATGCATCCATGAAGCTCATCAGTTCGTGTCCCGCCGTGGCATCCACCATGTAATCAATATTTGGCAATGGATAACTATCCTTAGGGCATGCCTTATTCAGGTCGGTAAAATCCACGCACAGGCGCCACTGGCCGTTGCTCTTCTTTACCAAAATAGGATTGGCAACCCATCGGGGATAGAGAGCTTCCTGGATGAATTGATTGTCTATCAACTTGTTAACCTCGGCCTCGAGTGCTGCTTGTCTGTCAGGGCCGAGCTTACGTCTTTTCTGGATAACTGGGCCGAACGTTAGATCAATATTGAGGCGGTGGCATGCATACTTAGGGTCAATTCCGGGCATGTCTGCATGAGTCCATGCGAAGACGTCAAGATTATTTCCCAAAAACTCAATCAGCTCGGTTCGATACGGTTCTGGGAGATCATGACCAATACGTAGTTGGCGCCCCTCGCTTGGGCTCCTCCTTGGGCAGGGGATCGCCTTGTGTGGTTCCACTGGTTTGTCCTCGTTCCACCACGTTAATCTCTACCGATCGGAGTTTGAGAGAGCATTCTCGTGAATCCCTTTGATTCCCTTTATGTATAGCCTCGCCATCAGATGTTGGGAATTTTATACAAAAATGATATATTGAAACGGCTGCTTTTATAATATAAAGCAATGGCCTCCCAATGATAGCATTGTACTCCGAATCAGCGTTGATTATTTTGAATGTTGTCATGACGGTCCGTTTATGCAACCCTTGTCACATTTGGATGGGCAAATCAACTTCCCCGAGCGGGACTATCCTTCCTCCTCCAAACCCCAGAATGCTATCGTTGCATGGACGGATATAGCTATCGTCCACGTTCAATCTTCGAAAAGCTCAGACATAAATGATTGACGAATAGCTTCCAGAGTCAATCAAAATTCTGTGGACCGGAATACCCAAAATCGGTGCAATAATGACCAGGGGGTCAGAATGAGGATGAACCACCTGATCGGCATCCGCATCCGAGAACACAAGATGGCCGGTGGGTTGGCCTTCCTTGATTTTCCGCCACCCGAACTTGCCTTTCGGCGTTGGCTACCTGTCTAACATCAGCTTTTCTTTTTCTGTTGGAGCGGCTATCCTCGGCTGTGTTAGTATTGATTCGATTTACACTCGACATCATGAGGATCTCCCTACCCTGGTTTTCGGCAGATGGTGGCGGCAGGAGAGTTGGATTAGTTACGCACTCCGGATTGACACCTTGAGCCAGTGCCGGTGGGGGCGGTAGTTCATGAACGTATCTTTTAAGACCGCCTTGCCGAACAATCCGCATAATTTCTCTAATTAGATCTCGGCACTCATCGGTATCGTGACCTATTGATTTATGTTAGGCACAATATCAACGTGAATCTAATTTCATCGGCTCGAAGTACTCCTCAGTGCGACAACTTCGGCTCGGGCTTCCTGGCGAGCCCTAAATCCGGTGGTTGGGTTTTCCGAGAACGGTCTAAATCCCGACCCCGGCCCAACTGCTGGTTCTTTCCTTCCGTCCTTTCTCACGCCCCCTGGCCGGTGCTCGGGGCGGTTACTTGCCATGGCTTCTTCCGCGCAAATATGGCGTTCCGCGCGGACCAAATATTCTTGGTACGAGGTCGCCCCCGATTCATGGATGGAGTAGTTAAACTAAGTCTCAGGGGCAAGTCCAGCCATGGCTGCGATTAAAATGGCGTCATCCGACACCGGTTCCATCTCTCGAACTTGCTTGTTGAACCGAGAAATATAACTTTTCAGGGCCTCGTCCTTCCCTTGTTTGATGTTCACGAGGGAGTCTTTAGGTGCGGCTCGGACTTTGGACGTTAAGAAATGCGTCGTAAAGGCGGAGGCCAGATCCCCCCATGCCTGAATGGACCCTTGTGGTAGGGTCCTAAACCAACGGTGGGCTCGGTCGCCCAGAGTCAGTGGGAAGGCCCTGCAGAGGATGGCATCACTAGGACTGTATAGTTCCATCCATGCTAAGTACTTGTGGACATGAGTGGTCGGGTCGGTTTCCCCATTGCAGAGACCGACCTGGGGGATTTTCAACTTTGGCGGTAATGGGGTCGCCAGGATTCCATGAGAAAATGGTGACATGACAGCTGGTTGGTTCATTGCTTGGGGCGGTCTTCGAGACTGTTTGCCTTCCGGACCGCCTTCCAATTCGTTCAAGCGACGGCGCAGGCGGTGCATTTCTATATCCCGTTCCTGCCATAGGGTAGGGCCTTGGATCTGATTGACCCTAAGCTGCTCCCGCTCATCCGGAAACCTTAGTCGGGAACTTATCGATCGAGCTGGGCGAAAAGGATCAACTCCCAGTCGTCCGACGAACACTGAGTGGGCATGGCGATGTCGTGTTGGCTCCGGTAGTGACTCTGCTACATGACTTTGCCCTTCCTCATCTTCTCGCGGCCGCCTTCTATCACGACGGACACGTTGTTCATTACCTGAATTGGCTTCTTGGGCTTCGTCATGAGGAAACCCGGGAATTTGAGGATTAATATTAACATTTAGTTGTGGGTTGAGGTCGGCCCCTCATATTAATGTACTAAGGGTAAATTTTTGGGAGCAAAGTGTACGTTTGGGGTCGGCCCTCGTATTCCGTTCCACTTCTCAGACGAATGGCTTTACACTGCTCCTTTGGGTTTACCTCAGTGTTGCTCGGAAATTAGCCTTTTTGATGCTGCCCACCAATAATCGTAGCTAATTGGCCAATTTGGGTTTCAAGATTTTTCATTTGGGACCCCATAGTGTTGGCCAATTGTGTGACATGGTTTTCGATTTTATCCAGCTTCGCCTCATCCTTATTGAATCTGTTCCTCATCTCACTCATAAACAAGGTGAAAATATCCTCCATAGTTGGCTTAGCCTCAACATTTATGACACCGTTTGTCACATCAAACCCTGGTGGTGGTTGCATCACATTCTTCGTGTTTGCGTAGGAGAAGTTCTCGTGGTTCCTCAAACCCAGATGGTAATGAGTGGGAATCTGATTGTTCCGAAAATTGTTGAAATTCCGGTTATTAACATAATTTGCTTCCTCCATCAGATCTAGAGGAACTCCCCCATTACTTGCACCCGCGTTTCCTTCATTTGCGTTTGTCAATGCACTCAATTGATTTGTCAATACAGTCATCTGAGCGTCAACTCCTTAATTGGGTCCGAATCAGTAACCTCGGCTACCCTTTTCACATTAGTCCTCTCGGAGGGCCACTGATAGCTATTCATGGCCATCTCCTCCAACAAGTTGAATGCATTCTCTGGGAACCTTGCAAGTAGAACGCCTCCTGCTGCGGCATCTACAAACGGCCTAGTTTGTCCCATCAACTCATTGTAAAAGAAGTAGAGTTGTTGATCCTCAGGAAATCCATGTTGCGGGCACCTCCTCAATAAATCCCCAAATCTCTCCCAGGCCTCATACAAGGGCTCAGAGTCAAACTGCCTGAATTGAGTGTTCTCACTTTTGAGCTGTAGTGTCTTACTTGGTGGGAAGTATTTAAACAAAAATCTCTGACTCAACTCATTCCAATTGTTCACACTCCCCTGAGTTAGGGTGCCTAGCCAGTTCCTAGCCTTATCCCTTAAAGAGAAAGGGAATAACCGAAGACGTATAGCATCATCAGTCACCCCATTAATCTTGATTGTATTGCAAATCTGTATGAAGTTCGCAAGATGAGAATTGGGATCCTAAGACAGGAACCCCCAAACTGATTCTGCTGCACCATCGAGATCAGTGCTGGCTTCAGCTTAAAGTTATTCGCATTGATTTGGACATTGGCAATTCCACCATAGTTGCGATTGGTGTGTGGGCAAAAGTAATCACGAATCGCTTGCTGCTGGACTGCCAGAACTGCAGGAACCTCTGGTACTGGTAACTCGATGTTGACCCTGTTGGCCCGGTTGTTACCTCCGTTGTCGACCCCGTTATTGCCTTTGTTGTTATCTTCTACATCTGCCATAGCTTGTTCTTGATGTTTTTCTGCGCGTTTAGTAGCCGCACTAATTCGCCTAGCAAAAGCCTCAACCTCTGGTATGAACGGTGCCAATTCTCCTTGCTTCGAGCGAGTGTTCATGCACTACCTGAACCAACTAAAGAAAACAAGTCAAACACAATAGAAGTAAAATTAAACAACAAAATAAAAAAGAAAAGAACAAATGTCTAAATTAAAAATAATTCTATTTATCGCAATATTAGTACTAAAAATTTAATTAGTCCCCGGCAACGGCGCCAAAAACTTGTTCGCCTTATTTTTAGCTTCACCGCAAGTGTACGGTGCAGTTTATAGAATAGGGTTAGGAAGGTCAAATCCACAGGTACTAATAAATTAATGTACTAAGTAATGGATTATAATAACCTTATTTTTATCTACACGATCGAAAGTGAGTGAATTGGTTTTATAAACTAAAACAGAAATTTATCCTAAAAGAAACAAAGCAAAGAGTTGATTAAAAGATCAAGTAGATGAATGGATTCCTGGGTTATGGTTTCAGTTAATATCCCCTTTTTTTATCAGATTAATCAAACCAAAGTTAAACGTATTCTTCCATATAGAACAATCACAAAAGTAATTTACCCTCTCTCTCGAGATGCATGTAAAAGCATTGATTGGAATATCTATGCTAGCATCTCTACTCAACATGAGATATCCAACTCCCAAAAGCTCAAAAGATTATAAATCCTCACGAATATTCACAGACTTCTCAATCATGCAAGAATATATTCATGTCAAGTACTCATAGATCTAGTATTGAAACTCATCGGTTAGAATTATGAATCAATACATCAAACAAGTTAAACCAATCGTGTTTTGATAAAACAAGAACTAAAGCAAAGTACTTGAATATGGTTGAAAAACATTAACTTCAATTGCAATTAATCATCAAATAAAAGTATCCATTAACCTACTCCCAAACCCGGGAATCACAAGAAGTTTAGCTAGACATAGAAAATAAATAATCCATAGACAAATTATTCATGTTCATGTCTAACTAATTGAAAATAAAAAATACTATGGAATGAGTGAACTCGAGGATGTTGACGATCTCTCGATCTATCTTCAATCCTCGAAGGTGTTGTTGCGGTCTTGATGGATCTCTCCAATTCTCCGGTGGAGAGTTGCTATTTTCTCTATTTTCTAGGGCAAAAATCAGCTTGTCCTTGTTTGTGGCCGCCCCGTCTCTATTTGTACTTCGTTCGGGTCGAAAATTTAGTTTAAACCGTGTCAGACTCTGTTTTCCTGCACAGGCGCACGGGCCGTGCGCCTAGCGCACGCCTAGCCCGTGCGTGTAGTCGAAACTTGAGAACTGGCCTTGTGTTAGCGCACGGGCCGTGCTAGGGACGCACGCCATGCCCGTGCGCTCCTGCTAAGCTTGATATCAGTTCGTTTTCTGTCGTTTCTTGCCCGGTTTGTCTGACTTCTTCCCGATTCAACTCCAAACTTCGTACATTACGTCAAGTATTGGCGGTTCTTTATCGCAATGCTCCGAATTGTTGCCAAAATGCTACAATTATCAACAAATTCCTACAAAACAAGCAAAGTGTAATACCTTTACCACAAAACAGAAATAAAGCCATATTTACTCATGTAATGCATGCATAGCAACACATTCTAGCCAAAATTAAGCCCAAAATACATGCAAAACACATGTCAATCAGTACTATGAATCAAAACATTGAATTTAAAAAAGAAAACAATTGCAAGCTTGTTGGCTATACAAATAATGATTGGGCCGGATCGGTTGATGACAGGAAAAGCACTTCCGTCTATATTTTTTGTCTTGGAACAAATGTTATCTCTTGGAGCTCAAAGAAGCAAAAATCTGTAGATCTATCATCAGCTAGAGTTGAATACTTAGCAGCTACCGATGCAACTTGCGAAGCAATTTGGTAAGAAGAATTTTGAAAGATTTGAAGGTTGAGCTAGATAAGCCGACCACAATTCATTGTGATAATATGTCTGCAATTGCAATGACAAAAAATCTAGTCTTTCGTGCAATGTCCAAGCATATTGAGCTTAGACATCACTTCATTTGGGAATAGGTGAATCAAGAAGAAATTTGCATGGAGTTCATCAATACCAATGATCAACAGTAGATATTATGACAAAGGCTATTCCAAGTGACAAGTTTGAAAAGTTCAAGAAGCAAACTCAAGATTACAAATTAAGAGGTGGTGGCAAATGGTAATTTGCAATCTTGACTCTTAGGATGAAGCATTGAAATAATGGAGTCAAATATTTAAACTTTGGAAGATGAAGTCAAGACCTTGAAAATGAAATAAAGTCTTGGAAACTAGGAAATAGTTTTTACATTTTTGGCTATCTCTTTGAATTCCATTGTCTCTAGAATAATCTGTTGTCTTGTATAAATAGGAGGCTTGATGTAGTTGGAAGTATCAAGAGTGAAGTGAATAAAATCCAATTGTAAAACAAAGAGTGTGCTGTAGAAACTTAACTAAAATTTCAATCAATAAAAAATCATGTTTTTCAAGTCTATCATAGCTTCCGCACCCAACAACTATATATATCAGCCGATGGAATTTTATTTGTGTTAGGTTGACGGATAATAAAGCTTGACTGCAAGAATAACATTGCTTGTAATTATGCTGTCTCCTTTTATCTGAAGTTGTTTTCTTATTTTTTCACTAATAATCTTTCTTTTAAATTTTTCACCTTGGGGCGGAAATGACATTTCAGGTGATGACGCCCGAGCCGAGCTGGAAGAAATTAATCCACGCCATCAACCTAGCACACATCCGAGTGGACGGCCTACAGGTGATGTCAGTAACGGTGTGCGGTGACACGTCATGAATACGGCTCGCCCGCTACCGAGCCCAACCACAGCATGACTACCAAGCCCCGACCCCTGAGCCCAAATTTCGGCGGGAAACGCATGCGCGACAGATTCACAAAAATAACCATTTGCCCATACTTGCCCATGCTTAGTGCTTATTGGTATCAGAAACTGCCACATGTCAGAAAGTTATAGAGATGAGTCACCAAGTGGCAAGAGTTGGCTGACATGCACGATTAGAGAGGGACATGTATCCTTTTTTAATTATTTTACTGATTAGTGATTGATTAGTGCAAAGATGACTGTTGAAAACCCACTTACTCGAGAGGTATAAAGATCATCATTTTAAGAGGAAAAGAGAGAGAGAAAAATACAGAGAAAAAAGACCTGTAAACGTGAGATTGTAAGAAAGACCGACCCCAATAATTTGGCTCGGCATTACGTAAAAAAGGCAGAATTAGCCATAAATAAACGCGTATTATGCATACTTATATTTCCACGTGTTAAATTTCTTATATATTTTGTTTGTTGACCAAAACGCACGTCAACAAATTGGCGCTAGAAGGAGGGCCCGTATTGGTCCAATCAGAATTCCAGGCAAAAACAAGTTAAGTGAAAATCAGGTAAAGTTCAACACTTATCCTTTTCGTAGTAAGACAAAATGAGTCAACTGTCAAGAAATGCTCGTTTGACTGAAGAGCAGCACCCTAATAACCAAACTGGCCAGACTACTAATGGTCAAAATATGCTCCAGACAGAAGCAGGGAGCATCACTTTCTTTCCTTTTGCTCAGCTAATTGCTAACCCAACTTTTGTACAACAAATGAACCAACTCATATCACAAACACTTGCCACCACTAACTCTCAAGCACCTCCTCCACTCCTTGCAAATACTAACCCACTCAACCCACAACTGAACATTAATATTAATCCTCAAGTCCTAGGGCTTCCTCATAATGAAGCCCAAGAGGCTAGTTCAGGTAATGAACAGCGTGTCCGTCGTGATAGACGGCGGCCGCGTGAGGATGATGAAGAGCAAAGCCGTGCAGCGGAGTCACTACCGGAGCCAACACGCCATCGACATGCCCACTCAGTATTCGCCGGACGACTGGGAGTTGATCCTTTACGCCCGACTCGATCTATAAGTTCCCGACTCCGATTTCCGGATGATCGGGAGCCGCTTAGGGTCAACCAGGTCCAAGCCCCAACCTATGGCAGGAATGGGATGTAGAGATCCAGCGCCTTCGCCGTCGTTTGAATGAATTGGAAGGCGGTCCAGAAGGCGAACAGTCTCGGAGGCCGCCCCAAGCAATGAATCAACCAGCTGTTGTGTCGCTGTTTTCCCCTGGTATCCTGGCGACCCCATTACCGCCAAAGTTGAAACCGACCCGACCACTCACGTCCACAAGTACTTAGCATGGATGGAACTGTATAGTCCTAGCGATGCCATCCTCTGCAGGGCCTTCCCATTGACTCTGGGCGACTGAGCCCATCGTTGGTTTAGGACCCTACCACAGGGGTCCATTCGGGCATGGAGGGATCTGGCCTCCACCTTTACGACGCACTTCTTGACTTCCAAGGTCCGAGCCACACCTAAGGATTCCCTCGTGAACATCAAACAAGGGAAGAACGAGCCCCTGAAAAACTATATCTCTCAGTTCAATAAGCAAGTTCGAGAGATGGAACTAGTGTCGGATGACGCCATTTTAATTGCAGCCATGGCTGGCCTTGCCCCCGAAACTTGGTTTAACTACTCTATCCATGAATCGGGGGCGACCTCGTACCAAGAATTTTTGGTCCGCGCGGAACGCCGTATTTGCGCGGAAGAAGCCATGGCAAGTAAGCGCCCCGAGTACCAGCCAGAGGGCGTGAGAAAGGACGGAAAGAAGGAATCAGCAATTGGGCCGGGGTCAGGATTTAGACCATTCTCAGAAAACCCGACCACCGGATTTAAGGCTCGCCAAGAAGCACGAGCCAAAGTTGCCGCGCTGAGGAGTACTTTGACCCACACTCCATCAGCCATATGGAATGAAGTACAGGGTCTGAATTTATTACCTCCGGCTCGGCCTTTGAAGGTTGAGCCGACAAAATTAGATTTACGTCGATATTATGCCTATCATAAATCAATAGGCCACGATACCGATGAGTGCCGAGATCTAATCAGAGAAATTATGCGTATTGTTCGGCAAGGCAGTCTCAAAAGATACGTTCATGAACTACCGCCCCCACCGGCACTGACTCAAGGTGTCAATCCGGAGCGCGTAGCCAATCCAGCTCTCCTGCCGCCACCACCGGCCGAGAACCAGGGTAGGGAGATCCTCATGATGTCGAGTGTGAATCGAATCAACACTAAAACACAGCCGAAGATAGCCGCTCCAACAGAAAAAGAAAGGCTGATGTCAGACAGGCCGCCCACGCTGAAAGGCAAGTTCGGGTGGCGGAAATCAAGGAAGGCCAACCCACTGGCCATTTTGTGTTCTCGGATGTGGATGCCGACCAGGTGGTCCACCCTCATTCTGACCCCCTGGTCATTACTGCACCGATTTTGGGTATTCCCGTTCATAGAATTTTGATCGACTCTGGAAGCTACTCATCGGTCATTTACGTCCGAGCCTTTCGAAGATTGAACGTGGACGATAACTATATCCGTCCATGCAACGACAACATTCTGGGGTTTGGAGGAGGAAGAATAGTCCCGCTCGAAGAAGTTGACTTGCCCATCCAAATGGGACAATGGTCGCATAAACGGACCGTCATGACAACGTTTAAAATAATCAACACCGATTCAGAGTACAACGCTATTATTGGGAGGCCATTGCTTTATCATATAAAAGCAGCCGTTTCAATATATCATTTTTGTATTAAATTCCCAACATCTGATGGCGAGGCCATACATAAGGGGAATCAAAGGGAGTCACGAGAATGCTACCTCAAACTCCGACCGGTGGAGATTAATGTGATGGAACGAGGAGAAAACAATGGGACCACGAAAGGCGATCCCCAGACAAAAGAGAAGCCCGAATGGGAGGTGATAATGGTTCAAGAGAATAATCCAAGTCGTCGACCTGGGAAGGAACCGATGATGGAGGAACAAGGAAGGAAGATAGAGCCGAGAGATGTACCAACAACGAAAGGCGAGCCGGTAACCAAGAATGAGCCGACCGATGAAGACGAGTTGCCCCTGCAGAGAAAGGAAGAGCAGAGCAAGAAAAGAAAAAGGGCGGAACCAGTGGAGCAGGTCGATACGATCAATATTGGAAGGCCGAGCGAGGAGCGTCAATTACGTATTGGCCATGACCTCCCAGAACCATATCGAACAGAATTGATTAAGTTTTTGGAAAATAATCTCGACGTCTTTGCGTGGACTCATGCAGACATGCCCGGAATTGACCCCAAGCATGCATGCCACCGCCTTAATATCGATCTAACGTTCCGCCCAGTTATCCAGAAAAGACGCAAACTCGGCCCCGACAGGCAAGTTGCACTCTAGGCCGAGGTTAACAAGTTGCTAGATAATCAATTTATCCTAGAAGCCCTCTATCCCCGATGGGTTGCCAATCCTGTTTTGGTAAAGAAAAGCAATGGCCAGTGGCGCCTATGCGTGGATTTCACCGACCTGAATAAAGCATGCCCTAAGGACAGTTATCCATTACCCAACATTGACTATATGGTAGATGCCACGGCGGGACACGAGCTGATGAGCTTCATGGATGCATACTCAGGTTACAACCAAATACGAATGCACCCAGATGACGAAGAAAATACATCATTTTTCTCTGTTCGTGGAATTTACTGTTATAAGATGATGCCCTTCGGGTTGAAGAATGCTGGTGCGACCTACCAAAGGTTAGTAAATAAGATGTTTGAGAAAATGATAGGTCGTACTATGGAAGTTTACGTAGATTACATGCTGGTGAAATCACTGTATATATCTGATCATCTAAACGATCTTAATAAAATGTTTGCTGTTTTGAGAGAGTACATGATGATGTTAAACCCGAGAAAGTGTACATTTGGGGTCGACTCGGGTAAATTTTTGGGGTATATGGTCAGCCAAAGGGGAATCGAAGCTAACCCAGACAAATAAAAGCCATTATCGATCTCGAACCCCCGAACTCTGTAAAAAGGGTACAAAGCCTAACAGGCCGATTGGCCGCCCTTAACCGATTTGTTTCGCGATCCACAGATAAGTGTAAACCTTTCTTCAAAATTATAAAAAAGAACAAAAATTTTGAGTGGACCGAGCAAGCACAGGCTGCCTTTGAATCCCTCAAACAGCACCTCTCTTCAATTCCTATATTGCAAAAATCTACCCAAGGGGAGAACTTGTATTTGTACCTGGCGGTATCCGAATACGCCATCAGCTTGGTGTTAATCAGGCTAGATGGTTCTATTCAACATCCGGTCTATTACACCAACCAAGCATTACATGACGCCGAGCTCCGCTATCCGCCAATGGAAAAGTTGGCTTATTCATTAATCACTGCGGCGCGGAAACTCCGTCCATATTTTCTAGAGCACAAGATTATAGTCTTGACGAACTACCCACTGAAGCAGGTACTACACCGACCCGATACTTCTGGTCGGATGATCAAGTGGGCCATCGAGCTCAGTCAGTTTGATATTCTATATAAACCACATACAGCAATAAAAGGACAGGCTTTAGCCGACTTTGTGGTCGAATTCACACCTTCCATACGATTGGAAGTTATGGAAGACCAAGAATGGAAATTGTTCGTTGATGGCTCCTCCACCGCAGCCGAGCGGCGGCGGAATCTTGATAATCGATCCAAATCGAAATGCTGCTTTGCTTTCGGCCGTGCGATTTGATTCCTACAATGAACAACGGCCGAATACGAGGCACTTACTCGCGGCCTAGATATGGCAGCTTCAATGGGCCTAAAACAACTATTGGTACACAGTGATTCTCAGCTGGTCGTTCATCAAATCAATGGTGAGTATGAAGCGAAAGAGCAAAAAATCGCACAATATTTGGACTTGGTCAAGAAGAGATTGTTACACTTTAAGACAAAAGTCTTACATGTGTCCCGAGCCGAGAACATGCAGGCAAATTCCTTAGCTCAACTCGGTTCCAGCCCAGGGACGGATGCCATTGCGGATGTCACTGTCACACAACTGTCTGCCCCGTCACTTGGCGCAAAGAAGATATATGCAATTGAAACCGACGAGCAGACCTGGATGACCCCAATCATTAAGTATTTAGAAAAAGGAGTTCAACCTGAAAATAAAGCTGAAGCCAGAACACTACGAACCCAAGCGGCTCGTTTCACAATAGTGGACGGCGTCCTATACAAATGAGGATACTCCGTCCCACTTCTTTGGTGCCTTTCCGAGACAGATGCGGATTATGCACTTCGAGAGGTTCACGAGGGAATATGCAGAAACCACGCCGGGGGCCAGACATTAGCCTATAAATTAATACGGCGAGGATACTACTGGCCATCCCTAAGAAAGGATGCAACCGATCTCGTCAAGAGATGCGAGAAGTGCCAAAGATTCGCGCCGCAGGTCAGATATCATCCTGAGCAACTTAACTCCATATTTAGCCCATGGCCGTTTGCCAAATGGGGAATGGACCTTATCGGACCACTCCCCACTAGCAAAGGGGGCGTCAAATATGCCATTGTGGCGGTGGATTATTTCACAAAATGGGCCGAGGCGGAGCCTCTGGCAAAAATAGATGGGGAAAAGATTGTGAGTTTTGTATGGAAATCCATTATTTATAGATTCGGGATACCGCATTCGATTGTTACAGACAATGGGAAACAATTCGATAACCCGAGGTTTCGAAATTTTTGTGAAGGTTTCCACATTAAAAACCACTTCTCGACTCCATACCATCCCAGTCGAATGCACAAGTTGAGGCCGTTAATAAAATACTTAAGCATACCTTGAAGGCGACATTGGAAGAGTCTAAAGGTAATTGGCCGGAGGAATTACTCGATGTACTGTGGTCATACAGAACGACGCATAGAGCGGCCACTAGAGAAACACCTTTTTATTTGGCTTATGGAACCGAGGCGGTGATTCCTGTTGAGATTGGAACCCCTACCTTCAGAATTGCAAATTTTTCCGAAGACGGCAATGAGGCTGCGCTCCGAGCCGAGCTAGATCTGCTTGAGAAAAAAGGTATAGTGCTGAGATGAAAAATGTCATGTATAAACAAAGGAGTGAGAGGTACTACAATTCAAAAGTAAAAGAAAGGAGATTTCAGGTCGGCGATCTTGTGTTGAAAAAGATAACGAGTGTTGAACCCAGTCCATTGAAGCCAACCTGGGAGGGCCCATTTCGGGTCAGCAACGTCTTATCTGGTGGGGCGTACGAGCTAGAATATTTGAGTGGAGAAAAATTTATGCATCCATGGAATGTATCATACCTGAAAAGGTACTATCAATAAAGATCTTGGTTTATGATCCAGATAGGATTCCAGGGAATTATCCTTTCATCTGATATTCTGTGAGCTCTCTAAAGGGAGACGAATAGGATTCCAGGGAATTATCCTTTCATCTGATATTCTGTGAGCTCTCTAAAGGGAGACGAAATTCTTACTCACCTCGGCTACGTGCCGAGGACAGTAAAAATCGCCTCCGCTGAAGAAGCTGAATGCCAAAAAGTCATCTCGGGTACGTCCTTTGCACGCTGAAAAAAAGGGCAACTCGCCCACAAGGCGGATCTATCCTTAAAAACAAAGACTTGGTTACGCACCAAGCACAAAACAAAGACTTGGTTAAGCACCGAGCACAAAACGAAGACTTGGTTACGCACCAAGCACAAAACAAAGACTCGATGTACACACCGAGCACAAAACAAAGACTTGGTTACGCACTAAGCACAAAACAAAGACTCGGTGTACACACCGAGCACAAAATGAAGACTTGGTTTATACACCAAGTACCAAATACAAAATAAAGATCAGGTTCATATACCGAGTACGAGAGTCAATTAAAGTGGGTAAAGTCCCTTATTCAGGAGCACTGCGAACCGAGCCCCATACTCGGGAGTATAAAAGGAAAAAGAAGACATGCAACAATCTTACAGGTGAGAGAAAGAAAAGTTCATTTCTACTACAAAATTATTTACACCGGGGGGGGGGGGCGAAGCCCATTACATTCTAAGGCACGAAACCAAGTAATCTACCTACGAAATCACAAAAAAGTTTATAAATGAAAAAGGGGCAAACAAAGACCAAAACTAAAGACGGAGGCGGAATTTCAACAAAGACCACCGAGGCAACTTCTTCTGCGTCCGGGAGGAGGTGAGCCCTGAACATTGGGGGCCTCGGCAAAGTTCGGACGGAGAGCATCGAGATCAGCCTCCAAAAGGGCCAAATCTTCTTCAAGGTGAGCAACAAATGATCCGCTTAACTAAATCAAGAATTTCATTGAGGTGGTCGCGTGGCAGCAGTTAACATAAATGCATACTCCTCGAGTCCTTATAAGCTTCAACGGCCTGTGCGAGCTTCCTCAACTTGCCGATGAGTAGCCTCTTCGGCCTCTCTCTTTGCACACATCGGCTAGACGCCTCTCCATTTCCTCGGTCAGAGGCAACGACAAAGACGCCTAAACGGCAACCTTAGCCCTAAGCTCCTATTCAGCCCTGCGGGCCTGATCTCGCTCTGCCTCAGCCTTCGCAGCAGCTTCTTTCTCATAGTTGGCCCGAGATGTAGCTTCATCTGCCTGGGTCTTTAATGATTCTTGTGCCCCTTGAAGGGTAGCATAGGCCTCCTGCAGGTCGCCATGCCGCCTTTCTAGATCGGCGTATTTTTTCTCCAGCTCGCGAGTTCCCCCAATTGCATGCCATAGGAGCCCCAAGATCCGCCCAGACATTCCCATGGCGTACTGAATTTGTTCCTCAAAGCTAGTCTCCGAGCAGAATTGCTCGATGCCTTTTGTCCAGGCACAAGCTGGGACACTCATTGCGGCCCGACCCGCCTCCGGTAAAACTCTTGACTGCTCCTCCGTCGGCGTGGTGCATCGGACAAACTCCACAAACCATTGAGGGTGTAGTCCGATCATTACCTCGCAGTATTCGTCTCTCACCCAATTTGGAGGGATGAAGTGACCTTCCCGGTTGAGGTCATCCGAGAAAGTTCACGGACCTCCCCCTTCTGGGGCCTGTTCAGTATACTCCGGCACCGTCTGACCAACTCCTTCAGTCTGCCCGGGCTCTTCGATCACAATCCCTCCTCTTCTCCTTTGAAGGGGAGGTTCCACTTCCTCAAGCACTCCATCGGCGGGACGTTTGCCGACCCGGATATCTGCTCTCCGAGCTGCCTCCGCATCTGCGGGTTGGTCAGCAGTCGCCCGAGTCCGACGCGCGGCCGTGTTCCTCACGCTGCAAAGGCGTGCACGCAAATCCAAGCCACGCCCTATAAAAAGCAACCACCGTTAAAAGGTAAAAAAAAATGAAAAACATTTCGAAAGGAAGAGTGTAAGAAATACTATGTTTACCTCGAACGGCAGCCGCACTCGGCGGCTCTGGAGTCCGCGTTTGCCCAATGGGCACAGACGATCTGCCCACGGGACTGGCCAATGCAGGAGATGGCGCAGCTCGCTCGGTTCGAGACGGCTGCCCCGGAGAGTGGGGCCGTACTTCATCTCCAGGAGTTTTCTGCTGAGGCTCTCTCCCATCCTTCCCCTCCCGCTCTGCCGCCTCGTCCCGAGCCGCCCCCTCGGCCTCGAGGTCGGCGGGCAGAGCAGGCCTCAAGCCAGCTGCGGCCAAGTTGGCCTCAGTGGCCAATCTCTCAATCCGCCTGTCCCTGATGCCCCGGGCCTGGATGTTTTCCAGCCTTCGAATAAATGTGGCCGACAGAGGCCCCTTTGATGCCCGGTTCTCTATAAAGGTAAAAAGACGAAAAAAGAAGCAAAGTCAATCACAAAAGGAAACAATAAACAACAAAAGCAGAGAAAGGAGAAAAGATAGACTTACTGTAACTAAAAACAAAATTTGATGGAGGATGAAGAACAGTTTCCCTTGCTCCATCATCCACGCGAGCTTGCCACTCGCCGCTCACCCAGAGCTACTTATCTTTCCACTCCTTCAAAGATGAAGGGAGACCTTCCACTAGGCCGTCCGGATACCCCAGTCGGGTCTGTACGTAATACCACCCGGATGGCTGACCCCGAGATGAAGGAGTCACTCGCCAGATAAAGAGCTCGTTCATCTCTTTGAATTTGGGGCGAGGATATTTTTCTAGGTGGAACATCACCAGGAGGCCGATGATCCTACCCCAAGAAATAGGGTGCACCTGGGTCGGATGCATACCCCATTTGGAAAACCACCGCGTGAGGAAAGCCGGCAGTGGAAATCGCAACCCATATAGGAGGTTGGCGGCAAATATGGCCAAGCAATCTGTTGGTGGGTACTGAGGAACCTCTGTGCCATCCGGTACCCTAAAATTGATGCCACTTGGAATACGATACCACCGCTGGAGCTCTTCCACCTCCCGGATCATCAGCATGCTAGGGATATCGTTTATATCACACGGCGTCCACTGAGGCTCGACACGAAGGCACGGCCTCCTCCTTGCCGGCCGTCGCCATTATGATGGCCCACGGGCACTTGAGGCCTCTCCGGCCTCGAATCTCCGGAGGGTTCGTTTACCCGCTCCACGTTATCACGCTCCGGCTCCGATGGGTCCATATTCTCTTCCTCCCGCCGATACGCTTAAGATCAAGATCGGCACTCGATCCTTCGTCGGAACTCTCGTGCCAGTCCGGGCTGATACACCGTTCCTTCTCTAAAAACGGTCACTGGCGTCGGATCAAAAATAGTATGCGTCCGCTCTAAAGACGTTCCACCTCGAGAAGATATCTGAATGATGCTTGGACTATAAGACGGAGATGGACGTGCTGGTGAGAAATAAACAGAAGGTTCAGATGGGGGATCTTCGATTTCAACCTCTACGCTATAACTACGACTCCTACTATCCTCAAAAGAAGACATTTTATAGGTAAAAGGAGAATATTTCAAAAACATACCTAAGTTTGAAGTCTCTGAACTTTGGAAGCCGACCCGAAATTTCTGCTCGGTTTCAATCAGTCTACTCAAAGGATAATGGATGCGAAAGTGAATAATGGAGGGAAAAAGGGGAATTTATAGATGGAGTTCCCTCGATAAACGAAATGTTTATTCGAAAAGACGCGTCTTTTCAACCTCAAAAGCCATCGAAAATGTTAGAAAACATCACATCCCCACGACCGCTGACAGAACCGATATGCCTTTTCAATTCCTGCACAAGCGTGGTCCAACCACAAGTTGCCACGTGTCTGTCATTATGGCACCACAATTAATGCGCCGCTACAGGCATTAATCACTACGCGACAGATGTGAGGAATGAACAAAACCTTTGAGAATTCCGTTTCCCCATTAAATGTTTATCATTAGCATTAAAGTTTAACTCCGACTTCAGAAATTCTTCTCTCGGAATTAAACTTGGGGACCTTTGATGACGCCCGAGCCGAGCTGGAAGAAATTAATCCACGCCATCAGCCTAGCACACATCCGAGTGGAGGGCTACAGTGTGACGTCGATAACGGTCTTGTGGTGACACGTCATGAATTAGGCTCGCCCGCTACCGAGCCCAACCACAGCATGACTGCCGAGCCCCGACCTCCGAGCCCAAATTTCGGCGGGAAACGCATGCGCGACAGATTCATAAAAATAACCATTTGCCCATACTTACCCATGCTTAGTGCTTATTGGTATCAGAAACTGCCACATGTCAGAAAGTTATAGAGAGGAGTCACCAAGTGGCAAGAGTTGGCTGACATGCACGATTAGAGAGGGACATGTGTCCTTTTTTAATTATGTTACTGATTAGTGATTGATTAGTGCAAAGATAACTGTTGAAAACCCACTTACTCGAGGGGTATAAAGATCCTCATTTTAAGAGGAAAAGAGAGAGAAAAATACAGAGAAAAAAGACCTGTAAACGTGAGATTGTAAGAAAGACCGACCCCAATAATTCGGCTCGACATTACGCAAAAAAGGCAGAATTAGCCATAAATAAACGCGTATTATGCATACTTATATTTCCACGTGTTAAATTTCTTATATATTTTGTTTGTTGACCAAAACGCACGTCAACATCAGGAGCAAGCAATAAGTTTTTCAGCATTGATAGTATGAACTTTCACCATCTTGTTGATGGTGATCCCGATCCCAACTTTTCTAGCAATGTATTTTTGTTGCAACTTACCTGTTGGTCAATGTTAAATGTCTAATTATTTGGAAAATGACGATGTTTTTCTATTGAAAACGTGTTTTAATACAGTTCAATATATTCACTGTAGTCTGACTGCCGTTAGGCGTTTCCATTCAAAATATGGTCAATTGGGTGATGCTTTTCCTATTTAATAATTCATCTTTTCCTGGTGGTAAAAATATAGATGTAAGAATAAACAAAAGAAATGATCTAGCCACTTTTACTAAGTGAATTTCTAATCATTTGGAAAGATTATTACAGGGACAATGTTTTAACATATATGTAATTTCTTAGTATAGAGTAGTCTTGGTGAGTTCCTCATTTACTTCAATTGGCACAGTGTAATCTGCATTATAAAAAATCAGTGTTAAAAGAAACAATTAAGAGGTATAGAGTGAAAAATAAAATTTTAAAAACATCAATACTTCTAAAAGAATCAATTTGTTTATTCATTTTTAAATGTTGGTTTTGTATTCATTTAGTATTCATATATAACTAAATAAATATATATAAAGAATAAAGAATAACTATTTTGACTCATAATTTAGCTTTTAATTACTCAATTATATATCAATAAAAACTTGCAGTTAAAATAAATTATCTTTCATCGTATGTTATATTACATTAGGTTTATCGTGTTCTATTTTGTTCGAAATTTCTTGTTAATAATTAATCATTTGGATTTTCTTTGAATCTAATTTGAGTGGGAGTATTTTTCCAACTCATTGTGTTATAAGTACGAGCCCCACTCTAAAAGTTTCTAGGAGTTAACTTCCATGATATGAATATTATGAATACCTCAAGTACTAAAAGGGGTCAACCTCACTTTACCCCCTTCCCTTATACTCTCATTCAATATCACTCTACCCCTTGTACTTTTAATTGTATCACTTTACCCCTTGTATTATCAATTTGTATCACTTTACCCCCTTATACAATTAAAAATATATCATTTAATCCTCTTATTCATTTATTAAATGACCAAACTGTCCCCATTATTATTTTAATTTAACAATGGCCGCATCAAAATTCAAATACATGTAATTTTTTTTGGAAAATTTATTTGCTGTTTATTGAATTTTGGAAAACTTATTTGCTATTTATTAAAATTAATATAGTTCATATTAAATAACTATATTGTAGGTTATTTACTGTAAACTAATATATTCATACTTTTTCATAATAAATCCAAAAATGATGTATTATATTGTAAAATAAGATTTTGTATTAAAGAAAGTAACAACTAAATGACTATTTTTGTCTTTCTATTTAATATAGTTTGTATTATGATAATTCAACCAATAATTGAAAAATTACTAATCATATTTCACATCTTTAATCAAAATGAATTATATATATTATATAATTTTAAGTTTGTGAAGAATAATAAATCAAAAATATAAATGTATTAGCTAATAGAAATATCCTATTACATATTAATTTGATAGGGACTATATTAAAATTAAATAGTTAGAAACTAAATACAAAATATAAAATAGATTTAATATTAAGCATTAATAAATCAAGTAGTGAAAGTTAATTTAGAAAATAAGTACAAATTAATATTAAAAAATGCCTTTTTTAAATGATTTTGTTATTTTAATTAAATTAGGTAAGGATTAAATGGTCATTGTTTTGAGTATATGTGTATAAAATAATATTCTAAATGCATAAGAGGGTAAAGTGATACTAATTAAGAGTATAAGAGGATAAAATGATACAATTGAAAGTACAAGTGGTAAAGTGATATTTAAGGAGAGTATATAGGGTAAAGTGAGATTTACCCTACTAAAAGTTAGACGACATTTTTGTACTAAAAGTTACCATATGCAGTTGATAATGTGTCGACATTTCCCGCATCTAAGAACGGAATAGGTGTAAGTGTGATTATTTAATTAAATGACCTTACCATCGAACTTAAGAAATAAGACTTACTTCCACATTTTGTACCCCTTGGAAGTGGTTTACCACAATGATATGCAACATACTCCACTTCTCTGCCACTATATATTCGTTCATCGACGAATTTCTTGCAAAATAGTGCAATGTCAGTCTTACAAGCATAGTGGCAACATATTTTAGTTGGTGTACGATAATAACGGTCTAAATTATTTATATGATACGAACAATATACGATGAAATTGACAATGCCCCAACAACGACATGGTCCAACAATGAGCGATGGAGGTTGTTGGCCCAAGACGGTGTCGATCATCATAATTGTAACTCCGCTTGTCAAAATAGTTACTAGCACAACATAATGGATACGAGATATCACCATTTTCTATGTATGTGTCTATGTTTTGTGTATGGGTGGGAATATTTATGTATTGTAAGAGGTATACTCAAGATTTTGTATGGAAAAATGAATTTATAGGCAATATTAAAGTTGTCTATCCTGAAATAGATTAGATAATCTAATATATAGAAGTGGATAGTTTCATGATATGCCGCATTGAAGTCAAAAACACTATTACAAAACTTCTCTTTTTACATCTAGCACTTTTTACATCGGTTTTACACCAGATGTAGAATCCAGCAATGTAGAAAATGTGACTTTTCTACATCAGTTTTAGAACCGATGTAGAAAATTCATTCTACATCAGTTGCAGTTTTAACCGATGTAGAATAATATCGACAAAGGATGAATAACGCAAAATTAACATCGATTGAAAACGCAACTGATGTAGAACATAACATTTTACATCGGTTAAATTGGTAACCAATGTAAAAAGTTTCATTTCTACATCGGTTCATTTAAACAATCGATCTAGAAAGTATAACAATCTACATCGTTTCCACAAAACCGTTGTAATTTATTCTTAAGACTTACATCGGTTGCTACAACAACCGATGTAAAATCTTTTTTCCCCATGATTTTTATAGCCAACAACATTGTTTTCTATATATTTACAATCTTTAAAACAATACGCCATCCTAGCGCAACAACAACAATTAAACTGAAATACCATATACCAAGAATACAACAAACTGCAACATTAAGTCGATCATTTAATAATAAAACGGATCATCCTGTTCTACATTACAATATATAAAATCCTTTGCCTAGTCCAAAAAAGATCAACATTATAAGAACCATCAACAATATAAGAAGCATAATACAATATAATACTCCACTTAATATAATACAAAAGTTTTGAACTAACTTCACGAACTAGTCGCCTCTCCTCGCAGGAGACAAAACCCAACTGCCTTTGTTATATTCTGAGACTTACACAACAAAAATTATGTGTATTCACCTGAAAAATAACAAAGAAACTTACATCATAAGAAATTCAAGGAAAGTTACTAAAATTGTCATGAAACACACATACACACAAGGTTGTTGTTTTGTTGCCTTGTTTGAGATGCAATACTACATTTGCACTAAGAAAAAGAATGTGAAAGACTTTGTTCAATATGCACATTTCCATTAATTGAAATTAATCATGGCTAGCCAAAATGTAAAAATGATAAAAATTAATTACTAGTAACTATGAGGCTTTCTCCAGGAGCAAGGATACCTTCAGGGGGTCGCATATAACAACTCTTTGGTGCAGTAGTTTGAAACGAAAGACAGAAAACAAAACCATTAAGCCACTATACCAAGCATCACTTATTTAGGTGACACATAATGATGGCATCGATAGCATTTAATTTGATTCTTCCCCAATATCAGTACTCTGAATATCAAAATGATCAGACAAAATCAAAATATTATAATAAAATTTGCAGACTTAACAGAAATATCCCTAAGTTCAAACAATCTTCGAGTCACTCGGAAAATCCTTTTGTGTAACGGGAGACTTTCAAGAATGTTGTCGCCATTAACGGAGTTTAGGGCTATGCCAAAATTAAATATCACCCCCAGCAACGAACGACCCTAATATGACCAATCTCACCTTCAAATCATATTCTCTTCTAAACAGAACTCTTGATCTGGGCCTTGAATGAAGCATATATGACTAAACTAAGAAAAAAAAGAACATAGTAAGTAAATACTGCTCTATGTAACAAACCTTGCCCGTACACACATTCTTATATAACCAATAAACATACACATCAAGACATAATTAGCCACAATCTTTGAGTACCCAAAATCGCAGATTTTCGGGCGTGGGCAGGGCTTCCATCAAGAAGAGTATTCTGCTTCAAGTCAGGATGCCATATTTGTCGCAGATGAAATAGTAATTAAAAAAAACATAGCTACTACGAGCAAGATACACATGATTCACAAAACCATGTAAAGTCAAATATTTCCTATATGGGCCAATACACAAATTAAGTTTCTCTTACCATGGTCCTCACATAAATCACAATGCCATGGCCCTGTAGTGCTTTTAACACTACGATAGCAGTACAAGGGAACTGAAACCTGTGATCCAAAAAATAAACGTGGAAAAAAGAACACCAAAAATGTGTGTGTAATAATCATGCAGAAGTTTCATTAACAGAACTTCGAAAACAAGCAAACAATAATTTAGAAGAACGTAAGGGCAAAAAATCTTGCAACTCGAACAGACTAAAATTGGATTCAAAAATGTCTCGGAGAAAATTAATAATTATTAAAGTAATACAAAGAAAGGGCTTGGATACCTGACAATCTATTTCGTAAGTCGGAAACCCATCAACAACGGGTCCCGAGTACTGACCCAACCCGAATTCGCTCTTATTCTACACCGGCATGACTCCATCAGAGGAATACTGCTGCTGATTATCAGTAGTGATATGGTGCGGTTTCTGCTCTCCGGATATCAGATACGGATCCATCTCACTAAATAAATACTCTGCAAATTTGTATTCGGGTGACCCCGATTCCTCATCCAGTTTACTATTCGGGTTGTGGAGGAGCCACAAAGCAGCCTCGGCCTTCTTCTCGGAGAACTCCTCAGTGGCGGCGGAGGATTTCGCGGCAGAAACAGCATCGTAGAAGAGGACGATGGGGATGCGCTCGTGGCAGCGGGCGAGGGGATTGGCCAAGTGTATGTCACGGTCGCATGTGGCGCAGAGGGCGGCTGCGTCGGCTTTGCAGGTGATGGTGGCTGGGGCCTGCTCGGGTCTATAGGTGAGACAAAGAGATGGAGAGAGGGAAACAAGAGACGCAAAGAAATGAAAATATTTTGTGGTAAAAAAGACTTCTACGCCAGTTGTTAATTGAACCAATGTGAATAAAATTTATTTACATTAGATCAAAACAAACGATGTAGAAAATGAAAAATTAGACATTTTACATCGGATTCTTATAAAATCGATGTAGGAATCCCTTAAAAAATACAATTCTGCCACATGTTTTTTTCTAACATCGGTTACTTTATAACCGATGTAAAAACGTGATGTTAAATCCATATTTTGTAGTATCTAGTGACTTTTTGTTGGTTCGTTCTTAATGTTTCGAACTCTATTCTAAATTTATTTATTTTTTTTTGAAAAAAACACTATTCTAATTTTAGCTCTTCTTGTTTTGAAGAAGTGAAAACTGAAAAACTTTTTGTGATGAAAGCTATTTGAAAAATAGTCTCACGAGGCAAGACAAGTACTACTGCGCTTGCTTATGATATTTTGTTGGTAAAATTTTTAGCGAGATAAAATATTCAGTGGTTTTTTTTGTTAGTTATTTCCATCAAACCAAAATGTTTTTTAGCAATCTTTTTCAAACACATCTTTTTTAGCTATTTTGCGGTATGAAAAACACAATTTGCCCTTGAGTCAATTTATCTGCACAAAGACACACATCCCTATAACTTGGCATCGAGTTATAGTAACTTGGCATCGAGTTATTGTAACTGGATATCAAGTTACTATAACTCGACATCGAGTTCTCGCACTTATTATAACCCAGATATTTTGTTTTTCTATAAAAAAACTTTGAATTCACATAACTTTTGCGTTTTAAATCCGTTTTGCATGTATAATATGTTAAAATTAATCCTCTTTTCGATGTCTATTATTAAACACCCATATTGCATATTTAAAAACGAAAAATTCAGATTCAATTTTTTAAAAAAGCTTGAAAGAAAGAGTAAGAGTGATGTGAACCGCAGCAACGACTGTGCATAGGACTCAACAAAAATATGTTGTGAACCCAAGACCTTCACTAGTTCGGTTAATTTGGTGGAAACCTCGACCCGTTGCTTAGCAAAGCAAGAACCTCGGTATGCGAAGACGCCACAAGCAATTATAGATTATTGCCTGATAAGTCGATAATTGCAACAAGAACGTAAAAAGCACTTGGAGACACACTCTATTTGAGAGTAAAAGATTAATTGTATTGATAACTAATGAAAAACAATAAGTGTTCACCCTTATAAGGGATCCAAACCCTAATCTTACTAGAAAATAACTTAAACCGAAAAAGGAAACCCAAAAACTGGAAAAAAAACACGAAAATACCAAAAACGCGGGTTCTGACACAGCCGTGTCGTGGGACACGGCCAGGTCGTGTTCCTCTCTGGAGTCAGAACAAACACCTGTCAAAAACAACACGGCCGTGTTGCTTGACACGGCCAGGCCGTGTTGCCAAGCACGACCGTGTCCGTGAGCACGACCAGGCCGTGTCGCCCTGCGCACGCCCTGTTTTGACCCCCCGTTCATCCCGAACTCAAAATAACCACTTAAGACGCGGCCATGAAGGTTTACTTGGCCTCTAAACATCAAAACAACTCCCAAATAATGAAAATTACAACTACCTAAGATATACGGACACAAGACACTAATGAGACTTGATTACAATGTCTTCAAGACACAAAGTGACTCGTATCCTCGACATCCTTTATCTTGCTCAGTCTGGGGTGGACCCGAGAATGTCGATGACGCCAATCAACTGGACCACCCGAACATCTTCCTCTGTCGGTAATGCACTCTCGGTCTCCTTTTGCACGACTTGGATCAACACATTGAGCGCATCCTTAAACTTCCTTGCTCGAGCCCTTGTTATCAGACCAACTGGCACCGTTACTGGATCCTTCGTCTATGGATTCTCATCATTCCCCTCCTCTTGAGAAGGATTTGTCCTCAAATCCGAATTGACATCAAAAGGACTAAGATCAGCAACATTGAAAGAAGCACTAACACCATAGTCGCCCGGCAAGTCAATCTTGTACGCATTATCATTGATTCACTCAAGCACTTGAAACGATCCATCCCCCCGAGACTGTAGCTTGGACTCTTGGTGTGCCAGGAAACGTTCGGGTCGCTTGTGTACCCAAACCCAATCACCCGGTTCGAACACCATCTTCTTTTGATTCTTGTTAGCCTGCGCCGTGTACTGCTCTGTTCGCCATTCGATGTTGAGCCTTGCTTTCTCATGTAACTGTTTCACAAAATCAGCTTTCTTCTGTCTATCTAAGTTAACATGCTCAAAAACAGGTAAAGGTGATAAATCCAATGGGGTTAGCGGATTAAAACCATAAACGAGTTCAAATGGTGAAAACTTTGATGCAGAATGCACAGCACGATTATAAGCAAACTCAACATGCGGTAAACACTCTTCCCAAGTTTTAATGTTCTTTTTAAATAAGCATTTAGCAATGTGGACAAAGTTCTATTGACTACCTCCGTTTGACCGTCTGTTTGGGGGTGACATGTAGTAGAAAATAACAATTTAGTTCCCAATTTCCCCCACAAGGTCTTCTAAAAGTAACTTAAGAACTTAGAATCCCTATCCGACACAATGGTTTTGGGCATACCATGCAACCTTACAACCTCTTTAAAGAACAAATCGGCAATCAAAGACGCATTATCAGTTTTATGACATGGAATAAAATGTGCCATATTTGAAAAATGATATACGACAACAAATATGAAATCGGACCCATGTTTAGTTCTCGGAAGCCCTAAAACAAAGTCCATGGAAATATCAACCCAAGATGCCGTCGGAATAGGTAGGGGCGTGTACAATCCCTGATTTTGGACCCAGGATTTAGCTTGCCTACAAGTAACACATCTACTACAAATACGCTCAACATCTCGCTTCATATATGGCCAATAGAAATGCTCTTGTAAGACTGCTAAAGTTTTGGCTACCCCAAAATGTCCCATAAGACCCCCACCATGCGATTCTCTCACTAGTTAGTCTCTTAAAGAACATTTAGGAATGCACAACTTATCCTCCCGAAATAGAAAACCATCCTGCTTATAAAATTTACACTCTGCCCCCTTTTCGCACGCAACAAATGACTCGAAAAAATCAAGATCATGCAAGTACAACTCTTTAAGATGTTCAAAACCAAGGATTTTAGCATCTAAAGTAGAGATAAGAGTTTACCTTCGAGATAGTGCATCTGCTAGAATATTAGCTTTACCTTGATTATACCGGATGATGTGTGGAAACGTCTCGATGAACTCGAGACACATTGCATGTCGCTTGTTCAACTTTTGCTGCCCCTTGAGATATTTTAGGGACTCATGATCGGTGTGGATTATGAACTGCTTCAGGCCACAAATAGTGCTGCCACGTTTTCAAGGCCCGGACCAAAGCATACAACTCCTTGTCATACGCCGGATAGGTCAAGGCCGCCCCACTTAGGTTTTTGCTGAAGAACACAATCGGCTGCCCTTCTTGCATAAGTACGGCGCCGATCCCAACCCCCGATGCGTCACACTCAATCTCAAAGACCTTGGTCAAATCCGGTAATGCTAGCAAAGGCGCATGTGTTAGCCTTTCATTCAACATCTCAAATGCCTTGTTTTGGGGCTCGCCCCACTGAAACGCAACACTCTTTTTAATAGTTTCCGTCAATGGTGATGCGATGATGCTAAAGTCTCGCACAAACCTCCGACAAAAGCTTGCAAGGCCATGAAAACTACGCACTTGACTGGCCAACGTAGGTTTAGGCCAGTCCTGGATAGCCTTTATTTTTTCCTCGTCCATTGTAATCCCCTTCGAGCTAACCACAAACCCCAAGAATATCAACTGCTCAGAACAAAATGTGCACTTCTTGACGTTTGCATATAACTGCTCCTTTCTCAACACTTCTAAAATGGCTCGCAAGTGATCCAAATGTTCGCCCAATGATTTACTATAAATGAGAATATCATCAAAGTAAACCACGACAAACTTACCAATAAAAGCCCTCAAAATGTTGTTCATAAGTCTCATGAACGTGCTAGGTGCGTGGTAGCCCAAATGACATGACTAACCACTCATACAAACCATGCTTAGTCTTAAATGTCGCGTTCCATTCACCCCATTCTCGCATCCGAATCTGATGATACCCGCTTCTCAAGTCTATCTTGGAGAAAATGCTAGATCCATGAAACTCATCTAACATATCATCCAATCGAGGTATGGGATGTCGGTATTTGATAATGACGTTGTTAATAGCCAGACAATCCACACACATCCTCCAAGACCCATCTTTCTTTGGAATAAGTAGCATCGGAACCGCACACGGACTCATGCTTTCCCAGACGAGTTTCTTTCTTAGCAACTCATCAACCTATCGCTGCAATTCTTTAGTTTCCTCCGTATTAGTCCTGTATGCTGGTCGGTTAGGTAGTGATGCCCCCGGAATGAAGTCAATCTGATGCTCAATTCCCCGAATAGGTGGTAATCCATCTGGCATCTCGTCTGGAAACACATCCTTGAATTCCTGCAATAAAGACAAGATAGAACTAGGCAAATCGGGGTTAAGACTGCCAGTAGATAAATAAGCGCCCTTGTAAACCAAGAGTATCATCGAACAACCACTCGGGGTGGCTTTCCTAAGGTCACTCATTTTTTCCATCAAATTTATTTTTCCCTCGTTTCTTACCTCATGGTCGTTTTTCCCCCCTTTTGTTTTTCGGCCCTCTCAAAAATATTGCTCTCCTTTTTCCCGGTTATCTCTCGCACCCCACTTCTACCCTTAACCAGACCCTCACTCTTGTTTTCTCTCAAGCTCTCCTTTTTCTCGGCTTTATTTTGATTTTTATGCTCAGTAGCCGAACTCTCTTTTTCTTTTACCTCTCCCACTCTCGATTTTACTTGATCCTCATAAATTTCTTTTGGAGTTAAAGGAAGAAGTACAAAACGCTTTTGATTATGAACAAGAGTATACTGGTTGGTGTAGCCGTCATGTTGAACCCTCCTATCAAACTGCCACGACCTACCCAACAGGATGTGCCCCACCTGCATCGGCACCACATCGCACAACACCTCATCCTTATATCCCCCTATTTGAAATGCTACCTTCGCCTGCCTACTTACCTGCATCTCCCCACAGTCGCTCAACCACTGCAACTTATAAGGTTGTGGGTGTCTTATCATCGGAATTCCTAACCTATCCACCATCTTTGCACTTGCTACATTAGTGCAACTCCCACCATCTATGATGACACTACATACCTTTCCATTGACAAAACACCTATATGAAAGATGTTTTCTCGCTGGACTCCCTCATCTGACTTAGGCTAAATACTCAGCACCCTCCAAGACACCAAGGATAATGCCTCCCCCTTCGCCACCTCTAACACCTCCGGAATATTCTCCAACTTCGGCATATCACTATAATCGTGCTCTCTCTCACTCTCCGACTCCATTTCCCCATTCTCACGTAACACCAACACCCTCTTATTTGGACATTGACTAGCTATATGTCCAAGCCCATGACATTTAAAACATTTAATATCCCTCGTTCGAGCAGTAGAAAGTTCAATTTTACCTGTGGGTTTAGGCTCGGTCGCCCTCCCCCTTGGGTCCACTCCCTTCGAACTCTGCTCCTCCTTTTTGTTGGTGTTTGACTTCCATGAATTGGACTTAGAGCTCAGTGCTTGCCGGTTGAACCCCCTCCTCTTGAGGTGCTGCTCAACTTTCACCGCCATGTGCACCATGTTAGTCCAAGTGGCTACGATAATCTAGAGGGGGGGTGAATAGATTATGCCGATTTTTCGCAAATCACCCTCTTTTTCGAAACAACAAGTAAATGACAAGAGTGTAAATGCGGAAATTAAACAACACTCGTTGATTTAAAGAGGTTCAACCCACCTAGGGCCTAATCTTCTACCACCCCAGTATCTCCGGGATGGATTTCAAAAAGAAAAAAAGATTTTATTAATTTACCAAAAATTAATACAACACCTTGAGGATTACCACAACCCTCTTTCACCACCTTGAGGATTACCACAACCCTCTTACAACACCTTTGAAGATTACCAAGAAACTAGGCAATCGCCTAAAAATTGACATGATCCGGAAGTACTTTTCCGATCATCAATATTTCCCGCATAATCCGAATCACTATAACCTTTAAGAGAAAATTTTCATTATTTGGATAAAATAAACCATATTGAATGGTGCCTTTTAAATATCGAAAAATCCTTTTAACGGCACTCATATGAGATTCTTTGGGATTGCTTTGAAAACGAGCACATAGGCATACGGCATGAAGAATGTCCGGTCTACTAGCGGTTAAATAAAGTAAACTACCAATCATACCTCGATACTTTGATTCATCCACGGACTTGCCTTTCTCATCTTTGTCAATTTTGACATTTGTTGCCATGGGAGTAGAGACGGTTCTTCCTTCTTCAATGCCGAACTTTTTCAAAAGTTCTTTTGTATACATAGATTGTGAAATGTAAATACCTTCTTGACATTGCTTAATTTGGAGTCCAAGAAAGAAGTTGAGCTCCCCCATAATGCTCATTTCAAATTCTCCTTGCATCAACTTAGAGAATTTCTTGCACAAAGAATCATTAGTAGCACCAAAGATGATATCATCAACATAAATTTGCACAAGTAAACAATCTTGCCCTTTTTCGAAAACAAATAGTGTTGTATCAACTTTACCTCTTATAAAACCATTTTGTAAAAGAAAAGAACTAAGTCTATCATACCATGCACGGGGTGCCTATTTTAAACCATACAAGGCCTTTTTAAGTTTATAAACATCATTAGGCCTAGAAAAATTTTCAAACCCCGGAGGTTGTTTTACATAGACTTCTTCTTGAATAATACCATTTAAGAAAGCGGATTTAACATCCATTTGGTAAAGTTTGAAACTTTTAAAACAAGAATAGGCAAGTAAAATACGAATATCTTCTAAACGTGCTACGGGTGCAAAAGTTTCATCATAGTCAATACCTTCTTCTTGACAATACCCTTGAGATACTAACCTTGCCTTATTTCGAACAATATTGCCTTGATCATCAAGTTTATTCCGGAATACCCATTTTGTACCAATAATGGTTTGAGAAGGAGGATAAGGTACCAATTCCCATACATCATTTCTTTCAAATTGATTCAACTCCTCTTGCATCTCTAAGAACCAATCCTCATCCTCAATAGCCTCTTTAGCATTTTTAGGCTCTTTTTGAGAAATAAGAGCTTTCTCGGCAAATTTTCTCCGAGTCATCACTTTGTCAAGGGGATCACCAATAATAAGATCTTTTGGGTGATCTCCTTAAATTTCAATGCAACGGAAGATCCGAGATATCACCTCTATCTTCTTGAGGACCATTTGAAGTGGACGGTTGATCATTTGATGTAGACGGTTGATCATCAATTTGAACAATTTGTTCAATAATATCTTCTTCATCACTTTCATCATTAGGAATTCTTTCAACTCCCGAAGCTTCATTGAATTTAACATGGATGAATTCTTCAACAACTCCACTAGTCTTATTGTAAACCCGATATGCTTTGCTTTTTGTTGAATATCCCATAAATATCCCTTCATCAGCCTTAGGATCAAGTTTGTCCAATTGATCCTTGGTATTCAAAATAAAGCATTTACAACCAAATATCTTGAAATAACTAATATTTGGAGTTCTACCTTTCCAAAGCTCATATGGAGTTTTATTCATTTTAGGACGAATATAAACTCGATTAATGACATAGCAAGTGGTACTTACGGCTTCGGCCGAAAAATATTTTGGAAGTGAAAATTCATTGAGCATGGTCCGACTCATTTCTTGTAATGTCCGGTTTTTCCGTTCGGCTACTCCATTTTGTTGAGGTGTCCTTGGAGCCGAGAAATTATGAGCATATCCTTGGTTTCACAAAATACTCTAAATTCACCGTCAAATTCTCCACCTCGATCGCTTCGAATAGACTTGATAGTGTCTTCCTTTTCATTCTCAATAAGTCTACACAACTTAACAAACTCATTAACGACATCGCTTTTATTGGTAAGAAAAAGAGCCCAAGTATATCTAGAAAAATCATCGACGATAACAAAAGTGTAATGTTTTCCACTTAGACTAGCCGTACCAATATCCCCATACAAATCAAGGTGAAGCTTTGTAGGGGTTTGGTTGTGGAAATTTCGTTTTTGGGCTTGAAACTACTTTTAACTAATTTGTTCTTTTGACAAGTGTCACATAAGCCAAGATTTTCAAAATTCAATTTGGGTAGTCCTTTCACATGTTGGTTTTTGTAAATATTTTTCAAATTCTTGTATCCAACATGTCCAAGTCGCCTATGCCATAAACTAGTTAAATCATTATTGGCGACTAAACAAGAAACATTTTGACTAACCAAATCACTTGTACAAATTTTGTAAAGATTGCCTTTTCTATTTGCTTCACAAATAATTACACCATTTTTAAGTATAAAACATTTTTCTTTATTAAAGGAAACATCATATTTTGAATCACAAAGTTGGCTAACACTTATCAAATTAAACTTAAGCCCTTCAACTAAAAGAACATTACTAAGAGAGAAAGAAGAGTTACCAATTTCTCCATTTCCAAGAATTTTTCCTTTGCCATTGCCGAACATGACCATACCCTCTTCTTGGAGCTTGATGTTGGTAAAAAGTTCTCTCCTCCCGATATGGCGTGAACATCCGCTGTCCACGAGCCATTTTGAATCTTCCATTGTTGTTATAGCCCCTATTACCTACAAAAGAATTTCTTTTAGTACCCTTATAATTTTGGGGTCCATGGGGTTAGTTTTGAGACTTTTGGGTCTCCAAACAGGTCTTGAGCTATTTCTCAATTTGCAATTATTAGCATAATGTCCAACTTTGCCACAATAAAAACAAGTAGGAGTATTATAATTATTAGCACGTAAAAAGTCGGACCTTGGTTATTTTTCTAAAAACACTTTGAAATGGCTTATAACCAAGTCCCGATTTGGAATGCTCACCTCTTTGTGCATCTAAAATTTTTGTGACTTTATATGTGCTTATGTTGAAACGATGCACATCATTTTTTAAACATTCAATATCTTTTGTTTCTTTTCTTTCAAGAGAATGAACTCTAGTAAGAGTAAGAGCATGAGCTTTGTCTAGAGATTCATAAGAGGTGAATAATTTTTCTTTTTCAACCTTAAGCTCCTTATGCTCCTTTTTCAAATTTTTGTATTTAACAATTAAATTTTGAAACTCAATTTGCAATTCATCAAAATCACATTGCAGGTCATCAACTATGGAGGAAGTAGAGGAATTAGAGTGTACCTCATTGATTTCATCATCTAAGGCCATGAGACCGTGTTCGGTTTCTCCTTCCTCATCGTTTGTTTCGAGTAGTTCATCCCATGTTTTGATTTCCGCATTTAGAGCCTTCTTTTTTGTAAAAGGCTTCCTTTTCTTTTGCTCCTCTTCATCGAGCTTTGGGCAATCGGCAATGAAGTGCCCGGGTTTTCCGCATTTAAAGCAAGCATTATCTCTTGGTTTTCTTGCTTTATTTTTTTTCACAAATTTTGCAAATTTTCGAACAAGTGCGGCCGTTTCCTCATCATCATCATCATTATCATAGTATGCATTATTAGAGGAAGAAGCAAGACCTTTAGGAATAATTTGCATACCCGATTGATTTGTGGATGGTTTGGAATTTTTCCTCTCCTTGATATAGACTTCATAGATGAGTAGATTTCCAATAAGCTCATCAAACTTGAGTGTCTCAAGATTTTGTGCCTCCGTGATTGCCGTTACTTTTTCGGACCATGAGCCGGGAAGTGCATTCAATAGCTTGGTCACCTTGTCTTCTTCAGAGATGACTTTGCCGAGGGCCACAAGAGGATTGACAATATTGTCAAGCCTTTCCACCATCTTGGAGATGCTTTCGCCATCATACATGTTAAAGTTTTCGAAGTCTTTAACAAGCATGGTTTTTCTTGCTTGCTTGACTTTCTTAGTCCCTTCATAGATTGTCTCCAATTTTTCCCAAACCTCATGTGCTGACCTTATGCCTCTTATGCGATTGTACTCGGTGGTGGTAAGAGAACAATGCAAAATATTTAAGGCCTTACCGTTTAGAGAGAAAGCCTTTTTGTCGTTTTCATCAAACTCCTTGAAAGGTTTAGGAGTCAAGGTGCCATCCTCCGATTTCTTTGTTGGTTGATCAACTCCTTCAATGACCACATTCCAAATGTCGAACCCGCACCCTTGTAGGAAGCACTCCATACGGTCTTTCCAAAATGCGTAGTTGTTGGTGTCGAATAGTGGTGGCTTATTGGTGGAGGCGCCGGTGGTGAGATGAGCATCATTTGTAGCCATGGATCTTTCCTCTTTACTCGGAACGAGCTAGCCAAAGAGTTTGGCTCTGATACCACTTGTTAGTCCAAGTGGCTACGATAATCTAGAGGGGGGGTGAATAGATTATGCCGATTTTTCGCAAATCACCCTCTTTTTCGAAACAACAAGTAAATGACGAGTGTAAATGCGGAAATTAAACAACACTCGTTGATTTAAAGAGGTTCAACCCACCTAGGGCCTAATCCTCTACCACCCCAGTATCTCCGGGATGGATTTCAAAAAGAAAAAAAGATTTTATTAATTTACCAAAAATTAATACAACACCTTGAGGATTAACACAACCCTCTTTCACCACCTTGAGGATTACCACAACCCTCTTACAACACCATTGAAGATTACCACAACCTTCAAACACCTATCACCTAGATCACCGAAGTGTATTCTTACCACAAGAATACTCACAAGGATGTCTTGTGTTGAATGATGACCAAAATCAAGATTACAACTCAATAAACAATATGAGTACAAGTGTAATCAAGAATTGAAAGCTTAGACCTCAAATTTGTGCAAGTGAAAGTGCTTAGGCTAATACAACAAGATATAGAAGTGTTTGCTTTGTTTGCTCTTTTTGCTTGTATTGAGTGTTGTATCTTGTTGCTTGAATGAAGCCTCTATTTATAGGAGAGGACTTGGCTTTCATTTCCAGACATTGGCTCCTCCTTGGGGAGTGATTTGCTTTGCGAAAGAAACCATTTAAAATGATCAATATAGTCTGTTAGAAATCAATCCCACAAAATAGGAAAAGCTATCTCAAAACGCAACGGATAGTTTCTTTGATAAACAAGGGTTCGACCCGGTCGCGAGAGATAAGATTGAAATTGAATTCTGCGAATTTTTACACAGG
Source organism: Rehmannia glutinosa (assembly GCA_016081115.2). NCBI lineage: Eukaryota > Viridiplantae > Streptophyta > Magnoliopsida > Lamiales > Orobanchaceae > Rehmannia > Rehmannia glutinosa. Next base: position 422,635 of record JABTTQ020001487.1, on the reverse strand, counting down.
GGGGGACCGGTCGGAGGGGGTGCGACCGGCCGCCTTTAGCATGACCGGTTGCCCTTGAAGAATTTACGAAACAGAGAAGTCCGGAAAAAAATCCAACTCCCAGTGCACAGTCGCCCGCGGCCGGCCGATCGACCGCACCGCCGCCCACCGTCGACCGGCGCCCCCTATTTTTCTTACGCCCCATTTTCTGTTTCTCACTCAACTCAGTGCGGGTGCCCTATAGGGCGACCGGTCGAGCTGAAACAAATGTGTTGTCCAATTTTTTATTGAAAATAAACTTCAAGAAATACTCCGAAAAATAGTAAAAACATTTTAAGTTGATCGGAAGTATTTAGACAACATTTAGGGACATAGTTTTGGTTTAAAAACCCATTTGAACAAAATCGAACATAATCATCAAAATCATGATAAAAACATTTATCTAACACACCATCTCCTCAAGATCGACACAGTGATGTAGGTCAACGGCATCCGCAATGGGAGTATTCAAACCCGCGATGAACCTGGCCATAGTCACCTCTGGGTCCTCATCGATATTTGCCCTTGCCATAAGCATATCCATCTCCTTGTGGTAATCCTCCACACTCTTCGACCCCTAAGTCAACCTTTGCAACCTCTGATAGACGCCCCTATAATAGTGGTTTGGTACGAAACGATGCCGCATAAGACTCCTCATCTCCTCCCATGTGGAAACGGGCCGCTCTCTACTTCTCCTCCTTGAGACCATTAACAGATCCCACCACACAATTGCATAATCCGAGAATTCGGTTGATACCAACTTCACCTTTTTCAACTCAGAATAATTTGGCAATCGGAAACATTCTCGATTTTCCTCTCCTAATCCAAATAGGCGTCCGAATAACTTTTTCCCTGGAACGAGGGGATTTGCATTTTGATGTTACTCAAATTGCTATCCTCACGTCCCCGATCACCCCTATTTCCGCGCCGACCTATACCCAGATTGTAATTTTGCTCCCTTTCGGAATCAAAATCATCAATCTCATCTGCCCACTTCTATAACTCGAACCTCCTCGGCCTCCGCACCCTAGTATCAGGCTCCTCGATTCTCGGCGCCTCTCTGGGATCCCTGTATGTCTCAAACATTATTTTTTTAACCATGTTTGCTATCGCCTCCATATCCAGCTTGTTACCCAAATCTGCTGTTTGTCGATTTTCGTCGGTCATGTTTAAATCACTCCCTCACGTGTATACACTCGTGTATCACTCAATTCACAATCCCCAAGTACCCACACTTGTCACGATTATAAATCAATCAGACAGTCACAAGTACGCTTCAACACACCAAGAAAATTACCAAGCCAATCAACGGATCGTAATAAGATGAAATTGAATACTAGGGTTTAAATTTTTGAATTTTCCAGAATTTTTGTTTTTTTGCATGCGGTTTATGATTCTTTACCCGCTGGTTTTTTTGTGCAATTCTTTTTTTTTGTACCCTTCAAGAACTAGGGTTTATGAGAAATTCTGGAAAATAACAAAAATTAAAGAACAAGGATAGACTTAACCTTGCTAGATGGCTCTGATTACCAACTGATATGAACCGCAGCAACGACTGTGCAAACGACCCAACAACAATATGTTGTGAACCCAAGACCTTCAGTAATTCGGTTAATTTGGTGGAAACCTCGACCCATTGCTTAGCAAAGCAAGAACATCGATATGCGAAAACGCCACAAGCAATTATGGATTATTGCCTGATAAGTCGATAATTGCAACAAGAACGTAAATCTTGAAGCACTTGGAGAAACACTAAATTTTGAGAGTAAAAGATTAATTGTATTGATAACTAATGAAAAACAATAAGTGTTCACCCTTATAAGGGATCCAAACCCTAATCTTACTAGGAAACAACATAAATCGAAAAAGAAAACCCAGAAACTGAAAACAAAATACGAAAATACCAAAAACGCGGGTTCCGACACGTCCGTGTCGTGGGACACTGCCAGGCCGTGTTCCTCTCTGGAGTCGGAACAAACACCCGTCAAAAACAACACGGCCGTGTTGCTTGACACGGCCAGGCCGTGTCGCCCTGCTCACGCCCTGTTTCGACCCCCTGTTCATCCCGAACTCGAAATAACCACTTAAGACGCGGTCCTGAAGGTTTACTTGGCCTCTAAACATCAAAACAACACCAAAATAATGAAATTACAACTAACTAAGATATACGGACACAAGACACTAATGAAACTTGATTACAATGTCTTCAAGACAAAAACTGACTCGTTGTTAGGAATTTTATTGTTTAGATTTTGATGAATGCCATGTAAAACTTAGCATAGAAAGTTGGCACCCCAATTCTTGTTGTATAATGTATTGTAATGAATAGAGCTGGCCAAGCTGAGTTAAGTCAGCTACGCCCTAACATCCAAGAAGACAATCAAGATCGAAAGGAAAACTCTGCTGCGAGACAATGAGTATGGCAAAGAGGAGTAGACGGAACTCTGTTGAAGAAGCGGTGAGATACGGTGAGTGGAGCATCGGTCAAGTCAACTCAAGAAAAGCCAAGTCTCAAGTTGAATTGACAAAGAGTCATCCAATGATTGGAAGGCGACTCTAAGTCACTTGGGAAAGCAAGGAAATGCGATCAAGTCGAGATAATCAGAAAAGAACCGTTGCAAAATCAAGAGATTTACTTAAACAAGTAATATCTCCATACCACCTTTCTTGGAGTGCTCGGTCCCGGAAGCGTGCAAAAGGAATGAACCAATGGGAAGCACTACACCATGTCGAACTCGAAAGGTGAAAGAACAATTCATACGAGGAAACGGCAATTCCAAGAATCGCAACAAGACAAGCCACGACGATTGCAAGTGACTTTCAAAAATTAAGCCTATCTCTTCAATGGGCAAATTTTTGAAAGTACACTATAAAAGGCCGAGGAGTTTGTTTGAGAAAAAGTGATGCATGAAAGACACATACGTGAGATATACAAGCACATTAGAAAAATTGAAACAATCTCAATCCTCAAGCCTACATTCGAAGTACATCAATCCAACACTCACCGTGAAGGAAAGAGAACTTCAATCGGTTGAAGAGGAAACTTTTGAAAACAAGGGGTCTACTTTCCGGGAAGGATTGTAGAAAGGTTCAAGGTTGAACCAAGTCTTAAGCTTTTGGAGGGCTTCGTGATCAAATCCAAAGAGCTTGAGCAAGTGAGTCAGTAGTAACAAAGCAAAATGCCCTGTGAAGAAGGCGAGTCGTCGAGCCCACCGAGTGATCAAGGCGTCTCGGCCCGAGTCCCTAAGGATCAAGTCGGCCGTTGTGATCAAGACTTGTATCCGGACTCATACCACTTTGTAAACCGATCATTACTTAGTGAATTCCTCCGGGAGTTGGAGAAGAGAGGAGTAGAAGAATTACCCCATCTTGAACCTCTATAAAAACTTTCTTTGTGTCATTTACATTTCAAAGATTTAAATTCATGCACTTTTAATCGCTTATATCTGTGATAAATTTGCTATCCATTTGATAATTTATAAGTACTAAATCAAGCTCTAAAATCTTGCTTAATCAAACTTAAGGGTGTTAAGTCTTCCAATAAAATAAAACCGCATTGAGTTAAATCGTAGCCAACAAATGAGTTACTCCATCAACAGCTCAGTGAGTCTGTTGAGAGATTAACTCTACTTGAGTGACTAATTCGATTGTCCATCAAGGACACAGCTGTGTAGAATTAACTCTGTAGATTTAAAAGGACTAAATCGAACATTTGGTAAGGTTTATTCAACCCCCCTTCTAAACCTTACACTTACACCCCTTGGGACCTACAAGTGGTATCGGAGCGGTTGGTTCATTGAACCCTCCGCACTTTGGTTCTTGAACTAGATCTCCAAACTTTTCAAAGTCTGCTTTAGTACTTAAACTTTCAAAACTCTTCTTTATCACCAAAAGTTATTATCATGGAAGCAAATTTGACATGCATCCCTATGTTCACTATTGAAGAATTTGATGATTGGAAAATTCGTATGCGAGGCTCATCTATCAAAGATTACATGATGAGATGTGGATAGTGATAGAAGATGGGCCTCTGCAAATCTTAAAGGTAAACACAAATTTGTCTGAAGAGTTGCGGTGAAGGAAGAAGAAGATCTTTGCTCCCAAACCACCATGGTTGAAAAACCAAGAACTGAGTGGACAAATGATGACAGAAAAAGATACAACCTGGACAATGTAGCCAAGGACATCCTCTACAAAACCTTGGACAAAGCCATGTTCAATAAAGTCAAATCCTGCAAAACGGCTAAAGAAATGCGGACAAGTTGACATTGATTTGTGAAGGCTCGGAGCAAATCAAAGAAAACAAATTATCGATGGGTATTTGTCTGAAGTTTGAGAATTTCAAATGATCTCGGGAGAGAACCTCGATCAATTAGACACTCGGTTCACGTAAATCACAAATGAGTTCTACACTTGGAAAGGAATATACACGAAAGAAATGTGTATGAAGATCCTAAAAAGTCTTCCACTGAATGCGAAATGAAGGTCATGGCACTGAGACATTCCATGGACCTATCAAAGACATCCAACCATGAACTATTCTCGGACCTCAAAGCCTACGAGTTTGAGTGAGAAGAAGAAAAGACCAGGAAGAGACAGTTGTACCCAAAACAATTTGCTCTAATTGTTAAAGATGGGAAGAGAGTGAGGTCAAAAAGTAATTGACCCATAAGAAATAGCCCGATGGTTAAAAGATTTAACAAGTTCTTTAACAAGAACTACAAGAGAGGAAAGGGTGAATCTTCCGGAAGACACTCGGCTCCCTCCAAATCAAGGGAAGACAGGCAAACCAAAAGAACAGACCATCAAAAAGTTGAGTATCAAAGGGTGACAACTCAAGAATGGAAAGAGTCGATCAAAAGGCTGAATATCTATGTTGGAATCTGTAGACAACCAGGTCACTATGCCATTGATCGCTCATATATCCTGTAGTCAACAAGTACGAGGATGAAGAAGAAAGAAAGGTCTTGAGAGAAAGAAGACAAGAAAAAAAAAGGGCAATGATGGCTGCAGAGATCTGCTTTGACAAACCAAGTCAAGAGAGACAATGATTCAGAGAGCAAAGAAGCCGACTACTCAAGTGACTACGAAGAAGAAGCCTTGATCGCTTGATGGCCAAAGAACAAGATCAAGAAGATGAGGTACAATCTAACTCAACAAACTCGGACACTAGTGACAGTGATGGCTGTGACACACACACTTCATCACCTCTTGATCTTTATGATTCATTAGGCAAAATGATGAAAGATTTTGAACACATTAAATCCTCACACACACTATTGAATGAGGAAAACAACCTACTCAAAAGTCAAAACTCAAAGTGACTAAGGAGCCGAGGACTCTAAGTCAAATAGTGTTGAAAATGAAAGTTTAAAGGCTGAAAATGCTAAATTAGTAGCAGAAATTGCTGCTATAGAAAAAGAGGGAGAATGACCTCAAGAATGTTATTGCCTCATTCACTAAGGCATCTAAATCATTGGATGATCTTATTATGAGTCAAAGAGAATGTGGAGACAAGACAAAGCTTAGGATTTAATTCCTCTGTGCCATGTCAAAAACCTCAAGAGTAATTTTGGAAAAAGGATCTTCAAGTCATGAAGAGTCCGAAAAATCCTAAACTCTAAATGTTACACACATTCACTCCAAAGCACAATACTAAGCAAACGGCCTTGGTTACAAAGGAAAAGGAAAACAACCGATTGAGTGTCTTTGAAAGGGCAATGAGAAGAGATTCACCGAGTCCTCAAAGAAACTCCTAACGAAAAAATACTCAGTAAAAAGGAAGCGAGCTACCAAAAATCCCGAGAAAATCCATAAAAGAAATACATATGATGGGAATGGTAGAAAATATCCAAGCCAAGCCGATTGGAATAATGTGAACTATCGATATACTTATGGAATATAAGCCCAAATGGCAAAGGCCTAGAACTCGGAAAGGCCATTCCAAAAGTATAAGAGCTTTCATCAACACACATATGCACCTAGGCACTACACTCAAAAACACCACAATTACCCAAGGAAGGCAATTGCTAAAACACATATGCGGGGCATACGGACAAAAGAGACAAATTGTATGAACCTAGAATCCCCAAGCAATTTGCCAGGATTAATTATGATTATGGCACCGATAGATGGCAACCTCTTAGAGTCAAATCATTTGGCTATAGGTTGGTTGGATCATCTTACAATTCTAACCCCTCGGACCTGCACAAGTATGGGTACCTAAAACTTAATTTCCTTGATTGCGGTTCAAGGAAGTGAGTGCCAAGGAACCTGGTACATGGATAGTGGTCATTCCGGACATATGACAGAAATAAGAGAAATCTGTCAAAATTCAAGGAAGTCAAAGGAGCAAAAGTCATATTTGGAGGAAATGAAGCTCCTGGTGAAATAAGAGGCATTGGATCCATCAAGAGGAATGGATTAGAAATCACAGATGTTGCATATGTTGAAGGACTCAACTTCAACTTACCGAGTATCGATCGGCTACTGTGACAAGGGCTACAATGTTGGATTCAACATGGGTATATGCCAAATCAAGGATATTGAATCAAATGAAGTTGTCTTTGCAAGGATGTAGACGAGAAGAATATGTATGTAGTGGATTGGTCAACTGCAACACCAAAGACTGTCTACTAGCAAAGAGCACAAATTGAATCAAGTTGGTTGTGGCACAAAAAAAGTCGAGTCACCAATTTCAAAACAATTAACAAGGTGGCAAGAAGTCATCTTGTAGAAGGACTTCAAAACTCGATTATACAAGAAGGAGAGTATATGTGATGCATGTCGGAAGGAAAACAAATCAAGTCGTCATTCAAAGAAAAGACATGCCCATCCTCAACAAGAATATTGCATCGCTTCATATGGATCTATTTGGTCCATGGAACCAGCCAACATAAGTGGAAAGAAATACACCTTGGTGGTAGTAGATGACTACTCAAGATATACATGGACAATATTCATGTGCAAGAAGAAAGAAACTCTACAAAAACTACCACGGTGATGAAGAGGATTCAAAATGAGAAGAGTCAAACCATTATCAAAATAAGATCGGATAGAGGAACCGAGTTTGTCAATGGAATAATAACTCGATGTTGTATTGAGAATGGTATTGGTCATGAACTATCAATGACAAGAACTCCACAGAATGGAGTTGCGAGAAAGAAGAAAGCAGAACCCTCAAAGAAGAAAGAAGGACCATGTTAGGTGACGGGGTTACCAAAAAGATTTTGGGTGAAGCAATCAACACGACTTGCTACACTCAAAACAGATGTATGATAAATAGACAAATGACAAAGACTCCCTATGAGATCGGATTTGGAAGAAAACCAAATGTTGCATATTTGAGAATATTTGGATGTAAATGCTTCATCCACAACAATGGCAAAGACAACCTAAAGGCTTTTGATGCTAAAGGCGATGAGGTATCTTCTTAGGATACTCAACAAAGCAAAGCCTACTGAGAATACTCAACAAAAGAACTATGGTTCTTGAGGAATCCATTCATGTAGTATTCGATGAGCCAAATGTAAATGGAGAAGACATTGAAGAGTCACCGATAAAATGAATCATCCAATCATACGAAAGAGTCCCTATCTTTGGTCAAGCCGGAATTATCAATTGAGAAGAAGATGAGATAGTTTGAATCTCAAAAGCGGTGGAAAATTTGCGGCTAAGTAACCACGAGAGAGTGACCCACGTCTTAACACAAATTTGCAAGTCGATCAATCCAGCTAACTTACTCCAACATGACGTAAGATGGCCGAGAGACCATCCACGAGAACTTGTCATTGGAGATATAAGAGAAGGTGTCAAGACAAGATCCAGAACTCAACAAGAAGCTATGTTCACATGCTTCATTTCGCAAATAGAGCCCAAAGATGTGTCACAAGCATTGGACGACACACATTGGATTCAAGCTATGCAAGAAGAGTGAATCGGTTTGAGAGAAATAAAGTATGGGAATTAGTGCAAAGACCCATACATCAAAATGTTATTGGAACCAAATGGGTATTCAGAAATAAGATGAACGAGGAAGGCTCCGTGGTAAGAAACAAAGCAAGACTAGTAGCCAAAGGATATTGCCAAGAAGAAGGGATAGATTTTGATGAAACATTTGCCCCTATAGCAAGATTGGAAGCTATAAGAATGTTTCTAGCCTATGCAGACTCACAAGAATTTCATTGTATATCGGATGGATGTAAAAGTGCATTCCTAAACGGTTTATTGGAAGAAGAAGTATATGTTGAACAACCTCCGAGGATTTGAGCGAAGACTCTTGGAGACAAGGTATACAAACTCAAGAAAGCCCTGTATGGATTGAAACACCACCCCGAGCATGGTATGACACCTGTCACAATTCCTAATCGAAAATGGATTCACGAAAGGAAAAGTAGATAGAACACTTTTCTAATTCAAGACAAGAAGAGTATCTTTGCTTGTTCAAATATATGTGGATGACATCATTTTTGGATCCACTAACAAAGAGTCATGTGAAAAATTCTCAAACCTCATGCAAAGTAAATTTGAAATGAGCATGATGGGAGAGCGACATTCTTCCTTGGACTCCAAGTGAAACAATGAAGGATGGAACCTTCATAAGTCAAACAAAATACACCGAGACTTAATGAAGAAATTTGGTATGGAGGAGAAGTCTTACGTAAAAATACCAATGAACACATCGATCAAAATGGACATGGATGCGGATGGCAAGCATGTGGATCAAACAAGATCTGAGCACTTATTGGATCAACGCTCTATCTCACGGCAAGCGGGCGGACATCACCTTTGTTGTAGGTGTATGTGCAAGATTTCAATCTGCTCCAAAAGAGAGCCATATGACAATGGCTAAGAAAATATTGAGATACTTGAAAGGAAGCCAAGAAGTAGGCCTATGGTATCGAAAGGAAGGTGGATTCAAGCTAATTGGCTATTGATTCTCGACTATCTTTGGATGCGAGTGGACATGAAGAGCACTTCGGCACATGTCAAATGCTAGGAAACAGACTAATTTCTGGTTTAGCAAGAAGCAAAACTCAATAGCCACCTCTACAAATGAGGCGGAATACATAGGCTGCGGGCAAACACAGTGCTCAAGTCCTATGGATGAGACAACAAAATGAGAGACTATGAAGTTGAAGAAAAAGAAATTCCAATCATGTGTGATAACAAGATTTGAAGAATCACTCAAAATCTGCATGAGTATTGATGTCGATATCACTTCATAAGAGATCATGTTGAAAAGAAGGACATTATCTTGGAATATATCTCAACGACAAACAAAGAATCTTCACAAAACCATTATGTGAGTCAAGATTTGAAGAACTCAAACATGAGTTGAAAAAGAGCTGAGAAACGAAAGAATCAAAGAAAAGAAATGGAACGGAAAGAAGGTGAAAAAGAGTTAAAACAAAAATCAGGCGATAAATCGGTATGTCGGAAAGTCAACTATAGAATCACGAGGATAGAGTCACTAGAGAAATGTGAGTTAAATCGGCTAAGAGATAAGTTTGAATAACTTATGAGCAAAGTGACAAAAACGTGAGTCGTTTTGACTTAGCGGGAATGTTTTAAGGAACACGTCGACATAATGATGATGTGTACGGACATAAAGCCGCACACCAAGCTTATGATTGGATATAAATGCTTTGCCGCATTAAATACGAGGCGTGAAATGCTCAATAGGCGTGCAAAATCCAAGCCGTTGATTTCGATCACAATTCAAAACCGTCTGCACGTCCTTTCATAAACCATATTTAAACCATTTTCGTCCGTTTCTCTCTCACACTTCTAAAACTGTTCATCTCTTTCTCTCAAAAGTAAAGGCAAAATACTCTCGAAACCCTATCAACCTTCAAATCAATTTAAGTTTTTCTTTGAAATAATTCTGAGAAATGGCACCAACTTATGACTTTACCAAGTTAGGAAAGCAAATCCACACCTTCGCGAAATGGTGAAGCGAGGGTCCGACGACACCCTGGTGAAGAAAATCGGCCCCAGGAAGTTGGAAACGTCCCCATTAAAACCGTTTCTAACGCTAGAATATCCGATGACCTATGTGGAGGAGGTCGCACAATTCTACGTGAATGCTTTGAGATTCACGATGAAGGAATCAAGTCATCTGCTCACGGGAAGCGGTGACTATCACCGCCAGATTTGGCGGAATATTGCTCACTACCCGGCCAGGAAGGAGCAACCGAGATTAAGGAAGGCGATGTAAACTTGGTGACGCATGGAAAAGAGATAGCCAAGTCCGACCTTGCTTTGATAAAATTATATACACAAAAACAAGGGAGGCTGGCTTTGAAGGAGGATTATCACAAATTGTTGAACATAGTTGCCAAATGTATCGACATCAAATTTGGCGACTTTGACCAATCAAAAGGCAAAGCTTGATTGTGATGGCCGCAATCATCGAAGAAAAGAAGATAAACCGGGCTGAGTTTTTCTACGCCGGACTCTGCGAGCGTGGGGAACAAGTCCTTCAAAGAAGATGGCACATTTGGAGGATCCACGGGATATGGCCAGTGATTGGCGGCTATTGGAGGTGAAAGGAGTCCCTCTTAGACATGGGAAGGCTTTCCATGTTAACAAGAGGATGTTCGAGAAAACCTCTCGGTGCACTGAAGAGAGCTTACGCCAAGAGAGCGACACCGGTGAGGGGAATCGGTGACCAAGATACATCCGCTTCCTCTCTCGGCCCGAAGAAGAAAGGCGCCTGCGGTAATGCCAAGAAGATCACGCCCCTGCGGACAAAGAAAACCAAACATGCTCCTGCCCCTGCAGCAGAGTCACTGCCCCGCCCAAGGCCGTGTCACCCTGCGCAGGCAGTGATCGAGAAGGACTCACAAATACCTTCTCCGATCGTCAAAAGGAGGAGAAGCCCGACAAGCTGGACGACCCGCTCCTCGAAACAAACACCAAGACACCGGCCCCGGCCGCCCAAGACTCGAGGACACCGCCTCGAACCCGAAAAATTCCCCTGGTACAAACCAGGAGACGAAGAAGACTTCGTCAAGCGGTCCGAACAGGAGAAACCAAATGAGTCCGTTACTCACTAGCACAAATACGGAGACTACTTTGGAAGTAGAGTCTCCGGATGTTGTTGATGAAACGACCAAGTCTCTTTGAAGGCGATCGATGAGGTAACCCGAAGACACAATCTGTAGCTCACACATTGAAGCACAAGAAGAACCAGCCCGGCGGATAGTGATGTAATGATCCTATCTCCACCTTACCCGGACATCCAAAATCGTCTGCGTGAGTGGAGAAAATGGAAGTTGAGCAAGTCAAGGAACAGTTCCAACGGCTTTGAGTTCATAGAAGAGGAAGAGGAACCGCTAAATTTCCTTGGATTAACTCTTGTGCTCCCGCTCGGATGAAGACAAGCGCATAGACATTCTGCGGATCTACAAGGACAAGGAGAGAGAAAACCGAGCTGAAGAAGCCGAAGAACTTGAGAAGGCAAGCATATGTCCTATCTCGGCACCACCCGAAACACACACATCCTCTCCTTGATGTCTTCTCCGAAAGTGACGAGGAACCGAGAGAATCTTTCTTTGCCGCGAAAGAGTTGCGGATGCAACAAGCATTGCACGAATCAAGAATCCTTCACGAGCAAAGACTAATGGAGGGACCAGGAGAGTCCTCGAACACGGCTTTCGAAATCGATCCAATGGGAGTGGTTCAGCAAATAGCCACGATGTTGTTGCTACCACTTCCCACTCACTCGGAAGAAGGCAATAAGGAGATGGCGATGAAACGGGATAATGGGGACCCCGATCGAGCCAACCCCTATTGAAGGTGTGCTACCACCTTTGCCCCAACGGCCGAGCAATCAATCGAAACAGTAGAGTCCGGAGACGAGTGACCCCATTCCAAGTCACTCACCGGTGGTGCGCCCGGTGAGGGGAAACTCCCTCCACGGCAAGGTCGGAGGATCTTTGCGAAGACTCCACAAAGAATCAAGGAGGCGAAGAAGAGAAATTACAATCACAAGAAAAACGACAAGTTGCCATCAACGAAGCTCGGGCGATTGAGATCTGTCTCGGTTGAGGTGCCAACTCGCTCACGAAGGCTAATGACGATGCTGATGCGATCGAGGCACTGAAGAACGACCACTGGGATTTAACACTGCAGGCGATGAAAGTGCAATCCATGGGGTTGAGACTCCAATGGATGCCACCGTAGAAGACCTAAGGCAGTGACACCGAAAGGGAGGACCAAGGCCTCGCAGCCAGCAAAGACCTTTGGAGGTAATGAAGGCCCACGGGAGGTTGAGACTTCCCGGGGTAAAGAAGGCTGAAGTAGAGAACATCCCTCCTACTATCATCGACCCATCGAGAAGGAGATCGCGCACTTCATGATTCCCGGGACAACCACGATGTCACTTTTCTCGGGATCGGAAGGCGAAGAAGAAGAAGCGAGTCAACCCCATGACAAATCCAAAAGACTCACCGCGGATGTTCCAGGCACGAGCAAGTCGATCCCAAGACTACTCGTCAAACTTTTAACTTTGATGATGAGCCACCACTAGAAATCTCATCATCGTCCGATGACGCTGGCGATAAGGCCGAGGACAAGTCTCTGAAATGGAAAAATCAGTGAGACCAACGAAGTTTAAGGCATAATGAGGCTCGAAGTTTCTGCCGGGTCTACTTCACAACCAAACCAATGAACCGAGACCACTCGCCCGGCTCCTCAAGGCTGCAGCGGGATCGATTCCCAAAAGGACTTCACGCGCACCGCTCATCATCGAACAGATCCCGGTTGGCGGTGATGAATCTTTTGTAGAATCATTCCCTTTCTCACCGGAGATACGAGCTTCACGAAGAGTCGAAACGAACAAGCACGCTATTACAAACCAGCTCTGTTCTTCCATCGAGACACCATTGTTCCGGAAATTATGACTTGATGTTGTATGGCCATCACCGCACCTGAAGAATCACCAAGCTCGAGAAGTGTTCAAAGCACTCTTTCTTTGAGGTTGAAAGGATGGAGAGGCATCGAGGCCTCTTTGGATATGCGATTGGACAACGAGATGCCACCCTTACGGTGACTTAAGAGGCATAACATTCGAATAAGGAATGGTGGCAACAAAGAAACAATGCGTGTGGAATTGAGATACTTGGACAATTGTTCAACAAGTCTGCTGTGTGGAGAGTGAAAATGCGATCTGAAAAACGGGCGAGGAACACATTGAGCATATGCATGAAGCTCACACTTTGCCGAGATCAAGGCTGCTGCGTGAGCGAAAATGCAAATGATATACTGGCGTTTGGAAGAACACATGACAAGAAAATTCAGCCTTCTCATGGTGAGATGAAGCGATTTCGTGAGAATCCAACGCTACTTGTTCTAAATTCCGTCTTTGCATACAACGCAGCCAGGACTTGAAGTAAATTCAACCATCGAAGACTCGACTTCATGCTTGCCAAGATGTTCCCTAGGGTTCCTCTATCCTTTGATGATGCCAAAAAGGGGAAGAGGAATACCTTAAAGCGACAAAATCTGAAGGCCCGAAAAAAGAAAGGAAGCGGTGAGAAGGAAAATCAGGTGAGGAAGTCTTGAAATGAAAGAAAGGAAAACTTGTTGAGGGGAAGGATCGCGATGTAACATTGATGATTGCACAAACCCCCAACAAGGTCCTCCACACCGTGACATTATAAGCGAGAAACTCCCGTGACTCTGCCACTCCAACACTGCTTTGTATCTATGGGCCGAAAGAGAAAAGCAATTGAAGCGGGGATGAAGGAAGTGGAAGGAAGAATGGATGCCAGGGTGATGAACATCTTGAAAGAACATGGAGGCATTCCGGTGAAGAGAGAGACACGTATGCCATTTCGGATGTCGAGATAGAGCCACGATCGGTTGACGAATTCAAAATGCTCGAATCAAGGATATTTTGCAAATATGTCCATGGCTCAAGCTTGGGACTTATCTTGGGAAAAGGGTCTCACGCTATGTGAAGAAGGCCGACGGCGGAGACTTCCGATCACTCTGCTTTGGTCACTCTGCTATTCACTCACCGGGAAGAAGAAGACCCCGATGCGTGCGCCCGGGAGGTAGAGGAAGAAGCGATGAGTGGAGGAAGAAGTTTGACTCCTGGCCTCTGCCCAAGAATATTGAATACGTAGATCCGGGAAAGAAAGGAGGGATCTCTTGGGCTGGGCTTGACCAAGTGGCAAATTTAAAAGTGGCTAAAACTAACGCCGAGTACGCAAAAAGATTAGAAGAAGAAAACAAGAGACAAACTCGGCTATGGCGGGAGAGACGGAAAGATTAAGAAAAGATGAAGGCTGCCAGGAAGGCATATGAAAAGAAAAAGAAGGCGGTGACGACAAGAAGAAGAGAAGAAGAGAAGAAGATCTTGAACAAGATGAAAGAAGGAGACAATGAAGGAGATGAAGTGTTGTTGTCCAACCAACCGTGTATTTTATATGTAAATACATACAATGTAAGTCTTACGTAATAAAGCTATAAATTTTCTATCTTTTTGTGAAGACAATTATATACTCGATACACCTTGTAAATTGTGTTAAGTACAAGAATGATATGATCAATAAAAAGATTGATTCTGCGCATACATTCTATGTCAATACACTATCTGTATGTATCTTTGTTATTTGCATCTTTGTATGGTTTAAGTTTTGGCATCATCAAAAAGGGGGAAATTGTTAGGAATTTTATTGTTTAGATTTTGATGAATGCCATGTAAAACTTAGAATAGAAAGTTGGCACCCCAATTCTTGTTGTATAATGTATTGTATGAATAGAGTGGCCAAGGCCGAGTTAAGTCGGCCTACGCCTAACATCCAAGAAGACAATCAAGATCGGAAGGAAAACTCTGTGCGAGGCAATGAGTATGGCAAAGAAGGAGTAGACGGGAACTCTGTGAAGAAGCGGTGAGATACGGTGAGTGGAGCATCGGTCAAGTCAACTCAAGAAAAGCCAAGTCTCAAGTTGAATTGACGAAAGAGTCATCCAATGATTGGAAGTGACTCTAAGTCACCTGGGAAAGCAAGGAAATGCGGTCAAGTCGAGATAATCGTAAAAAACCGTTGCCGAGAAATCAAGAGATTTACTTAAACAAGTAATATCTCCATACCACCTTTCTTGGAGTGCTCGGTCCCGAAGCGTGCAAAAGGAATGAACCAATGGGAAGCACTACACCGTGTCGAACTACGAAAAGGTGAAAGAACAATTCATACGAGGAAACGGCAATTCCAAGAAGCGCAACAAGACAAGCCAACGACGCAAAGTGACTTTCAAAAATTAAGCTATCTCTTTCAACGGGCAAATTTTTGAAAGTTCACTATAAAAGGCCGAGGAGTTTGTTTGAGAAGAAGTGATGCATGAAAGACACATACGTGAGATATACAAGCACATTAGAAAAACTGAAACAATCTCAATCCTCAAGCTACATTCGAAGTACATCAATCCAACACTCACTGTGAAGGAAAGAGAACTTCAATCAGTTGAAGAGGAAACTTTTGAAAACAAGGGGTCTACTTTCCGGGAAGGATTGTAGAAAGGTTCAAGGTTGAACCAAGTCTTAAGCTTTTGGAGGGCTTCGTGATCAAATCCAAAGAGCTTGAGCAAGTGAGTCAGTAGTAACAAAGCGGCAACTGCCTGTGAAGAAGCCGAGTCGTCATTTGAGAAGCCACCGTGAGTGATCAAGGCGTCTCAGGGCCGAGTCCCTAAGGATCAAGTCGGCCGTTGTGATCGGGGACTTGTATCCGGATGTTACCACTTTGTAAACCGATCATTACTTAGTGGATTCCTCCGGGAGTTGGAGAAGAGAGGAGTAGAAGAATTACCCCATCTTGAACCTCTATAAAAACTTTATTGTGTCATTTACATTTCAAAGATTTAAATTCATGTACTTTTAATCGCTTATATCTGTTTGATAAATTTGCTATCCATTTGATAATTTATAAGTACTAAATCAAGCTCTAAAATCTTGCTTAATCAAACTTAAGGGTGTTAAGTCTTCCGCTGAAAATAAAACCACGATTGAGTTAAATCGTAGCCAACAAATGAGTTACTCCATCAACGGCTCAAATTTGAGTCATTGAGAGATTAACTCTCTTGAGTGACTAATTCGACTTGTCCATCAAGGACACAGCTGTGTAGAATTAACTCTGTAGATTTAAAAGGACTAAATCGAAAATTTGGTAAGGTTTATTCAACCCCCCCTTCTAAACCTTACACTTACACCCCTTGGGACCTACACTCGTATCCTCGGCATCCTTTATCTTGCTCAGTCTGGGGTGGACCCCGGAATGTCGATGACGCCAATCAACTGGACAACCCAAACTTCTTCCTATGTCGGTAATGCACTCTCGGTATCCTTTTGCACGACTTGGATCAACCCATTGAGCGCGTCCTTAAACTTCCTTGCTTGAGCCCTTGTTATCGGACCAACTGGCACCGTTACTGGATCCTTCATCCATGGATTCTCATCAAAGAGGATACATAGAGATAACTCAATTAGCCTATTAAATTTAACTCAATTATTTTTATATGAACTACACCTTCGATTGAATTTCCAGTGCGGTCCAACTCCAATTTAACAAGGTCATTACGGGATCGAGTGCAGTCCACCGACCGCACTCGTCCTAAAGTAGCTTCGCCCGTGGAGATAAGTGAAAGAGAGATAAATTGACCGACTATCAAACAAAATGCTACAATGGTATGAATGTCATTTGTTTGGGCAAAATGGCATAAAAATATGTATTTACAAAAAATAGCTAGTTTTTATTTTTATATTTTGGAAAAGGGTCATTTTGACCCATTTCCACTAAATTTTTTTGTCCCAACATATAAGTGCCTATAAAATTTCTCAATAGTTATACCGAATGCTTTATTTTTTTCATTTTTTTGTTCTTTTTTTTTGTGTGTAAGTTGAACATAACCTGTCTTGTTTTTATTTCATTTCACAAGGTAACCTTTGCATTTACTGCTTAAAGATTATCCAATTAATTTTTACATGGATGATTGCCACATGTATTAAAGTTGTTTTATTAAAAACCCAAAATTTAGGTTTGATTTGGACTTCGAAGTTAATATGATAACTTTTATACATGTAACAATCATTTATGCAGTTAGATAGGATACGAAATAATATTTTGAAACAGAAGATCTCGTCCGAAATACGATAGGCTTCCAACTTCCAAAATTTGAAAAACTCATTTAGAAGATAGTTGTGTACACGCTAAAAATTAGCTACATTAGGAATCATGTAAAGATTTCATCAAACAAACTCTTAATTGAGATGTAATTTACAATCAACAGTCACAAAAGGACAATCAACAGCATTTGAAAGTATTTTTGTGACGATCAAGAAATTGTTACAAATGCAAATTATTGTAAAAAGAATTACATGTTGGAATTTTTGTTTGAAAAAATTGGGTGTTGACTCGATTTTGATTAAATATTTAAGTGGTTTCTATTGGTGAAAAATAGAATTAAATTATATGTTAATATTCTACTAAGTGAGTAGATGAGATTGACATTTTGATTTTCTCAAAACCAATTCTGGGTGAATGATAAATTAAGGCTACAAGTTAGCCACTTAAGACAAGAAATTGATATGAAAAATGGAAAATATGGGGAAGGAGAAAAGATGCATACCACATAGAATAAATAGCCAAATATTTCTCTATTAATATAGCCCAAGTTGGACTAATGGGTTTGGGCCCTTGGGGCACCAAAGTTTTTAAAGGGCTGAGGACCTACATGCTTGTAAGTTTGGTTCAAAATATACAAGCGCGCGCCAACGCCGCCTGCCCACCGACAGGCTCAACCCGGTCCTGGGCTGTGGGTCTGGGCTTGGGCTTTAAGGCCCTTATAGTTTTGGACCAAAATTAATTAATTATTTTTTAAATTAATTAATTATTTTTTCCAATCCCAGGTGGTGCAGGCGTGGGCGTGGTGCGCGAGGCGCGGACGCGCACATGTCTGCGAGGGGACAGTGCGCGGAGCGCACCGTGTTAACAAAATCCAGCATGCACGAGTGCGCACCACGGACAGATGCCAAAACCTTTCGCGCGCGCACGTGTGTTCGGATGCGCACTTTCGAACTGATGCACTTGTTCGAGCAACCAGGTGCATTTTTTGGCTATAGACATGTCTTTTCGAACCAAAAGTCATATCATTTCCATAAGGCACCTTGAGGCCTATAAATATTCAACCCCTGTTGATGAAAAAGGACACGAAAATTACAAGCTAAAAATCGAGTCATTCTGCATCATTATCAGCATACTGTTCAAAATCTTTCCTAAAGTTTGAAAGCCTTAAACACTTTGTGTTCGCTATTGGTTCGACTTTTGCAAATGCTACTAAATCAAACCTTTTAAAGTCATTGTATCTTAGGGATGATTACCAGAACCGTAAGCACTTTGTAAATGGGACAATTTCGTCTTGCGAAGACAAAGATCAATACTTGGTCTCGACTTAAACTTTGTCCTGTTTTTCTGTCCAAATACTTAGTCGTTTTCTTGTAAATAGTGCCACCCATCCAACAATCCCAAGACGAAAACTTACTGATGTTTTCAAGATGATGGCATCCGTTCCGTTCACTCCGATAGTTGTTGCTCCTGCTCATGGCGAGAAACCGGCAAAGTTCTCCGGTGTCGACTTCAAAAGATAATACTTTGAAGTGTGGGGGTGTTTTGGCTGAAGTAGAAGCACCCAAGAAAATAAATTCACCATTCATGATATAAATAATGGTACGATCATTAAATCAAGAAATATTGTATTTATAAAGGTGTCTTTCCTTGCAAAGGAAAGAGGTAAGTCTAGACATATTAAATCGAAGACATAATACCATTAGGCAGTTGATTTCGAATGGGGTTATTTCGGTTGACTTTGTGAAGTCAAATGAAAACTTAGCGGATCCGCTCACAAAAGGAATAAATTCAGATCAATTGTACCAATTATTAAGGGGAATGGGTTTAAAATCCACAAAATAAAGAATGTTTATAGGGGTAACCAAACCTTGTGAATTGGAGATCTCAGGATCTTGGTTTAATGGTACAACTAAGTTATGAATGTTCAGCTATACACTCGGAAAATGTGTTAGCTCATTCCTGAAACTTCCAAATGAAATAGAAACCTGTTGAATATGGTGAGGTTAAGTTTAAGACTATTAATGATTCCTATACCGAAAGGACGAGTATGGCAGGATACTCTTCAATAAGAGATCACCTATATAAGTGAGAAGTAATAGCCACTTCAAAGAAATACTTATGAATCTAAGATACGGTCCAGGGCCAAAATGGACACAACGTGAGAACAACAAGTGTTAGAATTATTATTGTGTAAGTATTGTTGTCTTGGTTTACACAAACGGATGAGTAGTTCAAGACATTGTGTCACTAAACAACTAGTAAATCCTATAGGATTTTACTAAGGAAGGTTTAAAGCCACAAGCTACCTATCCTGATGCTATAACAGTTCGCCAAGACTTTCAAGCGAATTTGTATACATACATGCAGAAATTGGGTGTTGACCCGATTTTGACCAAATATGTAAGTGGTTTCCATTGGTGGAAAATGGAATTAAATTATATATTACTAAGTGAGTAGATGAGATTGACACTTTGATGTGACATTGGTGTCAGGGTGAACTTGGGTTTCCGGGATGTAGTCTTGAGTTCCGAGTGTGATAAGCATGCTCTTGGGCTGAGGATGTTCAACAATTCTTCTCTTGGATGGGTTCTCCTCGGGTCGCCCCCTTCTCTCCTTGCTACATTCCCAGAGGGCACTGCGGGCGTCTTTCGCCCTTGGTCCTCCAGAGATCACATTGATGACTCCGGCAACATGATTGTCGCTCCTTTCCTGCCTGTGGGGGTCTAAAAGGCACTGGTCCTGCTGAGATTCTTCTTCATGCAGTCTTGGATCAAGGCAAAACTTGCTCTGATCTACGTAGTCCTTGAGGTGGCCTTTCTGGATAAGGCGCTCGATTTCTTTCTTCAGAACGAAATAATATTCAATGGTGTGCCCCCTGTCTCTATTGTATCTTCAGTACAAATTGGAGCATGCCCATGTTGGGTTGCTCTTCAATGGCTGCGGAGGATCAATGATCCCCTTCTTCTGGGCGGCTATCAGTACCTCCGCTATTGGAGTGTTGAGAGGTGTGTAGCTCGGCCCATGATCTTTTCTCAAACCCTTCCATGGTGGTTCTTGTCTTTTTCCCGGGGCATGCGCTTAACACCGGGTTCAGGCTTGGTGGACTCCTCCACTCGAATATGCTTCTCTACTAGGCTTAACAACTCCTCCATGCTGGAGGGAGGCTTCCTGGCCAGAGATTCCTTTAGACGCCCTTGGCGGAGATTCTGTTGCAATATCCTGGCCAAGGTGTCATGCTGGACGTCGGCAACTTCATTGACGGCTTCCACGAACAATTTCATAAACTCCCGCAGTGTTTCTCCTTCCTTCCTCGCTTCACCGAAAGAGGTGAGCGATAGTCTTGGGAGCTATCTGTGATGGAGAATCTGCTTTGCATGCGAGCTTTAGTAAGCTTCTCCATCTCGAAGATTGATCCTACCGGAGCCGATTGAACCAAGTCAGCGCCAACTTGGACAGAGTAGTGCAGAACACCTTGCAGTAGGAGGCATTCGTCATGTCGTAGAGATCCGTCTTAGCGTAGAATTTGTCTAATTGTTCCTGTGGATCTCCAGTTCCATCATACTCCGGGAGGTTGGAGGCCTTGATTCCTGATGGCAGAGGTTCAGACAAAATAGCGAGGGCGAAGGGCTCTTCTTCATTAATGCAGTTGCTCGCTAGTTGGCTTGGCTGGGCTACACTGCTTGAGATTCTTCACTGGTGGCAGCTCTTCACGATTTTCACCATGACCTTCTTCTCTTTCTCCCTGGTCTTCACGGTCAGGGTCTTCAACGGCGAGCTGGACTTCCTGAGGCATCGGTTGCGGCTTGATGCCTCAAGGCATTTCGGCCAGCTTCATCCAGGAGAGCCTGGAGGGCTTCCCGTGATAGATGAATTTCTTCAGCGGGCAGAGCCCCCCCAGGAGGAGGGGGCGGCGCCCCTCCAGGAGGAGGGGGGCTGGCTCCCCACCTTCCGGGTGGTCGTTCTTCTTGTTGGTCTCTGGCGCCACGGCCTGCAACTTGAGATTCGACTTCACGTGTTTGCGATCGAGTTTGTATTTTCGGGTACTCTGGCTTCTTCCCACAGATGGCACCAAAATGATGCTGTTTTTTAGGGCAGATCACTCAAGTCAACGGGGTTGACCAAAACCTTCTTCCCGAGGGGGAAGTCTTCAAGTATTCTTCTCCGAGAGCTGTAAAAATCATGTGACTGGGAGTTGTCGCAAGGAGGCCCTTCTGACGCTCAAGTCAGCACGATGAACGAGAGAATAAAACAGTAAACGAATACTGAATTAAAATGCATACGAGAATTTTAAATTAATTTACTTACAGATAATAGGAGGGACCTTTTTATATCTGGGAGATGGGCCCTGTGGGTCGTGTAGGAGAATTCGACTTATGGGCCAGTTCCAGATACCTTTGGGCTAAATTATTTTATTAGGAGCCTATTGGGTAATTAATATTAAATAAATATATATAAATTGAATTATATATTAATTAATTAAATATCGTTTTTACTCAATAATAGTGCTTGTCGATCTTCTCAAATCTAAAGGTAACACAAAACAGAAAAAGAGCGTTCAGAAACAACCATTGTATCATGAAAAAAATATTTGGGGGATTGATTCTTTTTTACCGTAATTAGAAGAGAGCCAATTGTCAGAACAGAATCTTGAAAATTTTGGAAAGCAAGAAAACGATTAGATCAATATCACGTGGTAATCGGTAATCCACCACAAATTTTAGCATCTTGCCACTTTTTTCTTAAAAATTTAGCACAAATATAACAAACGTTAGGGGTAATCATGCTTTTTTGAGTTGGGTATATTTTTTTTCCTGTCAAAGCCTAACGTACGGTCCACAAATGCACTCAGAATTTTCATTTTCCCCACCAATAAATGCACTCCTTATTTTTAAAATTAAATAACCTTAATTAACAGTAATTTTTTTAAAAAAATAATTAATTCTATTTTAATTTAATTAATTTTTAAAAATATTTCAAGCATTAAGTTTTTAAACCTTCTGAAATAAATGCATCTTGTACACTAGTTCAGATCCATTTCTTGAAGATAATTTTCCTCACCAAAGGTTAATTAGATAAATATGACAAATTATTCTTAATTTACTAATTTGATGTAATTATTTTAATTTTCCTAAAATTCGTTAATTGTTTTAGAATTTTCTTTTTATTTAATTTTTTTATTAATCAAATTAATTTAATTTTTAATTGCTTTAATAATTTTATTAGTTTTCAAAAATTGAAATTTATTTATTTACTTTTGGTCCTATAAAAAAATGTGAAGTGTGGGTACTAACCTTTTAATAAATTTGTTAAATTTAACTATTGCTAAGTTATAGGACTAAATTTCTAAAATCTGTTAAGTTATATGACCAAAAGTAAAATTACTAAGTTGAAGGACTGAATATCTAGAAAGTTTGAAAGTTAAAGGACTGAGTATCTAGAATTTAGAAAGTTAAAGGACTGAGTATCTAGAATTTAGAAAGTTAAAGGACTAAAACATGAATGTGACAATTTAGAGGACTAATTCTCAAAAAGGTCCAACTTACAGAACTAAAAAATTTATTTTTCCTTCTTCATATTATGTGGGCTAATCATCGGATGGACAATCTAGCCTTGAGAGATATTTGGTTCTGCATATTATGCAAAATCTAAGATACCAATGTATTCGCGTACTCAAGGCGAGGAAGTCACCACGCTTAGTGTGTATAGTCCGGATAGGGAATTCGTCAAGGGTCCGAAAATCTTAAGAGAATTATTAATGTGTAATCAAAATTTAATTAATTTAGTTCTTAGGGCTGGAGTTGGAAGAATTTATTTTTAGGGTCCTTGGTAAAAAGAAAATTTTATAAGTAGCCCCATTTTTGGAAAATAGAACCTATCGGGTTTTGAAATTTTAATAAGTCTTGGTCCCGACCTCAGAAAATTATAAAGTCAGTTTCTAAATTCTCCAAATTTCTGGAAGAATCGGTTTTTCATAGAGTTTAGGTCGAGTATTTGGAAAATATCAGTTTGGTCCCACCTTTTGTCAAAATTATTATTTTCGGACCCGAACTTAAAAATTAAGAATCTCACAAACCGGAAGGGATTTTGATGTGATTCCAATTTTAAAATTTTGCTTTGTACAGTAGGATATTGGGGCAAAAATAGTTTGAAAAAGTTTCAATTCAAGTCCCTTAACTTTTGAAAATTGCATTTCTAATCCAAAATTGGTTTTATCCGTAAGGGCTTATTTGAGGTCCGTTTGTTATGAAACTTGAACCATAGGTCCAAAATGTAAAAACAATAAAGTTATGTATTTTTCCAGGTACATGGATTGTACCATTTCTGGAAATTCCAGTTTGGTCCTCGAGCTTTTAGATTTCCACCTTTAAGTCCTTAGAGTTTCAATAATTGGATTTCTTAACCTAAAATACTTAAAAACATTTATTCACTTAAAGTGTTATTATTACAGTTAAGAGTGGTCCTTGAACCATCTAGTATTTATATAATAGTCCTCAAAGTTTGCAAAATTGCATAAATGACCCAATCATCCAAAATCAATTACAAGTTCATATTTACAGAATACATAAAAAGTTAATATCATGATTTTAGGCATATCATACATGCATTAACATATTATTCAATATTTTCATAAGAAATCACAAGATTTAAGCACGCATGTAACTAATATGCAAGATTTCACGATCATGCTCAATTTGTCCAAACTTTTGAAACTTAACATGTTAAAAATACACATGCAACATTTCAAAAATTATTTCTGAAGTATTTTCATGCTCTACATGGTTTTTATCAAAAATAATTACTAGTTCTTGAAAGAATTTTCCACCCACCTTTCAAGTCTTGTGATGTAGTGTCTAAAATGGTGTTCTTCCTTCTTGTTCTCAACCTCCTGTCCCTTAGCACTCCCAAGGAATCCCTAGATGCTTCCAAATTCATAGTTTGGTGTCAAGATAGGAGGTTTCAAGCTTAAATAAGGAAAGGTGTACTTAAAACTCAAAAATTACCTTAACACTTAATGGTTTGAAGCTCTTAATCCACAATAGGGTTAGGTCCTCCTTTTTTTCCTTCCTTCTTGAACTTTCGTCCACTTAATGCTTAAAAGGGGCATGGTTTCAAGATTGGAACTGAAAAGGAAAAAAAAGTCTTGAGGTTGAGAAAATGAAAATGGAAGAAGCGATGCCTTAACATTTAGGCCTAGATTTTTGCCACTTTGCTTCAAGTAGGAGAAGTGTTTGTGTTTGTGTCTTAGAGGATTTGTGAATGAGTGTAAAGATTAGAGAGAAGTGGGTTCGGGGTATAGATACAAAACTTAATGCATCATTTCTTGCACTTGGCCAAAAATATGCACAACATGCATTTTTTTTGTTGTTGTCTTGCACCTTATTGGTTGATATGTGATGTGTATTTCATGCTTGATTGAATGAGAATAAATAAAGTATTGGTCCCAAGGGGTGTGGTGTAAGGTTTAGAAGGGGGGAAGGGTTTGAATAAACCTTACCAAATTTTCACTTTAAGTCTTTTTAAGAATTTCAACATAGTTGACTCAAATCACCGTGTCCTTGGGGGACTGACTAGGTTGGCTTTCTTGACAAAGTTACCTACTCAACAAACTCGACTGAGCTGTTGATAGTATAACTTAGTTGCGTCAGCTAACACTAAACTTTTAGGTGATTTGATTTTGAACAATGGAAGACTTAACACCCTTTGTTAATTTAAAGCTTGTTTTTAACATTTGTTTTGTCACTTGTTATTTATCGGTTGGATAGCAATATAACTTATCAACAAATATGAAAAATATAAACAAGAAAGTAAATGCTGAAAGTAAATGACACAAGTAATTTGTAGTGAGTACGAGGATGGGGTAATTCCTCTACTCCACTATTCTCCAACTCCTGGGAGGAATCCACTAGGTAACAGATCATGTTACAAAGTAATTCTCGATCTAGAGACAACATTGATCACACAACCGCTTCTCCTACAACTCGGCTTCTTCACAAGACACTACCTTGCTACTTGACTCCTTCAAGTCTTTGGAATTGATCACACAGACTTTCCAACAAACTTGAAACTCCCGTTCGACCTTGAACCTTTCTACAACTCCTTCAACTTGGAGAGTAGACCCCTTTTCGTTCTTTAAACTTTTCCTCTTCAACTAGTTGAAGTAATCTTTTCTTCACAGCGTGTGTTGGATTGAGTTCCTTCGAGTTTTAGGCTTGAGGAATTTCTTGATAAGCTTTGAGAATATTGCAGGTTATGCTTGCTTGATTATTTCTTAATTCATTCGTGCTTGGTTCAGGTAACCTTTTCTCAAATGCTTCCTCAGCCTTTTATAGTGCTCATTTGAAAATTTGCCAGTTGAAGAGATATGCTATTTTCAAATGAAACTTCTTGTTCGTTGGCTTGTCTTTTCTTTGTCTGCAGCATTTGTGATGTTGACACTTCCTCGTATTAAATGGCTCTGCAGCTTTACAGGGTCTGATACATGCTTCAATGTTTCCCATTGGTTTATTCCTTTTGCACGTTTCTGGGCTAAAACTTTAAAACCTGGCAGCTTGGACTTATTACTATATCGAGTAATATACTTAACTTCCTTCTAACGGATCAGTGTCAGTTGTCTTAACTTGACTGCTGCCTTTACCCCTTTGACTTGAGTCTACTCCAATCATGAGAATGACTCAATGTCACTTTAAGCTGATAGACTTAGCGCCTTTCTGAGACTTGGTTGTCACTTCCTCATACTTCACACAGTTGGCTCTTCTTCAATCGAGTCCTTGTCTTTCATCTTGGTCATACTCAGCTGACACACAGTGGAGTCTTCACTATAGTCTGCAGCTGACTTCGTGCATTCTTTAACATAGCTGGCTTCACTCAGCTCCTTCAATCCTATCTATTACAACATAGAATTACAAGGAAAATAGGGTGTCAATTTCCTAGTCTAAGTTTTACACGGTATCATTAAAATCTTACAAATAAATTTTCTAACAATTTCTCCCTTTTTGATGATGCAAAACTTAAATAAAAATAAACAGCAAATACAAGTAGTGCAGTAACAAAAAATGTATGCTTTAAATAATCAATTTTATTGATCATATCATTCTTGTCCTTTACAAACTTGTTTACAAAATGTATCAAAGCTTATACAAGTATTGCATTACAACATGTTTCATAGCTAAGTCACAAAGAAGGTATTAGAGCAAACATCTAACTTACAAAAAAACTTACAGTTGTGTATTTACAAAGAAAATACATAAAGGGGTTGCAGCCGTCTTCAACGCTTTGGCTGCTTCATTTTTCTCTCTTCATCATCAGCTCTCCTTCTATCCCCGTCAGCTCTCCTTCTCTTTCTTTCTTCTTCATCCTTCTTCTTCTTGTCATATTCTCTCCTCACAGCAGGGTCATCCCTATGCTGCCTTTCCTCCCATTTACGCGTTGTTCGTTCATTTTCAGCTTCCTATCTTTTCACAGCTTCAGCATTCTTGCATGCAACTTCCAGGTTAGCAAGATGATCATATCCAGCCCAGTATGTGATCCCTTTCTTCTACGGATCAATATACTTGACATTCTTTGGATTCGGCTGCGGTCGAGAACCTCTGCCTCTTCCACTTCCACTGGATCTTCCCCTTCCTCTTTCTGACTCAGCTACTCCACTGGGAGTGTACTGTACTGGAGTTTTTGATTTTCCAGATGAGCGACTGCTGGAACTTTGCTGCTTATTAGCTGATTTGCATATTTCAAGACCCTTCTCCCTGTACAAATCTCAGGCTTGCGGTAGAGTCATATCTTGGAAATAGCCTTCTGCTTCTAGAGTTTGAAACTCCTCTAGGGATCTGGGCTCAGACCCAGCATCAGGCATGCCAATGTCTCTTGGTGGCTTGATCGCAGGGAAACTTTTCCTGCTGGAGGACTATCATATTGCATTCTAATATTCTGAATACGCGCAGACTACTTCTCATCTACCTTCTCAAATTCAAACTTGATGGCTTTTGTTGATACTTTCATTGCCATCTCGACTTTACATTCCTGCTCCACGAATCGCTCTTTTGGCGACTTGCCTAGAATTGAAGCTATTATCTATCCTTGTTGGGGGATTTCAAAACATAAGCTCCAAGGGGGGTTTCGAGCTTTTTTCCCCCTTAGATGTATCTCCTTTCTTCTCCACCTTATGACTCCCTTTCTCTTCCTTGATCCCTTCAAGGCCTCATCTTCCCCCTTGTTGGCATCATCACCAAAAGATAGTGTCGGGGCCATGGACCCACTAAGAATGAAGTCAAGTCGGTTGTTCGTCGAATTTTGCTTTTCATCCGCTTTGGAGTAGGTTGTTCGAACTCGATCATGTAGCTTTTGACTCACCGCCATTAGTTTCATTTCTACTCAAGAAGAAGAACTTCACGGGCCATGTTTTCCTCGGTCGTGCAAT
Source organism: Rehmannia glutinosa (assembly GCA_016081115.2). Classification (NCBI taxonomy): domain Eukaryota; kingdom Viridiplantae; phylum Streptophyta; class Magnoliopsida; order Lamiales; family Orobanchaceae; genus Rehmannia; species Rehmannia glutinosa. The sequence continues at coordinate 395,071 of JABTTQ020001487.1, read as the reverse complement.
CTCGCTTTTGTGTTGATGTTTGAGTAACTCCATATCCGACTTGTTGGAATCTTCAATTCTTACCATAAACTCCTTTTGCCTCTCTTGAAATCGCATTGTCCGTGCTCCATACAAGCGGATCGCAAAGAATAATTCGAAGTGGTGGACTTGCTCTAATCGCATAGCGATGATGTCATGCGGCCCGTTCCCTGATCCGTATGACAACACCTCGAATATCTCCGTTGATGGTTGCATCACGGTTGTCCAGCCTTAGGTCTAACGATGCTGGGTGGTGTTCCATCTTCTCAATTTCTGAACAAATATCCTTGAACGCCTTTCGAAATTTGGATGTAGAAGCTGACTCTTCCTCAGGCCAAACAACATCGAAATCAAATCCTATAGGCACAATGGAATCATCTGGAATTATTGGCTCTTCCTGCACAATGTACTTTGCTTGTTCGCTAGCAGACTCGACGTCTAGAGGTGGTAATTCAGCGTCGAAGTGGAAATCTCTGTAAGCATATCATCCGAAACGAGAGGGATTCTCGTAGGTCCACGCTATGGAGACTTTACCTTCTCCTTTCGTAGTGCTTCAGCTCTATTAGCCTCAGCTGAGCTAGCTTCATCGGCAGTTAACACAGCTGTGGGAGCCTGCTATTGAGCTGAATGAGTCTGAGCAACGATTGTGTTAGCTGCTCGATTGATCGATTTCTAGTCGGGCGATTGTTTCGGTTTGCCAGTGGTGATCCTCGGCTTTGTTAACAGCTTTCTCGGTATCGATTTGTGTTTTTTTAGTAACCTGGTCCTCGGCTATTTTATCGGTGTCATCGGAGCGAGATGTAGACATGGGCGTTGGCTTATCGTCGAATATGAACCTCATCGGAGTTGTTTTATCACTCGACAGTCTAGATCATCCTTAACCTTGTCCTTGGCAGATTCATCAATAAGTGTAGACTCAGCTTCATTGTATGATTCCAAAAATGTTGTGCCAATGTTTTCCTGGGAATCACTGAGAGCGCTGATTTTGTCTGCTTCATCAGCCGTGTCAACAAGAGGAATTTGCTCTTTCTCAACTTCTTTACCTAAGGAAGTCTCAACCTCCTTTAGGCCTTCATTACCCCCAACAGTCTCAACTGCTGTAGGGCCTTCTACATTCCCTTTGGCAGACTCAGCTACCTTGGGGTCTTCGACAGATATCCCTTTGGCAGACTCAGCAACCTTAGGGTCTTCGGTGGCATCCGTTGGAGTCTCAACTCCTAGGATTGCACTTTCATGGTTAGGAGTCTCAACTCCCATGACCTCCATTCCATCCTTTGTCTTAGCTGCATCAGCATCGTCATCGACCCTCAGTGCAGAAGAAGTTTCAGCTGAGACGGTCTCAACCATCCGAGCTTCGTCAACTTAACTCTGCTTATCCATTGATTTCTCACCTTCGCCTCCTACCTTCATAGTTTGGTCTCCCACAACGTCCTCCGACCTAGCTGTGGTGGAGAGAGCTTTCTCCTCAGCTGGCGCACCAGCTAAGTTAACAATTGTGGGGTTACTCTGCTCTTGAGACTCGGCTGTTTGTCCTTTTGAGTGATCAGCCGTGGGGGCAGGTGCCTCCACACCTTTAGGGTTTGTCTTGGCTAGGGTGCCCTCTACATCACCTTCCCTAGCTTCATTGTCGTTCCCCTGAAAGCCATTTTCAGATTACACGGGGGATATGATGGCAACAATGTCAGTTGCAATCTTTTGTGCCACACCCAAAGGATCAAATCAAGGAGAGAGTTGGGAAGACTCTCCTAGACCTTCTTGAATTTGTTGCTCGTGCATGGCTCTTGATTCCTTGATGGCCTGTTGGAACTCGGCCTTTTCAACTGTTGTAGCTGGGTCCAACTCCTCTAGATCGTTGTTGTCAGTTGACTCCATGACATGCTTATGATCGCCAGTGAACATGCACATCTTTGATTTCTCAAGAGCTTTGGCTTTCTCCAGAGATTTCTCCTTTTCATCTTCTTTGATAGCACGGAGAGCATGCATAATTCCTCATTAATGGCATAATGGACAGAGACATTTCCTAGAAAGCTTAGGAGCTCCTCTTCTTTGATGTACTCGGGATACGCAAATTGCTATTGAGAGAAGTCCAACTTGATCTCCTCCATTCCCTCAATCTCTGCCAATATCCGAGTAGAATGGAGAGTACATAATCAAGTAATCATCATCGTCTCCATCTTTTGGAATCGTAGCAAGTGGGGCTTGCTCATCCTCAGGTACATTGGCATAAGTTTGAGGGGATGAAACAACTCTTTCTTCAAGAGTCTCGGCTGTCTCAGTTGTTTCTTTTTCTCTACATTGTCTTACGAGCAGCTTTGTTAGGGAATTTATTAGGTAGATTTTGATGATACTATGTAAAACATAAACTAGGAAGTTGGCACCCCATTTTCCTTGTAATTTGTATTGTAATAGATAGGGCTGGAAGAGCTGAGTCAAGTCAGCTATGCCACGGAATACAAGAAGTCAACTGCGGACTGGATTGAAGACTCTGTTGTGTGTTAGCTGAATATGACCAAGAAGGAAGCCAAGGACTCCACTGAAGGTGTGTCAGCTGAAGAACAACTGTAACAAGTGTCAGTCAAGTTAGCTCAAAAAGCCAATTCTCAAGGTTGAAGTGACAGTTGAGTCATCCAATGACTGGAAGCTGACTCAAGTCCCCTAGGGTAAAGACAGCAGTCTAGTCAAGACAACTGACTTAGATCTGTTGATTAAAGTCAAGAATGTTACTCAAAATAGTAACATGTCAAAGCTGTCAGGTGTAAAGTGTTAGTCCCAGTTTTGTGCAATAGGAATAAACCAATGGGAAGCACTGCATCTTATGTCAGAAAATCTGTAATGCGGCAAGACATTTAATACAAAGAAACGTCAACATCAAGGACTGCAGACAAGGCAAGCCAACGAATTCAAGTGACTTTTGAAATTAGCTTATATCTTCAACAGGCAAAATTTCAAAAGTGCATTATAAAAGGCTAAGGAATTTATTGAGAAGAGGTTACCTTGAAAACCTGAACCACGAACAAGCAAGCATTATTCAAGCATTTAACCTGCAATATTCTCAAGTACATTCAAGCAAATCATCAAGCCTGAAACTCGAAGGAAATCGATCCAACACAAGCTGTGAAGGAAAGACAACTTCAAATCTGTTGAAGAGGAAACCTTTGAAGAATCAAAAGGGGTCTACTTTCCAAGGAGGATTGTAGAAGGTTCAAGGTCGAACCAGTATCAAGTTTGTTGGAGGGTTGCGTGATCAAATCCAAGAACTTGAGAAGTGAGTTGAAATAGCAAGGCAGCTGCCATGTGAAGAAGTTGAGTTTCAAGAGAAGCCAGCTGTGTGATCAAGGTTGTCTCCAGACTGTTCACCACTTTGTAAACTGATTTGTTATTTAGTGGATTCCTCCAGGAGTTGGAAAAGAGAGGATTAGAAGAATTACCCCATCTTCGAACTTCTATAAAAATAATTGTGTCATTTACTTTAAGCATATTTACTTTCTTGCATACTTACACTATGTCTGTTGTTAGAATAATATTTGCTATCCAACTGATTAATAACCAAGTGCTAAAAATCAAGTGTTAAAACAAGCTTAAGACAAATCAAAGGGTGTTAAGTCTTCCGCTGATAAAACCAAACCAACCAAGTTAAGTTTAGGTTAAATAGCTTTATCGAGTCTGTTGAGTGGCGAACTTAGCTGAATAACCAACTTAGCTGTCCCTCAAGGACACAGCTGTTTGAGTTAACTCTGTTATAATTTCAAATGGACTAAAATCGAAAAATTGGTACGGTTTACTCAACCCCCCTTCTAAACCTTACTCACACCCCTTGGGACCTACAAGCTTGGTCTTCTACAATCTGCTGATCGACATCAGTAGTTTTCTGGGCATCCACGATGGCTACAACTCCACCGTCCTTCTCTTGAGACTGCTCCTCTTGAGCATCAACAGTCTCTTCGGGCTTCTCCAGCTGAGTGGCGGACTCAGCTTTCTCCAGATCAGACTTCCTAACAAGTCTTCTCCTATTAGTCTTGACAAGACGAACAATATCCTCTTCTGTTGTTTTAGTGGTGGCTTCTGGCTCCACCATCTTTATCATTTTCGCAACAGCTGGCTTGCGAGACGCAGCTGTGCGTTTCTTCTTCACAACCGGAGAAAGCATAGAAGTATCCTTCTTGGTCTCGGCTGGGGGGCAGGGGCTTCTGGATTGGTTGTTGGGGCAGGTGCTTGTGGCTCCACCGTAGGGGTAGGAGCCTTCTTGGACTTGGCTGCAGGGGCAGGTGTAGGCTTAGCTGTCGTAGCTCTCTTCTTTGAAATAGGCTTGTCAGAGAGAGCTGGAGCGGTCGCAACTGTGTCTTCGGCAGGGTCAGCTGACTCACCCTCACTCGTGTCAGCTTTCCTGGCATGCCTTCCTCTAAGCTCCAAAGAGGTTTGCCTTGAACATTTTCTTGGTCACATGGAATGGCTTCCCATGTCGCAGGGCAATCCCCTTCACCTCCATCAAATGGCCAATCACCAGGCCATAACCCAACGAGTATCCGATAGTCCCATCTTTCTTGAAGGACTTATTAATCATGTTCCGACAGATACAGTTGAAGACAAACTCAGCTTAGTTAACCTTCTTCTCTTGGATGATCGCAACCATCACCACCAGCTTATTCCGAGATAGCCGGTTAAAGCTACAAATTTCATGTCCACGCACATGGGCACGATGTCCATCGATTGTGGTAATCTTCCTTGATTAACTCTTTCTTGGCAAAGATACACGCCACTTGCAAATGACTCGAGGCTTGGCTATCTCCTTCCAAGCCGCAGTCAAGTTCACATCTTTCTCGATTATTTCTTTCACCCATCAAGAGGGCGAGCTTACAGTGTTCAGCAAGGTCCGCATGATGATATTGATGGCCTGGACATGAATAGATAAGCGAATCTCATCATCATGTACTTCCGCATTGACGTAGAACATTATGGCCTCTTCTAGGTATGTTTGAGAGAACTCCATAGTGAGAAAGTCCTTCAAACCAAATTTCCCGAGTTTCTCGGTGAATTTCTTCACAATGGTTTCATCGGTATACTTAATCATTCTCTTGAAGTCCACTGTGGATCTGAGTGGATCTTCTCAGATAAATTAACGAAGTCATATGTAGCGTCCATTTTTAGAGAAAATAAACGGTGAAAAATGCTTAAAAACTTGATCATTGAAAGTAGGGTTTTCGAACTTTTTGCAAAGGTTTTTCTTGTTTGTTGAAGACGAGAGAGTTTTTATGAGAAGAGATAAAATGTGTTTTAGGTTTATATTGGACTTGAAAGGACGGTTTTTGGAATTTGAAAAACTTGATCAAAATCGGCGGTCAGGATTTAACCTTCAAAATTGCATTAATTTCCCATTAAATGCGGAGACTTATATCCAATCATCTATTTTACCGTGCAGCTTTTGTACTGACAGTCATAATTACGCTGACATCATCCTTAAAAATATTCCCGCTCGCATAAAACGATTGTGTTTTTTGTCACTTAGCTCATAAATGATTCAGCTATCATCCAAGGTGACTTAACTCTCGCTTCTCTCTTCACATTAGATCACTCAGGTGTCAGCTAACTCGATAAAGCTAATTTCCCGTCTAGGCTATTTCACTTGGCTGAAATGTGAAACGTGCTCATTTTTCATTCTCTCTTCTTTTGTCTCTGCTGATTGAGTCTTACAGTATCCTAACTCACTCAATTAACCCTATATCATTCTTAAGCTCTTCAAATCTCAATTCACATAAGGGCTTTGTGAATATGTCGAGTAATTGCTTATCGGTTGAGAAATATTCCAAAGTGATGTCTTTCTTTTCAACACGATCTCTTATAAAATGATATCGACATCAATGTGCTTTGTTCTTGAGTGCAACATTGGATTCTGAGTTATTGCAATAGCACTAGTATTATCACACATAATTGGAATCTCTCTTTCTTCAATATCATATTCTCTCAACTGCTGTCTCATCCAAAAGACTTGGGCACAACAGCTGCCCACAACTATGTACTCTGCTTCAACTGTGGATTTAGCTATTGAATTTTGTTTCTTGCTGGACCAAGAAACTAATGCATTTCAAACATTTGACATGTACATGATGTACTCTTCATGTCAACTCTACATCCTGCATAATCTGAGTCTGAGTATCCTACCAGCTTGAATCCCCCTTCATTGGATACCATAAGCCAACTTATTGGTATCCCTTCAAATATCTTAGGATTCTCTTTGCTGCAGTCATGTGACTCTCTTTTGGTGCAGATTGAAATCTAGCACATACACCTACTACAAAGGTGATGTCTGACATGCTTGCTGTTAAATAGAGCAATGATCCAATGAGGGCTCTATATATAGTTTGACCAACAACTTTGCCATTTGCATCCATGTCCATATTGGCTGATGTATTCATAGGAATCTTCACTAATGACTTCTCTTCCATACCAAATTTCTTCATTAACTCTCCGGTATACTTGGTTTGGCTTATGAAGGTTCCATCCTTCAATTGCTTGACTTAAAGTCCTAAGAAGAAAGTCAACTCTCCCATCATGCTCATCTCAAATTTGCCTTGCATGAGGTTTGAGAACTTGTCACACAACTCTTTGTTTGTGGATCCAAATATGATATCATCGACATATATTTGAACAAGCAATATACTCTCTCCATCTTGAATTATGAAGTGTTCTATCAACCTTGCCTTTGGTGAATCCATTGTCAAGTAGAAACTGAGACAATGTATCATACCACGATCTTGGTACTTGTTTCAATCCATACAATGCCTTCTTGAGCTTGTAGACTTTATGTCCAATAGTTTTCTACTCAAAACCTGGAGGTTGTTCAACATAGACTTCTTCCTCTAACAGTCCATTTAGAAATGCACTCTTCACATCCATTTGATATACAGTGAAGTTCTTATGTGCAGCATAAGCAAGAAACATCCTTATTACTTCCAATCTGGCAACAAGAGCAAAGGTTTCATCAAAATCTATACCTTCATCTTGGCAATACCCTTTGGCTACAAATCTTGCTTTGTTTCTAACAACGAGATCCTTCCTCATTCATCTTATTTCTGAATACCCACTTAGTACCAATAACATTTTGGTGGGTTGGCCTTTGAACTAATTCCCATACTTTGTTCCTTTCAAACTGATGAAGCTCTTCTTGCATAGCTTGAATCCAATGTGTGTCTTCCAATGCTTGAGACACATATTTAGGCTCTATTTGGGAAATGAAACAGTTGAGCATTGCTTCATGTTGTGCTCTGGATTTGGTTCTTATACAATCTCAAACATCTCCAATAATTAACTCAGGTGGATGCTCTCTCAGCCATCTCACATCAGGTTGGAGTAAGTCTCATCGGATTCACCGTCTTTTGCGGCTAAGTTATCTTGAACAGTTTCTTCATCATCATTCAGCTGCAGACCTTTCAGCTGTCTTTGAGATTCAGCTATCTCATCATCATCAGGGTTGAATGTTGTCACTTCTGCTTCAATATAAGAACTCTTCTGCATAGTTGGCTGATTCTGCTTATCAGCTAACTCATCAATGTCTTCTCCATTCACATTTGGCTCATCAAATACCACATGGATAGACTCTTCTTTGACCATAGTCCTCTTGTTTAGCACTCTATAGGCTTTACTCTCAGCCGAGTATCACAAAAAGATACCTTCATCAACTTTAGCATCAAAAGGCTTCAAATTTTCCTTGCCATTGTTGTGGATGAAGCATTTACATCGAAATATCTTGAAATATCTGACATTTGGCTTTCTCCCTGTCCAAATCTCATAGGGAGTCTTGATTAATTGCCTGCTAATCACGCACCTATTCTGAGTATAGCATGCTGTATTTATGGCTTCAGCCCAAAATCTCTTAGACAATCCAACTTGCTAACATTGTCCTTGCGGCTTCCTTGAGAGTTTTGTTCCTTCTTTTAGCTACTCCATTTTGTTGTGGAGTCCTTGTCTGTGATAACTCATGAGCAATACCATTTTCAATACAATCCTGAGTTATAATCCCATTGACAAACTCAGTTCCCCTGTCAGATCTTATCTTTATAATGGTTTGACTCTTCTCATTTTGAACTCTTCTCATCAGTTGAGGCAACTTCTGTAGTGTTTTCTTATTTTTACACATGAAGATTGTCCATGTATATCATGAATAATCATCCACCACCACTAAGGTGTATTTCTTTCCACTGATGCTAGTTGGCTCAGTAGGACCAAATAAATCCATATGTAACATATGCAGTATCCTGGTTGGAGAAGGACTTGGCTTATCCTTGAATGATGATTTTATTTGCTTTCCCATCTGGCATGCATCACATATACTTTCTTTCTTGTATACTGAGTCAGGCATTCTTTCCATAAGATTACTCCTTGCAAGCTTGTTGATTGTCTTGAGATTCAGGTGACTCAGCTTCTTATGCCACAACCAACTGGATTCGGTTGTACTCCTTGCTAGCAGACATGTGCTTGGTGTAGCAGTGGACCAATCCACTACATATTGATTAGATTCAGCATCATTGATCTAGCATATCCCCATGTTAAATCCCACATTGTAGCTTTTGTCATAGAGTTGCTGATGCTTAACAGGTTGAAGTTGAGGCCTTCAACATATGCAACATCTATGATCTCCAGTCCATTTGTTTTATGGATCTTGTGCCTTTGATCCCCCTGGAGCTTCATTTTCTCCAAATATGACTTTTGCACCTTTGATCTCCTTGAATCTTGATAGATTTCTTTTATTCCCTATCATATGTCTGGAAAAGCCACTATCCATGTACCAGGTTACTTGGCACTCAGTTGTTCCTTGAACCTGCAATCAAGGAAATCCGTTTTTAGGTACGTATACTTGCTTGGGTCCTGGGGGGTTAGTGTTATAAGATGATCCAACCAACCTATAGCCAGATGATCTGACTATAAGAGGTTGTCATCTATCAGTACCATAATCATAATGAACATTAGCAAAGTACTTGGGGGTTTTAGGATCATACAACTATCTCTTTTGTCTATATGCCTATGTGTTTGTTTTAGCAACTGCTTTCTTGGGGTAGTTGTGGAATTTCTGAGTGTAGTGCTTGGGTGCATGAGTGTGCTGATAATAGCTCTTTTGCCTTGGTAATGACCTTTGCTGAGGTTGAGGTCTTTGCTGATATTTCACATGGTTATTCCAATCAGCTTGGTTTGGATAGTTTCTACCATTCCCATCATATGTATTTCTTTGATGAAATTTCTGGGGCTTTTGGTAGCTCTGTTTAACTTTACAGTATTTTACTCGTTAGGATTCTCACTGATGGACCTATCTAAATTTCTTCTAAGCTGTCCTTTCAGCATACTCGACTGGCTTTTTTCCTTTTCCTTTGTAACTAAGGCCATTACGATTGTGATTGTGTTTTGGTATGGATGTTGGTGCAACATATGGTGTTTTGGGCTTTTGGATTCCTTCATTGGTTGAAGATCCTTTTTCCAAAATCACTCTTGGAGCTTGACTATGCACAAAGGAATTGAATCATATGCATGTCTTGTCACCACACTCTTTTTGACTCATAATAAGTTCATCCAATGATTTGGATTCTTTCATAAATAAGACAATCACATTTGTAAGATATTTTTCTCTTTTCTCAGTGGTAGCTAACTCTGCTACGATCTTGGCATTTCGAGCCTTCAACTTAGTGTTCTCATCATCTATATGACTCGTACTCACTCTTTTGTCGCTATGAGTTTTGGCTTTTAAGCTGGCTATATTCCTCATTCAAAAGTGTGTGTGATGTTTTAATGTGCTCAAAAATCTTTCATCATTTTGCCTAATGAATCATAAAGATCTATGGGTGATGAAGTGTGTGTATCACAGTCACTATCACTTGAATCAGAATGAGATGAGTTAGAATGTACCTCATCTTCTTGATCTTATTCTTTAGCCATGAGGCAGATCAAAGCCTCTTCCTCTGTATCACTTGAGTAGTCAGCTTCACTACTATCTGAGTCTGTTGCTTCCTTGCACTTGGCTGGCTCAGCAGTCTCAGCAGCCAACATGTCTTTCTTCTTTTCTTGTCTTCTTTCCCTGAAGACTCTTCTTTCTTCCTCATTTCTGAATTTGTTGGCTGGTGGATAGGAACATTCAACCGCAAAGGGTCCTGGTTGTCTACAATTCCAACAAAGTTTTTAGCTCTCTGACCAGCTCTCTCGGTTCTCTGATTATCAGCTCTCTGATAGTCAGCTCTTTGATAATCAGCTCTCTTGGGCGGTCTGTCCTCCCTTGCTTTGGAATATGTTGAATGTCTCCTAGAGGTTTCACCCTTGTTTATTTTGTAGTTCTCGTTAAAGAACTTGTTGAATCACTTCACCATGAGGGCAATTTCCTCTTGGTCGTGGTCTCCTTTGCTCGCTTTCTTCCCTTCATCACAAACAATGCATCTGTCTTAGGTACAGCTGTTTCCTCATGCTCTTTCCTTCTCACTCAAATTCGTAGGCTTTGAGATTTGAGAATAGCTCATGATTAGATGTTCTTGAGAGGTCCATTGAATGTCTTAGATTCATGACCTTCATTTCCCATTCACCGGGAGGGCTCTTAGTATTTCCCAAGAGCGAAAGCTCATTTGTTATCTCTATGAATCGGCATCCACTGATCCAGACTTTTACCTGAAAATATTTTAAAATTTTTAAATTTTTTAACAGCAACATTTAATTTATTCTCTTTAATCTGTTCTAATCCTTTACAAATTTGGGTTAGCTTATCCCCGATTTCTTTGGGCGATCTGCATGACTTGACTTTGTTGAACATCACCTTGTCAATGTCTTGTAGATAATATCCTTGCCACATTGTCCATGTTATATCTCTTTCTCTTCATTAGTCCACTCGGTGCGAGGTTTTCAACCATGGCTGGTCTAGCCTCTGCTGCACCTTCCTCTCCTTCACCGGAGGTGTTGATCTTGCGATAGTTGTAGGTCCCAAGGGGTGAATGCGTAAGGTTTAGAGGGGTTGAATAAACCTTACCAACTTTTTGATTTTAGTCCTTTTAAAATAATTGAGTTAAATACACTAAGTCCTTGAGGGATAGCTAAGTTAGTTAACCAAATGAGTTAGCCACTCAAATGACTTCGATTGAGCCGTGATGATAGAATAACTCAATTTTGTTTAGTCTAAACCTTAACTTAGGCTGTGATGAGATTTTCAGCGGAAGACTTAACACCCTTGAATTTGGTTTAAGTTTGTTTTAAACACTTGGTTTTAGCACTTTGTTAATTATCAATTGGATAGCAAATTATCAGTAGATATAAAATGATATGCAGAAATTAAATGCTGAAATGTAAATGACACAATAATTTTTATAGAGGTTCGAAGATGGGGTAATTCTTCTACTCCTCTCTTCTCCAACTCCGGAGGAATCCACTAAGTATTGATCGAGTACAAAGTGGTTATCGGTCCGTATACAAGTCTTCATCACATAAGCGACTTGATCCTTTGGGACTCGATCCGAGATTCCTTGGTCACACACGGTGGCTTCTCGTGCGACTCGAACTTCTTCACAGGGCAGCTGCCTTGCTACTACAACCCACTTGCTCAAGCTTTTTGGATTTGATCACGAAGACCTCCAATAACTTGAGACTGGTTCGACCTTGAACCTTTCTACAATCCTCCTCGGAATGTAGACCCCTTTTGATTCTTCAAAAGTTTGCTCTTCAACAGTTTGAAGTTGTCTTTCCTTCACAGCTTGGTGTTGGATCGATTTCCTTCGAAATTTAGGCTTGAGGATTTGCTTGAATAACTTGAGAGTTTTTGCGGTTCTGACTCAAATGATAACTTGAATGTTCTTGGTTTAGATAACCCCCTCTCAAAGTGATTCCTCAGCCTTTTATAGTGAGCTTTTAAAAATCTGCCCGTTGAAGAGATAGGCTGATTTCAAAAGTCACTTGTGTTCGTTGGCTTGTCTTGTTGCAGTCCTTGAAGCTGACATTTCCTCGTATTAAATGAACCTTGACTTTTTCGAGTCGACACGATTGCGATTGCTTCCCATTGGTTTATTCCGTTTGCACGCTTCTCGGGGTCGAGCACTTTAAGACATAGCACATAGAAGTATTACTTATTTAAGTAATCTTCTTGACTTACGTAACGGATTCTTTTTCGATTGTCTTGACTTGACCGCAGCTCCTTAACTTCCCCAGGTGACTTGAGTCGCTCCCAATCATGGATGACTCATCTGTCACTTCAACTTGAGACTTGGCTATCTTGAGTTGACTTGACCGACACTTTACACAGTTGTAACCAGTGATACTCCTTGGTCGAGTTCTTGACTTCTCCTCCTTGCCATACTCAAATTGTTTCACAGAGTCTTCATTTTAGCATTCATTGACTTCTTGTATATCAAGTCATAGCCGACTTGACTCGGCTAAATGCAATTCCTATCTATTACAATGCAAATTGCAAGAAAAATGGGGTGCCAACTTTCTAGTCTAAGTTTTACATGGCATTCATCAAAATCTATAAATAAATTTCCCAACAATTTCCCCCTTTTTATGATGCCAAAACTTAAAACATACATACAAAATGTAAATAGCAAAGATACATACGGACAATGTAGAAACAGAGAATGTATGCGTAGAATCGATCTTTTTATTGATCATAACATTCTTGTCCTTTACACAATTTTTACAAAATGTATCGGAAGCAAAGATGGTAATCTATATCTACGCAAGATTACGAAATTCTTATTCAATGTCTGAAGACTTACATACATATGTATTTACAACGGTAAAATACATGAAGGGTTGGACAGCAACACTTCATCGCCTTCGCTGCCTCCTTCTTTCCTCTTGACTCTGCTGTTCTTACGGTCTCTTTCTCTTCTTCTCATCTTGGTGCTTTCTTTTTCTCTTAGGCTCTTCTAGCGACTTCATCTTTTCTCTTCCTTTCTTGCATGTTGACTCTCTTCCCACAGCTCATTTTGTCTCTTATTTTCTTCTTCAGTCCTCTTGACATAGTCAACATTCTTCCTGGCCACTTCCTGGTTACTTCGTCATATCCAGCCCAGTAGATCCTTCCCTTCTTGCCCGGATCTACATACTCAATGTTTTTGGGTACAGGTCTAGGTTAAAAACCTCTGCCTCTGGGCGTATATTATATTGGAGTCTTCTTCTTTCAGTAGAGTGACACTAGTAGTCTGTTTGTCTGTCGGCCTTTCTTCGCATAGCTTCAGACCCTTCTCCCAATACAAGTCCCAAGGCTTGGGCTATGGACATATTTTTGAAGTATCCCTCGGATTCGAGCGTTTTAAATTCCTCCACTGATCATGGCTTATCTCCGTCGTCTGGAATGTCATCTGTGTCTCTTCCTACCGGAATGCCTCCGTATTGTTTTAGTATTTCCATCGCACGGGCCTCCATTTTTCTTTCGACCTCCTTCATCCCTGCTTCTATGATTTTTCTCTTCTCAGACATAGGCACGGCAGAGTGTTGGAGCGGCAGAGTCACTGGAAGTTTGCTGATGATGTCAGCTGTGACGAGTCCTTGTTGAGGGGTTTCAGCAAACAATAGAGTCATATCTTTTGAACCTTCCCCCTCAACGGATTTTCCCTTATATTTCTTCTGCTCTTCAGCTGTTTTTTTCTGCTTCTCAACAGCTGCGTCCTTCTCTTTCTCACCAACTGTTCCCTTTAGCATCTTCTGGGATTCCTCTTCCCCCTTTTTGGCATCATCAAAGGAGAGAGGAAGTCCTGGGAACATACCTGCGAGCATAAAGTGCAGGCGATTGATAGCTGAGTTCTGTTTGGAGTCTGCTGCGGAGTATGCTGTTCGGAATTCTGAGTGGGTGGCTGTGGACTCGGCTGCGACCAGTTTCATTTCAGCCATAAGAAGACTAAATTTGTTATTCATGTTTTCCTCGACGCGCAGAAGTTCTTTCTTGTGAGATTCTCGCAGCAGTTCCATTTCAGTGTTGTGAGAGGCATGATCCTATCAATATTTTCTTGCATCCTCCTCTTCATGTCAGCATTATCAGCGCTCCAGATCAACAACTTATTGTACAATGCTTTGAAATATCGAACCTGTTCCACACGCATTGTCTGTTGCTGTTGCCACCATTCCCTGATTCTGAACACTATTCCACGCAGATCAGCTGTAAGATTTGCATTTCTGTTATCCACCCGCATATCCAATGAGGCCTGGTGCCTTTCCATCATCTCAATCTCTGCAAAGATTGCCTTGAAGACCTCTCGAACCTCAGGTGTCACATCTGTCTCAGCTGGCAGCCAAGCAACATCAAAATCAAAATTCGCTAGGACGATGGTATCTGTGGGAATGACTGGATCAGGTTTGTGGAAGCGTCTCTGATCTCTAGCTGATTCTTCATCCAAATCAGGCAGCTCCAGTGAGAAGGGGAACGTTTGTTCAAATGCATCATCACAGACATAGGGAATGTGTTCAACGGTGACTTGTGGCCGTGATGTGCCCGGTTCAGTCGATTCTGCTGATGCGTTGGGAGCTGCGTGATTGATTGTGATTCAACTGGTGCATTTGTGGTATGGACCCGGTGGCTAAGCCTCATTGTCTCAACAGCTTCGTCGGTCTCGTTGGTTTTTCCATTTGAGTTATGGTCCTGCGTCAGGTGGTGTCATCGGATGATTATGAGACTTGAAGGGGTGGCTCATCATCAAAATTGAACGTTTGATGAGTAGCCTTGAGATCGACTTACTCGTGCTTGGAAGAACATCCTCACCGAGTCTTTTGGATTTTCAACAGGGGATGACTCGCCTTCATCTTCACCTTAAGATCCCGGAAAAGTTATGTCGGGGTTGTCTTGGGAATCATTAAGGGCACTAATCTCCTTCTCGGATGCATCAATGATAATAGGAGGAATGTTACAAGCGTTTACGCCTCTTTACCTCGGGAAGTCTCAACCTCTCGTAGGCCTTCAGTACCTCTTGCAGTCTCAACTGCAGCAAGGCCTTGGATATTCCCTTCGACAAACTCAGCTGTCTTAGGGTCTTCTACGGTGGCATCCACAGGAGTCTCAACTCCGTGGATTGCACTTTCATTGCCCGAGTTTTAACTCCCGGCGATCCATCCACGTGCCTCGATTGCATCGGCGCGTCCTCGACTGCAGAGCGATTGGCACTTCAGCTGAGACAGTCTCAATTGTCCGAGTTTCGTCAGTGACAATCTGTTGTGTTTCTTTTTCTTGTTCCTTCTCCACTTCGCCTCCTAGATTCATGGTGGAGTCATCTGCAGCATCCTCCGACCTAGCTGCAGCGAAGGGAGTATCCCCCTCAGCTGGCACACCACCGTGAGTGACTTGGGTTGGGGTCACTCTTCTCCAAACTCCCTTTGTTTCCTATGAGTGTTCACCATTGGGGCGGTGGTAAGACACCTTCAATAGGGGTTGGCTCGACTTGGGTCCCCAAGTTTCCAGTTTCATCGCCACGTCCCCTAGATCCATCCTCTGAGTGAGTTGGGGAAGTGGTTGCAGCAATGATAGTGAAAATTTGATGTACCACTCCCAATGGATCAATCTCCAGCTGGGATTTGGAAGACTCTCCTGGTCCTTCCATCACCGTTGCTCATGTAGGATCCTGGATTCCCGCATGGCTTCTTTGCATTTCAACGTCTCTCAGAAGGCCCGGTGGGTCCAGTCCTCATCACTTTCGAGAGTATGTCAAGATGAGGATGAGTATGATCGGTGGTTCGGTTAGAGGACAAGCGGCTTTCTCACGAGCTTGACTTCCTCTACGCGAATCTCTCGTTCTCCTTATCTTTGAAGATCTACAAGATATCTATGCAGCGATTCTCTTCATCCAAAGACTGGACCACAGTGGTCAATCCGAGGAAATTCATCAGTTCTTCCTCTTCTTCAATGAATTCAGGTTTCTCGAACTGTTCCCTCGAACGACTTAGCTTCCATTTCCTCCATTCTCGCAGACAATTTTGGATGTCTGGATATGGTGGGGACAACATAATCACATCATCGTCATCATCTTCTTGTTGTCCTTCTTTCTCAGGAATGGAAGGCAACATACTCTGCTGCTCAACGTCTTCAGCAGCATCGGGGCCAGGTGGAGACACAGCCCTGTCAGCAGGGGATTCTGCTATCTCCGATGCTTCTTGTTCCTCAACTGTCCTCTCCACATCTGGGTCTTCGACATGCCTCTGCTGATCGGCCTCAGCAGACTTGGCTGTTTCATCAATGATTTCTCGAGACTCTACTTCTCCAGCTGTCTCCGCGATCTGTTCCAGCTGAGTGGCAAACTCAGCTGTTTTCTCAAGCTCTGAACGCTTGATGATTCTTCTCCTTCTCTTTGTTTTCACCAGAGGAATGTTTTGTTCTACTTCCTCACGGTTCCTCGACCAGAAAATGCCTTTGAGGTTGCCTTAGAGCAGCTATCTTTCTCGACTAGGCAATCCTCTTTTTCTTCATTCCTGGAGAAGGTACTATGGATTCCTTCTCCACCACGGCTGCAGGGGCAGCAGACACGGCTGCAGGGGCAGGTGACTTGGCTGTAGGGGCAGGTGCGGTTTTCTTCTTTGCTGCTGGGGCATCAGTCTTCTTTCAAGCTGCAGGGGCAGCTTTCTTCTTGGGAGGGGAGGCAACAGTTGTTTCTTCAAGATCAGCTGATTCCCCCTCACTAGTGTCCGCCCTCTTGGCATAAGCTCTCTTCTGAGCTCCTGAAAGATTTGATCGGAACATCTTCTTGTTGACATGGAACGCCTTTCCATGTCGGAGTGGAACACCCTTCACCTCCATCAGCCGGCCAATTACAAGGCCATACCCGGAGATCCTCTAAATGATCCATCGCCCTGAAGGACTTGTTTCCAACATTCATTGAGTCGATGTATACTAAACTCAGCCCATTTACCTTTACCTTCTTGTCCTCCATGATCGCAGCCCATGACGATCGGCTTGGTTTTGGACAGGTGATTGAAGCTTCCAAACTTTATGTCTACTCATTTGGCTACGATATCCAGCAGCTTATGATAATATTCCTTTAACAGCTTCTTATCAGTTGTGTAGACAACCTTCGCAGCACATTCAGGTTTGGCCACTTCCTTCCATACAGCAGCAAGCAATGCTCCGCAAGGTCTTGGCAAAGAGTGATGGTAAACTCCTTGCCGTGAATGGCGACTTGATGCCCTCGTCATGAACTTCGGCGTTCACGTAGAACTGCGCGACCTCTTCAACGTAGGTCATCTAAAACTCCATTGTTAGAAAGGGTTTCAGTCCAGACTTCTCGATTTTTGTCGGCTATCTTCTTCACGAGGTTTTTATCGGAACCCTGTTTGATCATTCCTTCAAATCCACGGTAGAACAGGTGTGGATTTGCTTTCCCAACTTAGTGAAATCACGGTGGTTGCCATTTTTGAGTTTTACCAAACGAAACCTTAGAAATTTGCCTTTAAGATTGATAGGGTTTTGAAAGAAAAAAAAGCTTTCTTTACTTTGGAGAGATGAACAGTTTGAGTAATGTGATAGAAAAAACGGACGAAAATGGTATATGTATGGGTTATGAAAGGATGTGCATACGGTTTTGAAATTTGATCGACATCAATGGCTCGGTTTAGCACGCCGATTAGCATTTAATTTCTCGCATTTAATGCAAAGAAGATTTATATCCAATTATATGCTTTGTCGTGCGACTTTTTGATCGTACCCGTCATTATTACGCCGACGTCATCCTTAAAACATTCCCACTTATTAAAAATGACTGCGTTTTTGTCACTTAGCTCATAAATGACTCAAACACTTGTTAGGCGATTCAACTCTTCTTCTCTCTATTCACATAGGGACTCACCACTAACTAACTCGTCTGGTGACTTTACGATCTTGGTGATTTATTTACTTAGTCGTTTCAAGAGCTCCGCTCTATTTTCAACTTTTCACGTTCAACTCTTCTCCTTGAGTCTTTTGAGTGTCAACTCAGCTCAATTAACCCTAATTCATGCTTAAGCTCTTCAACTCTTGACTCACATAATGGCTTTGTGAATATGTCATTAATCTTGTTTGCTCGGTTGAGATGTATTCAAGGTGATGTCTTTTTTTCAACATGATCTCTTATGAAATGATATCGACATCAATGTGCTTTGTTCTTGAATGTAATACAGGATTTTGAGTTATTGCAATAGCACTTGTTTATCACACATGATTGGAATCTCTTTTTCTTCAACATCATAATCTCTCACCGTTGTCTCATCCATAAGACTTGGGCACAACAAATTGCCCGCAACTATGTACTGTCACTTTGTGGATGTGGCTATTGAATTTTGCTTCCGATACTCGAGTCCGAATAGCCAATTAGCTTGAATCCACCTTCCTTTGGATACCATAAGCCGACTTCCCGGCATCCCTTCAAATATCTTAGGATTCTCTTAGTCTGCCATATGGCTTTCTTTTGGTGCAGATTGAAATCTTGCACATACACCTACAAAGAAGTGATGTCCGCCTCGCTTCTTTGCTAAATAGAGCGATGATCCAATAAGTGCTCAGTATCTTGTTTAATCCACAGGCTTGCCATCTGCATCCATATCCATCTTAACTGGTGTATTCATTGGTATTTTCACAGAAGACTTCTTTTCCATACCAAATTTCATCATTAAATCTCTGGTATACTTTGTTTGACTTATGAAGGTTCCATCTTTCAAATTGTTTAACTTGAAGTCCTAGAAAGAATGTCAGCTCTCCCATCATGCTCATTTCAAATTTTCCTTGCATGAGGTTTGAGAATGTTCGCCTTATTTTTTTTTAGCTTCACCGCAAGTGTACGGTGTAGTTTATAGAATAGGTTAAGCAAGGTCGTATCCACGGAGACTAATAAATTTGTGCGCTAAGTATTGAACCAAAATAGTCTTATTTTTATTTAGACGATCGAAATTGGAAGATTGTTGTATTGAAATTAAGACAATTTAAATCACTAAAACACAAGATTAAGATAATACAAATGATAGAAGTATCAAGATAATGAAATGGATTTCCGAGTTAAGGTTTCGATTAATAATCCTCTTGTTGTCCGGTTTAATCAAGCCACGTTATTATCAATATTCCTATAAGACGATCACAAAACTATTTTATCCTCCCTCTCGAGATGCATATAAAACGTAGATTGAAATACTTATGCTAGCATCTCTACTCAACATGAAGCCTTCAACTCCCAAAAGTTTAAAAGATCAAATGTCCTCACAAATATTTACAAACCTCTCGATTCATGCAAATATTTGTGTTGAGTATTCAAGATCTAATATTGAAACTCATCTATCGAATTATGAATCAATATATCAAACAAGTAAAATCATTGATCAAGTGATAAAACAAGAATAAGCTCAAAATACTCAAATAGGCTTCAAGATAATAACTTCAACTAAGATTAAAACATCCAACAAGAGTTCATTAATCTACTTCCAAAACCCGGAAATCTCAAGAGTTTAGCTACACATGATTTCTAAACAACTTATAAACAAAGTGTTCAAAGCCATTACAAATGAAAATGAAAGATTGAAACTAAAAGAGAAGCAAGAAAAACTTAGGAACGTCGACAATCTCTCGATATATCTCCGTTCTTCAAGCTCCGATGCAACCCGATTGTCTCCTTGATATCTCCTTCCAAGAGTTGACTCTTGTCTTGTGTTGTAGATCCCAAAAATGCCAGAATATCCTTGTGTGCGCCCCCCAAAAAGCCTTTTTATACCCACCTTCAAGTTTAGGGCATAATCTTTGCAGTTATGGGATTCAGTAAAGCCAGACGCACGGGGTGGTGCGCGTCACGCACGGGTTACCCGTGCGCCACCCTGTTGAAATAATCCAAGTCTCTGTAGGGCACACGGGTGGTGCGTCGGAGCACGGGCTACCCGTGCGCCATCCCGGTGAATTCATCCCTTTTCTGTAGAGCGCACGGGTGGTAGGAGCGCGGCCTACCCGTGCGCCATGCAGAGACTCAAATTTTCTTTATTCAGGAGTGCACGGGTGGTGCCTAAGGTACGCCCAACCCGTGTGCCCCCTGTCTTTTCCTTAGATGCTTAACTTTCGCTCTTTTTGGCTTCACTTTTCGTATACTCACTCAGTTCTCCGTGTTTTCACTTTGCTATCTCGTATTCGTATACAATTTGCTTCAAATATCATGAAATTCCTACAAAATAAGCAAAGTGTAATATCTTTTCCACAAAGAGTGAATATGTAACATTTAACGCGAGTATGTGCATGTTTACCCATCATTATAGCCAGAAATACGCCTCAAAATACATGCAAAACTCACACCTATCAAAATCCCCCAAACTTAAATCATTGACCGTCCCCGATCAACTATATTTAGAACACGAAGGCACAACAAGGAGATAAGAATAACAGCGCACACAGAGAACCCACAAGAAGATTTATATTGTTCGTCATGAATGTTGAGCACAACCCAATCAAGCCTCAAATATCTGACCAAAGAACACACCTCAAGTAAAACAAAGTGAAATGCTCTGAATTCCAACTCTCAAAGTTAAGTGTATACTCTCATCTCACGAGGATATAGGACGTGTTTATGCTCAACTCAATTCGATGTCGCAAAATTACCATAGGCTTGCAATTCGTCTCATATCTCATATCTCCGCCACTAGAGTGTATGCAATTTGTGAATCAAAAGGACTTTCTCACTTGGTTGTAATGAAGGCTCTTTGGTTTGGGTAGGAAATTTTGAATAAAGTGACTCAAACTCGAGTATATAGACCGATGAGCATATCAATCATTTACATTACAATCCCATATGCTACTCCAATCATCCCTCATTTTTATCAACTTTATTTATCTCCATTTCCTTTCTTTCTTTTGAGAATCACCTCAAATCACAATCCTTCGCCTCCCAAGTTTATCAACTTTTCAATTTTTTTTTCATTTGTGCAATTTCAACACTTCTTTTTCAACTCCTTTCCTTTCTCTTTTTGTTTCATTTAACCAAGTATGCACACTTATCCTACTTTTCAGTTCCCACCCATTCAGCCTCATTCATTCCCTTTACTCAACGCTATACATTCGAGTTTAAGGTGATGGATATATTAAGATCAATGGTTAAATTTTGTGGTTATCAAAGAAATAGGCTATAGGCTCAACTTGGATAACTAGGAATTTCAACATCTTTAGGTAGGTAAAAGGCTTGAAAGGCTAGCAAAGATGGCCTTTAATCACATTCACAATTCGCATACAACATGTGGCCTTGACAGAGATACCCAAGCAAGTTCTAGAATTTTAACAACTTGAATGATACACTCAATCACAACAAGACTGCACAAGATATAAGCAGTAAAGGCTCAAAGCTCACAGGCTTGTCAAAATGTAATTCAAAGCATCACACCAAGTTTTTCATATTAACATGCTCAATGTCATCTATTCAAGGCTCAATCAACTCATAACCAACATCCAATCCCAACAAAATGAATTCTCAATCAACACACAAACAACAAGTTGCAAAATGCCCGGTCAACTCACTCTCTAACCACTACGAAAGCAATAGACGTGCTAAAGCTATAAATGTGCTCTAATGCAAATGCAACCTAGAATGCTCTAATGCAACTATATGAAAACACAAAATGCATGAATATATATATATATATATATATATATATATATTTTATTTTTGTTTGTATCCACACTTTTCATATATTAAAATACTATCTCTCCCCCAAACTTGAATGAAATTATAGTGTCCTAAGGGGAAAAATAGAATTTCAATAACGAAAAGTGGGGATATACCTGAATCACTGCGGTGGCGGCGGTGGGAAGTGGCCTTGGGAAATATGCCACATTTGTAACTGTTGGAGCACTTGCCACGTCTCCTCGGAACGCCGATCATAGCGCTCGCTGAACGTGAGAAAATCAGCCCTATGTTGCCTCAAATCCTCCCCCTATTGCCTCAACTCCTCTCCTTGCCAACGCAAGTCCTCCCCAAACGCATATAACATGTCTTGAAAATCAGTGCCGCGTTGGGGTCCTCCACTATGAGAAGTACCGGGACGATCCCCGCTTTGAGAACGTTGGGGGTAATTGCCTCCGTGTGAGGACTCGGGTATATCATATCCAATTTGGGGGTGATGAGGTTCCACCCCCATATCTTGTCTGTGTAGTTCCTCCTCCTCCGCCACCATATCCTCTTCATCCCGAAACCTTCAACTCGTGCTTCTTCCTTGCATCTATAGCCTCTGTAATTCGGTTATGTGCGTCAGAGTTCATTAGGAAGTTGGTGGTATCCGCCAATGTATCGACTGTGGTGTATGGCGGGTTAGGCAACGGAAATGCAACACCTTTCTTCTGTAGAAGTACCAACGTGTTGTCTACGTTTGCTATGAACTTCATGTGGTGCAACGATGCCAAATTAACCCGAGTGCTACCTAGAATATGCTCCAAACCTCGGAAATCGACGTTGAAATGCCAGGCAATAGGGGTAATGAGGCCCCCTATAGAAATCGTACCCCCTTCCCGCCTAGCTAACTGTTCTATTTGCTCTGCGAAATTGACGATTGTGTTGTAGAGGGTATTTGTGACCATACACCATAGTAGATATAGCTCCTTAGTAGTCATCTCTCCAATATTTTCTCGGGCGAACACGGTGGATGCAGTCACGCGTTGTATGTACCGGAAAACTGGATTCCGGATCCAAGAGGCTTTGGCGGTCCGTGCGGCATACAACCTAGGCCCCATTTGTGGTGTTTCCACAAGCATTCGCCAAAAGTCATATTGATCATAATGGGGCATCGGGCGGTACGAGCGTTCGTTGGAACCTCGGAAATGGTGTTCAATTGGGTCATAGACAATTGTCTACGAACATTCCCCAACTAGAAGCGTATCATATATGGTTCAAAAGTCCCTCCTTGTTTGAGTACTTCCACGGTACTCAAAAACTCCAGTGTGAATCGTTTAAAGGTCGGCCACCTTCATCTCATAAAATTGGTCCATCCAACCTTTGCAAAGAGACGCCAAACGTCCTCATGTATCCCCAAAGTTTGGGTACAGTCATTGTCGGCATAGCGGGATGGAGCTATTTGGCGACCCACCAAGTGATTTCATCGCTCAAGATCATCGGCGTTTGTCAAGTTAACCCCATATACCGCGGGACTGTTTTGGTCTACCTCTGGCGGTGCCACGTCTCGTTGTGCCGCACCGCGTGCACGTCTTCTTCCACCCTGGGGATTTCTTCGCTCGGCCATGAAGGATTTGTACCTGAAATACATTCAATTAGCATCCCAATATCATCAATGGCAACAACAAAGTAGGGGATTAAAGCTAACATATTAGGCGATGCAAATTCACTTCCCTACTTAACTTTGATCGATCAACTACCCCAAGCAAGCAAAAATTATTGGCCATGCCTTATTCATCAATATTTCATCCAAAATCTCGTCAATTATACTAGCCCACAAGGTGTTTGATAAATTGCTTCAAAGAGTTTTTCATTCAAAACATAGCAAAAATATCAAAGCTAGCACCAATCATGATTCCCATTACATAATTGACAAGAAATTCACAAGGAAAAACGATGCTCTTACCGAATTTTCGAATTTCGACTCAAATTGAACAACTTGAACCCTAGGTGCTTTATCTTCAATTTTTCTTCAATCCAACTTGAATATAATGCAAATTGTGGTTCTAATGTGATGGGGAGTGATTAAATGGGAGAATTTGGGTAGAAATTACAAGAAATTTTGAAGGCAATGAATTATTAGGGATGGGCGCGCGATTGGGAGAGATTTTGGATGAAGAACAGTTTAAAAACTGTCTTATTTAAACCCCTTCTGTACGGTGCACGGGTGGTGCGTCGAAGCACGGGCTACCCGTGCGCCACCCCGATAAACTCCTCAACTCTCTGTAGGGCGCACGGATGGTGTGCCAACGCACGGGTTACCCGTGCGCACTGCATAAACAATTCAAAATATTTTTTTTTGAATAAAAACACACAAAAATGAAACAAAAACACACAAATCACACTCATTAGTAGAAACACGCATATCAAATCACTCAAATCACACAAAATTGAAACTAAACACACACAAAAATGAAAGTCACATGAAAAACCGTTGGGTTGCCGCCAACAAGCGCTATATTTAACGTCTTTAGCTTGGCGCCTGTTTTGTTAAATTACGGGTCGCGCAAGGTGGTGGATGTCACCTCCTCTTGATTTCCTCGGTGGAAGTAGTGCTTAATCCGTTGGCCGTTTACCATGAAAGTCTCTCCTTCTTTTGTCAACAATTCTACAATCCCGGGTGGATTCAATACTTTCTTTATCACGAATGGCCCCGACCACTTAGACTTGAGTTTTCCCGGGAAAAATTTAAGGCGTGAATTGTATAGGAGCACCGGTTCTCGGTAAAAACTCTCTTTTCTTGATCATCTTATCATGCCACCTCTTAGTTCTTTCCTTATAAATTCGGGAGTTTTCGTAAGCTTCATCCCGAAACTCTTCCATCTGATTCAAATGGAGCAATCTTTCTTCACCGGCCTTTTGAAAATCCAAATTTAGTTTCTTGACCGCCCAAAATGCTTTGTGCTCCAATTCTACCGGCATATGGCACGACTTCCCAAAGACAAGTTGATATGGAGATGTGCCCAACGGTGTCTTATATGCAATCCTTTCGGTTGATGTTAACCGTCTTCTCAAGAATCTGTTTGATCTCCCGGTTGGCTACTTCGGCTTGCCCATTGGCTTGTGGACGGTATGCCAATGCAACTTTATGTTTCACCCCATATTTTGCCAACAATTTGCTCATCAATTTATTTACAAAATGCGACCCTCCGTCGCTAATTAAAGCTCTTGGAGTGCCGAATCGAGTAAATATATTTTTCTTAAGGAACTTCATCACAATTTGGGCATCATTTGTTTTGGAAGGAATCGCCTCTACCCAACGGGATACATACTCCACTGCAAGTAGAATATATTGATAGCCCAAAGATGATGGAAATGGGCCCATAAAGTCAATCCCCCAAACATGGAACAATTCAACTTCGATTACATTTGTCATCGGCATCTCGTGTCTTCTGGAAATGTTGCCTATTCGTTGACACCTATCACATTGTTGCACAAACAAATAACAGTCATTAAATAAAGTGGGCCAATATAGCCCACTTTGCAATACCTTCGCTGCGGTGCGAGTGGGGCCAAAATGTCCGCCAGAGGGAGCGGAGTGACACTGTTGTAGGACTCCCTCCCATTCTTCTTGAGGTACGCATCTTCTTATGATTTTGTCCGCGCACCTCTTAAAGAGTAGGGGGTCATCCCACATGTAGAACTTTACATCATGTAATAATTTCTTCTTTTGATACGGTGATAGATCCGGAGGTAGAACTCCGGAAGCCAAGTAATTGACAAAGTCCGCATACCACGGAAACTTTGCCTCAAACATGAGTAATTGTTCATCAGGAAACTCCTCTTTTATTAATCCCGTACTTCCTTTTGCTCCCTCTTGATTTTCTAATCGAGACAAATGGTCTGCTACCACGTTCTCGCATCCTTTCCGGTCCTTGATTTCCACATCAAACTCTTGCAATAATAATATCCACCGAATCAACCTCGATTTCGCATCCTTCTTGTCAAAGAGGTATTTGATAGCCGCATGGTCGGTATGCTGTCGTTTTCATCCCGATCAAATAAGATCGGAATTTATCGAATGCGAAAAACAATTGCCAACATCTCTTTCTCGGTTGTGGTATAATTCATTTGAGCACCCCCAACGTTCGACTTGCATAGTAGATGGATCTCAACAATTTTTCCCTCTTTTGACCGAGAAACATTGACCCCAACCGCAAAGTCGCTTGCATCACACATCACTCAAATGGTTGACTCAATGCGGGCGACGAGTATAGGTGCCGTCACCAATCTTTGTCATCAACGTTTGAATGCCTGCAAACAATCATTGGAAAAAATGAAAGCAGCATCTTTTTCTAGCAATTGGCTCAAGGGCTTAGAAATTTTAGAAAAGTCACGGATAAACCTTCAATTGAATCCGGCGTGGCCCAAGAAGCTCCGGATAGTTTTTTCGTTTGTAGGAGGTGGTAATTTCTCGATCGCTACAATATTTGCCCGATCTACTTCCAAACCTGCAGAAGAGACTCGATGACCAAGTACAATGCCATCGCGTACCATAAATTGGCACTTTTCCCAATTTGGTACTAGATTGGTCTCTTCACATCGCTGCAAAACTAGGGAAAGATTGTGAAGACAATTATCAAAAGAATCACCAAACACAGAGAAATCGTCCATAAATACCTCCATAACTTTTTCAATAAGATCGTGAAATATAGCCATCATACAGCGTTGGAAAGTGGCAGGTGCATTACATAAACCAAATGGCATGCGATTTAAATGCAAATGTGCCATACGGACATGTAAATGTTGTTTTCTCTTGGTCTTCCGGCGCAATCATGATTTGATTGTACCCGGAATAACCATCTAAAAAGCAATAATAATCATAACTTGCAAGACGATCCAACATCATATCGATAAAAGGGAGGGGGAAGTGATCTTTTCGAGTGGCATCATTAAGTTTTCTATAATCAATACATATTCGCCACCCGGTAACAATTCTAGTAGCAATTTGTTCTTCATTTTCATTTTTCACCATCACATTTACCCCCTTTTTTTTTCAGCACCACTTGTCCGGACTCACCCATGAACTATCGGATGTCGCATAAATGATCCGGCATCCAACCATTTCAAAACTTCCTTCCTAACCATATCTTGCATGATAGGGTTTAGTCGTCTTTGGTTTTGCAATCGATGGTTTATAAACATCTTCCATCCGAATTTTATGCATCACAATGGATGGACTTATGCCTTTTAAATCAGTTATAGACCATCCTAGTGCCGACTTATGTTTTCGTAAAAACCTTAACAGTTTATCAAGTTGAGTAGGAGTGAGAAGAGATGAAACGATTACCGGATTTGTTATTTGCCCCAATGAATGCGTATTTGAGGTGTTCAGGTAATTGCTTGAGTTCCGGAGTCGGTGTTGCTATTTCAGGGTCACGCATGGGTAGCCCATGCGCCGTCGCACGGCCCGTGTGCTCTTCAGAGAGCTCAACTCGTCCCTCAGCATCACGCACGGGTTGCCCGTGCATGGACGCATGGGTGGTGCGTTTCTGCAAATTCGGCTCCCTTATTTCTGGCTTTGCGTTCTCGCCTCTTGCACTCTTAGGTAGTTCCTGCATATGATCTAAGGCACAAACATAGTCGTACAAATCTTGGTTATCAAAATCAAGTACAACACTCGACATTGAGCACGAGTGGGTTAGACCAAATTCCAAATCATCTGTAGACAATGTATGATCAACATAATCCTCAATGCATGAACTAACTATATCCAAAAAATTACAATTCTCCACCGAATCATGAAATTTCATTGCCTTATATATAGAAAATAAAACATGCTCATCATTAACACGTAATGTGAGCTCCCCTTTTTGCACATCTATCAAGGGTTTACCCGTGGCTAGGAAGGGACGTCCAAGTAACAGTGGAACGTCTCGATCTTCTTCCATATCCAGAACCAAGAAATCCACGAGGAATATAAATTTATCAACTTTTACCAATACGTCTTCAATAATTCCCCTTGGATACGTAAGTGATCGGTCTGCAAGTTGCAATGTCACCGTAGTTGGTTTCACGTCGCCTAATCCAAGCTTCCTGAAAATGGACAAAGGCATCAAATTAATACTTACCCCCAAATCACATAACGCTTTATTAAAGAAATTACCACCAATAGCACAAGGATAGTGAAACTCCCCTGGATCTTTCGATTTTGTGGTAGCTTTCTTTGGATAATCGCACTACATTCTTCCGTCAAATTCACCGTTTCAAAGCTTGTCATCCTCCGCTTTTTTGACATAACATCCTTAAGAAATTTCGCATAGTTCGGCATATGTTCTAGTGCGTCTGCAAAAGGAATGTTAATGTGCAATTTCTTAAATACATCAAGGAATTTGGCAAATTGATCATCAAGCTTTTTCTTTTGAAATCTTTGAGG
Source organism: Rehmannia glutinosa (assembly GCA_016081115.2). Lineage (NCBI taxonomy): Eukaryota > Viridiplantae > Streptophyta > Magnoliopsida > Lamiales > Orobanchaceae > Rehmannia > Rehmannia glutinosa. The sequence goes on along the minus strand of JABTTQ020001487.1, from coordinate 367,090 downwards.
AAAGGGAAGAGATATAGGCAACTTAGATATATTCGAGTTAGATGATGATTTTAGCTTCTCAGCCCCTGTTTGTTCCGCCTCTTTGTTCTCTTCTTTCCTATTTTCTTCAATATCATCCTCTATCACGGATTCTCCCGCTTCTCGCCTCAATGCTTCATCCGAAAAATTTGATTCCCAGTTTTTCTTTAGGCCCCTCATATTCTCACCGTTAAGTAAACGAATTGCCTGCATTGTTTCTTAGGATTCATTTCCGTATTACTTGGAAATTGACCCTTGTGATGTTGACCACCCACAATTGTAGCCAATTGACACATTTGAGTCTCAGTTCTTTATCGAGCTTGTCACTTGTTGTTCTATCTTATCCATCCGAGAGTCTTGCTTAGCGAGGCGGCTCCTTGTATCATTCATGAATGCATTAGATTGATTTATGAAGGAGGTGAGTGCATCTTCCAATGGCGATTTGCCTTCCCCATTTCCGCCTCCACTTGAAGCATTAAATCCCGGCGGAGGTTGTAACACATTCTTTGTATTTGCGTAGGAAACTTTTTCATGATTTCTCAACCCTGGATGGTAGTGCGTTGGGTTTGAATTATTCCGGAAATTGTTGAAATTCCGGTTATTCACATAATTTACCACTTCCATCGTATATAGAAGAGCTTCACTACCCATGTTCGTGCCTGCTTCTGGCCCCTTCATAAATACACTCAATTGAGTTGTCAAAGCCGCTACTTGTGCCGTCAATGTTTTAATTGGGTCTGAATCCGAGATTTTGGCTACTCGTTGTACATTAGATCTTTCAGATGGCCACTGGTAACTGTTCATGGCCATTTCCTCAAGAAGGTTCAAGGCATCTTGTGGAAACCTTGCCAACAATGCTCCTCCCGCTGCGGCATCCACAAAGGCCCTCGTTTGTCCCATTAAACCATTGTAGAAGAAACATAATTGTTAATCCTCTGGAAACCCATGTTGTGGACATCTTCGTAACAAATCCCGAAACCTTTCCCAAGCCTCGTACAAAGGCTCTGAGTTGAACTGTCGGAATTGAGTAATCTCGCTTTTGAGCTGCAAAGTTTTGCCTTGAGTCAAAGTACCCAACCAATTTCTCGCCTTATCCCGTAAAGAGAATGGGAACAGGCGCAATCTTATGGCGTCATCCGAGACTCCGTTCATTTTGATCGTATTGCATATTTGGATAAAATGTGCAAGGTGAGAGTTAGGATCTTCAGTTGCGAACCCCCAAACGATTCATTTGCACCATATTGATTAGTGCCGGTTTGAGCTCGAAGTTGTTGGCATTGATAGGAATATGGGCAATACCACCGTAATTACGATTCGTTTGTGGTCAAAAGTAATCACGAATGGCTTGTTGTTGAACCGGTATCGGTAACTCATTTCCACCATTGTTAGCCGGTATTGGTAACTCGTTCAAATCCCCCATTATCGGATTGTGTTGTCTTTCAGCCCGTCTAGTGGTAGCACTGATTCTTCTTGCGAAAGCCTCGACTTCCGGTATAAACGGTATCAAGTCCCCTTGCCTCGAGTGCGTGTTCATGCACTACCTGGACCGAACTAAAAGAAACAAGTAAAATAATGAAGAATTGAAGTGAATCCAAAATGAAAAAAAAAATAAAATTGTCTAAATTAAAATTAATTTTATCTATTGCAATATTAGCACCAAAAATTGTATTAGTCCCCGGCAATGGCGCCAAAAACTTGTTCGCCTTATTTTTTTTAGCTTCACCGCAAGTGTACGGTGTAGTTTATAGAATAGGGTAAGCAAGGTCGTATCCACGGAGAGTAATAAATTTGTGCGCTAAGTATTGAACCAAAATAGTCTTATTTTTATTTAGACGATCGAAATTGGAAGATTGTTGTATTGAGATTAAGACAATTTAAATCACTAAAACACAAGATTAAGATAATAAAATGATAGAAGTATCAAGATAATGAAATGGATTTCCGAGTTAAGGTTTCGATTAATAATCCTCTTGTTGTCCGGTTTAATCAAGCCACGTTATTATCAATATTTCTATAAGACGATCACAAAACTATTTTATCCTCCCTCTCGAGATGCATATAAAACGTAGATTGAAATACTTATGCTAGCATCTCTACTCAACATGAAGCATTCAACTCCCAAAAGTTTAAAGATCAAATGTCCTCACAAATATTTACAAACCTCTCGATTCATGCAAATATTTGTGTCGAGTATTCAAGATCTAATATTGAAACTCATCTCTCGAATTATGAATCAATATATCAAACAAGTTAAATCATTGATCAAGTGATAAAACAAGAATAATCTCAAAATACTCAAATAAGCTTCAAGATAATAACTTCAACTAAGATTAAAACATCCAACAAGAGTTCATTAATCTACTTCCAAAACCCGGAAATCTCAAGAGTTTAGCTACACATGATTTCTATAAAACTTATAAACAAAGTGTTCAAAGCCATTACAAATGAAAATGAAAGATTGAAACTAAAAGAGAAGCAAGAAAAACTTAGGAGCATCGACAATCTCTCGATATATCTCCGTTCTTCAAGCTCCGATGCAACCCGATTGTCTCCTTGATATCTCCTTCCAAGAGTTGACTCTTGTCTTGTGTTGTAGATCCCAAAAATGCCAGAATATCCTTGTGTGCGCCCCCCAAAAAGCCTTTTTATACCCACCTTCAAGTTTAGGGCATAATGCTGCAGATTATGGGATTCCAGCGCAGACGCACGGGTGGAGCGTCCACGCACGGGTTACCCATGCGCCACCCTGTTGAAATAATCCAAGTCTCTATAGGGCGCACGGGTGGTGCGTCGGAGCATGGGCTACCCGTGCGCCATCCCGGTGAATTCATCCCTTTTCTGTAGAGCGCACGGGTGGTGTGTAGGAGCGCGGCCTACCCGTGCGCCATGCAGAGACTCAAAGTTTCTTTATTCAGGGGTGCACGGGTGGTGCCTGAGGTATGCCCAACCCGTGTGCCCCCTGTCTTTTCCTTAGACGCTCAACTTTCGTTCTTTTTTGCTTCACTTTTCGTATACTCACTCAGTTCTCCATGTTTTCACTTTGCTATCAAGTATTCGTATTCAATTTGCTTCAAATATCATGAAATTCCTACAAAATAAGCAAAGTGTAATATCGTTTCCACAAAGAGTGAATATGTAACATTTAACGCGAGTATGTGCATGTTTACCCATCATTATAGCCAGAAATACGCCTCAAAATACATGCAAAACTCACACCTATCAGAGAACCTATCACACAGTTCTTTGTTTGTGGATCCAAAAGTAATGTCATCCACATATATTTGAACAAGCAGTATACTCTCTCCATCTTGAATTCTGAAGAGTGTCCTGTCCACTTTGCCTTTGGTGAATCCATTATCTGTCAGAAATTGAGATAATGTATCATACCATGCTCTAGGTGCCTGTTTCAATCCATATAGATCTTTCTTGAGCTTGTACACCTATCTCCAAGAGTCTTCTGCTCAAATCCTGGAGGTTGTTCAACATAGACTTCTTCTTCCAATAATCCATTTAAGAATGCACTTTTTACATCCATTTGATATACAATGAAGTTCTTGTGTGCAGCATAGGCAAGAAACATCCTTATTGCTTCTAATCTTGCAACAGGAGCAAATGTTTCATCAAAATCTATTCCTTCTTCTTGGCAATACCCTTTGGCTACCAATCTTGCTTTGTTTCTTACCACAGAACCTTCTTCATTCATCTTGTTTCTGAAAACCCATTTTGTGCCAATAACATTTTGATGGGTTGGTCTTTGCACCAATTCCCATACTTTATTCCTCTCAAACTGATTCAGCTCTTCCTGCATGGCCTGAATCCAATGTGTGTCATCCAATGCTTGGGACATATCTTTAGGTTCTATTTGGGAAATAAAATAAGTGAACATTGCTTCTTGTTGAGCTATGGATCTGGTTCTTACACCATCTCTTACATCTCCAATAACTAGCTCTGGTGGATGGTCTCTCAGCCATCTCACATCAGGTTGGAGTAAGTCAGCTGGGTTCAGTCGTCTTCCAGCTGTGTTATCTTGTGCAGCTCTCTCATCATCACTTAGCTGCAGATTCTCCAACTGTCTTTGAGATTCAGCTATCTCATCTTCACCTTGATTAATTATTCCAGCTTTAGCTTTAACATAGGGACTCTTCTGCATGGTTGGTTGATTCAGCTTATCAGCTAACTCTTCAATGTCTTCTCCATTTACATTAGGTTCATCAAACACCACATGGATAGACTCTTATGTGGCCATAGTCCTTTTGTTCAGCACTCTATAGGCTTTACTTTCAGCTGAGTATCCCAAAAAGATACCTTCATCAGCTTTAGCATCAAAAGCCTTTAGATTATCCTTGCCATTGTTGTGGATGAAGCATTTACATCCAAAGATCCTAAAATAGGCAACATTTGGCTTTTTCCCTGTCCAAATTTCATAGGGAGTCTTTGTCAGCTGTCTATTAATCAAGCATCTATTTTGAGTATAACATGAAGTATTGATGGCTTGACCCAAAATCTTTTTGGCAATCCACTTCAATAACATGGTTCTTGCAGACTTCCTTTAGAGTTATGTTCCTTCTTTCTCGGTACTCCATTCTGCATGTGGAGTCCTTGCTGCCGAGATAATTCATGAGCAATACCATTTTCAACACAATATTGAGTTATTATTCCATTAACAAACTCGATTCTATTGGTCCCAAGGGGTGTGAGTGTAAGGTTTAGAAGGGGGAGGGTTGAATAAACCTTACCAACTTTTCGATTTAGTCCTTTTAAAAGTTCAGAGTTGATGCTACACATTTGTGTCCTAGGTGGACAGCTAATTTAGTTAATCAGTAGAGTTAGTCACTCAACAGACTTGACTGAGCTGTTGATAGAATAACTCAGCTGTTAAGACTAAAGACTTAGCTCAGCTGTAGTTTGTTTTCAGCGGAAGACTTAACACCCTTAAATTTGGTTTAGTTATGATTTAATCCTTGGTCTTAGTACTTAGAGATTATCAAGTGGATAGCAAATTTATCAGCAGAATTAAACAGATAAAGTGCAAGAATTAAAATGTTAAAATGTAAATGACACGATAAGTTTTTATAGAGGTTCGAAGATGGGGTAATTCTTCTACTCCTCTCTTCTCCAAATCCTGGAGGAATCCACTGAGTATTGATCGGATACGAGTGGTAACAGATCCGGATACAAGTCTTGATCACACACCGGTGACTTGATCCTTTGGGACTCGATCTGGAGATGCCTTGGTCACGCACTGGCTTCTCGTGCGACTCGGCTTCTTCACGGGGCAGCTTTGCCTTGCTACTACACTCACTTGCTCAAGCTCTTTGGATTTGATCACGAAGCCCTCCAAAAACTCGAGACTGGTTCGACCTTGAACCTTCCTACAATCCTCCGTGGAATGTAGACCCCTTTTCTTCAAAGGTTTCCTCTTCAACTGATTGAAGCTATCCTTCCTTCACAGGTGAGTGATGGATTGATTTTCTTCGTAGTGTAGGCTTGAGGATTAATCTTGAATGATTTGAGGATATTTTAGGTTACAGTTCAAATGTTTTCTTGAAATGTTCGTGGTTCAGGTAGTCAAGATAACCTTCTCTCAGAGTCATTCCTCAGCCTTTTATAGCGATCTTTCAAAAATCTGCCCGTTGAAGAGATAGGCTTATTTTTGAAAGTCACTTGTGGTCCTTGGCTTGTCTTGGTGCAGTCCTTGGAGTTGCCACTTCCTCGTATGAATTGTTCTTCAGCTTTTCAGAGTTCTGACATGGTGTAGTGCTTTCCATTGGTTCATTCCCTTGCACGCTTCTCGGGACCGAGCACTTCGAGAAAGGTAGCATGGAGGTATTACTTGTTTAAGTAATTCTCTTGATTTACGTACAACGGATCTCTTTCGATTATCTCGACTTGATTGCATTTCCTTGCTTTCCCCAGGTGACTTAGAGTCGACTTTCAATCATTGGATGACTCTTCTCACTTCAACTTGAGACTTGGCTATCTTGAGTTGACTTGATCGATACTTTACTCACCGCATCTCGATTGCACCTTGATCGAGTTCCGTCTTCTCTTCTTTGCCATACTCGGCTCTCTTGCGGCGAGTCTTCCTTCTAGTCTCCGTTGTCTTCTTGCATGTTTAGGCATAGTGACTTAACTCACCTTGACCAGCCCTATTTGTTACAATGCAGTTTACAACAAAAATGGGGTGTCAACTTCCTATTCTAAGTTTTACATGGCATTCATCAAAATCTAAACAATAAATTTCCAACAATTTCCCCCTTTTTGATGATGCCAAAACTTAAAACATTCAAAATGTAAATAGCATAGATACATACAGATAGTGTATTTACAGAGAATGTATGCGTAGAATCAATTCTTTTATTGATCATAACATTCTTGTCCTTTACACAACTGTTTACAAGGTGTATCAGAGCAAACATCTATGTCTACGCAAAAATAGAGAATTCTGATTTATTACAGAAGACTTACATAGTATGTATTTACATAGTAAAATACATGAAGGGGTGGACAGCAACACTTCATCTCCTTCGCTGCCTCCTTCTTTCATCTTCTTCAGTTATGTCACCTTCTGTTTTCTCATCTTCAGCCGCCTTCTTCTTCTTTTCATATGCCTTCCGGCAAAACATCTCTTCTTAGTCTCTCTTGTCTTTCCTCCCATAGCTGAGTTTGTCTTTTATTTTCTTCTTCAATTCTTTTCACATACTCGGCATTGTTCTTAGCCACTTGCGATTGGCTACTTCGTCAAAACTTGACCCGCCCAGATCCCTCCTTTCTTGCCTGGATCTATGTACTCAATGTTTTTGGGCGGAGGCCTGGGTCCAAACCTCTTCCTCCACCATTTGCTTCTTCCTCTACCTCTTCCTCTCGGCGTGTATTGTCTTTGGGTCTTCTTCTTCCCAATGAGTGACCAGCGGAGTGACCAAGAGTATTGATCGGTGTCTTTGCATGTCGCCTTCTTCACATAGCGTGAGACCCTTTTCCCGAAGATAAGTCCCGGCTTGAGCCATGGACATGTTTGCGAAGTATCCTTCGGATGTGAGCGTTTTAAATTCATCAACTGATCTTGGCTCGATTCCGGCATCCGAGATGGCATAAGTGTCTCTGTCTCTTTGGAATGCCTCCATGTTGTTTCAAAATATCCATAACTCGGGCATTCATCCTTCCTTCCACTTCATCCATCCCTCGCTTCAATTGTCTTTCTCTTTTGACCATAGACACACAGTGTTGAGTGTTGGAGTGGCGAGTCACTGGGAGTTTGTTCTTTGATAATTTCAGTTTGTGACAAGACCTTATTGGGGGTTTGTGCAATCATTAGGGTGACATCTCCCGATCCATCCCCCTCAACACTTTCCTTTCTTTGCTCTTGAGACCTCTTGTTGTCTTTCCTTTACAACCGCTCCCTCCTTCTCAACGTCGATCTCTTGGCGCTTTAAGGTATTCCTCTTCCCCCTTTTTGGCATCATCAAAGGAGAGAGGAATGCTGAAACATACTAGCAAGTAGAAAGTCGAGTCTGGCGATAGTCGAGTTACTCGCTTGAGTCTGCGGAGTATCTTTGCCGACGAAACTTCGAGCAGTAGCGTTCGATTCGACTTTAAGCAACTTCATCTCGGCCATGAGAAGGCTGAATTTTCGATCCATGTTTTCTTCCATACCCGGAGCTCATTCTTATTTTGCTCACGCAGACTTTATCTCGGCGTGTGAGATTCATGCATGTGCTCTATGTGTTCTCTCGATTGCGTCTTTGCATCGGCATTCTCGGCTCGTCGGACCAACGACTTGTTGAACAATGTTAAAATATCTAGCTTGTTCCACACGCATTGTTTCTTCTTTGTTGCCACCACTCCCTGATTCTGACTATTATGCCTCTCAAGTCAACAGTAAGGTTGGCATCTCTATTATCCAGTCTCATGTCCATCGAGGCCTGGTGCCTCTCCATCCGTTCAATTTCAGCAAATAATGCTTTGAACACCTCCCGAACTTCGATATTCCCTCTGTTGCGGTGATCGCTAAGCGTCAAAAAATCATAGTCACCGAACGATGGTATATGATGGAATGACAGGATCTCAGTGCAGTGGAAGCGCTCGAGATCTCTTTCTGACTCTTCAGGGAGGTCGGGTACCTCTAGAGAAAAGGGAAATAATTCTACGAAGGAATCATCATGGGCAACTGGGATTTGTTCAATGATGAGTGGTGCTCGTGAAGTTTCTTGTGGAGTCGAACCTGCTGCGGCTTGAGGAGCTGCGCGATGGACTCTGTTTTTAGCCGGGTCTTTGTGAAGTTGACCCGACTTTGCTGAGCCTCAATCGTCTCAACAGCCGTCGGTCTTAGCCGGTTTCTCGATTGAGTTGACTGGTCCTCGGCCTTATCGAGCGTCATCGGACGATGATGAGATTTCCATGGGTGGCTCATCATCAAAATTTAAAGTTTGACGAGTAGTCTTGAGGTCGACTTTGCTCGTGGTTGGAACATCCTCGGTGAGTCTTTTGGATCGATTAGGGGATGACTCGGCTTCATCATCTTCTTCCGATCCCGAGAAAGGTTACATTAGGATTATCCTGGGAATCGTGAAGCGCGCTTATCTCCTTTTCGGATGGATCAATGATAGCGGGAGGGATGTTCGTACTTGGCCGTTACCCCGAAGTCTCAACCTCCCGTTGGCCTTCATTACCTCCTGCGAGTCTCTCTGCGGTGAGGCACTGGACATCCCTTTCGATAGTGTCACTGTCTTAGGGTCTTCTGCGGTGGCATCCATTGGAGTCTCAAACCCATGGATTGCACTTTCATCGCCAGTGTTAACTTCCAGGGTTGTTCCTTCATGTGCCTCGATTTGCATCGGCGGCGTCATTAGCCTTCGGAGCGGTTGGCACCTCACGGTGAGACAGTCTCAACTATGCTCGAGCTTCGTTGATGACAACTTGTTGTGTACTTTGTGGTTGTTCCTTCTCCACTTCGCCTCCTATATTCGTAGTAGAGTCATCTGCGATCCTCAGACCTTGCTGCGGTGGAGGAGTTTCCCCTCGGTGGCGCACCGGTGAGTGACTTGGAATAGGGTCACTCGTCTCCAAACTCCCACTGTTTTCTCTTGAGTGTTCACCGTTGGGGCGGTGGTAAGACACCTTCATTAGGGGTTGGCTCATTGGGGTCCCTACTAACCCGGTTTCATCGCCATTTCCTTAGTTCCTTCTTCCGAGTGAGTGGGAAGTGGTGGCGGAACAACGATGGCAATATCTTTGCGCACCACTCCCATTGGGTCTATCTCCACTGTGTTTTGGAGGACTCTCCTGGTCCCTCCATCATTCTTTGTTCATGAAGGACTCGGATTCGTGCATTGCTTGCTGCATTTGCAACTCTTACGTGGGCGAAAGAACGGGTCCGGATCCTCATCACTCGCCGATAGGGCGTCAAGGAGAGGATGTGTATGTTCTGTGGTGCGGTGATAGGGCGGATGATCTTTGGCCTTCTCACGTGCCTCGGCTTCCTCTGCTGTCTCTCCTTTTCTTTGTCCTTGAAGATCTGCAAGATATCGTGCGATTTTCTTCATCCGATCTTGGACCACAAAGTGGTCACTCCAAGAAAATTCATCGGTTCCTCTTTTTCTTCGATAAACTCAAAGCCGTTGGAACTATTCCCTGGATCGACTCAACTTCCACTTCCTCCACTCTCGCAGATGATTTTGGATGTCGGATAAGGTGGGGATAGGATCATCACATCATCATCTCTATCGACTTCTTCTTGTTGTCCCTCATTCTCGGGGATAGAAGGTAGCAAGCTCGTGCTCCATCTTGTCAATGCGTGCATTGCGGGAGGGGATACGATCCTCTCAACATGCGAGTTAGCTTTCTCGGCTACTTCTTGTGTCTCAATTTGTTCGAACTACAAACTGGGTCTTGATTTGCCTCTGTCGATCGCCTTGCCTTCGAGACTTGGTCAAGTTTCATCAATAATTTCGAGACTCTACTTCTCCAAAGAGGCTCGATGTCTGTTTCAATTGAGTGGGCGACTTAGTCGGTTTCTCAAGTTCGGAATGCTTGAAGATTCTTCTTCTTCTCTTAGTTTGTACCGGAGGGATTTACGTTCGGAGAGAGTTTCTTCCGAGTCTTGGGCGGCGGGGGTCGGTCTTGTTGTTTTCTTACGAGGAGAGCCGTCTTGGCTTATCGGTTCTCCTTTTTTTTTTTGATGACCGGAGAAGGTATTTGAGATTCCTTCTCGGCCGGCTCTTCTTTGGCGGAGACACGGCCGGGGGCAAGTGACTTCGAGCTGCGGGCGGGAGCGATTTGGTTTTCTTTCTTTGCAGGGGAAGCAGTTCTCTTAGTAGTCATAGGGGCGACTTTCTTATTTGGTGGAGAAAAATGTTGTATCTTCGAGGTCACCGATTCCCCCTCACTTGTATCGCTCTCTTGGCGTAGGCTCTCTTACATGCGCCGAGGTTTGATCTGAACATCCTCTTGTTTACATGGAACGCCTTTCCATGTCGAAGAGGGACTCCTTTACCTCCATCACCGGCCAATCACCGGGCCGTATCCCGAGATCCTCCAAATGCTCCATTCTCCTTGAAGGATTTGTTCCCTACATTCAGCGAGTCTGCCGTGGACAAACTCGGCCCAGTTTACTTTGCTTTTCTTCAATGATCGCAGCCATGACGATCAATTTTGCTGGATAGTTGGTCAAAGCCGCCAAATTTGATGTCTATGCATTTGGCAACTATGTCCAACAGTTTGTGGTAGTCCTCCTTGGCCAGACCTCTTGTTGGTGTGTAGAATATCTTATCAAAGATAGTCGGTCTTAGCTACTTTCTTCCAAGCGGCACCAAGTCTACATCGCCTTCATTGATTTACGGTGCTTCTTCCGCCGGTAATGAGCGGTGTTACGCCAAATCTTTGGCGAGAGATGATGAACTCCTTCCCGTGAACAGAGGATTTGATCCCCTCATCGTGAATCTCAGCGTTCACGTAGAACTGAGCGACCTCTTCCACATAGGTCATCGGGAGCTCCATCGTTAGAAATGGTTTTAGCCCGGACTTTTTGAGCTTTTCAAAGAATCTTCATTATAAGGCGTCATCGGACCACTATTTGACCATACCCTCGAAATCCACAGTAGACCCAGTGTGGATTTGCTTCCCTAGCTTGACGAAATCATAAGTCGATGCCATTTTTCAGTATTTCACGAAAAGAAACTTAGAAGTTGATTTGAAGATTGATAGGGTTTTGAGATAGTTTTGCCTTTGCTTCCGAGAGAAAATGAACATTTTTGGTAATATGTCGAGAAACGGACGAAAATGGTTTAAGTATGGTTTTACGAAAGGGCGTGCGGTGGTTTTGAAATGTGATCGAAATCAACGGCTTAGATTTTGCACGCCGATTAGCATTTAATGTCTCGAATTTAATGCGGCAAAGATTTATATCCAATCATAAGCTTGGTGTGCGGCTTTTGCCTGTACACATCATCATTATCTTTGACGTCATTCTTAAAAACATTCCCGCTTAGTAAAAACGATTGCGTTTTTGTCACTTTGTTCATAAATGACTCGGCTTATCCCTTAACCGATTTAACTCTTCTTCTCACAGTTCTCATAGTGACTCGGCTATCAGCTAATTCGGTATAGTCGTCTTTCCGATCGATCGATTCATTTAGGCGATTTTGAGAATTCACTCTTTTTCCCTTTTTGTGTTTCATTTCTTTTCTTTGAGTCTTCCGAGTGTCACTCACTCAATTAACCCTAACTCATGCTTGAGTTCTTCAAATCTTGACTCACATAATGGTTTTGTGAATATGTCACTAACTTTTTTATCAATTGAAATATATTCCAAGGTGATGTCTTTCTTTTCAACATGATCTCTTATGAAGTGATATCGACATCGATATGCTTTGTTCTTGAGTGCAACACGAGATTCGAGTGATTGCAATTACACTTGTGTTATCACACATGATTGGAATTTCCTTTTCTTCAACTTCATAGTCTCTCATTGCCTCATCCATAGGACTTGGGCACAACAATTTGCCGCAGACTATGTATTCTACTTGACTCTAGAGGTGGCTATTGAATTTTGCTTTTTGCTAAACCAGAAATGCTTTGTTTCCAAGCATTTGACATGTACCCGAGGTGCTCTTCTTCTGTCAACTCTACATCCAAAGATAGTCAGTCGAATAGCCAATTAGCTTGAATCCACCTTCCTTTGGATACCATAAGCCAACTTCTTGGCTTCCTTTCAAATATCTCAAGATCCTCTTGGCTTTTGATCATATGGCTTTCTTTTGGAGCAGATTGAAATCTTGCACATACACCTACAAAGAAAAAGGTGATGTCCGGCCCGCTTCTTTGTGAGATAAAGCAATGATCCATAAGTGCTCAGTATCTTGTTTGATCTACTGGGCTTGCCATCCGTATCCATGTCCATTTTGATGATGTATTCATTGGTATTTTCACGGAAGACTTCTCTCCATACCAAATTTTTCATTAAATCTCTCGGTGTATTTTGTCGACTTATGAAGGTTCCATCCTTCAAATTTGTTTCACTTGGAGTCAAAGGAAGAATGTCGACTCTCCCATCATGCTCATTTCGAATTTGCTTTGCATGAGGTTTGAATATTTATCACACGAGTTCTTTGTTTGTGGATCCAAAAATGATGTCATCCACATATATTTGAACAAGCGATCTGTCTTGAATTACGAAGAGTGTTCTATCCACTTTTCCTTTTGTGAATCCATTCTCGATCAAGAATTGGGACAAAGTGTATCGTACCATGCTCAAGTGCCTGTTTCAATCCATATAGAGCTTCCTTGAGTTTGTATACCTTATCTCCAATAGTCTTCTGCTCAAATCTTGGAGGTTGTTCAACATACACTTCTTCTTCCAATAAACCATTTAGGAATGCACTCTTTACATCCATTTGATATACAATAAAATTCTTGTGAGCTACATAGGCAAGAAACATCCTAATAGCTTCCAATCTTGCTACGAGGGCAAATGTTTCATCAAAATCTATCCTTTCTTCTTGGCAATATCCTTTGGCTACTAATCTTGCTTTGTTTCTTACCACCGAACCTTCCTCGTTCATCTTGTTTCAACACCCATTTAGTGCCAATAACATTTTGATGGGTGGGTCTTTGAACTAACTCCCATACTTTGTTTCTTTCAAACTGATTCAGCTCTTCTTGCATAGCTTGAATCCAATGTGTGTTATCCAATGCTTGTGACATATCTTTGGGCTCTATTTGTGAGATAAAGCATGTGAACATAGCTTTTTGTTGAGTTCTGGATCTTGTTTTGACACCTTCTCTTATATCTCCAATGACAAGTTCTAGTGGATGGTCTCTCGGCCATCTTACATCAAAGTTGGAGTAAGTTAGCCGATTCGATCGTCTTGCAACTGTGTTGCTTTGATCAGCTCTCTCGTCATCACTTAGTTGCAGATTTTCCAAATGTTTTTGAGACTCGGCTATCTCATCTTCATCTGAGTTTATAATTCCACTTGACTTCAAAGATAGGGACTCTTATGCATGGTTGGTTGATTCACTTATCGTTGATTCTTCAATGTCTTCTCCATTTACATTTGGCTCATCGAACACCACGTGAATGGATTCCTCTCGTAACCATAGTCCTCTTGTTGAGTACTCTGTAGGCTTTGCTTTCACCGAGTATCCCAAGAAGATACCTTCATCGACTTTAGCATCAAAAGCCTTTAGATTATCTTTGCCATTGTTATGGATGAAGCATTTACATCCAAATATTTTGAAATATGCAACATTTGGTTTTATCCTGTCCAAATCTCATAGGAGTCTTTGTCACTTTTGTTTGTTTATCATGCATCTATTTTGAGTGTAGCATCTTTGTGTTTATTGCTTGACCCAAAATCTTTTAGGTAGCCTGCTTCTAACATGGTCTTTCGCTTCTTTGAGAGTTCTATTCCTTCTTTCTCGCAACTCCATTCTCACTTGTGGAGTCCTTGCTGCAGATAATTCATGACCAATGCCATTTTCAATACAATCTGAGTTATTATACCATTTACAAACTCGGTTCCTCTCACGATCTTATTTTGATGATGGTTTGACTCTTCTCATTCTCAATCCTCTTCATCACCGTTTGTGGTAGTTTTACGTAGAGTTTCTTTCTTCTTACACATGAATATTGTCCACGTATATCTTGAGTAGTCATCTACTACCACCAAGGTGTATTTCTTCCCACTTATGCTAGCTGGTTCAATCGACCAAATAGATCCATATGTAGCATATGCAATATTCTTGTTGAAGATGGACATGCCTTTTCTTTGAATGATGATTTGATTTGTTTTCCCTTCGACATCGTCACATATGCTCTCCTTTTTGTATACTCGAGTCCGGAAGTCCTTCCACAAGATTATTCTCGCAAGCTTGTTAATTATTTTGAAATTCGGGTGATTGACTTTTTGTACCACGGCACTTGATTCAAATTGTGCTCTTTGCTAACTATGAGACAGTCTTTGGGTGTTGTTGTTGACCAATCCACGATATACATGTTCTTTTGTCCGCATCCTTGCAACACAACTTCATTTGATTCAAGATCCTTGATTTGGCATATACCCATATTAAATCCAACATTATAACCCTTGTCACGAGTTGGTGATGCTTAGCAAGTTGAAGTTGAGTTCTTCAACATATGCAACATCTGTGATTTCTAATCCATTTTTCTTGATGGATCCAATGCCTCTTATTTCTCCCCCGGAGCTTCATTTCCTCCAAATATGACTTTTGCTCCTTTAACTTCCTTGATTTTTGACAGATTTTTCTTGTTTCGGTCATATGTCCGGAATGCCACTATCCACGTACCAGGTTCCTTGGCACTCAACCTTTCCTTGAACCCCGCAAACAAGGAAATTAAGTTTTAGGTACCCATACTTGTCTGGGTCCTGAGGGGTTAGTATTGTAAGATGATCCAACCAACCTATAGCCAAATGATTTAGCTCTAAGGGGTTGCCATCTATCAGTGCCATAATCATAATTAATTTTGGCAAATTGCTTGGGGATTCTAGGTTCATACAACCTGTCTCTTTTGTCTGTATGCTGTGTATGTGTTTTTAGCAATTGCCTTCTTTGGGTAGTTGTGATATCTCTCCGAGTGTAGTGCCTAGGTGCATATGTGTCTTTGATGAAAGCTCTTATACCTTTGGAATGGTCTTTCTTTGAGTTCTAGGCCTTTGCCATTTGGGCTTATATTCCATAGGTCTTTGTTGATAGTTCACATCATTCCAATCGCTTGGCTTGGGTATTTTCTACCATTCCCATCATATGTGTTTCTTTTATAGATTTTCTGGGATTTTTGGTAGCTCTGTTTCTTCTTTCTGAGTATTTCTGTTTGGAGTTTGCTTTGAGGAACTCGGCCGAATTTCTTCTCACCGTCCTCTCAAAGACACTCAACTAGTCATTTCCTTTTCCTTTATAACCAATACCGGTTTGCTTGTAATTGTGCTCGGAATAAATGTGTGTGCACCATTTGGAGTTTTGGATTTTTGAGATACTTCATTGCTTGAAGGTCTTTTTTCCAAAATCACTTTTGGAGCTTGACATAGCACGAGAGGAATTAAATCCTAAGCCTGTCTTGTCTCCACATTCTCCTTGCTCATGATAACATCATCCAATGACTTAGATGCCTTAGTGAATGAGGCAATCACATTTTTGAGGTCATTCTCCCTCTTTTCTATGGCAGCTATTTCTGCTATTAGCTTGGCATTTTCGGTCTTTAAACTTTTATTCTCATCACTATTTGACTTAGAGTACTCGGCTCCTTAGTCACCGTGAGTTTTGGCTCTCTTGAGTAGGCTGTTTTTTCCTCATTTAGTAGTGTGTGTGAGGATTTAATGTGTTCAAAATCTTTCATCATTTTGCCTAATGAATCATAAAGATCAGTGGGTGATAAAGTGTGTGTGTCACAGTCACTATCACTAGAATCGAGTGTGATGAGTCGAGTGTACCTCATCTTCTTGGTCGTTGGTCTTGTTCCTTAGCCAACAGACAGATCAAGGCTTCTTCTTCGAGTCACTTGAGTAGTCATCTTCCTACTCTCAATCAGGCTATGTCTCTTGACTTGGCTATTTCAAAGATCTCTGCGACCAACATTGCCTTTTTCTTTTCTTGTCTTCTTTCTCTCAAGACTTTTCTTTCTTCTTCATTCCTGTATTTGTTGACTATAGGATATGGGCAATCAATGGCATAGTGACTGGTTGCCTACGGTTCAAAGATAGTTATTCAACCTTTTGATCGCTCTTTCCATTCTTGGATTGTCGCCCTTTGATATTCACTTTTTGATGATCTGTTCTCTTGGTTGGCCTATCTTCCCTTGACTTGGAGGGAGCTGGGTGTCTTCTGGAGGATTCGCCCTTGCCTCTCTTGTAGTTCTTATTGAAGAACTTGTTGAACCTTTTAACCATCAAGGCTATTTCCTCTGGGTCAATGACTTCTTTGGCCTCAGCTCTCTTGCCATCCTTAACAATTAGAGCAGTTGTTTTGGGTACAGCTGTCTCTTCCTGGTCTTCTCTTCTCAGCTCAAATTCGTAGGCTTTGAGATCTGAGAATAGCTCATGGTTGGATGTCTTTGATAGGTCCATGGAATGTCTTAGTTCCATGACCTTCATTTCCCATTCAGCTGGGAGACTTTTTAGGATCTTCATACACATTTCCTTCTGTGTATATTCTTTTCCAAGAGCAGATAGCTCGTTGGTAATATCTATGAACCGAGCATCCAGTTGATCCAGGTTCTCTCCTGCGATCATTTTGAAATTCTCGAATTTTTGTACAGCCACTGATAATTTATTTTCCTTGATTTGCTCTGAGCCTTCACAAATCAATGTTAGCTTGTCCCAGATTTCTTTGGTCGTTCTGCATGATTTGACTTTATTGAACATGGCTTTGTCCAAGCTTTTGTAAAGGATGTCCTTGGCCACATTGTCCAGATTATATCTTTTTCTGTCATTATTTGTCCATTCGGTTCTTGGTTTTTCAACCATAGTTGGTCTAGAAAGCAACATCTTCTTCTCCTCACCGCAGACTCTCCTTACAAACCGTGTTCACTTTTAAAATTTGTAGTGGCCCATCCTCTATCACTATCCACATCTCATAATGTAATGCTTTGATAGATGAGCCGCATACGAATTTTCCAATCATCAAATTCTTCAATTGTGAACATAGGGATGCGTGTCAAATTTGCTTTCATGATAATAACTTTTGATGATAAAAGGAGTTTTGAAAACTTAAGTACTAAAACAGACTTTGAGAAATTTGGAGATCTAGTTCAAGAACTATCGGAAGGCTCAATGAACCAACCGCTCTCGATACCACTTGTTGGTCCCAAGGGGTGTGGGTGTAAGGTTTAGAAGGGGGTTGAATAAACCTTACCAACTTTTCGATTTAGTCCTTTTAAAAGTTTAGAGTTGATGCTACACGCTTGTGTCCTAGGTGGACAGCTAATTTAGTTAATCAAGAGAGTTAGTCACTCAACAGACTGATCGAGCCAAGTTGATAGAATAACTCAAATTTGTTAAGAAAAAGACTTAGCTCACCGTAGTTTGTTTTCAATTGGAAGACTTAACACCCTTAAATTTGGTTTAGTTATGATTTAATCCTTGGTTTTAGTACTTAGAGATTATCAAGTGGATAGCAAATTTATCGTGAGAATTAAACAGATATAGTTCAAGAATTAAAATCTTTGAAATGTAAATGACACGATAAGTTTTTATAGAGGTTCAAGATGGGGTAATTCTTCTACTCCTCTCTTCTCCAACTCCTGGAGGAATCCACTAAGTATTGATTAGTATACGAGTGGTAACAATCCGGATACAAGTCTTGATCACACAAACACTTGATCCTTTGGGACTCGATCGAGATGCCTTGGTCACGCACCGGCTTCTCGTGCGACTCGACTTCTTCTTCAGGGCAAATCGCTTTGCTACTACAGACTCACTTGCTCAAGCTCTTTGGATTTGATCACGAAGCCCTCCAAAAACTCGAGACTGTTCGACCTTGAACCTTCCTACAATCCTCCGTGGAATGTAGACCCCTTTTCTTCAAAGGTTTTCTCTTCAACTGATTGAAGCTATCTTTCCTTCACGGGTGAGTGATGGATTGATTTTCTTCGTAGTGTAGGCTTGAGGATTAATCTTGAATGATTTGAGGATATTTTAGGTTACAGTTCAAATGTTTTCTTGAAATGTTCGTGGTTCAGGTAGTCTAGGTAACCTTCTCTCAGAGTCATTCCTCAGCCTTTTATAGTGATCTTTCAAAAATCTGCCTGTTGAAGAGATAGACTTATTTTTTAAAGTCACTTGTGGTCGTTGGCTTGTCTTGTTGCAGTCCTTGGAGTTGCCACTTCCTCGTATGAATTGTTCTTGACTTTTCGATTTCGACACGGTGTAGTGCTTCCCATTGGTTCATTCCCTTGCACGCTTCTCGGGACCGAGCACTTCGAGAAAGGTAGCATGGAGGTATTACTTGTTTAAGTAATTCTCTTGATTTACGTGGCAACGGATCTCTTTCGATTATCTCGACTTGACTGCATTTCCTTGCTTTCCCTAGGTGACTTAGAGTCAGCTTTCAATCATTGGATGACTCTCCTATCACTTCAACTTGAGACTTGGCTATCTTGAGTTGACTTGACTGATACTTTACTCAGCTGCATCTCAGCTGCACCTTCAGCCGAGTTCCCGTCTTCTCTTCTTTGCCATACTCAGTTGTCTTGCAGCGGAGTCTTCGTTCTAGTCTCCAGATTGTCTTCTTGCATGTTTAGGCATAGCGATGAACTCAAACTTGACCAAATTTATTTGTTACAATGCAGTTTACAACAAAAATAGGGTGCCAACTTCCTATTCTAAGTTTTACATGGCATTCATCAAAATCTAAACAATAAATTTCCCAACAGTTCCTCTATCAGATCTTATCTTTATAATGGTTTGACTCTTCTCATTTTGAACTCTTTTCATCAGTTGTGGTAACTTCTGCAAGGTTTATTTCTTTTTGCACATGAAGATTTTCCATGTATATCTTGAATAATCATCCACCACTACTAGAGTGTATTTCTTTCCACTTATGATGGCTGGCTCAACTGGACCAAATAGATCCATGTTTAACAGATGCAATATCCTTTTTGAAGATGGACTTGACTTCTCTTTGAATGATGATTTGATTTGCTTTCCCATCTGACATGCATCACAAACACTTTCCTTCTTGTACACTGAGTCTGGAAGTCCTTCTACAAGATTACTCCTTGAAAGCTTGTTAATTGTCTTGAAATTCAGGTGACTCAGCTTCTTGTGCCACAGCCAACTTGATTCGGTTGTACTCTTTGCTATCAGACAAGTGCTTGGTGTGGCAGTTGACCAATCTACCACATACATGTTCTTTTGTCTTGATCCTTGCAACACTACTTCATTTGATTCAGTGTCTTTGATTTGGCACACTCCCATATTGAATCCAACATTATAGCCCTTGTCACAGAGTTGACTGATGCTTAACAAGTTGAAATTTAGGCCTTCAACATACGCGATATCTGTGATTTCTAATCCATTTTTCCAGATGGATCCAGTGCCTCTTATTTCCCCTGGAGCTTCATTTCCTCCATATATGACTTTTGCACCTCTAATCTCCTTGTATTTTGACAGATTTTTCTTGTTTCCTGTCATGTGTCCGGGAATGACCACTATCCATGTACCAGGTTCCTTGGCACTCACTATTCCTTGAACCCGCAATCAAGGAAATTAGTTTTTTTTGGTACTCATACTTGTCTGGGTCCTGAGGGGTTAGTGCTATAAGCTGATCCAACCAACCTATAGCCAAATGATTTGACTCTAAGGGGTTGCCATCTATCTGTGCCATAATCATAATTCACTTTGGCAAATTGCTTGGGAGTTTTAGGTTCATACCGCTGTCTCTTATTTCTGTATGCCTGTGTGTGTGTTTTAGCAATTGCCTTCTTTGGGTAATTGTGATATCTCTGAGTGTAGTGCTTGGGTGCATATGTGTGCTGATAATAGCCCTTTTGCCTTTGGAATGGCCTTTGCTGAGTTCTAGGCCTTTGTCATTTAGGCTTATATTCCATAGGTCTTTGCTGATATTTCACATTATTTCAATCAGCTTGACTTGGGTAATTTCTACCATTCCCATTATTTGTGTTCCTTTGATAAAATTTATGGGGATTTCGGTAGCTCTGTTTCTTCTTCACAGAGTATTTCCTGTTTGGAGTTTGCTGAGGAACTCTGCTGGATTTCTTCTCAGTTGTCCTCTCAAGATACTCAATCGTTTTCCTTTACCTTTATATCCAAGATTTGTTTGTGATTGTGCTTTGGAATGAGTGTGTGTCAACATTTGGTGTCTTGGATTTTTTAGATGCTTCATTACTTGAAGATCCTTTTTCCAAGATCACTCTTGGAGTTTGAATGTGCACAAAGGAATTGAATCATATGTCTGTCTTGTCTCTACATTCTTTTTGGCTCATGATAAGGTCATCCAATGATTTAGATGCCTTTGTGAATGAAGCAATCACATTTTTTAGATCATTTTCTCTCTTTTCTATAGCAGCCATCTCTGCTATTAGTTTAGCATTTTCAGCCTTCAGCTCTTTGTTCTCATCAGCTATGTGACTTAGAGTACTCAGCTCCTTAGTCAGCTGTGAGTTTTGGCTTTTGAGCTTGCCGTTTTCCTCATTTAAGAGTGAGTGTGAGAATTTAATGTGCTCAAAGTCATTAATCATTTTGCCTAATGAATCATAAAGATCAGTGGGTGATGAAGTGGGTGTGTCACAATCACTATCACTAGAATCTGAATGAGATGAGTTTGAGTGTACCTCATCTTCTTGATCAGGTTGATCTTGTTCTTTGGCCATTAGACAGA
Source organism: Rehmannia glutinosa (assembly GCA_016081115.2). Classification (NCBI taxonomy): domain Eukaryota; kingdom Viridiplantae; phylum Streptophyta; class Magnoliopsida; order Lamiales; family Orobanchaceae; genus Rehmannia; species Rehmannia glutinosa. The sequence continues at coordinate 346,219 of JABTTQ020001487.1, read as the reverse complement.
TTAAGGCTTCTTCTTCAGAGTCACTTGAGTAGTCAGCTTCACTACTCTTTGAGTCTGCTGCTTCTTTTGACTTAGCTGTATCAGCAGTCTCAGCAGCCAACATTGCTCTTTTCTTTTCTTGCCTTCTTTCTCTGAAGACTTTTCTTTCTTCTTCATTCCTGTATTTATTGACTACAGGATATGGACAGTCAATAGCAAAGTGTCCTGCTTGTCTACAATTCCAACACGGGTTTTCAACTTTTTGATCAGCTCTCTCATTTCTTGGGTTGTCAGCTCTTTCATATTCGACCTTTTGATACTCAGCTCTCTTTGGTGGCCTATCTTCCCTTGACTTGGAGGGAGCTGAATGCCTTCTGGAGGATTCACCTTTGTTTCTTTTGTAGTTCTTGTTGAAGAACTTGTTGAATCTTTTAACCATCAAGGCAATTTCCTCCTGGTCAATGATTTCTTTGGTTTCAGCTCTCTTCCCTTCCTTGACTATGAGTGCAGCTGTTTTGGGTACAGGTATCTCCTCTTGATCCTTTCTTCTCAGCTCAAACTCATAAGCTTTGAGGTCTGAGAATAGTTCATGATTGGATGTTTTTGATAGGTCCATTGAGGGCCTTAGAGCCATGGTCTTCATTTCCCACTCAGCTGGGAGGCTCCTTAGTATCTTCATACACATCTCCTTCTGTGTGTATTCTTTCCCAAGTGCTGAGAGCTCATTTGAGGGACAGCTAAGTTATTTAACCAGCAGAGTTAGCCACTCAACAGACTCGATTGAGATGTTGATGGAATAACTTAGCTGTTTAGTCTAAACCTTAACTTGGCTGTGATGAGATTTTCAGTAGAAGACTTAACACCCTTGAATTTGGTTTAAGTTTGTTTTAAACACTTGGTTTTAGCACTTTGTTAATTATCAGTTGGATAGCAAATTATCAGCAGATATAAAATGATATGCGTAAACTAAATCTTTGAAATGTAAATGACACAATAATTTTATAGAGGTTCAAGATGGGGTAATTATTCTACTCCTCTCTTCTCCAACTTCTGGAGGATCCACTAAGTATTGATCAGAGTAAAAAGTGGTTATCAGTCCAGATACAAGTCTTGATCACACATCTTACTTGATCCTTTGGGACTTAGTCCGAGATGCCTTGGTCACACAAACCGCTTCTCAAATGACGACTCGAACTTCTTCACGGGTGGCGAGTTTGCTTGCTACTACAGCCCACTTGCTCAAGCTTTTTGGATTTGATCACGAAGCCCTCCAATAACTTGAGATTGGTTCGACCTTGAACCTTTCTACAATCCTCCTTGGAATGTAGACCCCTTTTGATTTCAAAAGTTTCCTCTTCAACAGTTTGAAGTTATCTTTCCTTCACAGCTTGGTGTTGGATCGATTTCCTTCGAAATTTAGGCTTGAGGATTTGCTTGAATAACTTGAGAGTTTTTGCAGGTTACAGCTCGAATGATAACTTGAGAGTTTTTGCAGGTTACAGCTCAAATGAGAGTTTTTTCACAGCGGAGTCTTCATTTTAGCCTTCAGTTGACTTCTTGTTTATCCAGGCATAGCTGACTTGACTCAGCTCATACAGCTCTATCTATTACAATGCAAATTACAAGAAAAATGGGGTGCCAACTTTCTAGCTAAGTTTTACATAGCATTCATCAAAATCTAATAAATAAATTTCCCAACAGTAGTGTTGACTTTGAATATTTGCAATGGCCCATTCTCTATCACAAGCCACAATTCATCGTGTAAAGCTGATAGATGAGCATGCATATGAATCTTCCAGTCATCAAACTCTTCCACAGTAAACATAGGAATATGAGTTTGATTTACTTCCATGATAATAACTTTGCTTTAAAGAAGAAAAACTTTGAAAACAAAGTGTTAAACCTTTTGAAAAAGATTGAGATCTAGTTCAGTAACCAGTGCGGAAGGCTCAATGAACCAAACGCTCTGATACCACTTGTTGGTCCCAAGGGGTGTGGTGTAAGGTTTAGAGGGGGGTTGAATAAACCTTACCAAATTTTCATTTTTAGTCTTTTTAAGAATTTCAACAGAGCTGACTTAAATCAGTTGTATCCTTGGGGGACAGCTAGGATGGCTTTCTTCAGCAAAGTTACCCACTCAACAGACTCGACTGAGCTGTTGGTAGTATAACTTAGCTACATCAGCTAACACTAAACTTTTAGGTGATTTCGTTTTTAACAGCGGAAGACTTAACACCCTTTGTTAATTTAAAGCTTGTTTTTAACACTTGTTTTAGCACTTGTTATTTATCAATTGGATAGTAATATAACTTATCAGCAGATATGAAAAATATAAGCAACAAAGTAAATGCTGAAAGTAAATGAAACAAGTAATTTATAGTGGTTCGAGGATGGGGTAATTCATCTACTCCGCTCTTGTCCAATTTCTGGAGGAATCCACTAGGTAACAGATCAAGTTACAAAGTAGTTCTCAGTCTAGAGACAGCCTTGATCACACAGCTGGCTTCTCCTGCGACTCAGCTTCTTCACAAGACAATTGTCTTGCTACTTCTTCTCCCTTCAAGTCTATGGAATTGATCACACAGCCTTCCAACAAACTTGAAACTCCTGGTTCGACCTTTAACCTTTCTACAACTCCTTCAACTTGGAGAGTAGACCCCTTATAGTTCTTTAAACTTTTTCTTTTCAACTGGTTGAAGTAATCTTTCCTTCACAGTGTGTGTTGGATCGAGTTCCTTCGAGTTTTAGGCTTGAGGAATTTCTTGATAAACCTTTAGAATATTGCAGGTTATGCTTGCTTGAATATTGCTTAATTCGTTCGTGCTTGGTTCAGGTAACCTTTTCTCAAATGCTTCCTCAGCCTTTTATAGTGCTCATTTGAAAATTTGCCCATTGAAGAGATAAGCTATTTTCAAATGACATTTCTTGTTCGTTGTCTTGTCTTTTCTTGGTCTGCAACATTTGTGATGTTGACCCTTCCTCGTATTAAATGACTCTGCAGCTTTACAGGGTCTAACACATGCTTTAGTGTTTCCCATTGGTTTATTCCTTTTGCATGTTTCTGGGCCAAACACTTTAAGACCTGCCAGCTTGGACTTATTACTATATCAAGTAATATCTTTGACTTCCATCTAACAGATCAATGTCAGTTGTCTTGACTTGACCGCTGTCTTTACCCCTTTGACTTGAGTCTGCTCCAATCATGGGAATGACTCAATTGTCACTTAAACTGTTAGAGTTGGCTCATTTTACAGACTTGACTGTCACTTCCACATACTTCACACAGTTGTTCCTCAGCTGGCTCTCCTTCAGTCGAGTCCTTGTCTTTTATCTTGGCTATACTGAGCTGACATATTGTAACGGCCCGCCTTCCAGATCGACGACTGTCCCCACAAACCAACACAAGTCTTTCCAGCGCGCTTTGTCCTCACTCACGCGCACCCTGAGAGCAGCTTCCCAAGAGGTCACCCATCATGACATTGCTCCGGGCCAAGCACGCTTAACTTTGGAGTTTTTACATGATGAGCACTAGAAAAGAAGATGCATCTTGTTGAGATAAGTAGTACCTATCAAATCTTTTAAGCTCTCCACAATTGTATAGTACCATACCTACACAGTCTCAAAATCTCCTCTTATTCGGGTGTGGGATCAGTTCATTCATGTCCCCCTCCGCCTAGAAGCCTGCCAGGAGCCGCTCCTTGTCCGTGCCTTCTTGCACCGGCGATCACTCCCCGCCCTCTTCGGCCCCGGGTGTCACATGCCTACCGACCCGCTTGGTTGGTCCCCCGAACCACACGTCTAGGAGAGGCCCCGCTCGATACCATCTCGTAATGGCCCGCCGAGACCGTGATCGTCCCCACAAACCAACACAAGTCTTTCCAGCGCGCTTTGTCCTCATTCACGCGCACCCTGAGAGCAGCTTCCCAGGGGGTCACCCATCATGACATTGCTCTGGGCCAAGCACGTTTAACTTTGGAGTTTTTAAATGATGAGCACCAGAAAAGAAGATGAATCTTGTTGAGATAAGTAGTACCTATCAAATCTTTTAAGCTCTCCTCAACTGTATAGTCCCATACATACACAGTCTCAGAATCTCCTCTTATTCGGGTGTGGGATCAGTTCATTCATGTCTCCCTCCGCCTAGAAGCCTGCTAGGAGCCGCTCCTTGTCCGTTCCTTCTTGCACCGGCGATCACTCCCCTCCCTCTTCGGCCCCGGGCGTCACACATATAGCGGAGTCTTCACTCTAGTCTGCAGTTGACTTCTTGCATTCTTTAACATAGCTGACTTTACTCAGCTCCTTCAGTCCTATCTATTACAACATAGAATTACAAGGAAAATAGGGTGTCAACTTCCTAGTCTAAGTTTTACATGGTATCATCAAAATCTTACAAATAAATTTCCTAACACAAAGTGTTAGAAGGGGTGGAAAGTGGGGTGATGTTGAAAGGTGTTGGGGTTTGAGAGCATGCATGCTTGTTTCTAAGTTTAATAAAATAAGTAATCCTCATTGGCTCCTTTCTCCACTTTGACCGTCCACCTCTCCTTCTCATCCTCCTATTTTTCCTTTTCTTTTCTTTTTTTTTTTTGTATCCAAATGTTTGTGAAAATTCAAGTCATCCTTCATTATTCCATTTCACTTATCTCATAAGTCAAGTACCTTATTCTATAAATTATATCTATCACTTATGTAATATAAATCATCTAAATTATAATGTGTCTAACAATTCCCAACTGTTATATCATCTAAGGTACTAAATAAATTAGAATCAATAGTACAAATCAATAATATCAATCAAGCATTTAAATACTTCGAAATATATATATATATATATATATATTAAATTTTCAAATTTATATAGTTTAAATAAATATATTATATTACAAGAATATCACTAATATTTTGTTTAAGAAAAAAAATTCATTAATGTATCGAGTTAAAAGATGAAAGAAGTCAACAACCGTTAAAGATGTGCAATAGGTCACATGCATCATAATAAAATGATGCTAAGTATAAATGGTGTATTCTATTATTTAATGATGTATTAGGTAATTAGTAGTAGATGACTTTAATAGAGCATAGAATGAAATGGTTTGCTTGTAAAGCAAAAAAAAAAAATTATTTTTCAATAAAATAGGTTCAAATACTACTTTATTTTATGCCAAGAGTTTCAAAAATCATAATAAATGTTTATTAGCTCAAAATAATATATTTGGAGTAAGATATTGAGTTTATCAAAATGAATATTCCAAAATTATATTTTTGTTTCATAATCTCAAAAATTGAGACGTGATTTGTTTAAATAAAATATAGTAGTTTTGCACAATAATACTAAGTTATCAAAATGAAAATCGTTTTGATCTATTGAGGAACGGTAGCTTTATGAAAATGACTAAGTATAAGTATCGTCGTCATTAAAAAAAATATGGCGACAAGAGTTTTATTTTTCAAATACTAAAGAATGGATTTTTAAATAATACTTTTTACTAAATCAAGATGAAAAATGATAATAATAATCAAATTCAAGTAATAAATATAAATCAATTGCATTATCATATAATTAGGTAATAAATTAAGTGACACTAAATCCAATAACATAACATGTCAGGTAATAATAAATAGTGAATGCCAGAATAAATTATCGGTGTAAGAATATTAATATAGAATAGTAAAATATTATATCGGAAAATATATGTGGATCATGTCGTCTATGGTATAAAAATCTAGGGGCTCACAGACTACACATATTTTTAAGTTATAACTAGAAAATATTTTGTAAGATGTTTAAAAACTTGTTAGAGTTTAATAATGAAAGAAAGGGAAAATAAGAAAAAAGTTTATACTTATGCATACCACATAAATTTTAGGAGTTGTTAATTTTCATTTATGAGAGGCCATCCTATTTTGTACATCATTCATTCAATTGCATAAACAAGATACCCATTGTCTGAATTTATGTTTGTAACCATGAACGAAAATGAGAAATATTTATGATATTTTTATTAAATAAATGATACATGATCTTCATTATTCATCTACTATGAATAAATATGCAAATATATGGATTTGTTGAAATTATAAAGGTGTGATATTAATTTGTTTTAAGTACAATATATGTTTTTTATATTTTTTTTCTAAACATCATTTTAATTGGTAAGTTTCACTTAAATATTAGATTTTTTAAAAGAGTAATTGGATTTAAATTAATAATTTTCTTGGTTTCAATATTTAAGGGCTTTTTTAGTTGAATAATTTTCGAACATTCAATTTTTCAGTTATTAAATAAAATAAATAATTCAATAGAATTACATACATTGCGTGCAAAGCACCTACATTTTACTAGGGGAAATTACACACAATACGCTACGCTGATTTTTGTACCATTACCACACAATACGCTCCAATTACTCTTGTGCCTATTTTTTTCCTTTTGCACCTAAATTTTTTTTTACGCTTCTTGCTATTTTTTGATTATTTTTATTTTTTTCCATTTTCTTTTTGTTCATGCATTGTTTTATATGTTATATAAGTTGTTTCGATGTTGTTTAAATTTGTTTCTTTGTTGTTTCGATGTTTCAAAATAACTTTAACCTATTTTTTATGTTGTTTTTTATTTATATATTATTTTGTACATTGTTTCTATTATTTCGGTGTTGTTCTATAATATTTTTAATGTTGTTCTAATAATTATTTTTGTTATTTTCATGTAGTATTCAATGTGTAAATACAATTTTTACCTATTTTTAAGCTCTTTTTATTCATGTTGTGTTTTAAATATTTTTTACGTTGTTTCTGGGTTGTTTTCATACCCTTTTTAGTGTTGTTTTTTTGTTGTTTCAATAAAGTTTTCGATGTTTAAATACAATTTTTACTATTTTTATTAAAAGAAACATGTTAGAAACAATGTTGAAACACAGAAACATGTTTGAAACATGTTAGAAACAATGTTGAAATACAAAAACATGTTTGAAACATGTTTGAAACAATGTTGAAACAAAGTGTAAAAATATCCAGGAATTTTTGTTGGAGCGTATTATTGTGTAACAAAGAGCGGGATCGTAAATTTAGGTAAAATTGTACCGAAAAGCATAAAAAACTAACATTACCTTAAAAAATGTGGATATTTCTGTCAATTTCCCTTTTACTAGTACTAGGGTGAAATGTCAATAATCTTGGTTTTTCAAAAAGTTTCATGGGGCCCAGTGCCCCCGGGCCCATTGTGGGTCTCGCACCAAGCATCATATAACTATTCAACCCTAATAGTGAATACCATTCCAAACTTTTTTACGCTAAAACATCAATCTCAAAGCAATATTGCATGTTTTCACTCTGATCATCTTTTCAATAACACCAATACAGGAGATTAGCTTTTCAAAATCTGGAAAAGTTTGAAGCAAGCATGAAGTGGATTAATCGGATGGCAAACAAGGCACTACGTGTCTTGCGGGGATTGACAAAGTCAAAGAGCTGTGATAATAACACGATGAACGACGAATCAACGTCACCAATATTTCCGCCGGAAATCATCGTCGAGATCCTTTGCAGGTTGCCCCTCAAATCTTTATCACAGGCTCAATTGGTGTGCAAACAGTGGCATTCGTTGATTAATGACCACAATTTGATACAAAAGCATATGCATTATAGCCTAGTTTTTACAGATTTTCATAATTTTGTTTTTTCCAGCTATAATTTGTATAACAATAAGTCTGCCAGTGATTCGTTTTCCTTTATTGATGCTTGTGATGGCTTGCTACTCCTCAGGAATAAAAATAATTTGAAGTATTTCATCTGGAATTCAGCCACCGGTAGTGTTCTTGAATTGCCGGATCCACGTAATCGGCCTCTTTGGTTTCGTTGATGGGATTTGATTAGAAAACTGGATTGTCTAAGATAGTAGTGTTTGTTAGTAGATCATATAATTTAGTGTAATATGGTGTTTGAGATTTGGGATTGATGTTTTGATTTTTTTAGAAATTTTATAGCACTATTTTGTGTTTGATATTATTGATTATGTCATTATATGGGATAACCATATCAAATGTCTATGGATTAGCATAAACACACAACACTATAAGAAATGGCATTTTTGTTACCATGGGCTAATTGAGAATAACACAAACACACAAGACTATAAGAAGTTGCATTTTTGCTTAACATGGAAGATTGTTTAAGCGTTATGTTTCTGCAAAAGCAAAGTACCCCACAATTTAATACAAAAGCATATGCATTATTAGTTCATTTTAGGTTTTAGCAGTGAAAGTGATAGCCATTCAACTTAATTCATGGACTATAATTAATACAAGAAAGCTCGGAGCATCTCTTTTTTAAATGTAAGTTCTCACACCAAATCTAGACCAGTGTGTATAAATGGATGGGATTTTCTTACGTGGGGCATACGAACGCCTTGGTTCATCTGGTGGCTCATTTGGGGATGATTAATGACAAAAGAAGACAGATTTTGGAAAGCGGTTTGGATGTGTATCATTTGGAATATTTGGATTGGTAGAAATGACGCTATTTTAAAAAAAAAAATCAAGTTATCATAGAGAGGATCATTATTAAAATTAGGGTAAACCGCAATTTTAGTCTTGTATATATTAGACAGTTGCAGAGCCGGTCCTGAGTTTCGAGGGGCCTGGAGCGAGAAAAATAAAAGAGGCCCTTTTGTTTACATAAAAAAAGATTAAAAATAACAAAATATATAACTAATTTAATTGATTTAACAAAAACAAATGTAATGACAAAACTATCATACTCCAACTTTAACAATTTGGTCCTATTAGAATAAATATATAACTTACCATAGAGAAAAGACAAAAAAGAAAGTGCAATTAAGTTAGCTAAAAAAAATTAATATTATTGAATTTTTAAATTCTTCAATTCTACGTTTTGATTGGTTTAAAAAAAATCTACTTTTTGGTTTTACAAAAAAAAAAATTAGGTGGATAAGAAAAATAGTAAGAAAGAAAATCTGGAAAAAATAGTTTCATAGAAAGGAAATCTTAAAATACTGCTCTTTGTTTCAACGTTGGGTTGAACCCATGACCTAGTAGTAAAAGAAAAGTACAACAACCACTCTGCTAAATAATGCTTTAGTTTGTATCCTACAAACTTTTGTTTATATAATGACACATATAAATGAGAAAAAAGAATCTGGAGCCCTTGTCGGCGGCACCACCTCGGCTGCCCAACAGTTGCAATTTTAGTCCTCTAACTATTAAAGTTGCATTTTTGATCCTAGAAAATTTTGCCCTTATAGCTGAATAACATTTTGGTCCTTAATCTTTCCAAAGTTAGCAATTATAGTCCTACAACTTTCGACAATTAGCAATTTTAATCCTAACACATCATAGATAATTAATCAAAATAAACTCAGATTTCGTAGAGTATGAGAAACCTTATTTTCTGTCACCTATTTTGTTCGTGGCATTGTTGCACCTACTTAGATCCAATCTCCATTCAGATATCTTAAGGAATCATGTCAAGTTTTAGCCGATAAACTCAACATAGCATAATTCTGCAAAGGTCTCACAACTCTAAGTTATCTGGTTAAAAACTAAGTGCTTTGCCTAAAAATAAATTAGCCATTTGTGTAACCAAGGATATTCGTGGATCTCTTAATTATATGCTTTCAAACTAAGTGGTTTGCCTAAAATTGCCTTCTGTGTAACTAAGGGTATTCTTAGATCTTAAGAGATAATGTCAGATTTGCAACCGATAAACTCAATATGACATACTTCTGCAAAGGTCTCATGACAACTCTAAGTTATCTGATTTCAAACTAAGTGTTTTGCCTAAAATAGCCATTTGTGTAACCAAGGGTATTTTTGGCATTATGAAATTCTGAAATAACTCATAGGGACCAATATTGCAACAACTCGAAACTTATAAGACTGAAATTGTTTAGATGTAAAGCATATAGGACCAATTTTGCAAAACATTTCAAACTTACATGACCAATTTTGCAAACTCAATACTTATGGGAACAAAATTGCAAACTGTTAATAATTACGGGACCAAATTTGCAATTTTCCCTTAAAATTAAAAGTAACCTTTGGTATTGGTTTAAAGCTCATATTCCGGAGATGAAAGAAATGTAAGTTGCTGCTTGGTTTGATAATCCTGTTGTAATAAGTTTTAGAGCTTGATGATTTGGGTTCATTTTATAATCTGGAAATTAGGTGGAGCGCTAGGAAGAGTTTGTGCAAACTCATCTTAATTGTCTGGTTTTGAAAGCTTCTTTTTGCTTTTGATATTTTTGTAATGTGTTAAGCACCCCTTGTGCATTTAGCAATAATATTTTTTATCTTATAAAAAAAAGTCGCATTTTTAAAGTCACATTTCTTAAAATTAGATTGGATAGTCTAATAATATATGGCAGTGGCTAGTTCCCTTGCATGCAGCATTGAATCGCAAGCAATTTGATCGATGAGAATTTAATGTTTCTAACCTTATTCTAATTTTAGCTCTTAATGTTACGACGAAGTGTGGTGCTCGCTTATGAAAGTTTTTTCTGTATATCTGCTAGAAAACAATTTTCTGCCACGATATTAAATTGCTTGTAAATTTTTTCTAATATTATATTGTACATGTATACTCAATTTTTTTTAACATCGACCCTGCACATTCATCATAATTTTTACTTGAAAACGTCAAATGTCATTAATACACTTAGATATTACAAATACATTGTTCACTCACCTTTTTTGTGTTTTATTTTTATAATCATCAATCACGTACAATCATCACTTTTATTAAAAAAATCAATTCATCAACTATTTACATTTTTTCCTCACATCAATGTTCTCAAAATTAATTCTTTTTTTTCAAATAACTTTTCTCACGCTCTCCACAGGAAAAAAAAAAACAACAACGAAACCAAAGTACCGAGCAGATGGATGGCTAAATAGTCACTCCTTACGGCATGATTGGTATGAATGAATGGAATTAGGTTGGAATGGAATGAACTTAGGAATGGAATAACATTAGGATGGAATGATGTAGTATTACTATTCTTATGATTGGTATGTACAAGGAATGGAGAAATGAATGGATGACGATTTTTTACTTGATTTAAATATCTTGACCGGTAATTATAAATTAATGATAGTAATTGAGAAAAATAATTTTAAAGTATCAAATTCTCTTAAATAAGATTTTTTAAATAAATTTTATTAAATATGTTATTCGTAAATTGATATAAGATTATTTTAATGTGTGCTAAATAATATATATATATATATATATAGATTTATATCTATGATATCAAAAATATTTTATATAATATTTTTTAGGGATAATTACAAAAACACCCCTGAGATTTGGGCTAATTACAAAAAAAATCCAGAGAGGTTTTAAAATTACAAAAAAAACCCATCAGATTTGATTATGTGTTAAATTTAAAGGGGTAACTATAGTATTTTTATAAATATCAGGGGGATTTTGATATTTTTGTTGCTTATGAAGGGTAAAAATGTAAGACAGAATCAAACCTCAAGGGGTTTTTGTAATTTTAAAAAATCTCTGAGTTTTTATGTAATTATCCCAAACCTCAGGGGTATTTTTGTAATTATCTCTATTTTTTATAAGAAAATTTAGAAAATCAACAAAAGAATTATATATCAAAATTTTGATTTAAGTATTGAATATTGATAGAAATTGACTATGATTTATTAAAATATTAAATATAACTTATATTTAAATTATAAATATTTTTTTATTTATAACACTACTTTTCGAAAATATAGATTATATCCACATTTTTAGTCATTTATAGAAAGATAATTTTATTAAAAATAAAATTTGAGTCATTCTTGATGATTGGGAATAGTTAAACCCATGGGGGAAAGGAGCAATGGTCATTCCCTTTTACTTTTGGGAATAGGGATTCCCATGGGAATGAGTATTCCCATTACTAAAGCATACCAAGCATGTGAATGAGAATGAAATAAGGAATGGTCATTCCATTTCTACCCCATTCCCACATACCAATCATGCCGTTAGTCCTTAAGTATAACTTAAAGTAAACACACATTTAGCCACCTAAAGACACGTGGCCCCTAAATAACAATCGTAACTAATTTATTGGGCAAACATAACTTTTTACGTTCATTATAATTACCCTAAACAATCTACACTCTTAAGTCTTAACCAGTAGATGATTAACACCCTGTTGTGTTCCCATGGTTAAAAGGGGAAAAGTGCCTATCACTATCAGGATAATGTCTCAAAGTTGAAAAATTACCTAAGTGGTGCGCAGCTGTTGCATTGGTTTTTTCTGTTGCATTGGTTTTTTGTTGATATATTTTATCAAACTCTGGACAATGATTTTGCAAAGTTTATGCAAAATTGTTATTTTTGCATATAACATATTTATGGTTTCTTGGTCCTCTATTTTAGGGGTGTTGGGACACTTGAGTCTTTAAAATTGGTAAATTTTTTCTAATTTTGATCGATAGTGTTATGGATCTTCCCCGAGCCCTGGAGCCAAATTTAAAAATAGAAAGAAAAGCTAGTGGCGTCAATTTGTGACACGACACGATAACTCGACACGAACCTAACACGAATTTAGCAGTTATAGGTACAATCATTCGCAGGTTCAGGTCAGATTCGGGTCGGACACTGCTAACACGGGAAAAAAATAGTTCAGGTCAGGTCGACACACGTGTCACAATTAACTTATTTAACCCATTTAGTTATATAATAAAAATGATATTTTCATATTCTGTGATGTTTTAGTCGGTTATATGACGTTTGACAAAATATTGAATGCATTTTCTAGTAATTTAATGTATTAATTAATTGTAAATTTAGCTTTTTCTCTTTTTTTTTTGAATTTCTTCTGTTAAACTTTAAATTATATAGGTATTTCGTGTCAGGTTACACGTGTCAGAAGCAAGTCATGTTCGTGTTGTGTCATGTATCTTGACATGAAATCGACTTCGATTCTTGAATAATCCACATCACTTCTGCTTCTATTGTAACACAAGATTCCCCTTTTCTGTGGAAAAGGCCAGTATCAATAATTATGATTTTACGTATGGACAATTCCTCAATATCTTGTTCATTCGCAACAAAATATTTTCTTTGTGCATTTCATGTACCAAACAGTTCTATATCGCCGCATCCGATATTTTTGTTACTACAATGTAATGGAGAATGGATGTGAGGAAGAGACTTTCATTTCCAGTCTTCTATTTTTCTATTGAATTTAACGAAAAAAAATAGGAAAGTCTCCTTTCTAAGTGATAAGACTCAATAGAAAAATATTCGAAGTGCCTTTTTTGCTTTGATCCGCGATAAACGTGCCGTGTTTGGATTCGTGTAAAACGTATAATATTTGTATCATTACACGACCCGAAAACATGAAACACGACCTGATTGAAGCCACATTAAGAAAAAGTTTACTCAGGGGCGTGCTTCTAATAATACAATCAGAAAAGAGCCATTTGTCAGAACAGAGAATCTCAAATAATTTTGGAAAGTAAGTAAAAGATTAGATCAATATCACTAGGTAATGTACCAAAATTTTTAGCGTGTTGCCGTAATCAATCACAATTAATAAAACAAATGTCAGGGATAATCGGGCTTTATTTTTGTGTTAGGTAATTTCTTTTGTATCAATCTGTAACCAATGTTTTTAAATCTGAATCGAATATCAAACTGAATGAATAACTGGATCATTTGATTACTGGTTCAACTGGTTAAACTATTTTTTAAAAATCAATTGATCGGTACATATGTATATGTGTGTAGTTGTGTACATATGTACAAGATAAATACAAGTATAATTGTAAAAAAAATAACAAATATAAATACAAATAAAGCTAAATTAAAAAAGTAAATATCTATTATGTACGTAAATGGAATATACGGAGAAATTACATGCAAATTTACTACACATATTTTCTTTTAACTTCTGAAATAAAACAAAGAAAAAATTGTTTACTGAAAAAATAGAAAAAAAAAGAAATTTTCTATTGAACGGGTGGCAACGGCTTTTTAGCCACCCGGTTTTATTACAAAATCGGATAGAGCATGTGATCGATTCCCGGTCAAATCGATCGAATTGATTGATCCGGTCCGATTTTAACAACATTGCCCGTAAAATGTGGTCCACAAATAGATTTCACTTTTGACCAACAATAAATGCACACATTTAAAATAGTTAATATATATTCCTTGTCGTATTCTTTTCTTGCATGCAATTAATCTCATTATCAAAAGCAAAATGATAAGCACCTAATGTTAGAAATATACCACGGCTAGTCGTACTGCATCTCCCCTATGTAGGAAGGTCAGGGGTTCTATCCCCACTAGTGCGTGTGTACTCAAAAAAAAAATGTTAGAAATAGGCCATAAGCTTTAACACATTGAAAGTTTTATAGGTCTCTAATGTTCAAGGATAAAACACACATAACAAAATGTTATGAGTGTCAAAAACAAAATGTCCCTGATATTCAAGGATAAAACGCACAGAACAAAAGTTTATCGGTCCCTCGATATTTGTTTCTTCTCAAACTCGACTCTCTAAATCTATCGTGTATTCTTTACTCTAAGATTATAATTATGTGGTATCAAATTGTGAGGGATGTCTTGTCTTTATATAGTTTATATAGGTATTCTAAGTTTAGAAATGTTATTTTTTGTGGGTAAAATAGAAATTTTGAAATATTTAATTTGATTCAAATTAAGTCTATTAAGTTGTCAATCCATTAGTGATTCATGCAAGTCAAACCCAGTCAAATTAAAAAAATGACCTAGGAAAAAGATAGAGACGTTTTTCAGAAAGCAATTTTGCATGTGTTCTCTCTCTCACATTCACGTCCAATCTCTTATCCAACACGAAAAATATAGAGACGATTACTTTCATTTTTTTTTCCATTTTTGGTCTCTATTTCGATTACCTTCAAGAGACGATTGCTAGGAATCTGTAAGAATTGAGTATTTGTAGAAGGCAATGTTATTAAAGTCTTGGGCAGAAAATTTTCTTTCAAGTATAATATGGGAAGTCGTTTTCTTATATTTATATTCTGCGTATTGTAAATTGCCCTACTTTAATAAAAACACGCTTTTAGATTGTGTGTGATGCAGGCAGAAGCCACGAATAAACGAACAACGAACAAAAGCAATACGAAACTTCGGGAAGAAACGTAAATTGCAATGAAACGACATAAATCTCAAAACTTAATAATATTCAACCTCCTAAAAATAATAACAAAACAAATATTTATAGGATTAAACTCCTACAATAATAAAGCTCCTAACTATTGAAAACTCTTAAAAGATAATAATAAAATCCATTAAAACTAATCCTAATAGATATTTAGATCTTATCTCCATCAGTGTGATTCTTGAAGTGATTCAAAGTCTGATAAAAGAAAAAAAAAAACAAAACAGATATAAAGGGATTCAGATTTTCGGCTCCAATTTTCAGCTTTTAATACCTTCACTGAATTGATATCTTCACGCTTTTAATCCTTTCACCGTAAGTAGGGGGAGAAAAAAAGGAGATGCGAAAGTACTAATAGTTAACAATTTCCCAGAAACACAATATTAACTTGTACCTACATATAAGAATCATTTATTCTAATTTTTTTTTGCATTATATTTAAAAGGATTTCATTTTAAACAATAACAGTCAAAAAATAAAACGTTTGCATTACATATTCTCCTTATTTTTTAATGTTAAAAATGTAAATTACTTTAAAATTTGAATGTTGCCTAACTTCGACTTCCTTGGGGTTTATTTTAAAAAAAAACACACACGTGTGTATATATGTACGTACCTATACAAAAATCAATTTCCTTCGACGTCAAAAGCCACATAAACTAGTACTCTTGTTTTCAACCACTACAGGGAAGTTACAATTTAGCGAGGAAATTTTTCCTCGCGCGTCTCGCTGCTATAAGACCGTTACAAACTTATATTGGCAGCATATGTTCAAAATTCCTCACACTTTTTAGAGAGGAGATTCTGGATTTTGCAGCTAAAGTTTAGAGAGTAAATTTTCAATTTCGCAGCTAATGTTAACAACAAGTTTATTAATTTCCTCGCTAAATTGGATACAATGTGAATATTAACTGCAAATCTATTATTTTCCTCGCTAAAATGGATACAGTTTATCTATATATCGTGTGCATATTTTTATTTATTTATTTTTTTTGTGTTGTTTTTATTTGTAAATTATCCACTAGCAACAATAATATAAAAGATTTACAATAAAATTTTGTACTCAACCTCAAGATTCCAACGCCGTCGACCGTCATTCCAGCAAGTGTGAAGATAAAGGTAAATTGCCGGTGCTACTCAACCACAACACAACCATATTGCACCATCACCTGATTTTTCAAATGAAAGGTAAAAAATGATTTGAGAAAAATGAAATTCGATGAGAATCAAAGGTCAAATTGAATTCGATTAGAATTAGAAAAGATAAAAATAAAGTCAGTCTCGTACTTTAACAAGGTCAAAACTGGCGGTACCGTCAATTTAGGTGTTTAGCTGAAGCCTGAAGGTTGAAGGAAATTTGGGATTTGGGACTGATGGTGTTCGATTTAGAGGGGAAGTAAACCAGCTGAAATATTTCGCGCGAAGAAAAATAAGAATTTGCGCTATTATTTTGCCAGGAAAGACAACAAATATTAGCTAAACCGTTGTCCTTACAAGAATTCACAACAGATTTTCGCTAAACCGTTGTGGGTGAGCGGATTTTTTTGTTAACGACAACAGTTCACTAAAGCCTAAGACAATACTTTCTTGAAGCGTTGTTGATTAGCGGTCATTTTATTTTTTTACAACGCGTCGACAATGTTTTTGTAATCCATTGTCGATTAGTGCCTAATCTTTTTCAAAATACAACATTTATTCATCCTTTTCATCAACGGTTGGTTATACCGTTGTTATTAGGGTCATTTTTTTCCTTAAAGACAACAATTTTAACAACAGTTATAAACCGGAGTCGATAGGCATTTTTCATGTCCTTATTTATTATTTATATTAATGGTATAACTAGCACTTTTAGTTAGTATATCAATTTTATTTTGGCAACTTTAGCAAATTTCTAAAAGTGCTAAGAGTTAATTTTTATTTTGTTATCAATTTTTTATCTCATGGTACAACTATCACTTTTAGTTAACTTATCAATTTTATTTTAGCAACTTTAGCATAATTCTAAAAGTGTTGGGAGTTGTAAATATTTTTTTTATCAAATTTTAATTTTAATTCATTTGAAAAAAATAATAATCAAATATAACTAGTAAGGTTAAACATTTTGGTTTAGCAACTTAAAAATAAGTCTAAAAATATAACTAGCAACTTTAAAGTTAGACTTTTTACTTTAGCAACTTAAACATATATAAATAAAAAAGACTAGCAACTTTAAGTAGAGTAATAGACAATCTAATTAAACTTATGTACATAATAGCAACTTAAACAACTCAAATAACTTAATCAAAAAAAAAATATAGAAACGATGGAGAAGGGCCAGAAGGCTGAGAAGTGAACGAGAAGAGAATGGCTACCGCAAGCTCTTCACCGTCGTCCACCGCCGTCCACCGCGCAAATAGGAGCTCGGCCGCTGCATCTCGGAGTAATTTCTTGGTGAGTTTTTCCCATCCACTAAAATCCTCAAATCTTTTAAAACCCTAATTTTTGGTCTCTAATCGTATGATACCAGAAAGTTATCAGAGGGTAATTTTTACTCACCGCGCAAATAGGAGCTCTTTCTGTCTACCACTGAGTCTGGCTCGCAGTATTTTCTCTATGTTGAATTGTCTGTTAATCGAAGGGAAAACCGGAAAATAGTACTGATTTAACTTTACCACATGCCATTTGTCAATAACAAAAACTCTTTATGGTGCCCTTCTATGCCTAGTCGCAGTTTGATGTGTGCTATCTAATTTGAACTTGAGGTTGTGTGAGCCTAATGATAAAGCATGTCCTAGTTCTAAGATATGTTGCTCTATTTGACGAGAAGCACAAGCTATAGGGCTTAACCTTCTTGTGCTTTTATTTAGAATGTAGACTTTTGTTCTTTTCTGGTTGCGGAGGAGTGAGGAGCTTATCAGCACATGGAGACAATATACTGTCATCAAATTTGTTTTGTTGAATTATAAACTTATAGTCTTATTTTATTTGCACCAATTTGAGTGCTTGTCGTAGTATTGCTTTGAGGTCTTCAAACTCATTAGAGGATCGGTGTTATGTCACATTCGATACTTTGTAGTTCATTGTTTTATATCTCGCATTTGCTCTTATAGTTTGAAAAGTTTGGTGGTTCAGTTTGTTGGATACGTGTTAGACAAAGGTAATTTTCATGATCCAATTTGCTGGCCTCGTTTGCAGCTGGAATTAAGTTGTAGATTCATGGTGTTCTTTGCTGCCCCAATATGCATTGATACGCTGAGTAATTATTAGCCTTTAACACCTCAAATTTTCTTTATTTCATTCAGAGTCTAATAGAGATTAATAGTAACAAGCTTACCTTGTGCCTCTCTGAACATTAGTTTATTGAATTTCCTATTCTGTGGTTTCAGAATTATGAAGTGGGATTTATAGTTGTGTGGTGAAATTCAGGTTGTAATGTATTCAATCTGACCAAATTTTTATGGTTTTTCTGCTTCTGATACTTTTTATGGAAAGAAATGCTTGATGATTAATAACAGTGGATTCATGGTAATGAGGTCAAAATTTAAATGGTTTCATTCTTGGTCAGCTGGTTTTACCTGATTGAATTAGATGTTTTTTGGTCTTGGTAGTGTTTGATTCTACTTATTGTAAAGAATTCTTATATTGTAGTGTTGATAAGATTATGATATATGATTAGGCAATTTCTGAGTGAAATTCAACACTCATGTCATTTTATTAACAGATTATAGAAGTTTAGTAATTGCCTAATTGAGGAACTTATAAATTAGTGACAATCTTGATATTTTTGACTACAATAGTGCCGTTTGTTTCAACATATAGATTTAATAATGATAATTTTTGTAGTGCAAGTATTTGTAATTTATACTGGTATTATTTTTCTGATGTTTCTTCACTGGGGTGGTTGTGATGCCCACAGGCTGCTGAATCAAAACTTAACTAAATTTTTTCATGTATTTAGACTAGCACCAGAAATATGGACAAAAGTTGGATATCAAATGATAGGTTGTCACATGAGTTCAAGGTTGGAGTGGAGTCTTTTTTGCAATTTGCCACACAAAATGCTTCTGATCCCAACAAAATGCCATGTCCATATGCGGTTTGCGGTAATATGCAGAATAGAAATGTTGACGTTATAAGATTGCATTTGTTGTCTAAAGGTATAGATAGAACATATCATACATGGATATGGCATGGGGAAAAATGTAAGTTAAGGAATGCAACGAATGCTAGTGATGAAGTAGGGAAAACAGAGCAGGGTTATTTCGAACAAGAACCTGTAGACATGGTGCACGCTGCATTTGAAAACACTGAAAATCCAAATGAATTTACAAAATTACTCGAGGATGAAACCTCTATACCCTGGATGTGGTAAATTCACAAAGTTATCTGCAGTTGTGAAACTATATAATCTGAAGGCAAAATATGGTTGGAGTGATACAGGCTTTAGTGAATTGCTTAGTTTGTTTCGTGATATACTTCCGGAAAATAATGAATTGCCTTCGTCTTTGTACGATGCAAAGAAAAGCTTGGTTGCATTATGAATGGATTACAATAAAATTAATGCTTGCCCAAACGATTGTATTCTATATCGGAAGGAGTATGAAGATCGTACTACTTGTCCTACTTGTGGTAACACCTTGATAGTTGGAAAAATAAATAAACAAAATAAAGTCCTTTTTTTCAGGATCCCTCTGTTGGTTTCCCCTGGATTTTCTTGGTAAATATGTTGGTTTGTTTTAATTTTGTTCAGCGGCTACATTTTTTTTTCTGTTATGTCTTTTTTGGGTGTGTTCTTGATTAGTATGATGGTTTTGTTTTTCTGTGAATTTTGGATTTTTGATAGAGATATTTGATGTGTGAATTATGTTTTAACTGATGTATAGGTGTGTTTGCATCACTAAATTTCATGGAATTTGTTGGTAATTTGCAGAACCTCTAATTCTTGAGGGTAATTGAGTGTTCTGTTGAACAAAGTTGGTTTTTTTGTTGTATGATGCTCATTTTGGTTTTCGGATCAAAGCATTAAATTATCAGTCTCTAAATAGGAATATCTTAATTTTAAGTTAGAAATTCTGATGCATGTTCAATCTTGTGGCTGAGGGATCAAATTGCAGTATTGTTGAGGTTGTTTAATGGGATTTTATTGTCAATGTTATTTATTTTAAAGATTTATACTCTACCTTCATATCAACCATTTTGTCCATTCTGATGTATAGGTGTGTTTGCATCACTAAATTTCATGGAATTTGTTGGCAATTACATTTTGAATAAAATCTTGGAATATGTTTTGAATAAGGATTCTGTGAGGAATAGGGATAGGGATAACTGGTTTGTTGATTTTTTCATTCAAGTGCTATACTGTTGTTGTGTTTTGGTTTCGTATTTGTGAATTTATAAATTTAGCTTGCTACTCATGTCATTTAAAATTGTTTCAAACATAGGCTCCTATTCAACCTAATGCATTCCAATGCGGTTATTTTGTGATGAGGTACTTGAGGCAAATTGTAGAAGATTCAACTACAGACATGACTTCATTGCGATCAATGGTAAATTATATTAAAATTTGGCGTTCTCATGTTTTTTGTAAATATTTAATAATTGGAGCCAATTATAATATCTATGTTTTTTCTCACAGTTCTCAAGTGTGGAGTATTCTAAAGTTCAAATTGATGAAGTGCGATCGGAGTGGCAGAATGCGTCCAAGACCATATACATGAGTGAATAGGTATTTTGTTCATACTTATATGCAAATTTTCATAGTCATAAAGAATTCACATTCTGTAATTGAGTGATTCTGATTTTAATGTAAATTGATGTATATACTTCTTATTTGGAGGCATTAATTTAAATTATGTAAATTGATGTATATACTTATTATTTGCAGGCATGATATTGGAGTGATTTGCAGCTGCCCTCAATGAAAGAATTAGTGTAACTTTGAGAACACTTGTTAGACGTTTTGTTAAACACTTGTTAGATATATTTCCGATATATTTGTTTTGTTAAACTTTTGCAGACATGTACTAGATACAATCACTTGAATGTCATGTTTTGTTTTAGTTAGTTATATCTTATTTTCTTGTATTGTGTTTGTTTTTTGCATATATGAAATCAAAATTTATATTACCACAGGTGAAAAAATAATAGACACCAAATATAAAATACATTAGCCATGGTCTAAAATTACAACGGTTTTTATGGCTTGTTAAACTGTTGTAATTACTTCAAAACCACAACGGATTTGATCTGTTGTTGAAATAGTTACAAAGTACAACGGTTTTAAAGCCTTGTAGAACTGTTGTGATACTTCATAACCACAACGGATATTAACCGTTGTCCAATCCATTGTTGTATCTCATAATTCAAAAACAAATACCAGCCGTTGTCCCATTTGTTGTCTTTCAGCATTAAAAGACAACAGATTATAACCGTTGTCTTCTTATTAACGACAACGGATTGTAATTGTTGTCGTTGAGCGGATTTTTTTACAACACCATCTACTACAATAGGTGATTATTGTAATACACAACAAATTATATCTGTTGTTGTTGAGCGTTTTTCTTGTAGTGTTTCGTCATAGATTCATTTTTCTTGGGGGAAATGAATTTTAGTGAGGAAATTATTAACAAGTATTCGTTGCCAAAATTTTAAAATTATATGTAAAGAAAAACTGAGGACTTTGGCAACGAATTGAGACAATTCATCGCAAAATTTAGACCGGAAATTTCCATTTTCATCGTGAACAGTAATTTTAGTGACAAATGTTAAATTGGTTACAAAATGTTCCTCACAATTTTCAAATTTTCTTGTAGTGAACCCTTACTCGTTAATTTATTATCTATTTGCAGACAAACATCTACTCCTACTTTTTACACGCTTTCCAAAATTCTTTAGCCTTTTACTTCCTACTTCAATCCCAAATATATAGTCAATTATTCTTTTTTGGGACTTCTCAAATATATAGTCTATTTTCTATATTTAATAGTATTTTTCTATTCTTTTATTGTTATAACTCTATTTAATATGAATTTTGTAATTTACACTATTCATTAAAGATGTGAGACCCCGAAGTTTTGATTAATCAAATTGTGTAGGTCCGGATATTGTATCGTGTGACTAAGTGTCACAATTTGATATTAATAAAATATAGTTTAATTTCTTTTAATCTTGGTATCTATATATTAATGTTATTTTACTTTCCTAACTCACTAATTACTAATTCTAGTTATCCTTAATGATATATTATTAACATAACTTATGTTATATAGCTTATTAAAACCAAACCATGGGATTGTTGGTAAACTTATCACTAGTGTAGAAATAGGACCAATAACTTATATATGAGAGAGACATGTGATAAGAAGAATTTGTTATGTGATAATAGGAATCAAATATCACACACAAAAAAAATATTGGATGGATGAATTGAGGTGGACGGTCACTAAGGGGAGGGAGGTAACAATTTTGTCTTCTTCCATTTGTAATCTTCCTAGCATGCTAAACCATCCTAGGGGTGTTCATTGAATCGAATTCCGAATTCTTCGATTTCCTCGAATCGAATTTAATCGAATGAAGATTTCAAACCTCAATTCGAATTTCGATCCTAATTTGATTAATTCGAATCGAATTTAAACGAATTGGATTTCTCGATTTCCGAATCGAATTCGAGTCAATCCAAAAAACCAAATTTATCGATAAAGTGAATAAGGTTTGGATTTATAACATAATATTTTGGACTATACCCAATAAAAATCTAGATTATTTTTTTTGAAAATTACAAATTATCGACTAACCATTTTTCATTGTTTAATTTAACTAAATACTATCATAAATTCATAACGAACCCCCTTATATAAATTTAAATTATTTTGTGCCAATTTTATACCAACACTAGTTACTTGATAAATAGCTTTTATACTCAAGTATGAGGTATCAAATTGATAAAGTGTATGTGTGTAGATAAAGAGATATAGTGTGTGTTATCATATAATTTATTATTTTAATATGATCTGAAGATAAATATATGTAATATAGTGTACAACTGTATAATGCATATTGTAATAAGAATTTAAAACAAAGGAAAAAAGTCAAAGACTATATTGTATAAATGCATAATGTATGTTGTATTGTGTATGTACACAAGTTTTGTACTTTTCCATACAATGGACATAGCTGGTGGAATATTCTTATAGATTATTTCACTACATGCCCTTTACGTGAGACTGTAAGAGCGATACAATTTTTACCTAAAATATATTTCATATACTATAAAGTATAATTATTTCTAACAAAAACTAAAAAAACAAGAAGGAAAGAGCATATATTTATAATTTTCCATTTTCATTTAAACATTAGTGTATTATTCATTTATATATATTATAAATGCATGTGTATAATTTACATATATACAACAAATAATTATGTATAGTATGAAATATATACATATAAATTTCGAATTGAAATAAGAATTCGAAGTATAACACGAATTCGAATTTAGTCGAATTTCACCTTGAATTAGGATTTTCGAATAGAATTCGAAAAAAAAACCTCAATTCGTTATTCGATTCAAATATTCATATCCAAAATTCGAGTTGATTCGAAATTCGATTCGAAATTCAAAAATCCTAATTTGAAACTAAAATTCGAATTCGAACCGAATCGAATTTCAGATCCATTCGAAAAATGAACACCCGTAAACCATCCCATAACCCAATACACCATTTCTCCTACCCAAGGCAAGCATGCCTTCCCAAGCCTCTTTCCAAGAAAAGTCATGATGTTTGGCAATTAAGAGAGGGGAAGAGAGTCTTGACATTTTACCTCCAAACACTTAAGAAATCATACCAAGAAAAAACAAGCAAACCTCACCTCCTTCACTAAACCAAAAATCCGAAAATTTGAGCAAGGTTTGAAGAAGGGCCGACTTTGGAGAGCTTGTAGACTTGAAGGTGGTGGTTTAAGCACTCAAGAAGCTTGAATAAGGTAAAGTATTGCCCCAATATTCTCCCTATCTACTTCTTCTTCTTTTTCCCTTTTCTTCACACCTTTTGACACCCAAAAACTCCCTTGTAAAGGCTGCCCTAAGAGAGTAAGGGGACTTGAAGAAGTCTTGTGGGAACTATAAGTTATCTAGACAACTTCTACCAAAAATACAAAAAGGTGGGTGAATTCTTTTAAAAACTGATGACTTTATTTGCATAAACTAGCATGATTTTTTTTTTGTGTTATGTTGTTTATATTTCTGGAAATAAAATAATATAAAAAGAAAAAAAAAAGTTTCAGTTTTATTTCTGTAATTTTCCAAAAATATATATATATATCTAGGTGTATGCAAACTTATGTCAAAAGTGATTCTACTTTGATAAAAATAGCTTTTGTATGCTTATATTCTTTCTTGTGGCATAAATATATGTACATTATTTTATAATATATATTTCTGGAAATTTCATTCTCTTATATTTCTGAAAATTTCGAAATATATATATGTGTATAGGAATCTATGCCAAAAGTGATTTTAAAAAATAGCTTTTTTGTGTTTTAGGCCTTTTGTTATATATGAGCTCAAATAACTTAGATTATAAGAAAAATACTTTTAATATATCATATCAATAATTTGGATTTGAGGACTTGTGAACAAAATCGGGTTTGGGCCTCTTTTGCAATAAGGCAAAATATAGGGCCAAAAATGAAAAACACAAAAACTGTGGAACCACTGTAAAAATTTTGAAATTTGGACTGAAATTACTGTAGTATAAATAAAAATAATAATGGGGACCCTTCTGTTCAAACAAATGAGAATATACGAATTTTAGACACTTAAATGAAATTTTCCAACACTTAAGGGGCTAAACTGTAAATTTCGAAAATTTGGAAAGTTACTGTCCCAAAAACATTATGAGAATATTTTAATTAATATTTTGGATTTTTAGTCCAAATTTCACGGTAAAAATTGAAACGAGCTTGAAACGAGCCCTTAACGGTAAAAATTGCCTTTGGGTTTAAAATAGAATTTTCAGAAAATCGGTACTAAATCTGGAAATTTTTCAAAACTGTTTTTAATCTACATACTAACTGCCCCAAATTAATTATTAGACTTGGAAACTCGTTAAAACCTTTTCCAGTTTAAGAGATATCCATTATTAAAAGTATCGGGTCAAAATAATAAATTCGGAGAAAATTGGGACTGACCTACAATTTTCAAAAATTTGACCCCAAGACCAAGAAAATATGATTTCTTAGAATAATTAGAAAAATTAGGGACTAACCTTGTCTTTTTCTGAGTCCGGAATCACAACTTGTGGAATTTTAAAAACCCGGCATAAATTTTTTTCTTTAATTAAAATATTTTATTTTAAAATAGAAATATACCAAGGTCATAGGAATTATTTTATCTTATAAAATTCAGTTTATTTATAAAACATTAAATACTTTATTTAATTAAACTATCTATTTTTAAATTATTATCCAAATATTATTGGGGATTTTCATAACGACTAATTGTCATGATAATAAGGCAACTACCTCGCCGCATAATCCGAACCTTCTAACAACTTCGACATAATACACTGAATCAAAGAATAGAACCGGCTAGATTATATCTCCGATATCTATGCCGTGCCAATGACTGACTGACTGAATATCGGACGCGGTGATTCTATGAACATGCCGGTCCTATTGACTGATTGACCGGGTTGGCGTCACACTTTTCGTGCGCAACCATCTGATATTAATTGACGGATTTGTGGAATGGATAAGTCGCATATGGGATGGGTAGCTTGACTACAGTCTCATATTGGCCTCCACCGTCCAACTCCCAACCTCGAGCCGGACCGGAGAGTCTGGCGGGTGATTGGGTCGTAGGATTCTGGATATAATCATAATTATGACGTTCTCCGAGCTTAGCTGGCTCCACTGTGGAGACGTTGTGCCAACTGGGATAGTGGCTTCAGCCCTATCGCCAGGAGGGATAAGGTGTACTGTTTAGGGAGATGATGTTTGATCAACACTTCTTTGTCATATAGGGTGGTCT
Source organism: Rehmannia glutinosa (assembly GCA_016081115.2). Taxonomy (NCBI): domain Eukaryota; kingdom Viridiplantae; phylum Streptophyta; class Magnoliopsida; order Lamiales; family Orobanchaceae; genus Rehmannia; species Rehmannia glutinosa. Next base: position 320,060 of record JABTTQ020001487.1, on the reverse strand, counting down.
GGGTTGGCGTCACACTTTCGTGCTCAACCAACTGATATAAATTGACGGACTGACTTTGTTGGCGTCACACTTTCGTGCACAACCAACTGATCTGAATTGACGGACTGACTGTTAAATAATATTAAAAAAATTAATAAATATATGAGAATGTCATTGTACGTTTCTTGCATCAAAACTCATGAAACGATTTTACTGCATAAAATATAAGCCCCACTTGCACACACACTCACCACACCCACTAAGAATTTTTGTCTCACTCCTGCCTATTTTTTCTAACCAGAGGATGAGACCCTGCCGGAAGAAGAAGGCAACGAAGACTTTGATGCCACCGACTAGCCCTACATCTTACTGGACCTTGATTCAACTGAATCTTTTATGTTATTTTGATGAATGAACAATTGAGAAATTTGTAATAGACAGGTGTAGGACCCGTAGAAATATTTTGAACAATGATGTACCTTTATTATTTCTGCTGCGATTAGACTATTTTGACATTATGTATGATTTGGGATTTTTCTGTTATGTCTGAATTACTTTTATAAATGAATAACTGGTTTACTTCGGGCCGGCTTAGGTAAATCAGCCTATCTCCGTTTGACTGTGTTACGGCTCTGGGTAGGGGCGTGACAAAATAAGAGCAAATCAAGTAATTATTTTGCATATTTGTAATTTCCATTATTTTTCTTAATCTGTATGAAAAATTAAACTGGACTATATATTTGAGACGATTGAAGTATATTATGTGCTTAATTAATCAACCATATATACTAAAAGAAAAAAACAAAGTTTACACATGTCATCACCTCTTTAATCTTTGACATGTGTGAACTCATTCTCCCAATTCCACGTGGTAAAAGAAAAGAGTGGGTTTGGGACGGGTTTAGCCAAACCCGTGCCCCGCCCCATATGGACCCGCGCCCCAGGGGCGGGTTCAACCCGCGAGACCCGCCAAAAGATAAACCACTCTGCTTGGCTGAACTCACTGTTGGCATCTACTGCTATTTCAGAAATTCATTTACTCTACATTTTATTGATTTATTACAAGAACTTTCCGTTCGAATGATAAATCAATTACAAAAGATATACAACATTTTTGGAATTTATTGAATGCCATTATTTCCATTCTAATTGAAAGAAGACACATTTAAACATAAATGCCTGCAAACTTAACATACATTGGCAAATAAGCAAAAAGTAACTATTATATTAAAATGCTAGCAAACATGATATAACCATTACAGAAATCTCATGTATTTTGCATTGAGAAAGTAAAGCCTAGTTAACTGTTGAACTAAAATTTATTTAAATAAAAAATAAATTTATTTAATACATATATACGGGATGGGTCCGGAGCGGGTCTAGTAGGACCTGCTACTCGTCCCGGACCCGGCAGGTCTTTTAGAGACGGTTCTAAAACCCGCCCCGAGACTCGTTTGACTGGATTTAGACCCGACCCTATGTGGAGTCGGGTTTTTATCCGCTCCATTGCCATCCTTAGCTAAGTTGGACTAAATTGCACCTTGTTTGGACCATTTTTGCCTGAAATGACTATTTTACTTTTTTTTTTTAAAAAAAAAACAGTCATCCATGTAGATGAAAAATAGAGAGATCTTGCAACCATGTCAAAATAAATAAATAAAAATATTAAATGGTAACACATAATATATGCATTTAATCACTCAATAAAATTAAATAACAAAAATACTAATATAAGGCAAAAATAATCCAAACATGGTGCAATTTAGTCCAACTGAGCACTATTTCCACCAACTCAGCATTTTAGAAATAAGATATCCTCGAAATTTCGAAATCGGACTAAATGTGCAGATTTAATAAAGTTAATGGTTGCCAAACACCACCCATAAAAGTTAGAGGACTAAATGCAAAATTGAGCCAACTTAACGGACCAAAAAAGCAATTTTGCCTGGCAAATCCCATGTAACACATGGGTGTTTTTACTTCGGATGTGATCTTCTATTCCAAAACCGTGTTTCATCTCCTATTCTAACCGTATGGATGATTGGCACGTGTATTACACTTGTCATATTAGAACCCCATAATTTATGCTTGATTTATGCTTGAAAATAAACATGGTAAATGTAATACACGTGTCAATCATCCACACGGTTGGAATAGGAGATGAAACACGGTTTTGGAATAGAAGATCCCATCCGGTTTTCCTCTAGATTTGAACTAGCCCAGCAAGCATTTAATACGTTGACCACATTCAAATCCCCATGTTCACAATTCACAACTCACACTCAAGTATCAAACCACTTTACTCTCCCCATATTTTCTGGATTTTTGGATTCAACTTCAGAAATTGATCTCCTGTGAGAGAACGTGAGGGGTTTGCAAATTGTTCATGAGACTGCTACTGATTTGTTTTCCTTCTTTTTTCTTGAGGGGGGTAACTAGAGGCAGAGACAGGGCTGGGCCAACTGGGCCCTGCCCAACCCTTATTTTTTAAAAAAAATATATTATGTGAGAATTGTTTTTTAAAAAAAAATTAATTATAATTTGTATTGTTTTTTCTTGGATTTTCTATCCCACCCAACCCATTTTCGTATATCGGCCCACCCTACTAAATCGTCATGGCTCTGCCCTTGGGGGTAACCCAGCGAATTGCGAAAGGTTTATTTCAAGGTATGTTAATTTTCATCCAAAATACGAGTTCGTCTCATTGGCTCTATGATTTAGGTATTATTATAAACTGTAATTTTCATCCAAAATATAATTTATAAGTTAGTCGATCTTTTGATGCAGGAAGGATTGATGAGAACTCATGAGGAAAAAATTGGGAAGTTTTTCAACCACTTTTCTGTCATTTGTGTGCTGGCCCCTGCAAACTGTAAGTTTAGCATTTTCAAGCCTCTTTTTTTGCAATCAATTTCAATTTTAGTAAAAGGTTTAGTAAATTATAGATGTTGTTTTACTTGTAGATTAAAAAATAAATAATTGTGCAACGTACTTAATAAATTCCCTTTTTCATGATTTATCAATTCCATCTTAATTAGTGGCTACATTTGCTGATAAGTGTCTGTAGAAAATTAGTTTCGCATAAACTAGCTAGAGAATGAGCAAATGTTACCTACTTGTGTTCTACTGGGGTTTTTTCTACTCAATGTAGTTGTTCGCATAACTGCATATCCGGTTTTATAGAGTTTTGAAACCGGACCAAAGGCTGGTTCCCGGTCGAATCGGTCTGGTCCGCGACCACTCAAATTTTCATCTTTAGATATGCAATAAAATTGATTATAAACATGTTAGCGATTGATTATATAATAACATTCCATTGTGCTATAAACTTTTCCTAATAATATTGGTATTTATATTTTTTAATAGCGAGGAGGGAAGGGCCCAAGACAACCCTAGCATGATTTACATTTCAAAATTGAAAGTTCAAATGCTTTTGATGTGCTCACGAACTTTAAACAACAGTAGTAAAAAAATCAGTCAGATATTGAGACTCTTGAGTATAGTATTGTTCGGCAGGATCAGGAGCTTGAAGCTCAGAACTCTCTAAATCAGGCGCTTCTTCTTCAGTCTGAGTTTCTTCGCCAGAAATCTCGGGCTGCTTGGTTGGTTGATGGAGACCGCAACACTTTATTTTTCCACCGTTGTTGTCAGACTAAGGCCGCTCGGGCTCGTATTCACGGTCTGATGATTAATGGTATTCTTTCTACAGATCCGTCTGTAATCTTAGTCACATTATTCAGTTCTTCAAGGAATTATTCTCGGTGCCTACTGGTTCGATTCCGGATTTTTCTGCTATTGATCACGTCAATCATCCTGTTGTGTTGGATGCGGAAAACGATTGCTTTACCTCTTTACCATCGTATTTAGAGATTTGAGATGCGGTTTTTGATCTCGGTCTTGACAATTCTCTGGGTCTAGATGGCTTCAATGGTTCTTTTTATCAGAACTGTTGGGATATTATCTCTACAGATGTCACTATAACCGTGCGCCACTTCTTCCAGTCTGGATCTCTGCCGGCTGGCCTCAACTCCAGCTTTATGGTTCTTATTCCGAAATGCAAAGATGCGAATACTGTTGATAATTTCAGGCCCATTGTCATGAGTAATTTCATCTTCAAAATTATCACTAAGATTCTGGCTACTCAATTTGGCAGCATCGTCAGGCGTATTTTGTCCCCTACTCAGTTTGGTTTTATTTCGAGTCGTCACATTCACGATTGTATTGCTCTGGTCTTGGAGGATTTCAATATTTCAAATAATCGGGTAGACAACAATATGATTCTGAAAATTGATATCCGTAAGGCTTTCGACACTCTAAGTTGGGATTTTCTTTTATATCTGTTGCACGTATTTGGATTTTCGGAGAAGTTTGTCGCTTGGATTTCGGTGATCTTGAATTCGACACGTATTTTGATTCTCCTTAATGGTTCTCCGGTCGGATATTTTGCCTGCACAAGATGGGTGCGTCAGGGTGACCCTCTTTCACCCTTCTCTTTTGCATTGCCGAAGAAGTCCTGGGGAAATTGATCGTTAGATTTGTGGCATCCAATCTTATCACACCTTTTGTGGCTCCACGTAATATTATTTTCCCATCCACCATGCTCTATGCAGATGACATTGTTATTCTCTATGTGGCAACCTCTGGCAATGCACGTCATATCTTCGACACTCTTGGTCATTATACCTTGCTTTCAGGCCAGGTATTCAACCCGGCAAAGTCGAAGGTTTTTTTTGGCACTCGGGTATCCCAGTATATTAGAAACCGCGGACAATCATGGGTTTGTCGGTTGGATCCTTTCCGACTACTTATCTTGGAGTTCCCATCTTCAAGGGTGCTCCAAAGCAGGGTGTGTTGCAGCCTTTGTTTGACAAGATTATGATGAAATTCAAACGATGGAAAGGCTCTTCTCTTTCCTTGGTTGGTCGGGTTTGTTTGGTCAATTCTGTCATTGCAAGCTCCTTGGTTCATAGTGTGCTTATATACAAATGGCCTATCGTGATGCTTAGGCAGTTAGAATAGGCGATGCGGAATTTTATTTGGGCAGGTGATGTTAATTAGAATGGATCTGTGGTGGTAAATTGGGCGCGTTGTTACACTCCTAAGAAGGAGGGAGGTCTTGGTGTTCGATCCCTCATTGCTGCTAACCGGGATTTTATTATGAAAGAGCTGGAAAGTCCTTACTTCGGACTCAGTGGTCTTTGATACTTTCCGTAGACGCTTTCTACTGGCTAACAGTTCTATCAGACGCTCTTTCTTACCTTCGTCAATTTAGGCAGGGTTGCGTCCAACTGTGGAGGATTGCCAGGCTGATTCTAGATGGATCCCTGGGGTGCAATCTTCGATTAATGTTTGGACGAATAACTGGCTGGGATATGTCATTGCTGACCGTATTGGTATCCCGCAGGAGTTTCGGGCTACCTTTCGAAACCCTATTTTGGACTTCTTTTTTGATAACACATGGCATCTCACTATGTCTTTTGTGGAGGCGTACTTGGACATAGTTCGAGACATTGTCCGTTGCCCAATTGTTCCAGATTTATTGGATAAAAGAGTGTGGATTCATTCTATGGATGGCAAGGTGTCGTCTAAAGCAGCATATGCATATCTTCGTCCGTCTTTTCCTACTGTTAGATGGGGATCTTGGATCTGGTCTTCCCATATTCCTGAGAGGTGCACGGTCGTGGTCTGGCGGGCTATCTACGGACGTCTGCCGCCACACTGGATTCATTGGTCCTACTGTTTGTAGTCTATGCTATTCTCACTCAGAATCAATTGATGACATTTTTTTCTTGTGATTTTGCAGGAGCTCTATGGGATTAGATTGCTGCATCATTTGACGTGACTTTTCGTACTGTCTATAGCTTTAATGAGTTTCTGGTTCATTTAATGGAATTTCATTTCAGTACGCAGATTGAGTTTCTATGGAGGGTGACGGCAGTCTCTTGTATTTGGCTTTTATGGCACATCAGAAACGACATTATTTTTAATGACAAGAAATGGAGGAGCTCTATGGCTTGTTCAATTGAGATCAATGATTATCGAGTCTGCTTTGTTAGACAAAGGGTGCATGCAAAATACCCAGGAGGATTTACTATGTCTTCACAAATTGAAGGTTCGGGGCCATACTCCTAAGGCTCCTCGCATTATCCCAGTGCCGTGGTCTCTCCCCCTTCCTGACTGGATTAAAGTTAATACAGATGGTTGCGGATCTGGAGCCCCGGGGCGCATTACGGCAGCGGCAGTTTACCGCATTTATTGGGGTTTCTTTCGTGGATGTTTTGTAGAGCAGTGTGGTATGGGCTATGCTTTCGAGGCTGAATTAGTTGCTGCAATGAGCGCAATATCTTATGCTTTTCGCAAGGGGTGGACTAACTTTTGGCTGGAATCCGACTCTACATATGTTGTCGACCTTTTTAATCTCAGTCTGGCTCCGTCCCGTGGCGCCTTCTTAATCAGTGGCGGTATTCTATATATCTGATCTCCCAGATGAACTTCGTGGTTTCTCACATCTATCGGGAAGGTAATCGCATTGCGGATCAACTCAGCAAACTGACGTGTGCTTCTACTTGGTGGGATGCCCCTCCGGTGGACATCATTTCTCTTCTCACTGATGATTATGTTGGACGACCACAATACAGATTAATTAGTTAGTGTGTTGAGTTATGTCCTTTTTGATCCAATTGTATGGCTTTCTCTTTGTCGTCGGGGTACTCTTTTCCTACTAAGGGTTTCTCCCACAAGGGTGGGTTTATCTTGGTAGGTTTTTAACGAGGCCCCAGACATTGCGCTACCTTGTCGGCTTGTGACCAGGATCTTTTCTCTTCTTTTATAATATTTCGATCTTTATTAATTAAAAAAACAGTAGTAAAAAGCCACTGAATCATCTAAGATTTAGATACTGATTTAGATAACTAAAACGCTCGCATCATGATGATGCTTTAATTGATATTGAACATGATTATTCAATTACTAGTCCGTCTGTGATTTTGTTCCACATGACCATCCTTCATTATGGTTTCCGAGGAGGATGATCGGGAACATGACATGTTCAGGTTATGAATAACTTACTAAACAAAAAAATAATCTTTTATTGATGCCACATGTTTTCCGGTCCAAAGATTATGGATCGCTAAAAAGATTTCCGATAAATATCAATGCAGCTTAGACACAAGTATTCCTCAACCTTGAAGCTTGAACATTAATTTTCTGAACATCCATGTCTTCACTCGCTAGAATTCAGTCACCATGATATTATATTTTTACCTTCTTTCTAATATGTTGGCTAATAAGTTTTTTTAAAATTCTCTCTTTATTACAGAATCTAGTATGGGTAAAGAATTAACGATAGATAGGAGCATTCGAACGACATATATTCAGACAATAATATGTGTTTTAATATATCATATACAATGAAAACCAATATTTCATTGGTTCATGTTCCGCTTGGCCCTCCTACAAAAATGGAGGTAGGCTACTTCAAACCAGTGTTTTAAAAACCGGACCGGTGAACAAACTGCTATGCTAACGGTTTACGGTTCAACTGGTCGGACCGGTTCAACCGCCGGTCCAACCGGTTTGATGAAAAAGAATATATTTTTTTCTTTATTGTATGTAATAATATTATAATATATCAATTATTACGTAATATATTTTTGTAATGGGAAATACACAAACAAACAACTAAAACAATATCTACCATAGCTCAAAATTCAAATAATCATATAAATGTAGCAAAACATAAACTTTAAAACTCCAAAAGTTAATAAAAACTTAAAAAAAAGTTAAAAATATGCCAAAAAAAAATCATTCAGACCGGTTAAACCGGTTTCGGCTGTTTTTGTCTAGTTCAATCGGATATTGGCCGGTTTTCTCGGTTTTGACCGTTTTAACCGTAAAAATAGTTTTGAGGGCCTAACCGGACCGGTCCGACCACCAGTTCCGATTCAACCGGTTGAACTGGCCTGTCCGATCCGATTTTTAAATCACTGCTTCAAACGTCAACATAAAATTTTATGAAGCAGCCTTAGCTACTTGCGTTTTTGTAGGAGGGTCAAACAAAATATTAACTAATGAAATATTGATTCTCAATGTATATGAAATGTTGAACACATCTTATTGCTTGTGTTGTATTTATTGGCCCTTAATTCATTTGGCCCATTACACAATTGAGCCCACCAGATGCAGCCCAGCAAGCAACAAACCCAAATCCACCCCAGCCCGGTTGTGATCGGATCTCTTATTCGGATTGCAGGATCCGACTTATCATCCGCGGATCTTCTAGTTTGATCCTGTTCGCCCAATCTTGGTGAGTTGATCTAATCCGTTAGTTGATCCTATTAATACCCTTCTACAGAAACCCTACTCTCATATCTGATATCTCAGTTTCTCTCCCTTCTCTCTCGATTCTTCCAATCTCTCTGTGAGCTACTTCTCTCTCTAGAAATCTCAGTTCCTCGTGATATTTCTGTGTGATTTTGTGATAAAAGTGAGAGATCTGAGTGTTGTCTTCACTTGTTCACGTTCTTAGTGGACAAACTCTGAGGGTTTCTGTAATCTAGGGTTTGCTGTGGATTTGGGGGTATTTCTAGGGTTTTTCCGATCTCTGTGGTTTGGGGTTCGATTGGGAATCTTGAAGGCTGCTGTGGCAAGGCTCTGTGGCACTATCTTGTGGTTCTTTGGTGATTCTCTGGTGACAAAGGTGGTTTGGGAATATCAGGTCCTGAGCCGAAATTTCTCAATATTTCGGTTTTAGGGTTTTATCTCGTACACTTGATTTTACTTATAATTGTTGTACTAATATTTTCTTTCTTGAGTTCTGATTTGTATAATAGGATTCTATTGAGTCTGTATTTGTACATGGTTCGTATTATCCGAGGCGGATAGATACCTAACAGTGGTATCAGAGCACCTATCCGCCTCGTGTGGGTTGGTGCTTCTGGTTCTTGGCTGGTTCTTGGTGGTTATTGGCCTGTGGTGACTGTTTCTGGAGTTGGTAATCCCAGAACTAGCTTCTGGTGGTAAAATTTCTTATCCCTTGTACTCTTTGCTTCTTTCTCTTGGCTTGGTTGAGAAACCCTAAGCATCAAGCCCCTTGACCCTACATCATACGAGTGTAGTGGAATCCTGGGGTGCGAGGGGGATCTTTACTGAGTCCCTTAGTGATCCTATCCTATTTTGTTTTGTTGCTATACTCTGATCTTGATCATATCACCTGTGTATGATACTGTGTTTCTGTGGTCCTCTTTTATACTGCTTCTGCTGATCTTGTTGATCACTGTGTGGTCTTCTGCTGATATCTGTGAACTTGTGATATTCTGAGTAATATCTTGTTTCCTGCTTGCCTGTGTGTTCTGTGTTTGTGTTTGTTGAACTACTTGAACTATGGCTGTTGCTTCTGGATATCATATGGAGCCTTTCAATGGTAAAACTGATTTTTCTATTTGGCAACAAAAAATGAAAGGTATCTTGATTCAACAAAAATGTTTTAAGGCTGTTGAAGGCAAGTATGGTGAGAAAGATTCTGAAGAACTTAAAACTGAACTTGATGAATATGCTTATTCTTCAATTATAGTGAATCTCTCTGACTCTGTGCTGAGAAAGGTTGGAAAATTGTCAAGTGCCAAAGATTTATGGAAAAAACTTGAAGAACTTTACACTGATACTACCCTTCCTTCAAAACTTTTCCTTCTTGAAAAATTTTTCAGATTCAAATTGGACTTGACAAAAGATATGGATAAGAATCTTGATATTTTTACAAACTCATCCAAGATAAAACTGACAGGAGATAAGAACATTGATGATTACTCCCCTATTATTCTGTTAAATGCTATCCCTGATTCTTACAGTGATGTGAAATCTACTATCAAATATGGTAGGGATCAAATTTCTTTAGAAACTGTTGTGAATGGTTTGAAGAGTAAGGAATTAGACCTTAAGTCTTCTAAAGGGAACAGACAGGGGAATGGGGAAGTGATGCATGTAAGGGGTAGATCCCAGAACAGATCTAATAACCAGAAAAATGACAGGAAGAGAGGGAAGAGCAAGAATAGGTCTAAATCTAAGCCTAAGAATAACAGAAAATGTTACAACTGTGGGGAACATGGGCACTACATTAAGGAGTGCACTAAGCCTAAAAGGGGAAACCAAAATCAAAAACCTCAGAACAATGAACAAGCCAATTTTGCTTCTACTAGTGATAATCTTGGTGATGTGTTTGTGATTGTGGAGTCTTGTGATGAGTCTGTGAACTCTGTGAACAATCTTGCTAAATATGAACTTGAGTGGTTAATTGATTCATCTTGCACTTTTCACACGACACCTTATAGGCACATGTTTACTGATTACACTAAAGTGATGCATGGCTCTCTGTCTATGGCAAATGAAAAGAAATGCAAGGTTTTTGGTATTGGAACTGTATGTCTCAAATTTGATAATGGCTATATTTTAACTCTGAAAGATGTGAGACATGTTCCTGATCTTAGTAACAACTTGATTTCTTGTGCTGCTTTGGAATCTTATGGGTTTGAAGGGAAATGGGGGAATGGGGTTATGAAAATCCTCAAGGGTTCTATGATTGTTGCTAAAGCAACCAAAACTAGAAATTTGTATGTGTTGCATGCTAAACATGAATCCTCTGTGCCTGTTTCTGCTAATAAAGTTGTGAACTCTGCTGTGAATGATATGACTGACTTATGGCATAAAAGGCTTGGTCATATTAGTGCTAAGGGTCTTGAATTATTACAGAATAAAGGTTGTTTTGGAAATGATTAGTTGAATACTTTATCTTTCTGTGATTCATGTGTGTATGGTAAACAACAAAAGGTGAAATTCCCTACCCCTGCTCACCCTAAACTGTCGGCCAGTTGTGATGTGCTTGAATACTTGCATGCTGTTGTTTGGGGTCCTTCTTCTGTGCCTACACATGGTGGTAACAAGTATTTTCTGTCCATCATTGATGATTTTTCCAGAAAAGTGTTTGTGTTTTTAATGAAAAACAAGTCTGATGTTTTTTATAAGTTCAAAACCTGGAAAATTTTCATTGAAAATCAAACTGGTAAAAAGATTAAGGTTTCAAGAACTGACAATGGCCTGGAATTTTGCAATCAAATGATGGACAAACTTTGTGAGGAATTTGGCATTAAGAGGCACAAATCTGTGTCTTATTCCCCTCAGCAAAATGGGGTTGCTGAGAGGATGAACAAAACTCTCCTGGAAAGGGTGAGGAGCATGTTGGCTACCTCAGGTCTTTCCAAGAAGTTCTAGGGTGAAGTTGTTGTTACAGCAACCTATTTGATAAATAGGTCTCCTTCAGTTCCTTTGGATGGGAAATACCCTAAAGAAGTTTGGACTGGAAAACAAATTGATTTTTCAAACCTCAAAGTTTTTGGATGCTCAGCCTTTGTACACCAAAAACATGATAAATTGGAACCCAGATTTGTGAAATGTGTTTTCTTAGAGTATCCTGAAGGTGTCAAAGGTTTCAGATTATGGTATAAGGGGGAACCTGGTTTTAAAACTGTGATTAGTAGGGATGTGGTGTTTAATGAACATGAGTTTCCTTGCTTTAATCTTACTCCTCCTCAAACTACTTCTGAAAATACTGGTACTCCAAGTGAGGTGGAGCCTTCTAACATGTCTCCTGTTATTACTTTGCCTGCTGATACTATTATTGATGATGCTATGCATGATAATGTGAACAAGGATGATGTGCATGTTGATAATAATACTCAGCATGATGATTTGCATGATAATCATGATGATTTTCCTGATGTTAATACTGAAAATGCTCCTGCTAATGATGTGCAAGATGAACTTGGTGATTATGTATTAACTAGGGATAGAACTAGGAGAAATGTTAGAGTTCCAAACAGATTTGCTGATTTTCACATGACCTCTTATGTGTTTTCTGTGTTTGATGCTATTGATAATTCTGAGCCTAAAACCTTTGCTGAAGCTATTAAGTCTGCTGATTCTGTTAAGTGGTTGAATGCTATGCAAGATGAAATGACTTCTTTGCATGTAAATAATACCTGGGTGCTTGTTCCTAAACCTGTTAACTGTTCTATTGTGGATAGTAAATGGTTGTTTAAGATTAAAAATGAAACTGAAGGTGTTAGGTTTAAAGATAGGCTGGTAGCTAAAGGTTTTACTCAGAAGGAAGGGATTGATTACACGTAAATCTTTTGTCAGCTTGTTGTTAAATTTGTAACTGTGAGAATCATGCTTGCTTTGTGTGCTCAGTTCAACTGGGAACTGAAACAATTAGATGTAAAAACTGCCTTTTAACATGGGGACTTGGATGAAAAAATTTATATGAAACAGCCTGAGGGCTTTGAGGACAAATCCAAGCCTAACTGTGTTTGTTTACTCAAAAAATCTTTGTATGGTCTTAAGCAATCACCTAGGCAGTGGAATAAAAAAATTGATCAGTGTATGCTTGATTTAAAGTTTGTTAGAAGTCAATTTGACCATTGTCTGTACTTTAAACTTGATGCTAACACTCCTATATTCCTGCTTATATATGTTGATGATATGCTGATTGCTAGTCCTTGCCTGAAGTCTGTGGATCATGTCAGACATTGTTTGAGTGCTAAGTTTGACATGAAATACTTAGGTGATGCAAAGAAAATATTGGGTATGAACATTGAAAGAGACAGAAATAAATCTGTCATTTACTTACACCAGTCCTCTTACATAGAAAAGATTTTACAAAAATTTTCTATGGCAAGTGCTAAATCTGTGAATGTTCCTTTAGCTTCTCATTTTTTGTTAAGTAGGGATCAGTCTCCGAAAACTGATTCTGAAATTTGTGCTATGAAAAACATTCTTTATGCAAATGCAATTGGATCTGTAATGTATCTTATGGTAAGTACTAGGCCTGATATTGCCTATGCTGTGTCTTGTTTGAGTAGATACATGTCTAATCCTGGTATGGTGCACTGGAATGCTTTAAAATGGCTGTTGAGATATTTAAGGCATTCTACTGATTATAGCTTGTGTTTTTCAAAAAATGAAAATGGCATAATTTTGAAAGGATTTGTTGATTAAAATTATGCAAATGACAGAGATAGCAGAAAATCTACAACATCATATGTTTTTACACTTTGTGGTTCCTGTATTAGCTGGAAATCTCAGTTACAACATATTGTGGCTCTGCCAACAACAGAATCAGAATATGTTGCAGTAACTAAAGCTTTAAAAGAAGCCTTATGGCTCAAAGGTATTGTTTCGGAAATTGGTTTTCTAAAACAAAAAGTTGTAGTTTTTTCTGATTCTCAGTCTGGAATTCAACTTTGCAAAAACCCAGTTTTTCATGATAGAACCAAACACATTGGTGTACGGTTTCATTTCATTAGAGATATTGTTTCAAAAGGTTTGGTAAATCTTGAAAAAGTGGCTTCTGAATTCAACCCTGCTGATATGGGTACTAAGTGTCTACCCCTATCAAAGTTCAAAACTTGTCTAAAAATTTTAAATTTTGACACTGGTGACTAAGCTGTCCCTTGGGGATTTCCCTGGGCTTATTGGCTTACTGTGTTTGCTAATAAGTTCCAAAACCTGTTGGACCAAAAGCTTGCTTAGGTCTGACTTGTATAAATCCAGCTTACTTTAGTGTTTGCTGGTACTGTAATCAGCTTAAGTGTTGGTTATGGTGAAAGTCCTACTGTACTCTGTGTATAGCAGGCACTTAAAGGCGATGATGATGACCAGTTTTAATTCTCTTGTTTGTCTAATGAATCTAATGAGTCAAAGGTGGAGATTGTTGTATTTATTGGCCCTTAAATCATTTGGCCCATTACACAATTGGGCCCACCAGATGCAGCCCAGCAAGCAATAAGCCCAAATCCACCCCAGCCCGGTTGTGATCGGATCTCTTATTCGGATTGCGGGATCCGACTTATCATTCGCGGATCTTCTAGTTTGATCTTGTCCGCCCAATCTTGGTGAGTTGATCTAATCCGTTGGTTGATCCTATTAATACCCTTCTACAGAAACCCTACTCTCATATCTGATATCTCAGTTTCTCTCTCTTCTCTCTCGATTCTTCCAATCTCTCTGTGAGCTACTTCTCTCTCTAGAAATCTCAATTCCTCGTGATATTTCTATGTGATTTTGTGATAAAAGTGAGAGATCTGAGTGTTGTCTTCACTTGTTCACGTTCTTAGTGGACAAACTCTGAGGGTTTCTGTAATCTAGGGTTTGCTGTGGATTTGGGGGTATTTCTAGGGTTTTTCCGATCTCTGTGGTTTGGGGTTCGATTGGGAATCTTGAAGGCTGCTGTGGCAAGGCTCTGTGGGCACTATCTTGTGGTTCTTTGGTGATTCTCTGGTGACAAAGGTGGTTTGGGAATATCTGGTCCTGAGCCGAAATTTCTCAATATTTCGGTTTTAGGGTTTTATCCCGTACACTTGATTTTACTTATAATTGCTGTACTAATATTTTCTTTCTTGAGTTCTAGAGTTCTGATTTGTATAATAGGATTCTATTGAGTCTGTATTTATACGTGGTTCGTATTATCAGAGGCGGATAGATACCTAACAGCTTGGATGTATGCGCCATTTGGATGCTCATATCTATCCGTAACTTTTTAGCCCATACTTGGTTATGTAATAAAGAAAATTTTCGAAAGCTTATTAGATTATATATGCAAAATAATATGATAAGCTAATCTCGTAGTAATTGAACTAGCGAGTGTAAATATGAAAGTTCATAAAATCAATATCGGGGTTGAGGAATATTTATTTCGTAGTTGCATGAACATTTATGGTAAATCCTTTTAGCGATCCATAATTTTAGACTGGACGCGCGACGTCACAAGATCAAATATTTTGTCACATTTTATATCAAACAGTAATGCTTTTCTTTAAAAAGACGACATTCATGAGCGTGCCACTGTTAGGATCATTCTTTTTCGAAACCATAGTGAATGATGGTCATTTGGAACAGTTGTGGCATGACTAGTAATCCAAAAATCGTGTTCAATGTTAGTTAAAATGTCATCATGATGCAAACGTTTGGTCTTTTAAACCGCTGTCTAATCTCATATGATTCAGTTGTTTTTTTCCACCGTTGCTCAAAGGTTGTGAGCACATCATAAGCAGCATGGTCCTTCAATTTTGGTGCCGGAAGAAAATCTCATGCGTCTATCGATCAGCCCAAGCCGCCATTTCCTGAAACCGCACTCAGTCTGAGACATAGGTGTTTCATCAGCATCCGCTTGACCAAAAACAAAATGTGTTATTTAGAAGGAGATGCTTAATGAAATATTACTCACAAATTTGAGAAAATAGTTTCCCGTAAGTGTGGAAATTAAATATTAGTATAATTACAAAAAGTACCCCTGAGGTTTGACCTAATTACAAAAAAACCCAGCTAACTTTCAAAATTATAAAAAGTACCCCTGAAGTTTGATTCAGTGTTAAAATTAAGGGATATACTGTTGGAATTTGTTTTGGTAAAACGGGTGTTGACCCGATTTTGACCAAATATTTAAGTGGTTTCCATTAGTGAAAAATGGAATTAAATTATTTGTAAAAATTCTACTAAGAGAGTAGATGAGAACATCATTTGGAATTTCTCAAAACCAATTTCAGGTGAATGAGAAATTAATGCTAGAAGTTAGCCACTTAGAATTTGAAAATGGTGTGGAAAATGGAAAATATGGGGAAGGAGAAATGCTCCATCCCACATAGGAAGAGAAATCAAAGTTTGCTCACTTTATAAATCCCAAGTTGGACTTATGGGTTTGGGCCCTCGGGGGCACCCAAGTTTTTATAGGGGTGATGACCTACATATTTGTGGGTTTGGTTCAAAACACACACGCGCGCGCCGGCTCTGGTCTGGTTTGTGGGGCTGGGCTTGGGCTTCAAGGCCCTTATTCTTTTTGGACCAAATTTATTTAAACCCTTTAAAATTATTTAATTAATTTTTATTAATTAATTAAAGTTTTCCAACTGAAGTTTTCGCAACAAACACGGGCGCACGCACGGGCCGAGCTCCAGGTCGTGCGTCGAGTTGAAACTTTGTACTTTCGTTCGCAACCAAGCACGGACACACGCACGGGCCGTGCGCCAGGTCGTGCGTCGATGCGAACATCTGGACAAATGCAGTTGTTCGAGAAACCAGTGCATCTTTTGGCTATAAACATGTCTTTTCGAGCCAAAAGATATGATCTTTCCATACGGGCACCTGATGCCTATAAATAAGAACCCCCTGCAGATGAAAAGAACATGAAATTATCAGCCTAAAATCGAGTCATTTGCATTACAGCATATTGATTTCACTTCCTTCAAAGCTTCAAAGTTTCAAACACTCACTGTTGTTCGCTATAGTTTCGATTTTGCAAATACAGTAAAATCGAACAGAAAAGTCGTTGTATCTTAGGGACGAGTGCCGGAACCGTATGCACTTAGTATACGGGGCGTTTTCATCTTGCGGAGACTGTATCTAATACAGGCCTCGACTAAGCCAAAATTATCCAAACACTTAGCCAATTTTCTGAAACAGTAAACCTTCATTTCCTACAAACATATACTGCAATGATTTTATAAATATGAAGGGGGATTTTAAAATTTTTTTTGCTTAAGAAGGGTTAAATGTTAGACAAAATAAAACCTCAGGGTATTTTTTGTAATTTCAAAAAATAGCTGGATTTTTTTGTAATTAGGTCAGACCTCAAGGGTACGTTTTGCAATTAACCCTTAAATATTTGAAAAGGATGAAAGAATTTCTATGGAGTTATTTTTCGCAAGTAATCTGTATTGAATTCATAAATGAATAGAAATTTTAGTAACTTTTTTGCATGATTAATGGAGGAAACTAGAAGTACATAGAATGAACAAAAATAAATCTACTTTATCAAATTTGTGACATTTGTGATCTTATACAAATAAAGCTGCAGTTGTCAGATTTTTCATTGTACATTTTGATTGAAAATTATATCTATTGATATATTGGTATAGTTATAGCATCGGATCATATTCCAAAAAGGTCATTTTAGGATGTACACATACAAGATGATAGGAAAATCTCCGAATGCGTGAAGCTTTTTTTTTTCTTTTTATATGAACTCGTCTTTAATTTATTTTGTTTGACAAGGTGAAAATCACATTTATTGCTTTGAGTTTATCCAATTCTATTGCAGATAAACTATTGATTACTAAATTTTCAAGTTCGAATTTAGATAAAAATTGATTTGAAGTTCTTTGCTGATTAATGTTAAGCTAATTTACTCTTAAGGTATTGGTAAAAGATACTTTATTTAAAACATGCATGACATAATAAGCTCGGAGCCTCTTTCAGAAGTCCTCGATCTCTTTCAGTCTGAATACTATTGAAGACCGCCGAAATGATATTTGTTAGTTACTTCAGGTGAGACAAATTTCGAATCATGGGCACTATTTGGGGCTGCCATCTTTGGTTGGAAGAAGCAAGAAGTAGATTTTCGCCTTTATTAAGAAAAAAGTATGGGCTCGACTCCAAAGTTGGAAAGAATTTTTTTTATCGATAGCGGGGAAAGAGATTTTGCTGAAGTCAGTCGCACAGGCTGTTCCGATATATGCTATGAGCATTTTTTTACTTCCTACCAATCTTTGCAATGAATTGGAAGTGTCAATGAATTCTTTCTGGTGGGGAAAAAATGGGGCTAGAACAAAGGGTATCCATTGATTATCATGGGAGAAGTTGTGTGTTCCTAAAAAACAAGGTGGGCTTGGGTTCAAAAGGTTGTACGAGTTTAATTTGGCTCTATTGGGAAAACAAGTGTGGAAACTTATTTCAGAGCCAAATTCGTTGGTGGAGCGCATGTTTAAAGCTAGGTATTTTCCCAAGTCTAATCTTTTCGATTCTCAATTGGGGCACAATCCGAGCTTTATTTGGCGTAGTTTATTTGCAGCTAAGGGTGTGGTGATTGATTATAGTAGAAAGCAAGTGGGAGATGGGTGATCTATCAAAGTGTTGACTGAACATTGGCTTCCTGATGAAACCAATGGTTATGTCACTTCTATCTACCTCCTGAGTATGCTAACTTATCTGTTAGTAATCTGATGAAATGTGGTGTGCGGGAATGGGAGGAAGATATTGTTTTGGATTTATTTAATGCCAGAGATAGAAATCTGATTTTAAGTATTCCTCTCAGCGGAAGTTTGTTGGTAGATAAATGGATGTGGTGGGGTGATAAATCAGGTATTTATTAAGTTAAAGCTGGGTACAAAATCTTGTGTTCTACTTCTCTCTCGTATCAGAATTTTACACAAGAGTTTGCATGGGATAAGTTGTGGTCTATCAGGATCCCTTCCAAAGGTAAGAATTTGGTGTGGCGTGCTGTGAATGATTGTTTACCAACAAAGGGTGGATGTTTCTCCTATTTGTTCTATTTGTAACGTGGAGAATGAATTGAGTGTGCATGTGTTGAAGCAATGTTTTCTGGCCAGAGCTTGCTGGGATTTATTCCCAGCAGATTTAAGAATGGATAGAGCTGATTCGTTTGCAGAGTGGCTCGGTGTATGTTGGATGTCGATACCTGCTGAACAATTGGGATTATTTGCAATGGTGACATGGATGATTTGGAAAAATAGAAATGATATAGTGTGGAATCAGAGAAGTAAGACAACACCACAAATTCTAAACACGGCTGGGACTCTGTTATTTCAATGGGAATGCGCTCAAGTGATCGAACTTGGGGATTGAAGTTGCAGGATAAAGATGGGGCTACTAAATGGCAATTACCAGAAGTAGGGTGGCTGAAATGCAACGTGGATGCGGCATTATTTTTTCAAACTCAAACGATAGGATTTGGATGTGTATTGAGGGATTCAAATGAGGATTTTATAGCAGCTCTACAGGGAGCAGCAGCAGGATTAATGGAACCAGCCATTGCTGAAGGAATTAGCTTAAGGGAGGCTCTTAGTTGGATAAAGAAGTATTTTGCAACAGCACACATACAAGTTGTTCGCCTTATTTTTAGCCTCACCGCGAGTGTACGGTGTAGTTTATAGAATAGGGTTAGCAAGGTCGAATCCTTAGAGACTAATAAATTAATGTACAAAGTATTGAGATTGTAATAGTCTTATTTTTATCCAGACGGTCGAAATTGAGTGATTTGTTTTGTAAAAGCAAGACAAGAATTTATCCTAAGAAGACAAAGTAAAAATTGATTGAGAGATCAAGGAGATGAATGGATTCCAGGGTTATGGTTTCAGTTAATATCCCTTTTTGTTATCAGATTAATCACAACCAAAGTTATTATTATTCTTCCCTATAAGACAATCACAAAAGTATTTTACCATCTCTCTCGAGATGTATGTAAAAACGTTGATTGGATTATCTATGTTAGCATCTCTACTCAACATAAGATATCTAACTCCCAAAAACACGAAAGATTATAAATCCTCACAAATATTCACAGACTTCTCAATCTTGCAAATATTCATGTCAAGTACTCACAGATCTAGTATTGAAACTCATCTCTCGAATTATGAATCAATACATCAAAGCAAGTTAAACCAATGGCCATTTGACAAAACAAGTAATAAAACAAAGTACTCGAATAGGGTCTAAAAATAATAACTTCAATTGCAATTAAACATCAACAAAAATATCCATTAACCTAATCCCAAACCCGGGAATCACAAGATGTTTAGCCAGACATGGGAAATAAATAATTCATAGACAAATTATTAAATTTCATATCTAACTAATCGAAAATAAACGATACTATGGAATGAGCAAACTCAGGGATGTCGATGATCTCTCGATCTATCTTCAATCCTCAAGCGTGTGGTTGCGACCTCGATCAATCTCTCGAATCCTCCGGTTGAAGGTTGCTCTTTTCTCTGCTTTCTAGGGCAAAAATTAGTGCGTCCTTGTTTGGGGCCGCCTCGTCTCTATTTATACTTCGTTTGGGTCAAAACCTGATTTAGAAATGTCAAACTCTGTTTTTCCCGCTGATCGCGAAACTCTTACCGCAAGCGTACGGTGTCAAGTTTTAGTATAGGTTTTGAAAGTAGGGTTATCGTCTCCACAGGGATTGTTATCGAATTTTATACTAAGTACTATAATTAAAATAGCTTAATTCTATCTAGAAATCGAAAAGAGATGGATTATTTATTAAACTAAAAATTAAAACTAAAATTAAACTAAGAATTGGTTCAGACAAATTATCAAACACGTAGAAGATGAATTCCAGAGGGTTGATTTCACCTAGTTATCCCCTATGTTTTCAATCCAGTTTATTAATCACAAGTTATTAATCTATAAGCCAATATTCCTACCGTTTTTCACTTCCTCTCTCGAGTGCCAAGTGATTCTAGGTTCCAATTTCTGATTTCGATAGCCCTATAAAAATCATAAATTAAACCCTAATGCGCTCAATGAATATTCTATCACAGGCTTCAAAAGATTCATAAATATCTCGATTCTATGAAACCCTAGGTTATGCTATTCTATGGCCAGGCGTTCAATTACCTCTCTCGAGCGTCAAATCAAACACACCAAACAATCTAAATTATTGATCAGATAATCCAGATGCAATCAAATCAAATAACACAAATAGATTAATAAATATGCGAATTTCATAAGCTGGAAATCAAAACATAGGTTCAAACGTAAGTTACATCAATCCCCTAGAAATATGGGTTTAGCTCATAATGGATGTAAAAAATTCATGAAGAAATAATTATACATCTCGAAAATCGACAAAGAAAAGCAAAGAAAGAATTGAGAAGAAAGGAGAAGGAATTCTCTCTATGTCCAGACGAGAAGTGCATCCAATTGTCGTCCCAAACCCTCGCTTTGTGTCTCTTGCCTTGCGTTGTGCTCAAAATAATGTCCGACCCCCTGTTTGTACGTCACTTCTCATATTTATATGCTCGAAACCCTTGATATCGCGTCAAAAGGCCCAAAAAATAACTCAGTGTACGTTCAGGCCCATTCCGCGCGGACGCGCGCTGCATCCCTTCGCGCGCGCCGCTGCCGCCGCTGCCCCGTCTGCTTTGCATTGCTCGTCGCGTTTCTGCTGCGCGTGCCCATCTCTTTGCTCGTTACGCGCTGCTGCTTGCTCACCGTCTTCATCGCGGCTGCAGCTGCGCCAAGCGAATAATGCGCTGCAGCGTGCCTACTCTGTTCCATTACCTGCTGCTATTTTTGGGGCGCTGCAGCCCTTGTGTATTGGTGCTACAGCGCCCATCCTTGCTATGCGTATTGTACTATTTTGTACCCTCGTGCTGCGCGGGTTTTAATCTTCTTGGCGCTCGTGCTCCGTCGATACTTTTCCATTTTTTAGCTTTTAAAATGTGATCTTCACCGTCCAAATACGTTTTTCATCATTCTTGATCATTTTGGCTACCAAAATTAGTCCCGACTCACAAACTACAACTAATGACACAAACTCGACTCAAACGACACTAAAATACTCGAAAACACAGCAAAATCCTAGTCTAGAATATTCAATACATTGGTATAAAAACCAACTTAACAAATACCCCCAAGCTTAGACGTTTGCTTGTCCTCAAGCAATTACAAACTCTAAAAATCAACAAACATGAAAGAAATAAAAAATAAAGACGACTGACTCAAATGGACTAACTGTAAAGCTTCACAACCAAACTCATTCGTCAAATTTCGTTTCACTATCAATCAAGCACGAGTTTTCACAATGTGATCATGGAGATGGAATGAACTGGCAAATCCGTTTTCATTATCCAGATAGATTCACATAATCAAGTGTTTTCAATCCATTTTTTGAATATAGAGATGAGATGCTTACCGGACTCCATAGGCTTGTCTTTCACACTAATCTCCACTAATGTAGGCTAATGTAACACAAGGATCAATAGGACTTTTAAAGCTTGTAATGTGGGCTTAGGGTAGGAGGAAAATATGGGATTAAGTGGCTCAAATCACCCCAACACACAATTAACACTTCGAATTATCAATAAGCAACTACCCTTCACTTTTTGACATCCCCAATGTTTATGAACCTTCAATCCCGCTGATTTTTCTCATTTTTATTTTTATTTTTCCATATATATATTTTTTTTTCGGAACCCCCAATTTATTCTTTTGCATACATGGGGTTTCATATTTTCTTTTCTCGGGCAACTTCATTCAATTAAATACATACCCTTCATCATAACCTCCTCAACCTTCAACATTTTTCTATACTTTGTGTGTATGAGTGATGGGTACTCACATTTAGGCTCTGGGTATTAGATTGGTTTCCAAAGAAACGGGTTTATACGGCTCAAAGGGGGACACTAGGGAAAATATAATACAAAGGTAGGCATTTTAGAATTAATATCAACATGAATGACACACTCAATCAACAAACAAGACTGCATATAATGAAAGCAGTAAAGGCTCAAAGCCCACAGGCTTGCAATTGCGTAATTCAAAGCATAACAACCATGTTTTCAATATTCACATGCTCCATATCATCTATTCTCAACCCGATCAACTCAAGCTCAGCACCCAATTCAAAACAACACAAACTGTTCCAACGAATGCTCCTAAGATCACAACAAGCATCACAATAGCGGTCAACTCACTCCCTAAAAACCTAAGAAAGCAATAAACGTGCTAAAGCAATAAACGTGCTAAAACCGAAAACAAACATCTAATGCAATGCAACTTATATGCTCTAAATGCAACTATATGAATGCAAATTTTTTTTTTCCGCCACACCCTTCAATCAAAATAACTACCTCTCCCCCCAAACTTGAATGAAATTATAGTGCATAGAAGAGAAGATAGAATTTCAAGGAAAAGTGTGGAATGGACCTGACTCACTGCGGGGGTGGCGGCGGAAAGTGGCCCTGGGAGATGTGCCACATATGTACCTGATGCATCATCTGCATCATCTCCAGTTCCTGCTGTTCCTACGCCTGGTACCTTTGCTCTTGTTCCATCCTGAAAGCACGGAACTCATCTTGGTGCTGCCGGAAGTCGTCCCGGTGCTGCCTCATGCTCTCCTCAAGAGCAAACAGTCTGTCCTGGTAAAGTGCCCCCCCGCGCTCCTCACCTTGGTGAGAGCTCTCAAGTATGTCGGGCACCCCTTGTTGGAACCCTTGCTCAAAACCCCTCTCATGTCGGTCATACTCCATCGCCTCAACCGCCAACTCATCCTCATCGGGCAACCTGATGACCCTCCACTTTGTCCGTGCAAGCATGACTTCCATGACTCTGGTATGCGCCTCAGAGTTTATCAACCAATTAGTTTGATCATTCATGTTGAGCACAGATGTGAGTTGCGGGTTAGGAAGTGGGAAGGCGGTTCCGACCCTTTGTTGGAAGAGGGTCATGCCCTCTTCTTCCGTTATGATTTTCATTTGGCGTAGCGCATTCACGTTAATCTTCCTACTGCCTTCAATGGGCTCCAAGCCTCTCAAATCGACCCGAAAATGGCGAGCAATGGGAGTGATCATCCCCCCCAATCAAGATCATACCACTTGGCTGCTTTGCCAAAAATTCAGCATGTTCTACAAAATGGGTCGTCGTGTTGTAGGGGGTACGGGTTAGCATACACCACAGTAGGTATAGCTCCCGAACTTGCATACCCCCATTATTGTGTGGGCCAAGACGGAGTGAGCCATGACCTTTTGAATATACCAAAAAATGGGGTTCCCGAGCGATGAGACCTTAGCCGTGCGCTCCTCATAGAGCATTAGGCCGGTCTCCGGCGTCTGAACCAATAACCGCCAGAATTCATACTGGCAATAGCGCTCTGCATTTTTGAATGGGGCGTCAGTAGGTACCCTAAAGATGGCATTGAACTGGGCGATAGATAAACGCCTTCGCTCGTTGCCCAGCTGAAAACTGACCTCAACGGGCTCGTAGTTCCCTCTATTTCCATATATGTCAAGTGTGCTGAGGAACTCGAGCGCTACTTTCTTATATGTCGGCCACCGTCCCTGCATGAACGCGATCCACCCGACTCTTTCAAATAGCTTCCATACATCCTCGTGTATCCCAATGGCTTGGGTACACTCATCATCGGCGTACCGCGTCGATCCAAATGGTCGGGTGATCAGCTTACTCCATCGCTCCAAATCATCATCCTCAGTCAGAACAATTCCATAAGCCGCGGGGCTATCTGGATGCACCTACTGTTGTGCGGCTGCATCCCCCCTTGGGCGTCTACCCCGACCCTGTTGGTTTCTTCGTTTTGTCATTAGTTCGAGTCTATACCTAGCAAAACAAATGTGAGATTCCGAACATGCCAAGTATAACAAGAACAAGATGAATTCATTACAAACAAATCAAATAAGGCATAATGTCTCTTCCCTACAATTTAACCAACAATTAAGCTCCCAAACCTAAATAACAATGTAATTGCAGAGAATCATAGCCACTAAAACCCTAAATATTCAAGCTTATGCAAGATTCATCATTAATTCATCAATTATGCCTTAATTCAACAAGCCCCAAGGTGTTCGATAAAACGCCTCATAGAATAAATCAAGTAAAACATGGTAAATTCATCAAAACATGCACCAAAATAAACCCTAATCTATAATCTACATGAAATTCGAAAAAAACTAGAAGTTCTTATCGGTAATTCTCAGAAGTTAGCAAAGGGGCGAATTTGGAACCCTAGGTGCTTCTTTCAATCAAAATCTCAACTCAAAGCAAGTGTGTGTGCTCAATTTGTGTATGGTTAGTGTGGGGGACGAGTTTGCAATGAAAATCAAGTGAAGAATCAAAAATTTTTGAATGTGGGTGAGAGCTCTTGTAAGTTGTACGCGCAAGAGACGGTTTGGAAGTGAGAAACAATACCTGTTCGTGACCTTATTAACGTCTCAGCCGACAGACGCACGGGCCGTGTGCCTGGCGCACGGGCTACCCGTGCGTCATGCCGTAGCCCCTCTTTCAAACTCTTCAGGTACGCACGGGCCGTGCGCATGGCCTACGCCCTACCCGTGCGTAATGTCGTGAGCTCAATCCACATCCCGCAAGCATGCACGGGCCGTGCGCATGGCGCACGCCCTGCCCGTGCGGGATGTCATACCAAAAATCCGAATTTTCTAATTTTTTTCTTTTTTTTTATTTTTTTTATAGGGAAGCAATTAAATCTTAATTAACAAAGGGAAAAAACGAAAAACAAAAATATACAACAAACCATTGGGTTGCCTCCCAACAAGCGCTAAATTTAACGTCTATAGCTTGATGCCTGTATACTCGATCACGGTTCTCACAAGGTGAGGCGTGTCACCTCTTCCTTTTGATCTCTATGAAAGTAGTGCTTGATCATCTGGCCATTCACCATAAACGTCTCCCCATCCGGGTCAACAATTCCACTATTCCTGGAGAATTTAACACTTTCTTAATCACAAATGGCCCCGACCACTGAGACTTGAGTTTTCCGGGAAAGAGTTTAAGACGCGAGTTGAACAAGAGAACTTGCTCACCCGGTAGAAACTCTCTTTTCTTTATCATTCGATCATGCCATCTCTTGGTGCGCTCCTTGTAAATCCGGGAATTCTCGCAGGCTTCATCTCAGAACTCCTCCATCTCATTCAAATGCATCAGCCTCTTTTCACCTGCTGTTTTGAAGTCAAAGTTTAACTTCTTTACACCCCAAACGCCTTGTGCTCTAATTCCACGGGCAAGTGACATGATTTTTCGAATACTAACTGATATAGCGATGTGCCCAACGGTGTCTTGAATGCTGTCCGATATGGCCATAACGCATCATCTAACTTCATAGCCCAATCCTTGCGATTTATACTCACTGTCTTTTCTAAGATTTGCTTAATCTCGCGATTGGCTACCTCTGCTTGCCCGTTTGCTTGTGGATGGTATGCTAATGCCACTTTTTATGCTTAACCCCGTACTTTACAAGTAGATTGCTCATCAGTTTATTCATAAAGTGTGACCCCCCATCGCTAATCAAAGCTCTCGGGGTTCCAAACCGAGTGAATATATTTTTCTTTAGGAACTTCATCACTACTTGCACATCGATTGTTTGTGACGGAATCGCCTCAACCCATCGAGATATGTACTCTACTGCAAGTAGAATGTACTGATAGCCCGAAGAAGATGGAAAGGGACCCATGAAGTCAATCCCCCACACATCAAAGAGCTCGACTTCCATCACATTGGTCATGGGCATCTCATATCATCTCGAAATGTTCCCCATCCGCTGGCACCTATCACACTGCTGCACATATAAATAACAATCATTTTACAAAGTGGGCCAGTATAACCCACTCTGCAATACCTTTGCCGCAGTGCGTGTTGGACCGGAGTGTCCCCCAGAAGGTGAAGAATGACACTGTTGTAGAACTTCCTCCCACTCTTCTTGAGGCACACATCTTCTGATGATCATGTATGCGCACCTCTTAAAGAGCAAGGGGTCGTCCCACATATAGAACTTGACGTCATTGAGGAACTTCTTCTTTTACTAGGAAGATAAATCTAGAGGCATGACTCATGCCACCAAATAATTAACAAAATTTGCATACCATGGGAATGTAGCATGTAACATTAAAAGCTGCTCGTCGGGAAACTCCTCCTTGATCACATTAGTACCTTCTTTCTCATCCTTCTTGTACTCTAATCTGGACAAGTGGTCTGCCACCACATTCTCACAACCCTTTCTATCTCTGATTTCCACATCGAATTCCTGTAACAAAAGGATCCACCCAATCAGTCTTGGTTTGGCATCCTTCTTGTCGAATAGATATTTGATTGCCGCATGGTCTGTGTGGACTATCGTCTTGGTTTCAATCAAGTAAGATCGGAACTTATCAAATGCAAAAATGATTGCCAGCATTTCCTTCTCAGTGGTAGTGTAGTTCTACTGGGCACTATCTAATGTTCTGCTCGCATAATAGATGGCTCTGAACAACTTATCCCTTTTCTGACCCAGAACAGCCCCAACTGCAAAATCATTGGCATCACACATCAGCTCGAAGGGCTGAATCCAATCCGGAACTACTAGAATTGGTGTTGTCACCAACACCTTCTTCAAAATCTCAAATGCCTACAAACAATCATCGGAAAAATTAAAAGCAATATCTTTTTCTAATAACTTACTCAAAGGTTTGGTGATTTTAGAAAAGTCACGAATGAACCTTCTATAGAATCCGGCGTGCCCCAAGAAGTTTCGGATTGCCTTCTCATTTGTTAGAGGTGGGAGCTTCTCAATTGCTACAATCTTTGCTCTGTCCACTTTTAAACCTGCAGAAGAAACTCTGTGGCCCAATACAATGCCATCTCGTACCATAAAATGGCACTTCTCCCAATTCAAAACAAGATTAGTTTCCTCGCATCTCTGTAACACTAGAGCAGGATTATCAAGACAGTGATCATAAGAGTCTCCAAATACAGAAAATTCATCCATGAAAACCTCCATTATTTTCTCAATAAAATCATGAAATATAGCCATCATAGATCGCTAAAAAGTCGCGGGAGCATTACATAGTCCGAATGGCATTCTGTGGAATGCAAACGTACCATAGGGACATGTAAATGTCATTTTATCTTGGTCTTACGGTGCAATCATGATCTGGTTATACCCGGAATAACCATCAAGAAAACAATAATAATCAAATCTCGCCAAGCGATCTAACATCATATCAATAAAGGGGAGGGGAAAGTGATCTTTACGAGTGGCATCATTTAATTTTATATAATCAATGCATATGCGCCACCTAGTAACTATCCTAGTCGCCATTAATTCATCATTATCATTCCTTACTACAGTCATCCCCCCTTTCTTTAGTACCACTTGTATTGGACTTACCCAAGAACTATCAGAAATAGCATACACAATTCCATCATCTAACCATTTTAAAACTTCCTTCCTAACGACCTCTTGCATTATAGGGTTCAATCGTCTTTGATTCTGCACTGAAGGTTTATAGACATCTTCCATTCGTATTTTATGCATGACAATCGATGGACTTATGCCCTTTAAATTAGATACAGACAAACCTATCACAGACTTATGTTTTCTCAACACCCTAAGCAATTTATCAAGCTGAACTGAAGTTAAAATGGATGATACGATTACCGGATTCGTGTTGTTTGCTCCAAGGAATGCGTATTTGAGATGCTCGGGCAATGGATTGAGTTCTATGTTCGAAACAAGTACTTCAGGCTCTCGCACGGGCTGCCCATGCTCAGACGCTTGGGTTGTGCGTCCTTCAGTGTTTTCATTGTTCTCTTCGGCCTCACGCACGACCTGGTCGTGCTCAAACGAACGGGTCGTGCGTGCTTCAGGTTTTTCTTCTGTTACTTCGGCTTTACGCACGGTCTGGGCGTGCTCCGATGCACGGGTCGTGCACCCCTACAGACTTGACTCCCGCACGTTTTTCTTCGTGTGTTCGCCTCTCGCGCTTCTCGGTAGCTCCTGCATATTATCTGAAGCACAAACATAGTCATACAAGTCTTGATTATCGAAATCAAGCATTACACTTGACGTCGAACATGAATGTGTCAAACCAAACTCTAAATCATCCTTAAACAATGTATGATCTACGTACTCATCAATGCAAGATTCAACTACGTCTATGAAATTACAGCTCTCGACACCATTATGAAATTTCATTGCCTTATAGATAGAAAATAAAACATGCTCATCATTTACTCGTAATGTGAGTTCTCCCTTTTGTACATCTATCAAGGCTTTCCCGGTAGCCAGTAATGGACGCCCAAGTATCAAAGGGACATCACTGTCCTCCTCCATATCCAGCACCAAGAAATCCACAGGGAATATGAATTTATCGACTTTGACAAGCACATAGTCGATGATTTTCTTCGGATAAGTGAGTGATCGATCTGCAAGTTGTAAAGTGACTGTAATACCCTTTTCCACTTTACAGGAATATAGCCCATTTTACTCAAGTAATGCATGCATATCAACTTATTCTAGTCACAATTAAGCCCAAAATACATGCAAAACTCATACCAATCACAAGTTGAATCAGATTCTTGGTCAGTTATCAAAGCCATTCGAGGGAATTTGATGGACAACTCGTATTTAGGTGGTATTATTGAAGATTGTAGGTCCTTGTTAGGTGATTACCAAATGTTTCTTGTTTGTTTATTAAGAGATCAGCAAATTATGTTGTTCATACGTTAGTTAGAGCAACTAATTCTATGTCTGGTGTCAATGAGTGGAGTTATGTTCCTCCACCATCCATTTGTATTGCTATGCAGAAGGATTTGATCATATAATGGAAATTTCCTTTTTATTCACAAAAAAAAAAAAGCTTAGAGCCAGATAGCCAGTACATGGACTTTCGCTTTGGGCCTCTAATAATAATGAGCTTGGGGCTAGCTATTGGTCTAGAGTATGGATCAAACCCAACTTTGGAACGTCGTTCATAAATTTGAGATGAGAGCAAGTATACATTTTGGGAATTGGGCAATTTAAGCCATTTGCCACTGTTTTTAAATTATTATTATTATTATTATTATTAGTATTAGTATTATTATTTTTTTTTTAAATAAGTTGAAAGTAGTGGTTGGAGGGAGGGGATAAATTTTAAAGAAACTGAAAGATACAGGGTTCAAATTCTGCTCAACACTCTTACAAAGAGTGAGCGATATCACTTGAGCTATTAGCATCATTATTATTGTAATTATTATTATTATTATTATTATTATTATTATTACTACTACTACTAGTATTATTATTAATTTTATGTCAAAATTATGTCACAATTATTGAGAAAATTGCAAACTCGGTCCGACAATATTATGCCTATTGCAATCTTAGTCCCGTACTTTGTAAAATTCATCCCACTATTTCCAGATTTTGCAGTTTCAGTTCCATAGTTTTAGAAATATATATAAATAGTCCCACAGTTTAAAAATATTGCAATGAGAGTCCCAAATTACCATATTTTCTAAAGTATGCAACGAATCACATGGTGTGAAAGCCTTCATTTTCTGTCATCTATTTTGTTCGTGACATTGTTACACCTACTTAGATCCAGCCTCTATTCAGAGATTTTAAGTGGATCATGTCAGGTTTCTAGACTATAAACTTAACATGGCATACTTCTGCAAAGGCCTCACTTAATAATGTATACAAACCTTCAATTTCCCTATGTTTATTAACAAATATGAATATAGTCCATTACGACCATATCAGGTCCAACATGCTTCCGTAAAATTAAAATATCCCTTGAAATTATACCTTTCTTTGACCAAAACAGCTCCAGGTGAGATGGTTGATAGGTGTGAGTTTTGCATGTCTTTTAAGGTTTAATATTGATAAAAATGGTGATTAAACATGCATAAACTCATATGAAATGGTTCATATTCACTCTTTGTGGGAAAGATGTTATGCTTTGCTCGTTTTGTAGAAATTTAATGATATCTGAAGTAATTTGGAGACAAATACGAGCATAGCGAAGAAGAAATACCACAAATGAGGCAAAACAGAGGACGCACGGGTAGGGCGCGCGCCTGAGCACGACCCGTGCGCCCCTGGGAATGGAATAGTGAGGGTACGACAATGTGCACGGGTAGCCCGTGCGTACACGCACCACCCGTGCGCCACTGAAGACTTGGAAGTTGCCTACGGCAATGCGCACGGGTAACCCGTGCGTCGACGCACGACCCGTGCGCTGGTTGGTGAAAAGCAGGTTTGGCCTACGGCATGACGCACGGGTAACCCGTGCGCCCACACACGGCCCGTGCGTCCACACACGGCCCGTGCGTCCCTGTTGTAATGCAGTACCATGACAACAATGTGCTCTAAAACTTTCTAAAAGGTATATAAGCACTTTTTGGGGCGCACACTAGGGACATTCTGACATTTTTGGCTCTAGCACACAAGACAAGGTTCTATTCTTGGAAGAAGACATCAAGGAGAAAATCGAGTCGCATCGGAGCTTGAAGAACGGAGATATATCGAGAGATTGTCGACTTTCCTAAGTTTTTCTTGCTTCTCTTGTAGTTTTAATCTTTCATTTTAGTTTGTCATGACTTTGAACAATTTGCTTATGAGTTGTTTAGACATCATGTGTAGCTAAACTCTTTAGATTTCCCGGTTTTGGAAGTAGATTAATGAACTCTTGTGGAATGTTTTAATCTTAGTTGAAGTTATTATCTTGAAGCCTATTTGTGTACTTTGAGCTTTTTCTTGTTTTATCACTTGATCGATGATTTAGCATGTTTGATATATTGATTCATAATTCGAGAGATGAGTTTCAATATTAGATCTTGAGTACTCAACACACATATTTGCATGAATCGAGAGGTTTGAAAATATTTGTGAGGACATTTGATCTTTTAAACTTTTGGGAGTTGAATACTTCATGTTGAGTAGAGATGCTAGCATAAGTATTTCAATCTACGTTTTATATGCATCTCGAGAGGGAGGATAAAATATTTTCGTGATCGTCTTATAGAAATATTGATAATAACTTGACTTGGATTAAATCGGACAACAAGAGGGATATTAATCGAAACCTTAACCCGGAATCCATTTCATCATCTTGATACTTCTATTATTTGCATTGTCTTAATCTTGTGTTTTTAGTAGTTCTAATTGTCTTAATCTCACAACAACCATCATTTTATGACCGTCTAAATAAAAATAAGACTATCTTAGTTCAATACTTAGCATATTAATTTATTAGTCTCCGTGGATACGACCTTGCTACCCTTTTCTATAACGTACATCGTACACTTGCGGTGAGCTAAAAATAAAGGCGAACAATGGTTCGCAACACCACTAGTTGAAAAATCACTACCCTTAGGCCGTTTGACAAAAGTCCGTGTCCAACCTCGCCAATCAGGAAAGATGGTCTACAAGTTATCCGACTCCTTGATAAACTGCTCAGCACAGCGTGGTTCGTTTCCTACTCCAGGCATATAAGATAACTCTTCAAAGGAACAAATTAATCAAACATTCAGAACGCATGTTGAAGCAAAAGCCTTCTTTTTATTAAGAACTTAAAGAAAAATTTATTACATTAGTAATCTCCTTTTAGGAGGATAATACTTGTTTAGTCTCTCACTAATGGGGCTTGGACTTGAAAATACATAAAACTTAAAACTAAAACACTCAAATATTACAAATTTTTCACTCAGAATTTATTATAAGAAAACTAAGGGAAATGTTTGATGTCCTCAGCTTCCTTCAATTCTCATTATTTATAAAATTGAATCCGGACTTGAAAGGAGATTTCAAAGCTTGTTGAAATATTAGATGTCATTGCTTACGTCTTCATCCTGAATTATTGCCTCGCCATCTGCCTTTCTTTTTCTTCCACGTGACTCAGCCCATGTTAGGATTGTCAGGGAATCTTTTAAAAAGCTGGTTTGCGTGGTCCCCGAGGATAACACGTCTTGTGAGCTGGTTTCTTATCCTTTCCAACCTTTTCCATCTATATGGTCTTGTCGATCGGGTTTGGCTCGGAATCCTTTTCCAAACTCGGGTTCTTTCTGGCCGGGGCATGCCTGACAAATCCAATCGATCCAACGGCTAACATGCGCCATGTTACAGAATTTCTGGTTAGTTTCTTTACTGGCCAAAATCTTGTTCTCCTAGAGAATTCTCCTATTTGTCTCGAAAAGTTCCTCTGCAAATCCTATAGTTGATTCTGTCATTGAATTCAGAAGGAAAAATCCATTTGCTGAATTCTAGAAAAACTTAATGGATACTTGACTTTGTCCATTTCAGTTAGACAAACACAAAGTCCCCATGCTCGCCGTGTAAAAGCTTCATCTTCTGAGATTGCTCCTACCAGTAATGATACTTCTTCCGGTAAAGCTGCTTTAATATATTTTAAAGTATTTCCATCCGGTCTTCTTAGTTTGATGAAATGAAAAGCTTTGTTAAAACCTTTCTTTGCTGGTTCTGGAGCTGCACTCATAAAATATAGTTGCGAAATATCTCTTCTTATCAAATGTGGATTATTGGCCCAAGTCTCGTAAACTGCTTCCCCAATCCATTTCGGTAACTTTGAAATTTCTGGGAATCCTGGTGACACAGTTTATATTGAAGCTAAAGCTCCAAAAGTATGCTATTCTTGTACTTCATTTGGATGACATTCTTGTTTCATCCAACCTCTTGGGTATTTGTTTGATATATCAACCATTGTTTTTTCTTGCAATCAATTTTCCCATTGTCGTTGATAAACCTGCATTGGAGAAATCTTAATTTCTTCAGTTTGAACCTTAGATTTACCTCTCTGTGGTCTAAAATCCAACTCTCCTTCTTTAACTCCAGTGGTGCTGGGTTGACTTGAAGACTCGGGCTGTGACACTGGAGCTTCAATATTCGTTACAGTTTGTACATTCTCAGAGGATGCATCACCTACAATATTTGTGATTATTGTATTTGAATTCATAACCTCCGAGTTAGAGCCTGGTTCTCTAATCGCCCCCTTTTGCATTGTAAGAGATACGGCCTGGAGGAGAGGCCCTTGCAATGCTAAGAACAATTGTCCTTGAGCGAACTATCATGCTCGTATTTGACTAGAAATGGATTTCTAGTCAACCTGTTGGAGTCATCCAGCAATTTTTGGAGACATAACGTCCCAAAATCTAGTTCTAGACTCTCCAGGTTTTCCCTGAGATGTCTTACTCGTTTAAAAACCTCGTCAGCAACACGTCCTTCAATCTCGTGTCAAGAAATCTGCAAGAAAGTTTTAATGAGATTTTATAATGACAATATCATAATCATAATATTGACATTCAGACTGCCATCTAACTAATCTAGCCTTTTCTGGTTTTGATTTAATTTTATTTTTCAGAAAAGCCTTGACACTTGAATTATCGATTTTTAAAGTAAACTTTTTAGCCAGTGAAAATAGAGGCCACTTTTTAAAAACCTTTATGATTACAAAGAATCTTTCTCGTTGATATGCCATCGATTTTCTTCACTGTCTGTAAATAAATCGCTGCAATATCTGCATGTCACTTCTCCTTTTGGTGTGGCTTTCATAAGAACTGTTGCCCACCAATAATCAATGAGGTCTGTATATAGAACTAGTTCATCCTCGTCATGTGGAATGGCAAGTTTCAGAAGCCTTTTACAAACTTCCTTGCGTTGCTTTATCCCTTCTTGATATTCACTTTCCCATTTGAAAATAGCATCCATTTGAGTAATGGGCTAAACACCTTTTTGTAATGCGCCAAATTGTTTATGAACATTCCAGTAAAATTAACAACTCGAAGAAAACTTTGGAGTTGTTTCTTGCCTTTGAGAATATCTGAAAATCCTTATAGCATCTCCACAATGTGGCTTTGTAGAATAATTCCAAATTCGTCGATTTCAATTCCGAAGAATTTAATCTGTCCCGTAGCAATCACTGCCTTCTTCTCTGAAAGCGCTAATCCTTCTTTATGGCAAACATCTGAAAATATTTCCAAATGTTTGAGATGCTCCTTCATGTTGTTTGATGCAACAAGAATATCATCGATGTATATAAACATGAAGCTGAAATAATCCTTGAAGATATTATCCATCTTCCTTTGATATATCTGGAGTGCGTTAGCCAATCCCATAGGCATCACATTCCAAATATAGTGTCTTTGTGGTGTGGAGAAAGCTGTGAACTTCTTGCTTTTTTCCTCCATCTTAATCTGGTAAAATCCAAACTTGCAGTCGAACTTTGAGAATATCTTGGCACCTTTGATATAGTTAACCAAATGTTCTCTGCTTGGGATATAGTATCCGTCGAACTCCGAATGTTATTAATTACCTTGTAATTAATAACAAGTCTTGACTTTCCTCTTTTGATTCCTCAATGATTCCTTACTAAGAATCGTGGACTACTACATGGAGAAACTCCTGGTAAAATCAACTTAAGGTCAAGATGTTCCTTAAGTATTTTATGCATATCTTCACGATCCTCCTGGTTCATAAGGATTGGTTTGAATCTCATGAACTCGTATTCCTTCCCTAGTTTGACCTTTAAGGACGCCTTGAGCTCATTCGTATTCCATCATGCCAAAGGATTTTCATTGTAATTCCTTTGAATCTTCTTCTTAACATCCTCGAGTGATATTTGTTTTTTTATGGTAACATC
The DNA here is from genome assembly GCA_016081115.2 of Rehmannia glutinosa. NCBI lineage: Eukaryota > Viridiplantae > Streptophyta > Magnoliopsida > Lamiales > Orobanchaceae > Rehmannia > Rehmannia glutinosa. The sequence goes on along the minus strand of JABTTQ020001487.1, from coordinate 285,087 downwards.
ACTATGTGGATTTCCATTACACTCATCATCAATTTTGTAATAGCCTCTGGAGGTACTCGTTTTTCTCCTTGTATTATGAATGAATACAAGTTATTATCCCATCGTTTTGTATCTCTCTGTGTCGAACTATATTATCGAAAGAATAATAATGCTTTATAAAATTTTCTTTTACCCGCCATCTTTGGGTTTTGAAGTTTGGTTCACTGATTAATTTTCCTATATATATATTTGGTTCACTGATTAATTTATTTTTTTCAATGAGTGAATAGATTGGGTTCTAACTTATACTCAGCAGCAGCTGCGTAATTGCATGTCCGGCCGTAACATATTTTTGTCCAAAATCCATTGGTGCTTTTGCAATTAATTAATCGATAGTCGTTGTCTTTTAATTTTTCCTTGATGTTGTAAGAATACCAAATATCGATACGACTTTTATCATTAATGTGAAACTACAACTAACGTTGACATGTAATACAGTTCAAGACATCGTGTTTCTAGGAGGGTGTTTTGCTAAACTTATTTAAAAGATGTTGTTTGTGGTGTTTGGTTTCTCGAAATATAGACAAATAATGGGACATAATTAAAGTCAAGGCGAGAATTAGATTCTTTATCCAGAAGACAAAATTATCTCGTACAAAAGTACTAACGGTTCAGGAAATTGCCTCTAAGATACAACTACTTTCAAGTTCGACTTAGCAACACTTGCAAAAGTCGAACTTACAGTGAACAAAACTGTGTTTAGAACTTCCGAAATACAGAAGAAAAAAAAGATGAAACAATATGCTGATGAATGCAGATTTTCTGGTGTGTAAAAATGATCATCCAGGGGTCTGTTTATATAGAGAGATCTAGATGTCCTTTCCTAACATGTGCATCTTTTGGCCCGGATCGATCTGGATTGTTGGATCGCGCCTTCTGATCAACAGGCACAATCTGATGGTCCAAATCGCATTTCTTCCGAAGGTACACAAGCTTCGTGACGCCCCGCACACCGCACGGGCGTCGGTCGTGAGACCGAACAAAGCGCGCGTCCAAATCAGCGCCACTGCACGCCACATGTCGCCATCTAGATGAATCTGCCAAGTCACTGCCACCTAAGCTGCACTCCCACGTCACCAAGCCACTAGACCGATCCCTGGTTCGATTTTTCAAAATTGTAAGGCTCCTTGCGACGATGCACACTGAACAGAGGCACTCAGTCAGCGAACATGCGCATCCAAATCAGTGTCCAGTCAGCGAACTCCGCCAAGTCACTGCATCTGAGTTGTACTTCCACATCACCGAACCGCTGGACCAAACCCTGGTTCGATTTTTCAAAACTTTAAGGCTCCTCGCGACGATGTACACTGAACAGATGCGTCGAGTCAGCGAATAGGCGCCTCGTACGTGCAAAGTGCAAAGTGCGCCTCTAAAGTGCCCAATGTGACTATGTGCGACGTCCGTTGGCCCGGGCCCGGTTCCAGGAGCATCATCCTCGGTGCTATTTGAGCTAGCCAAAGGCTAGTCAAAATTGACTTGGTCCACTAGGGTGTACCATAAGGAGCTACACATGATTACTCTTTATTAGTGGTGAAGCTCTATATAAACTAGTCAAATATTTAATATGTTTTCTATGTGGGATATGACTTTCCATACTCTTTTATATTCCATATATAAAAGGTTTTTAAATGGCTAACTTTATGCATTAATTTCACATTCACCCGGAATTAGTAAGAAATTCAAAATGCTAAATTCATCTACCCGCGGTGTAGATTACAATTATATTATTTATTTTCCGAAACTAATAAATGATTCCACTTAAATAATTGATCAAAATCCATTTTTATAAGCCCATAAGATGTTAGATCTTATTTTGAAAATAGGTTGTGGAAGGATAAAATAAGATGATGAAATTTATAAGATGTTCATAATGATAAATTTTTTAATTAAAATGGGGTTAAAATCAATGATGTTAAACTAAGATCTTATTTGAAAATAAGTGGGCTAGCTCCTCCACTTTTTTAAAAAAACAACTAATTATAAGTACCAACATCTTATTTTGGGTACTTATAAAATATATTTTGTTAAAAAATTAAATATTTTTAGAGAACTTAATTATAGCATCTCAAACATCTTATAAAATGTTTTGAAAAACTCAACCAGACACCATCTAAATACAACAAAAAAAAGTTGTCCGAGTCAAATTAACAATGTGAATAAGATGCCATTATTACTAAGGGTGTCAATTCGGGTTGGGTCCGGGTTCATGGGTCCGGGTTCGCAGGTTGGCGTGTCAGAAACGGCCGACCCGGACCCGACCTGTTTAATTATTCGTGTCAGAATCTTGAACCCAGACCCGACCTGCTTATTTCACAGGTAACCCGGACCCGACCCGCGTAACCCGTCTAATAAAATTATTTTTATATAAATTTAATAGTTTTAACTGAATAAATTTATTTTTTTAAAATCAATTACTATCATACACTATTCAATCAATAAAAATATCACAATTCACAACATACAAAAAGAAATAACATAATTGCATAAATAACATAATATACTAATCATATTTTAAGGACAATATTCAAAAAGACATGCATAATAATAACAAATACATAATTAAGGAGGTTTTATCATTTAAGTTTTAATGACATGTCTTGTTTGTTGTTTTTTCTTATAATTAATTATTTATTTAATTTTTTTTCAAATTCACAAACGGCTCAGACGGGTTAAATGGGTCATAGTAGGTTGACCCGAACCCGACCTGTTTAATTGGCAGGTTATCCGGGTTCGACCCATTTTTGACCCGGACCCACGAAGCCTGGACTCATACCCATTAATTTCGTGTTAGGTTCGTGTCGGGTTTGCGTGTCGGGTTTGAAATTGACACCCCTAATTATTACAACCAAATGGCTTAAATGAAAATAGGAAAAAGTCTATTAGAAGCCAACCACCAATTCAAAACATAGTTTTCGCAATTTAATCATGTGAGTCGGTCTTTAATTTGATGTATACAGATTTTGTGCACTGTTTAAAATATCGATCTTTATATCCAATTATTGTTTGCTATTTGATTTGGAATCAATATTTTTGACACATATTTCATATTTAGTTTTGGTCGATAAACATAATAAATCAAGATTAAATAAACTTTCTCATTTCATAAGATTTCAAGTTCAACTCAATCATTAAAAAAATAATAAAATATTTATATATAAAATTATCCGAGTTTCAACTGTACATGTTCTATTTGATTTCAATTTGTTAAAAATTTTCAAATCAAACTCAAGTAATTTTTGAGTAATAATCATATAATTTCAATTAACATCCAAATCAAACTCGAGAATTGGGCTCTCAATACAAGCACAACCATTGTTTACTCGATACGTATCGATGTTTTCACAATAAAGAGTATTAACGGTTCATTAAGTTCAATACAGTCTATGTGATGTTTGCTGGTGGGACATTGACACAATGATATGCATGCTAAGAATTAGGAGTGGAAATGAACCAAGTCAAGCCGGACTTTCAGTTGGAAGGCCAGGGCCTGTTTTGTTAAGTTTAGGCCCAAGTCTGGTATATTATCTGTAATAGGCTTTTTTCATAGGTGATAGAATATGTTTCCCTATTAATCAACATAGTCGGATTTTCGTAAGTGTTAATAAAAATCTCTGGTGTCAGGCAGTGGTGTTATAACACTTAAGACAGCGATATAAAAACAGTTACACAAAAAATAAAAAATAACACCAGGATTTTTAACGTGCTTAGATTCCTCAATCTTAATGCACGAGGCCACGCCCAGAGAAGAAACAATCCACTATTAGAAAACAAACAGTTATTACAAATACAACTGGTTTTATGAAATTCCAAGACTCCCTCTTTAAATTTCTACCAACACTTGTATTCAACTAATCCCGAAAGTTTCTTCCAAGAACTCAACTCTGTTGAAATCCCTCCAACTTCCAATCCCTTGAATGGTTGAGTCGATCCACACCGTAGATCTTTCACCTTCTTCTCCCGAAGAATAAGAATTATCAAACAATAGATTTCTTGAAGAACAATATAGCTCAATGGTGTTTTTTTGGATGATTTCTTCAAGTGGCTGACTTCTCTTCTTATAGCTATCAAGAATAAATCATATCCCTGATTTCTTGTGGACGATTTTAAGCTAAGGAAGGAAATTAGCAAAATAAAATCATTTCCTTGTGGGTAAGAATCATGTACACAAGGAAAGTAATTAGAAAAGGATTGGCAATTTATAAAAGGCTGAATCAATTAAGATAAATCTATCCAATAATATCAACAATATTCACATAATAGATAACATGCCAAAAATCAAAGCACAAAATCTGGCATAAAATCCGCCCAGATTCTGTGCTACCAGTGTTGCATTGCCAGAGTTACAACACCAAATCAAGCACCGTGCACAGAGACCAAATTTGCCAAATATGCAAACATTAACAATAGGCTCGGCTATTTAAAGTCTGTTTAAGCCTATCAAAGTCAATTTCAAAAAAAAAATGTAAATACAAAAAAACGACTATCTCACGATAGTCAATACAAGATTTATATTGAAAACAACAAAATGCACATGACAATAGAATTCATTAAGCTCTATCTCCAAATGACATAAATATGATAATACAATATCCAATAACTTCATAACAATAACAAATCCAAATAGAATATAAGTTTCATTAGTGTTCAAATATTATATTTATATAAGATATATATTATACTTTTATACAATTTATATCTTCAATATGTATATAAAATATGATACATACATGTATTCTATATATTACTATTTATTTCTATATATTATATATGTACTATATATAATATTATATATATTTTATACGTAGGTCTTAAATATGCCAGTCTGTTAAGCTTAAAATGCTTTTTTAAAGGCCTCAGCTTGGCTCAATTATATAAATAGGATTTGTAAAAGGTCTGACCCTGATCCAATTGTTAAATAGGTCAAGTCAAGCCAAGCCCTTAGTAGACCGGGCCATAGGCCCCTGTTGGGTAGTCTGACCTATTTCCACCCCTACTAAGAATATTATATTACGCAAAATCATGATATTGTAAATTTTATCACATTTTACATTGCTTGCACTGCATTAAATATTTGTTATATGTAGATGCAGTATAGTACAATAAAATGGCGATTTTTTAATAGAATTGAACTACTGAAATGCCATGCAAATTACTTTCCAACGGTAAGTTAGTTAGACTAATATTACTATTAAAGAGGCACGTACAAGCGCCAGTACTCGTAAACCGTCCCAATTTCTTTAAATTGCTATAAGAATTGAGGAAAAAAATAAAATAAAATCCGAGAGCGCACACACAGAGAATGCAGGAGGCCGTGATTGGGCTGAGCCACCTGTTCATGACAGTTTTCCTCTGTTGCTTCGCCAATTTCATGGTGATTCCGGCAATCACTGATGTCACAATGGCCGCGCTTTGTCCCGGAAAAGATAAGTGCTCATTGGCAATATATATCACTGGAGTTCAACAAGCGGTTCGTATTCAGTTCTTCATAGTAATTGATATTGCTTTTTGCTGGAAAAAATCACTTTTTAGTGTTTGCAAATTTCAAGTTCTGCTTCTAATTCTTTCGTTTAATCAGAATCTAATAACAGAGAGATTGGTGTGCTTTAGAGTTCTAAGTTTTCTGTTTTAAAAAAAGATGATTATTTTAGCATCAGTCTCATGTTACAAATAATTAATAATACAAACAAAGTTGCTAAATTTGTATGTGCATGCGGTTGGTTCAAATGGTAATTAATACTATAATATTGAAGGTCAATCATTTGTTTGGTGCAGATTATCGGGTTAGGATCACTTGTGATGCCTTTGGTTGGAAAACTTTCCGACACTTACGGAAGAAAATTCATGCTCACTCTCCCTATCACTTTTTCAATCTTTCCTCTAGGTATATTATCCTTTTTTTTATATGTAATTTATAATATATATATATATATATATATATACTTCCTACCAAATTTAATTTGCTTTCGTTAATTAGTTATTGCAGTTTAAACTTTAGATCATTTTACTTGTTAGTTCGATTTAATTTCTATTTTGATCATTATATATATTTTTGTGGCAAAATTGCAAAATCTACAAGGTATAACTATAAAGCGGTAGCAAAAAGATTAATCTGTATTGCAAAGAAAAATCTCATAACTATAAAAAAAAACTCTTGATTTTGGTACATCAAAATTCAAAATGCACGATTTTGACTAAGCGCGGTGCTTATGGGTAACAGTGATACTGGCCTACAGCAGGACAAAATGGTACTTCTATGCTTACTATGTGCTCAAAACTCTGATTGCCATGGTTACAGAAGGAAGTGTTCAGTTTCTTGCTCTTGCATATGTGGTACATTAATTAATTCCTTTTCTGCCCTCATTAGTTATTTACATATGTTATAGTTTTCAAATCTCAAAAATAATATCCCTGTATTGATTTTGATTGGTTCAGGCAGATAACGTTGAGGAGAGCAGACGAGGTTCAGTATTTGGAATAATGTCAGGCTTTGCATCTTCTTCTTTCGTCTTTGGAAATGTTTCAACTCGCTTCCTCTCCACTTCCGCTACATTTCAAGTATAGTCTTTTACTCTTTAGTCCATCCGAAATTTCTTTCTTTTTTTGTTTGGTATAAAATAAAATGGGATAATTATAGAAAACTCCATGAGGTTTGGGATATATAATTACATACAGAAACGCTTTTGAGAATTTATTTTGTTTTACATTTTACCCCAAATGTGAGGTTAATTGATGGAACTTGCTGATGTTATCAAATATTTTATAATTACATCCTTTAATTTTTTCTAAATATTACAATTATTTCAAACTTACATCCAGCAACTTTTCTGAATATTATAAATAGCCATACGAAAAATTAAAGTCATTTATATTATCTAGAAAACTTGAGGGGCACTTGATGATGTCGGGAAATTTCGTCAGACAACACACGGTTGGGGCGAAATGTGATACCGAATCAAATTTCAATGAGAGTTTTGCAATTTTGAAAACTTCATCTCTAGGTTTGTCTATAATTATTTCAAACTCCCTTCTTTTGTAACTACCCCAAAATAAAATTATTGATTACTGTAGTAGATTTTAGGACAAGAATGTATTTTGTATTAATGACACGTGTCTTTAAGATAAAATACTTTTATATTTTAATGGGACACATGTATTCATGCGAATACAAAGTATTAAAAATGGAATAGGAAAGTGGAGCCTAGTATAAGATAGATGCATTTATCAGAGTTATGAAATGTAAAATGATTTAACACCTTAAACTTGTGGTTTTTCAAATTACATTTGTGAAAACAAGAAAGACAATAACAAAATGATTGGATTTACTGACTACATCTTATTGAGCAAATGGAATAATTTCTGTACATCATTCTGTTAATGAGGTCCCCTATTTATATACATCAGCTAAAAAAGAATAAAATCAGAAAAAATGTACAGAGAAAAATCTATCCAATGTAACATATTTCTGCGGTTCTCCTACTCTCTTCTTTATATAATTCAATTTGTCATTTTCTTCAACTGTTTTGCATTTTTCCAGAATTTGCATTTTGGTCCCTGCATTTTCTTTTTTTATTTTCTGAGACTCCCCCTCAAGATGTGCATATATGTTTAACATGCCCATCTTGGACAATAAGAAATTAAATTTGTCTGCATTCAATCCTTTGGTGAACAAGTCTGCAAGTTTGAATTTTGATGGCATATGCACTGTCTTAATCTTTCCTTCCAGCACTTTTTGTCTCACAAAATGACAATCTATCTCCACATGTTTTGTTCCCTCATGAAAAACTGGATTTCTGGTGAGATATATGACTGATTGATTATCACAATAAAGTGTAGTAGGCTCATGAATCTTGATTTGGAATTCTGGAAGCAAATATGTTATCCATGTCATTTCACAAAGATGTCCCGTGCTTAGAGCTCTATACTCAAACCTGTGGAAGATCTTGAAATAGTGACTTGTTTATTTGTTCTCCAACTGATTAAAGAATCTCCTAAGAAAATACAATATCCAGTTGTTGATCTTCTTATTTCAGGACAAGAAGCCCAATCAGAATCACTATAACCTTTAAGAGTTAATTGAGAATGAGATGAATAAAATATCCCTTGTCCTATAGTTCCTTTTAGATATCTAAGGATTCTATAGGCAGAGTCAAGATGAACTGATTCTGGTTTGTCCATGAATTGGCTCAGTATATTCACTGAATAAGTGATATCTGGCCTAGTAATAGATAGATTAGTTTTCCAACTAATCTTCTATAACTAGTGACATCTTTGATGAGATTAGATGATGAATGACACAGTTTATGATTACGTTCTATAGGAGTTTTACAAGTCTTACATCCCATCATACCTGTGTCATTGAGAATGTCTAAAGTATATTTTCTTTGATTCAAATGAATTCCTCCTTTTGATCTAGCAATCTCAATACCAAGAAAGAATTTTACTTCTCCTAGATCTCTAACTTTAAATTCTGAGTGAAGGAATTTCTCGACTGATTCGATGGTTTGAAGATTGCTACTTCCAATTAGAATATCATCAATATAGACAAGAAGAGCAATAGAACCAGAATGATCATTTTTTGTAAAAAGAAAATAATCTGACATTGATTGTTTAAAACCTTCCTCAAGTAAATTTTTTGTAAATTTTGAATTCCATTGTCTTGATGCTTGTTTTAAACCATATAGAGATTTGTGAAGTTTACATACTAAGGACTTCTGAGACTCCCCCTCAATAGGAAAACCTGGAGGCAATGTCATATAGATATCTTCATCAAGATCACCATTAAGAAATGCATTGTGAACATCAAGTTGATAAAGATGCCAACCTTGAATTGATGCTAAAGCAAAGAAAAGTCTGACTGTTGTAATTTTTACAACAGGACTAAATGTTTCTTGATAATCAAAACCTTTCTTTTGAGTACAACCTTTGGCAACTAATCTGGCTTTATGTTTGTCAATGGTGCCATCAGCCTTTAGTTTAGTTTTGAAAACATATTTGCATCCAATTGGCCTTTTTCCTTGTGGCAATGGTACAATACTCTAAGTACCATTTGCTGCAAGGTCTTGAAGTTCTTCAGTGATAGCATGTTGCCAATGTGGGAACTGAATGGCCTCATGATAAGTTTGAGGGTATGATATAGATGATAAAGAGAGTGCATAAGCCTTGTGAGAAGGTGATAATTGATTGTAAGTATAATAATGATGAAGAGGATGATTAGTGGAGGGAACAACAATATTACAACAATAATCTTGTAAGTAAGAGGGAGGTCTTCGATTTCTGATAGGTCTAGTAGAAGGAGGTGAATCCTGGGCAATCAAATTGTCCTCAGAATGAAAGTGCTCAGAGGAAATAGGCCCATCCTCTATGGTAGGTGAACTGGTAGGTGTGTGAGGGATGGTGTCTGTGTTGCTGAAAGAGCGATTGTCAGATTGAGCTGCTGTCATTGGGGATGCATGATCAAGAGTGGGAGGGGTAGAAATAGGATGATTATAATCAGACATTGAAGGAGGGAGATGAAGATTGGATTCCTCAGGAGGATTATCATGTTTAAAAGGGAAACAAGTTTCAACAAAATGAACATCCCTAGAGACAAATGAGGACTTAGTTTCCAAGTCAAAAAATTTATAACCTTTGGTCCCATTAGGATATCCCAAGAAAATACACTTTTGAGCTCTTGGTTCAAACTTGGTTTTATGCGGGTTACTGTTGGAAACATAACAAAGACATCCAAAAATCCGTAAATGATCATATGAGGGAGTGGTATGAAATAAAACCTCAAAAGGTGTTTTATTATTGAGAAGAGGTGTAGGAGTTCTGTTAATAAGGTATGTGGTTGTGAGGATTGCATCTCCCCAGAAACATATAAGTAAATATGCTTGAAAGAGTAATGCTCTAGCCACATTGAGCAAATGCTGATGTTTTCTTTCTACCACACCATTCTGTTGGGGTGTGTATGGACAAGATTTTTTATGGATAATGCCCTGAGATTCATAGAATAAAGGCATGCCAAATTCCAAGCTATTATCACTTTGAATGATCTTGATTTTGGTGTTAAACTGATTAGCAATCATACGAAAACAAATTTGTAAAACTAATTGTGTTTCAGATTTGTTCTTCATTAGATAAGTCCAAGTTATTCTACTGAAATCATCTACTATTGTAAGAAAATAGTGATGCCCTTTGATTGAAGATTTTGCATAGGGCCCCCAAACATCACAATGAATAGGAGAAAAGGGTGAATCAGTCATTGACACATGAACTGGAAAAACCTTCCTTCTTTGTTTTGCTAAATGACATATGCTACAATCATCTATTACAGAATTTTTGAATTTAGATCCTAAGCTTTCTATAAGTTTCAATCTCTATGTAGATAGATGACCGAGCCTTCTATGCCATAAGCTAGCTTCTTGAGCTTTTGATTGAACTAAGTGAACTGAGGGATATAAGGATGGCTGGCCAGTGGCCTTCTTGTGGAGTTGTAATATGTATAGACCTTGAATTACTTTAGCATGACCAATCATCATCCCTGAAGAAAGATCATGTATAGCACATTGATATTTAGAGAAAGTGAGAGTCAAAGATGAACAAAGAGTTAATTTATGAACAGACAACAGATTAAAATTAAATTGAGGTACACATAAGACATCTTTGAGAATTATATGATCTGATAATTGTACAGTCTCTTTAGAAGTAACATTAACTTGAGTGCCATTTGGCAAATGGACTATTGTATTGACAGATAATGGTGGAGAAGTAAAGAAGGAGGGACAACAAATTATATGGTCTGATGCTCCGGTATCAATGATCCAGATGAATTTTGATTTTAATTGTGAATTTGAAGAGATATTACCTACCATGTTAGAGAAGTGTGAAGGATTAGATGAGATTCTTGGGTGAATATCTCCAAGATCTCCATTGAGAAGTGTTATCAGAAGGAAAAGTTTGATGCTGGAACTTCTTGAGTTGGCACACAATTTGCTGAATGATTTGGTCCATTGCTTTTCCTAGGAACATTTTTGCCTTTAGTGAACTTGAAATTTGGAGGAAATCCAATGATCCTGAAGCACTTATCTATGCTGTGTCCAGACATCAGTTTTGAATTTTTACTTTGAAGGATGAGTGCCTACAGCCAAAGCTGAGCTTTCACTTGAGGGCATGAAGGATAATCTCGTCTCTCTCTGCCTTTCTTCTTGGAGCAGCATGGCATACATAGTATCTAGAGAGGGAATAGGATTCATAAGCAATATCTGCCCTCTTGTGTTGTCATATGAATCATTGAGCCCCATTAAAAATTTGAAAGTGTAATCAGAGTATTGAATTTCACTAACAAATTTGAGAGCTTGACAAGTACATTGCCCACAATTACAGTGGGGAAAAGGTCTGTAATTCATAAGCTCTTCCCAAATAATGTTGAGAGAAGTGAAATAATCTGATATAGATGAAGAACCTTGTGATGCTGAACTGAGTTGATATTGCAACTGGTATATTTTCACACTATCAGGTTGGGAATATCTTAGTTTAAGAGTATCCCAAATTTCTTTAGCTGAGTTCATATAAATGATAGATGAAGCAATCTCCTTTGTGACAGAATTGATAAGCCAAGTGAGAATGAGATTGTTGCATCTAAGCCAAGGAATGTAAAGAGGATCACTGAAATCTGGAGCAGGAATAGTGCCATCAAGGAAACCTTGTTTGTTTTTAACTGAGATACTTAAAGAGAAGGCCCTGCTCCATGCAGTGTAATTTGTTCCATCCAAAGGAGACCTGATTTCTATGGTGTGGGAATTGTCTGAGGGAGGTAAAAAGAAAGGCTTATTTGGATCCTCAGTTTGAAATGGAGGGGGAAACCGAGTTGCTGTAGTCTGGTTAATGTGCCCAGCCACATTTTGGATTGATTCATTATCAGACATGATGAAAACAGATGCAGTGTTTTCAGAGAAATAAGTGATAGTGATGAAGAAAAGCTCAAAAAATTTCCAGAAAACAATAAGAAAAGCTGCCTAGCTCCTGATACCATGTGAAAACAAGAAAGAGCATAATAAAATGATTGGATTTGCTGAATTCATCTTACTGAGCAAATGGAATAATTTCTGTACATCATTCTGTTAATGAGGTCCCCTATTTATATACATCAGCTAAAAAGGAATAAAATCTGAAAAAATGTACAGAGAAAAATCTATCCAATGTAACAGTATTTCCTGCGGTTCTCCTACTCTGCTGCTGTACAATTCAATTTGTCCTTTTCTTCAATTGTTTTGCATTTTTCCAGAATTTGCATTTTGGTCCCTGCATTTTCTTCTTTTATTTTCTGAGAACATTTTCTCAATATTTTTTGCAAGGTTGCTGCTGCAAAATCTGTTATTGCATTGTTGTACATGATGGTCTTTCTTCCGGAGTCAGTTGTGAAATACAGAACTGAGAGCACAGAAACTGATTGTCTACTGGAAAAACCTCCAACAAAAACATGGAAGCTTTTCAAGACTCTGCCTTCAGTGAATGATATCATTTGCTTGTTAAGGACTAGGTCACCCACTATTACTCTTCATTTCTTCTCTTTGTCCTTCTAAAGATCAAGCATTATAATAAAGGGATAATTACAAACAATACTACTAAGGTTTGGGTTAATGAAAAAAAAAAAAACAGAAAGGGGTTTGATTAATTTCATCTTTGTTAGTTGAGTTGACGGAACTAGCTGAGTTCATCAATTCTTTTACAATTATATCCTCAACGTTTCTAAATATTACAAATAGCCCAATTTTTCGTTTGACTATTTGTAATATTTGAAAAAATTGAGAAATGTAGTTGCAAAATGTAAGACAAGAAATTGGGGCTATTTGTAATATTAGAAAAAATTAAGGGATGAAATTGTAAAATCGTAAGACGAAAAATCAAGCTTCAAGGGTAATTCTGTAATTTTAAAACTTTTATGGGTTAAATTGTAATTACCCCAAACCTCAGGGTAGTTTTTGAAACTTTTATGGGTTAATTCTGTAATGGTTGAGTTTCAATAATCTGGAAATGCTGCGAAAGAAATAAATTTTATTTCTGCGTTTTTAAGCTAATGCATCTCTTATTATGTCATTATTCTGCAGCCCAACATTTTCAAAAGCTGCAGTAGTTGCATTTTTCAGCAATATGGCAGATGTTGGCCTCCATGCTTCTTTAATGGTACCTTCCTGATTGAGTGATTTTTCTTTCAGACTTCAAAGCATATTGAGTAATATGATGAGAGAAGCATTCACGTTAAATATTGGTGACATTAAAATTTTGAACCATGATGTTATGTAATGATCAAGCATTTACGTATTAAGTGAATCTTGTAGATTGAATTATATGTTAAAAGGGGTTTGTAATAACCTATTTTTTATTCGACCGCCGTGCAGTATTACTTGAAGGCTCAATTTCACTTTAACAAAGACCAATTCGCTGATCTGATGATAATTGTTGGAATTGCAGGATCAATATCACAGGTAGTTTATCCCTTGCAATGCCAATATATTGTTTTTAACTAATGCCACATGTTTAATGGTATTGCATTATGCTTTTGTAATATTTCAGCTTATTCTAATGCCAATTGATAAAATATGTTGCCCTATTAATCAATATATTAATACAAAACCCTGGATGTTCGGATTCAAACAGTGTTGTATGTTAATGTTGTAACACTGAAACATACGACACACTCACACAACGGAAATATAAATAACACCAGGATTTTTAACGTGTTTAGATTCCTCAATCTTAATGCACGAGGCCACGACCAGAGAAAAAACAATCCAATATTAGAAAAACAAAGCTTATTACAAATACGACTGGATTTACGAATAGCATAAAGACTCCCTCTTTATCAATTCACCAACACTCGTATAAAACTAATCTCTTGATTGATTCTTCCACAATCTCAACCTTGTTGGAATCCCTCCAACTTCAAATCCCTTGAACGGTTGAGTCGATCAACGCCGTAGATCTTCACCTTCTTCTCCCGAAGAATAAAAATATCGAACCAATGATTTCTTGAAGAAGTGCAAAATAAAGTTTTGTCTATGCTTATGCTCGATGGCTTCTCCAAGGTCTGACTTCTCTTCTTTATAGCCATCAAGAAGAAATCATATCCCCGATTTCAAGATGGACGATTTCTTGCAAAATGAAGGAAATCAGAAAACAAAATCATTTCCTTGTGGGTAAGAATCAATTACACAAGGAAAGTGATTTAAAAGGAATAATTGGCAATCTAAAAAGATGCTGAATCAATTAGGATAAACATTATCAATAATATCAGCAACCTTCACAAAATAAAGATCTTGCCAAAAAAACACAACACAGAATCTGGCATAAAATCGGCCCAGATTCTGTGAGCTAGTGTTGCATTACCAGTGTTACAACACTAGAACATGCACTGTGCTAAACGGACCAAATTTGCCAACTTCAATAACACTAACAATCTCCCCCTTTGGCACTTTTGGTCAAAACAACACTTAACAGGATATATATAGGATATGACAAGAGAAGTCAATAATAGAAACCTGCAAGTTAGCACAGTTCAGAAAAGCATGCAAACAGTTCAAATACATCCAACAGAACTAGTTTAACCCAGTTTATCATTTGAACAAAAACAAACAAGAACATTCAGAGATGCTGCAAATTCAATCAGAGCCACTAGCCTCCTTCGACTCCCTCTCAGAGTCAGCTTCATCTTCAGATGGAGATTGAGACTCCCCCTCCGAAGCGAAAGATCTTCCTCAAAGACTAGACTCCCCGAGAATGTGCTTCTTCACCAGTGTGGCTGCATCCGCCAAGTCATCAAGATCATCATTAACTTCTTCCTCATCACATGACTTTTCGGACTCTCCCTCAAGTGGGTCTCATCTCACCATCTCACTTGACTCAGTTTGCTCCCCCTTACTTGGGTCTCACCTCACTTGAGTCTCCTCTCTCCCCCTTTTTGACCAAAAAAAGACAAACGAAGCCAACCAAACTTTGGCTATTTTTTTTGGTCAAAACAATCTCCTTCAAGAAAATGTATGTAGTCCTTACCAAAATTGATGAGAGAATGAACCGCCAAAATTGGAGTGATACAAATGGCGACTATGGGAGTTTCCAAGAAAAGCTTCCAACTACAAATTCAAATATTTTTGAAAAAGTCACATAATTCAAGGTGTGCAATTAATCCAAATGAGCACAGATGAACAATACCATTTATTATCAGAGACAAATTTAAGGAATAAATCATTTCCAAAAATAATACACCACATCGAATTAAGAGAGAAGATATTTTCCACAAGCCCAAAAATGATCCTGAGGGATGTCTAGAATGATGAGTTTATTTCTGACAAGAATAAAAATGCCTCAGGCGTTTTGGTGCGGTAACCCAGTGTTGTACTACCTTTTTCAAGAACACCACCATACAAAGTCAATGGATCAAAATCCTTTTCCCATTTAATAAATCTTTTGAGTGAAAGGAATCAGCAGAAGAACAATTAGCCAGTCGGTAGCTTTCGCTCCAAAAACATGGGTAGCTCTTTCTCAGAAGATTATAACAAGATTCAAGCATATAAAAGAACATAGAACAATTCACAACTGAATAGCTTTCACACACAATGTAAGGGCAGCTTTTTCCGTCAAAGGCCCAAAAAATAAAAACATCTTTCACATGGGAAAAATCATTCTGTTTGCAATTTGATCCACAATTGTTTTTAGGCAGAAAATTCATCAAAGGAGTACTCAATAGGGTTACAGCAATAAAACAGAAAAGCCAATGAAATGATCTTAAAAATGCAAAATGTCTAATGCACAAGAATTAAGATCAAAAAGAGGTTGCAACACATCAAGAAGGAGAAATGATGCATATGGTGTTGCAACACTGAAACCCACACTGGTCAGAAAGAACAGACACCCAGAGACTGTTTCAGGTAATTAAACCTTTGAAAGTCTAGGGCTTTGGTGAAAATATCAGCAATTTGATTCTCAGTGGTAACAAAATCAATGGTAACAATCTTATTCTCAACCAAGTCTCTAATAAAATAGTGTCGAATATCGATGTGTTTAGTTATAGAGTGTTGCACAGGGTTTTTAAAAATGTTCATGGCACTTGAATTATCACAGTAAGCAGTAAGAGTTTTCTCTTCAACCCCATAGTCAGTCAACACTTGTATCATCCACAACATTTGAGAACAAAAGCTCCCTAAGGCTGTATATTCAGACTCAATAGTGGATAGGGATACACAATTTTGTTCCTTACCGTACCATGAAACTAAATTGTTACCAAGGTAGACACATCCTCCAGGAGTGCTCTTTCGATCATCGATATCACCTGTCAAATTATCATCACTAAACACAGTCAAGTTAGTGTTTTGACACTTGGTGTTGTAACACTGGAGCTCTTCCTGCAACAAATAGCAGTTAGCGGAGGACCTATTTCCCTTCAGAATACAATTGTCGGAATTATCAAAGACATTACAAATATTCTTATCAAATTTGACACACAAATCATCATCACACAACTGGCTAATGCTAATAAGATTAACTCTCAAGCCTTCAACATACAAGACATTTTTAAATGGGGAAGTCTTACGACATTTAACGTTCCTTTTCCCAAAACCTTTCCTTTAGCACCATCACCAAAAGTGACCAAACCGTTTTCATGTTTTTCAAAATCAATGAGTGTTTCCAATTCTCCAGTCATATGACGAGAACACCCACTGTCAAAATACCACGATTCAGTCACATTAGCATTTAAAGATGTGTGAGCAACATTACAAGAAAACTCATTTTTCCTAACCCAGATTTTCTTGGGTTTGTTGGATAAATCAACTTTAAAACAAGGAGTGTTTCTTTGGTGATGTTTGAACACATGAAACTGCACTCTGCCTTGCCTAAAGTGTTTCTGAAGACGATAACAATTAGGTCTTATATGGCCAGGACGATTGCAATAGTGACAAATAGGAACAAATCCATTTATTTTTCCAACATTATTAGATAAAGTTCCTTCTTTAACAAAAGTATTTTTAGAATTTTTATCCTTTTTAGCAAAATTTTTGTTAGAATTAGAACCTAAACCAATACATGCACGATCTTGATGATATTTTCCTTGAGATGTAATTTCATCTAATCTCCCCTCGCCAGTGCTCAGTTTTTTGACAGAATTTTTCATCTCATTGAGTTCTTCCTTCACTTTAACAAGTTCTTCTCTCCTATCGGTAGCAAGTCTTTCGAGTCTAACCACTTCCCCCTTGAGTATCTATTTTTCAGCAGTAAGAGATACAACTTTCTTCTCAAGAGTCACATTTGTCTTGCTGACGAATTCGCATTTGTCAAGCATCTTTTGATAAATTCTTCTTAGTTCCTCATTCCTTGACTCCTCATCTAGATAAGACTCATCCTCAGAACTCTCAGTATCTGAATTGATCTCCTCTGCAAGAAGTACAGAGTTTAGACATCTTTCAACAAAAGGAAAGTTAGTGTCATACCTGCTTGGTGTTGTAACACCAGAAATAGCACTGGGGTGCGTTTCATTACGACCAACCTCTTTGTCAATGAAGGTGAATGATTTCCCATTCTTCTTTCGAGTATTTGCACATTCAACCTGGATGTGTCCAAAGCCACCACATTCTCTGCATTGAATACTTTTGCTTTTGATCGAGGATTTGCTTCTTCTGTTCTTTTGACTGTCAAGGAATTGAGGGTGTAAAACCGAACTTTCTTCATAAACACAAGGCATGTTAGCAACAAATACAACACAGGATCTCACTAATAAGAATTAGTGTTAGGCTCTTGATGCCAATTGATAAAATATGTTGTCCTATTAATCAATATATTAATACAAAACCCTGGATGTTCGGATTCAAACAGTGTTGTATGTTAATGTTGTAACACTGAAACATACGACACACTCACACAAAATGAAATATAAATAACACCAGGATTTTTAACGTGCTTAGATTCCTCAATCTTAATGCACGAGGCCACGCCCAGAGAAAAAACAATCCAATATTAGAAAAACAAAGCTTATTACAAATACGACTGGATTTACGAATAGCATAAAGACTCCCTCTTTATCAATTCACCAACACTCGTATAAAACTAATCTCTTGATTGATTCTTCCACAATCTCAACCTTGTTGGAATCCCTCCAACTTCAAATCCCTTGAACGGTTGAGTCGATCCACGCCGTAGATCTTCACCTTCTTCTCCCGAAGAATAAAAATATCGAACCAATGATTTCTTGAAGAAGTGCATAATAAAGCTTTGTCTATGCTTATGCTCGATGGCTTCTCCAAGGTCTGACTTCTCTTCTTTATAGCCATCAAGAAGAAATCCTATCCCAGATTTCAAGATGGACGATTTCTTGCAAAATGAAGGAAATCAGAAAACAAAATCATTTCCTTGTGGGTAAGAATCAATTACACAAGGAAAGTGATTTAAAAGGAATAATTGACAATCTAAAAAGATGCTGAATCAATTAGGATAAACATTATCAATAATATCAGCAACATTCACAAAATAAAGATCTTGCCAAAAAAACACAACACAGAATCTGGCATAAAATCCGCCCAGATTCTGTGAGCTAGTGTTGCATTACCAGTGTTACAACACTAGAACATGCACTGTGCTAAACAGACCAAATTTGCCAACTTCAATAACACTAACACCAATATTAACTCCTCTGATTGGAGACGAAAAGATGCTTTCGACAGGTCTATTTTTCAGCTGTGCTCATGTAAGGACATATTTATCATAATTTGCAAACAAATATGCGAATATGTGTATATATACAGATATTTTGAATGAAGCTTTGTCTAACTAACTAGCTTGTTTCGTCACGTGCAGATGATAATTTTAAGCGTTGCTTGGGCACCTTGGGTAAGTTTTTGTTTAAATGTTGATAGTGAAATTGTTGGTGCATTTTTGCTGATATTTTTGGCGAAATTTTGCAGGTTCCTTATGCTGCTGCAATGATCTCAATTGTGGCTACTTTTGCTCAGCCATGTGTAAGTAAAACCTTTTCTTGATCCTTGTTTGTATGTGTTACTATTTTTTGTTTAAGTTCTCATTGCCTTTTCAGTTAAGAAGCATTGCATCCAAACAAACAGGACCTAGTGAGCAGGTAAGTTTCAAAGACGTACTTTAACACTGTTGGCTGATATTGATTTGATTTTGAGTTAATTGCATTTTATGATACACATCTCGGGCATGAATTTCTCCTTCAATTGTTTCACATAAGGGTAAATTAAAGAAATTACTCATGAAATTTAGTCTAATTACAAAAAACAATCCAGTTAATCCTTAAAAATTACAAAACCTCTTAAAGTATTACAAATACTCTCTTGAAATTTGTATTTGTTTTACAAAACATCTACGTTCGTAGGTGTAATTTGTGAAATAGAAATAAAACGCAAGGGGGAATTTGTAAGTTTAAAAGAAAACTGAGTTTTTTTAATTAAACTAAATCACAAGTATAGTTAAAAATAATAAACAGTGATCCTATGTCAGGGAAAGGCTCAAGGGTGCATCACAGGCATATGTTCATTTGCAAACATTGTCTCTCATCTTGCTTTCAGCCCTTTAACTGGTAAGCAAAAGCAATTTTCTTTTAACCAAATCAAATTATTTTTTAAAATAAAAAAATCTAACAAAGATTGTTTTTATCCCTCAAGCTTTATTTCTATCAGATAATGCACCATTTCGAATATGAGCAGGTGGTAACCAGCTACAACAGGTAAAAGATTAGCAAAAAAGCTGGTAAATACCATATTTCCTTATTTTCACTTAATCTTTCATTTCTAAGTTCTAACCCTCAAATCCTCAATTTACATTTGAAAAAAAAAATTAAATTTGTTATGAAATTGAATGTTTTTTTTAATCTTTAATGAATATATTATATTTTGTCGTACCACTTAAATAATAATTTTAATTTATATAAATTAAATAGAAATTAAAGGACCTGATGACGTGGATAAAATAATTCAATTACAAAATAGATTTCTAATTAATCAGTTAACTAATTAATTATTCATTGAGAAGTAGAAGTAACTTATATTAATTTATAATAATTATTCATTATTTAAAAAGCAACACTTGAACATTTTACAAACTTAATTAAAAAATATAAAATATATGTTTTAAATCTAAATTAGCTAGTTTGTTACTTAAAACTAAATTAAATATTTTGACTTCAAATCAATTTTAATTATTTAACTAATAATTAATAATTAGAAAGTTAAAAGTTGTATTAATTTGCTTGATAAAATAATTAAGAAAATATATTAAAAATATTATGACAAAGCAATAAAATTAACTATATTAATTGCCGTTTATTTTCCTTCATGGTTCTTTTGTTCTTTCCACCTCATCATACCACCATTATGTTAGACCCAGCTTGTCTCTGTCAAGTATATAGGACGGAGCTTGACCATATATATATATAAGGGTTATTGAGTTTTTAGTTCGATCTGTAAATGACTTTCTTTGGTTTCTTTCACGATATTTTCGAGTTCTGGAATTTAAGTACTCCATATTTCACATTTTTTTTTTATAAATTGGTACCTATTCACTTTTAAGAACGAAATTATTCCCCAAGAAACATAAGTATACTCAATATGAATTATTGAGTATACTTATTTAAATTATAAAATCAATTAAAATTTTAATTAGTATAATTAATAAAAAATTAAAAAGAAGTTTCTAAAAATATTAATGAATTTTTAGAAAAAAAATTAATTATGTTAAATTAGTTAATAAATAAACTGTGAAGCCCCGATTTTTCCGAGCTATTAATTGATCCTTATTGTCGTTTATACTTTTGATCGACTAATTTTACCGCGTCATTTTGACGGGTAATTTTTAATAATACATATATTTTGTACTTTATTTCATTTTATTTAATTACTTGTGATCATGATCATCATTAATTCTATTTTACATTTTATGATCACTTGATTGATCATTATTACTATTTTTGTATTTATTAGTCATCTTAGAATTTTAAGAAACTATTTATTTTAGAGACTTTTACCTTATAGAATTAAGATTTTGATTTAGATTAAGTGATCATGAGACTTATAAGTGATCAAGGAAATCATTAATTATTTTGGAGATTAACATATTTCATCTATTATCATCAAATTTGGGACAAAAAAAAATATGGAATTACCATAATGCCCTCATAGTGGACGGCCATGGTGATGATTTTTGGAGTAAAAATATCATCCAACTCTTGTACACCTACACCATATATTAGTCATCTTGTGTATAATTATACCATTAATTCAAACATTATACAGATCATCCCTCACATCACTTCTTCAATATTTTTTTTGCCAACATGTTGGAAGTCTTCCAACATTCCATTCAAACCAAGTCTTGTCCATACCTTTGACCTTCAAATTGTCTCTCATGCATGAGGCAAAATGCAAGACATAATTTGAAAAAAAAAATTCCTCTCCCCCTCTCTCACTAGGTGGACGGCAATGAGGGCCATTTGTGCCAAAATTCCATTTCATTTTTATCACTAACACATTCATCTCCTACACAAATCCTCCCCTTCTCTCTAAAAACTCCCAACTTCTCTCTACTCTTCTTCTTATTTTCTTCTTCTATACTTAGAAAAAGTTTCAACATTTTCCTCTTTATACTCCATAAAAATCGAACCAAACTATACTAAGGTAAGAAATTTTATCTTCAATCCATTTTTGATATCACATTGTTCATCTTTTCCACCTTCTTAACTTAAGTTTGAATTTGGTTTGGAGGTACATTTAGAAGACTTTGAAGATTAGAGCTTGACAACATTTTTGAAGAAGGACCTCAAGCTTGAAGAGAAACTAGTAGAAGAATTTAGACTACAAGGTAAGAATTGAGTACTAGACCCCTTCTTTCCTACTCTTTCTATTTTTTCCAAATTTTAACACCCCTTTTTCATTTTTGAGAAATAGGGGCTGACCTTAGGTGATTTTGGAGTTGAGCCAAAATTTCCAATTTTCAAGCTTCAACTAGTCTCCAAACACCTACTACACAAGGTAAAGTGTAGTCCTTCTCCTTTCCTTATTTCCTTCTTTTTATCCTTAATTTTTCTCTCATTTTTCTAACTTCAAATTTTTGATATTTCTTGACTTAGGGGCTGACCTAAGAAACCTCATCCAAAATTTGTGAAATTATCCTTTTATTTCACAATTTCCAATTTTAAGGTGGGTGGAAAAATACTTTCCAACTTCTAGGTGTTTTTATTAAAATGCATGTAGAATTTTGATCATGAGCCCTTGAGATATACAATCTATGTATTGCATGTTAATTTTATATATCAAATCATGAAAATTCTCAAGAGTTGCTCAAAATTGTCATTTATTGAATTTTAGGTGCATGCATGTGCAATTTAATGTTCTATTTGATGAATTCTTGTATGTATTGGGCATGCATGTGTATGATCTTTAAAATCTATGTTTTGGATGACTTATAACTTGGACAAGTCGAGCCTAATTGATTAAATTTCAATTTTTGGACTTAAAAATGCAAAAATGGAAAGTTGGTGGACTAAATTGCAAGAAAATAAAAGTTAAAGGACCCCTCTGCAAATTTCCAATTTTGGGACTGTACTCAGGTTCAAAAATGACTTTTGTATATTTTAATAAAGTTTTAAGAGTTTTAAGATAAATAAAATCAACCTTTAAAAGCCCAAGGACTAGACTATAAAATTTTGTAAGTTTAAGGGCTAATTTGCAATTTTTAAAACTGTACCAGACCTAAACTTTAAAATTTGAAATTTTTACTCTTAAGGTACTGGGAATGACATAGTTTAAAGGTGTTCCAAAATCCCAAGTGGTTAGGGCTTGGAAAATAATTTTTCTAAAATTGAGGGACTAATGTGTAAAATACTAAACTTGAGGACCCAAATGAAATTTCCAGGACTTATGCATCCCATGCACCTGGAAATACTAACTTAACTATAACTTAATTATATTTTGGACCCAAGGTTCAAATTTCATAATAATTGGACCCCTAAAAGCCTTAAAGACAATTATTTCAAAATGGAACAAAAATGATATTTTCAAAAGTTAAAGGACCTACACATATTTCTTTTAAAAACTGCTTTTGTCCCATTATCCTACTAACCTTAGTGACATTTTTCAACTAGAATCACATTAAAATCCCTTCCGTTTTGTGAGTTCCGAATTTTTAAAACTTAAGGTCCGAATTGGCAATATTTACAAATTTGGGGCCAATGTGAGAATTTTACAAAATCTCGACCTCAAAATTTTAAAAACCTGAATCTCTGGATAATTTGGAGAATTTAGGAACTGACTTCTTAATTTTTCAAGGTCGGGATATTTATTTATTCAATTTTTAACCCCACAAGTTGTTAGTTTTTACAAAACGGGGCTAAATTACAATTTTTCTTTTATAAAGGACCTAACTCAAATTATTTTCTCTTTTACTAAAATAGCCCTGGACCCTCTGACTTGGAGATTTCATTAAAATATTTTACTTTCCCAAAAACCCTTGACTTATCGGATCAATTTGACCGATTAATAACGATCGCGGAGCGACTTCCTCGCCTTGCGATTTTGAATCTATAACGGGACTCATGTTCCACCTAATATTTCAAGATATCGAAGATTTCTTATCCTTCCGATGATCATCTTCATCCAAATACTCCACCAACGCCATAATTGCCACTCGCTTTTTTCAAAAATTTTCCTAAAACTGCTTCCCTGAATCAATAATACTCGACTGCCCGGTTGACTGCTTGTACTTGTAATTACTTTCCTGCCTGAGTCAACTTCGTGTGTCAAGCTCATAGTCAGAATGGATACGTCGGGGATGGAACCGGGCAGCTCGGCTGCTATTCCACTCTTCCGGCCCCATCGTCCTAATCCTGCAACTGAGGGACGGAGTTTGTCCAAGGGAAGCGGGTCGTAGTACTTGAGGTATAATCATGATTATGACAGATCCGAGCCTTGCAAGCTCCACTGTGGATTTTGTCTTTGTCTACGGAGCGATAAGGTGCCGGTCTTGGACCATACTGACTGGGGAGTTACAAGGAAGAACGAAGGAATCGCTGTCTGATCCACACGATTCCGGAGTTATCGGACCCATTTTGGTTGGCGTTACATTTCCGTACGCAACCGCTACCTGTTTTGCATTGGTTGGCGCTACAAATCCGTACGCAACCATTATTTGCCTTGCATTGGGATTGGCGTTACACTTCCGCAAAATGCAATCTACCGTCTTGAATGAATCACATAGTGCTGTGTGACCATGAATCGTTTTTCTGAATCGTATAAGTATATTATTTAAATATTTTATCACGACGCTTGCGAACTGTGTGTGAATCCATGCATCATACTCACGCGTTTTCATATAACTATTTTCTCACATTAACTATATTGCGCCACACTTGCACACGATCACCCCATCCACTGAGATTTCTATCTCATCCCCACCTATTTTCTAACCTTAGATGAGGATTTCGTTGAAGATCTTTGAACCAGAAGCTCTGGATTGAGACCTTGTACTCCGCTTGCTGGATTTACTATTTCTTGTTGTTGATTGGACTCTTTTCTTATGTTGTTGTCGGACTTTTGTATTTCGTTCCATTCCAGTTTGTAACTGAAGGGCGTAGGACTCTTTGACTTTAAGTTGCTATATTTTGTTGATTTTCGGGTTGTAAAATGGATTATGGATTGTAGACTGTAAGTTGTATTCGTACTTGTTATTTATATCCGCTGCTATTTAGACTCTGTCTCATTGGGTTCTCGTTGATATTTGTCTCGATTGTTTGGTTATTGTATTTAAGTTGTGGATCGTTCGTCGCGTCCCGTTTGAGGCGTGACAGTTAGAGTGGTATCAGAGCTCGGCTAGTAAGATGGAAACTTACACCGAGCTGACCCAGGATAGGACCCTCGGTCTGTGTTTTGTGTAGTACCGCGACTTGACCAATTAAGTGTGAATTCGATTTCAAATTGGCATAGAACCGTCTTATTGATATTTGAACTAAGTTAGAACGCATATTTTGAGATTTCATAGTCATACTTGTCTTGACTTAGTTGATTCTTGACTGATTTCCTTATTCATTCTTTCCTTACTCTCTCCTTATCTTTCCTATACCTTTGACTGATCCGCCTTGTATTTGTTGTTTCTTTCCCTGCGATATCACTTGCTTTACGCGAATAATTATTGTATTCATTTACTCGCGATCGCAACTAACGCTTCAAGATACAGAATGGCAGAACATCGAGGACGTGGGAGACCTCGTCGCGTTCCACGAGGAGACGATAATGTACCCAGGGATCGGGTACCCTCTCCGGAATTACCACCACCTCCTCCACCTGTTGAAGGTGACAATCTGACCGCACAAGCCTTACAGCAAATACTGGTTTTTATGAGGCAACAGGAAGAGCCTCAACCCCGTGCTCCCGAACCCGCCAGAGAGGCGAACAATCGCACGTTGGAGCGATTCCTGCGGTTCGACCCACCAACCTTCTTGGGAGAGCCGGACGATGTGAAAGCAGGAAGAATAGATAGAGAAGTTGGAGAATATCTTCAATGCTCTTCAATACTCCGACGAGCAGAGAGTCACACTCGCTGTATTTCGCTAGAATCGGTTGCTAGAGACTGGTGGAGGGCAGTTGAAAGGAGATGGGAATAGGACCGAGCAGTAAAAACATGGGAAAATTTCTTGGCTGAGTTCAATGAACAGTATATTCCACAGATTGTGAAAGAAGCACGCCGAGATGAATTTCACAGATTGAGGCAAGGGAATCTGACTGTAGCTCAGTACGAGTCCGAGTTTCACCGATTGTCCAAGTATGCTCTGGGGACAATCAGTACTGAAGAGGATAAGCTTTACAAGTTCACTCGGCGATTGATTGAAACTTGAACTTGTTGTTGGCTGATTGAATCGGCAACCTACTCACCCAGAAAGCGGCTCTCCCGCATTGAGTCGGGATCAACCGTATTGACGATTCAGCGAGAATAGGCCATCGAAACATCTTAAGAGGACAATTGTGGGACAACCATCTAAACCGCCGCTAAGTTTGAAGGGACCGATTAATAAAACAGACAAGGGAAAGAGACCGGTCTGCAAGGAAAGCCGGGTCAAGAGTGTGCACATTGTCGAAAAATCGGGACATACCGCCAACAATCTGTTGGCGTAAACAAGGAAGGTGTTTGCGCTTGTGGTAATAATCAACACCACAAGATTGCCAAGTACGATGACCGAACTAAACAGACGCAACCGCAGGTTCCGAAATGGCCGGGTAATCGGGCTAGGATGCCCGCTCAAGCATTTGCACTAGCCGGACAGAGGCTCCAGAGGCAACATATGTGGTGGAAGGTACGCTTCTAGTATCTAACCACTATGCTAAAATATTGTTCGACCCTGGATCAACGCATTCATTTGTTGCACCGCATTTTGTACACAAACTGCATGCATGCATGGAACATATGCCTATATGTTTAGAAGTATCAACTCCTATGGGTGCAAGTCGGATAATGATATTATCTATAATGCATGCGAAGTTAAGATTCTTTGAGATAAACTTTCTGCCGATTTGATCTTATTACCTATATCCGAATAGGGCGTGATATTGGGAATGAATCAAGTTATCTCGCACACCATGCACAAATGGACTGCCATAACAAGTCCATTAAGCTATGTGAACCCGGAAAACCCGAAGTGGAGATTTCGGGAAGGGCACGAGTTAAGATTGTCCCAATCATTTCAGCAATGAAAGCGAGAAGGGTGATCACTAGAGGGGCTCAGGGGTACTTGGCGTTTGTAATTAACAAACCCAAGGTTGAGACACAACTTGACGAATGCACCAGCAGCATTTATGGACCTGATGCATCGAGTCTTCCAACCTTATTTAGATCAATTCGTAGTGATATTCATTGATGACATACTCGTATACTCTAAGTCTAGAGAAGAGCACGAACGTCATCTCAAAATTGTTTTAGAGACACTACGAGCATAAGGCGTGTATGCCAAATTCAAAGCAAGTGCGAATTTTGGCTTAGTGAAGTCGCGTTCTTGGGACACATAGTATCCAAGACGGGATTGCAGGTGGATCCTTGAAGGTACAGATAAAGGTGGTTGAATGGAAACAACCCGAGTGCAGAATTAAATCGGAGTTTCTAGGACTAGCTCGATAGTATCGAAGATTTATCCAGGATTTTTCCAAGATGGCCGGACCACTCACTCGACTAACCCAGAAGCAAGTCAAGTTTGAGTGGAATGACAAGTGCGAGGCAAGTTTCCAAGAGCTGAAGAAACGACTTACTACAACTCCAATCTTAGCCCTTCCAAAGGGAACATAAAACTTTGTCGTCTACAGTGATGCATCAAAAGAAGGACTAGGAGCAGTGCTCATGCAAGAAGGAAAAGTTATCGCTTATGCATCACGAAAGCTCAAGCCGTATGAGGCCAATTATCCAACGCATGACTTGGAATTGGCAGCAATAGTGTTCGCGTTGAAGAAATGGAGACACTATCTCTACGGAGCAACATTCACGGTTTTCACGGACCATAAGAGCTTGAAGTACTATTCTCTCAAAAAGACCTCAATCTGAGGCAACGGAGATGGATGGAGTTGATTGAGGACTATCACTTTAACATTCAATACCATCCCGGGAAAGCTAACGTCGTAGCGGACGCTCTAAGCAGAAAGGTGAGCTTAGCCAGACTTATGATTCGAGAGTGGGAATCATTAGAAGAGCTGAGCAATTGGAATCTGACAAGAACCAATACTCAGATTTCATGTGCTAACATTTCGGTTAAACCCGAACTGCTGAATGAGATCAAAGAAGCACAAGAGAAAGATACACATATTCAAAAACTGAAGGAGAAGATACTTAAAGGAGAAAGATCGGAATTCTCGGTACACAAGATGGAGTTATCGATTCCGGAATCGAATGTGTGTACCGAATGACGAGCAGATTAGGAATAAAATCCTAACAGAGGCACACCGTTCAAAATACACTATACATCCTGGAGGAAACAAGATGTATAAGGATTTGAAAATGAGTTATTGGTGGGTAAACATAAAGAACCAGATAGCAGAGTTCGTTGCGAGATGTTTAACTTGTCAACGAGTAAAAGCAGAACACCAACGACCATCTGGTTTACTACAACCGTCGAGAATTCCCGAGTGGAAATGGGAACACATAACGATGGACTTCGTGACGGATCTACCAAGGACCAGAGGAGGCCATGATGCTATTGGGTAGTTGTAGACCGACTCACGAAATCTGCACACTTTTTACCCATCAAGAAAACTGATAGCTTGCAGAAACTTGCACAGACTTATATCCGAGAAATCATCCGACTGCATGGAGTACCAGTCGATATAGTATCCGACAGAGACCCGAGGTTTGTCTCTAGATTTTGGAAGTGCTTGCACGAGGAGTTGGGTACCTCACTAAGTTTCAGCACAGCAGCACATCCACAAACCGATGGACAGTTTGAGTGAACAATTCAAACCATTGAAGATATGCTGCGATTTTCAAGGGAGTTGGGATTCGCACTTACCATTAGCCGAGTTCGCCTACAATAACAGTTATCAGGCCACGATTGGGATGGCACCCTACGAGGCATTATATGGGCGAAAGTGTAGATCCCCACTACACTGGGAGATTGACGACCAATGGACTCCGAAAGAGAAACGAAAGTCGTCCTCAATTCCAAAGGTCGACTTAGTTCAGGAGGCCATGGAGAAGGTCAAGCTGATCAAGGAGCAGATTAGCACAGCTCAGAGCCGCCAAAAGAGTTACGCGGACAAGAGAAGAAAGGATTTGGAATTTGAAGTCGGTGATGAAGTATTTCTCAGACTCTCACCACGGAAAGGATTGATCAATCCGAAGAAAGGAGGCAAGTTGAGTCCGAGATATGTTGGACCTTACAAGATTTTACAAAGGATCGGGAAATTAGCCTACCGACTCGAGTTACCAGCACCATATGCGGGAATGCACGATGTAGTCCACGTATCGAGATTGAAAAAGTATCAACCAGATCCCGAGCATATCATCACTCGAGATACTCCTCCTCTAATGGAAAATCTATCCTACACCGAGAGGCCAATCCGGATCATTGATCAACAGATACGACAATTGCGTAAGAGAGAAATTCCGATGGTTAAAGTGGTGTGGCAGAACCACAACCGAGACGAAGACGCAACGTGGGAGATGGAAAAAGACATGAGGAATCAATATCCAGAACTATTCTGAAGAGAATTTGGGGACCAAATTCTTTTAAGGAGGGGAGGATGAAGCCCCGATTTTTCCGAGCTATTAATTGACCCTTATTGTCGTTTATACTTTTGATCGACTAATTTTACCGCGTCATTTTGACGGGTAATTTTTAATAATACATATATTTTGTACTTTATTTCATTTTATTTAATTACTTGTGATCATGATCATCATTAATTCTACTTTGCATTTTATGATCACTTGATTGATCATTATTACTATTTTTGTATTTATTAGTCACCTTAGAATTTTAAGAGACAATTTATTTTAGAGACTTTTACCTTATTGAATTAAGATTTTGATTTAGATTAAGTGATCATGAGACTTATAAGTGATCAAGGAAATCACTAATTATTTTGGAGATTGACATATTTCATCTATTATCATCAAATTTGGGACAAAAAAAATATATATACCATAATGCCCTCATAGTGGACGGCCATGGTGATGATTTTTGGAGTAAAAATATCATCCAACTCTTGTACACCTACACCATATATTAGTCATCTTGTGTATAATTATACCATTAATTCAAACATTATACACATCATCCCTCACATCACTTCTTTAATATTTTTTTTGCCAACATGTTGGAAGTCTTCCAACATTCCATTCAAACCAAGTCTTGCCCATACCTTTGACCTTCAAATTGTCTCCCATGCATGAGGCAAAATGCAAGACACAATTTGAAAAAAAAAAAAAAATTCCTCTCCCCCTCTCTCACTAGGTGGACGGCCATGAGGGCCATTTTGTGCCAAAATTCCATTTCATTTTTATCAATAACGCATTCATCTCCTACACAAATCCTCCCCCTTCTCTCTAAAAACTCCCAACTTCTCTCTACTCTTCTTCTTATTTTCTTCTTCTATACTTAGAAAAATTTTCAACATTTTCCTCCTTATACTCCATAAAAATCGAACCAAACTATACCAAGGTAAGAAATTTTATCTTCAATCCATTTTTGATATCACATTGTTCATCTCTTCTACCTTCTTAACTTAAGTTTGAATTTGGTTTGGAGGTACATTTAGAAGACTTTGAAGATTAGATCTTGACAACATTTTTGAAGAAGGACCTCAAGCTTGAAGAGAAACTAGTAGAGGAATTTAGACTACAAGGTAAGAATTGAGTACTAGACCCCTTCTTTCCTACTCTTTCTATTTTTTTCAAATTTTAACACCCCTTTTTCATTTTTGAGAAATAGGGTCTGACCTTAGGTGATTTTGGAGTTGAGCCAAAATTTCCAATTTTCAAGCTTCAACTAGTCTCCAAACACCTACTACACAAGGTAAAGTGTAGTCCTTCTCCTTTCCTTATTTCCTTCTTTTTATCCTTAATTTTTCTCTCATTTTTCTAATTTCAAATTTTTTGATATTTCTTGACTTAGGGGCTGACCTAAGAAGCCTCATCCAAAATTTGTGAAATTATCTTTTTATTTCACAATTTCCAATTTTAAGGTGGGTGGAAAAATACATTCCAACTTCTAGGTCTTTTTATTAAAATGCATGTAGAATTTTGATCATGAGCCCTTGATATATATAATCTATGTATTGCATGTCAATTTTATATATCAAATCATGAAAATTCTCAAGAGTTGCTCAAAATTGCCATTTATTGAATTTTAGGTGCATGTATGTGCAATTTAATGTTCTATTTGATGAATTCTTGTATGTATTGGGCATACATGTGTATGATCTTTAAAATCTATGTTTTGGATGACTTATAACATGGACAAGTCGAGCATAATTGATTAAATTTCAATTTTTGGACTTAAAAATGCAAAAATAGAAAGTTGGTGGACTAAATAGCAAGAAAATAAAAGTTAAAGGATCCCTCTGCAAATTTCAAATTTTGGGACTGTACTCAGGTTCAAAAATGACTTTTGGACATTTTAATAAAGTTTTAAGAGTTTTAAGATAAATAAAATCAACCTTTAAAAGCCCAAGGACTAGATTGTAAAATTTTGTAAGTTTAAGGGCTACTTTGCAATTTTTAAAACTGTACCAGACCTAAACTTTAAAATTTGAAATTTTTAATCTTAAGGTACTGGGAATGACATATTTTAAAGGTGTTCCAAAATCCCAAGTGGTTAGGGCTTGGAAAATAATTTTTCTAAAATTGAGGGACTAATGTGTAAAATACTAAACTTGAGGACCCAAATGAAATTTCCAGGACTTATGCATCCCATGCACCTGGAAATACTAACTTAACTATAACTTAATTGTATTTTGGACCCAAGGTTCAAATTTCATAATAATTGGACCCCTAAAAGCCTTAAAGGCAATTATTTCAAAATGGGACAAAAATGATATTTTCAAAGGTTAAAGGACCTACACATATTTATTTTAAAAACGGCTTTTGTCCCAATATCCTACTAACCTTAGTGACATTTTCCAACTGGAATCACATTAAAAGCCCTTCCGGTTTGTGAGTTCCGAATTTTTAAAACTTAAGGTCCGAATTGGCAATTTTTACAAATTTGGGGCCAATGTGAGAATTTTACAAAATCTCGACCTCAAAATTTTAAAAGCCTGAATCTATGGACAATTTGGAGAATTTAGGAACTGACCTCTTAATTTTTCAAGGTCGGGATATTTATTTATTCAATTTTTAACCCCACAAGTGTTAGTTTTTACAAAACGGGGCTAAATTACAATTTTTCTTTTATAAAGGACCTAACTCAAATTATTTTCTCTTTTACTAAAATAGCCCTGGACCCTCTGACTTGGATTTAATTAAAGTATTTTACTTTCCCAAAAACCCTTGACTTATCGGATCAATTTGACCGATTAATAACGATCGCGGAGCGACTTCCTCGCCTTGCGATTTTGAATCTATAATGGGACTCATGTTCCACCTAATCTTTCAAGATATCAAAGATTTCTTATCCTTCCGATGATCATCTTCATCCAAATATTCCACCAACGCCATAATAGCCACTCGCGTTTTTCAAAAATTTTCCTAAAACTGCTTCCCTGAATCAATAATACTCGACTGCCCGGTTGACTACTTGTACTTGTAATTACTTTCCTGCCTGAGTCAACTTGGTGTGTCGAGCTCACAGTCGGAATGGATACGTCGGGGATGGAACCGGGCAGCTCGGCTACTATTCCACTCTTCCGGCCCCATCGTCCTAATCCCGCAATTGAGGGACGGAGTTTGTCCAAGGGAAGCGGTTCGTAGTACTTGAGGTATAATCATGATTATGACAGATCCGAGCCTTGCAAGCTCCACTGTGGATTTTGTCTTTGCCTACGGAGCGATAAGGTGTCGGACTTGGACCATACTAACTGGGGAGTTACAAGGAAGAACGAAGGAAACGCTATCTGATCCACATGATTCCGGAGTTATCGGACCCGTTTTGGTTGGCGTTACATTTCCGTACGCAACCGCTACCTGTTTTGCATTGGTTGGCGCTACAAATCCGTACGCAACCATTATTTGCCTTGCATTGGGATTGGCGTTACACTTCCGTACGCAATCCTACCTGTCTTGAATGAATCACATAGTGCCTGTGTGACCATGAATCTGTTTTCTGAATCGTATAAGTATATTATTTAAATATTTTATCACGACGCTTTGAATCGTGTGTGAATCCATGCATCATACTCACGCGTTTTCATATAATCAAGTTTTCTCACATTAACTATATTGCGCCACACTTGCACACGATCACCCCATCCATGAGATTTCTGTCTCATCCTCCTATTTTCTAACCTTAGATGAGGATTTCGTTGAAGATCTTTGAACCGCTCGATTGAGACCTTGTACTCCGCTTCTGGATTTACTATTTCTTGTTGTTGATTGGACTCTTTTCTTATGTTGTTGTCAGACTTTTGTATTTCGTTCCATTCCAGTTTGTAACTGAAGGGCGTATGACCCTTTGACTTTAAGTTGCTATATTTTGTTGATTTCCGGGTTGTAAAATGGATTATGGATTGTAGACTGTAAGTTGTATTCGTACTTGTTATTTATTTCCGCTGCTATTTAGACTCTGTCTCATTGGGTTCTCGTTGATATTTGTCTGGACTGTTTGGTTATTGTATTTAAGTTGTGGATCGTTCGTCGCGTCCCGTTTGGGGCGTGACATAAACTTAAATTAAAATTGAATTAATCAAAAAGAAAAATTAGTTTAGTTAACTAATTTTAAAAATACGTTAAATAATTTTAAAATTAAAATTTAGATAGTAAATAAGAAAATTACAGATTTTTTTATTAATATATTAATTTTACTTAGTTTTTAATCGAATTTTAAAATTAATTTAATTTATTACAATAAAGAATTGAATAATTTAATTTTATAATAATAAGTTATTTCTTAATTAAATTTATTTTTTAAATTTAATAATTCTAATTAAAACTTAACTTTGTAACAAAAATTTAAAAAATCTTGGGGGCATTTTCGTCCTTAAAAATGAATAGGTATTCATATATAAAAATATATAAAGTATGAGTACTAAATTAGTAACTTGAAAATGTCAGATGCCAAATTAGCAAATTGCCTATAACTCAGGCACTAAAAAATCAATAACCCTAAATAAAATTAACAAATTTGGAAGGAAGATTCTAAATCCTCAATTATAAATATAAGAAAGAGTCCAAAAACAAAAAAAAATTAATGTTAATAATGGGATGAAAAAAAAACCCAAAAGAGTCTGTAAAATTGTAGAAGGAACATTCAAGATCAACCACTCTTGAGTTTCTCTCACTTGAAAGAAGAGAAAAATGAGCTAGCAGAGACTGATAGAGAAGAAATCGAAGGACCGAAAATGGAGTCACCCATAACTCGTTTCAGATTCAACCTACGTTTTGGCAAACTCAAAGCCCATTTCTCTACTCCCACAAACATCACACGAAAACGGCATAAGAAATCGTTCCTCCGTCCGTGTCGAGTAGAGAGGGCGAAGATATCAAGGTTGGGGCACCAGTAGCCGGCGAGTTCATCGGCTTGAGAAAATATTTGACACTGTTAGAAAATTTAGAGCTTAGGATTAGGGATAATCGAAATTAGGGAAAAATTTATTTGGGGAGAAATCAAAGAAAAATCACTTACAAATGTTTAGGCCATCGCTCAACTAGGATTTGACTCCTCTCCACCCACAATTGTATGTCAAATTGTTAGTCTCTAATGGTCAACTAACAGCCTGTTAGGGCGAATTATTTTGCCTAAATAATTTCCAATTATAAATATGGTATTTTTAATTGTTTTGCCTTTCTAGATTTATGGTAAGATTGAGTTGGATATAGATTATTGATATGGTAAAGATATATTAGGACTCTTTGATATTTATCTTGTTTTCTAACATAAGTGATATATTTGTCATTTTTTGTATATATCTTCTTTCTTTGTGTATAAGTGTATTAGGACTCTTTGATGGACTTGGACGCCTATATAAAGAGAAGAGGACGTCTATAATCCATACACAAGAAATACACTAGAGATACAAGAGTCATGAGAGAATTAAGAGTCATTCAAGCAAAAGGAATCTCACTGTATTGGATGCGATCTCTAAACGTGACTACATCAGAGATAACATTTAGTCCTGCAGTTGTGTTTGTTAGCTTTTTCATCCATAATTTTTAGTATTGTGATAAACGTAGTCCACACATGTCTATTGTTAGATGAGTTGTATTACAAAGGTCAAATCTACTCTAGATAGGAGTTTTCATTGATTTTCTACTAGTTGATTTTAGTATTATTTGTATGCGGAATCAAATATTTTTACTAGTGGAAAGTCTCGCCATATTGGCACATCTACAAGCTAGTTGGCTTGTAGATAAATTTTTACATCTTGTGTCATATATCTATTTTCTAAATTCTGCTGCATGTCATTGTAGATGTGACCACATCTGCAATCACATATATACTCTGCCAAACTTTTGAAATATTAATTGTTTGCTATTGCATGTTAATTGGGATTAA
Source organism: Rehmannia glutinosa (assembly GCA_016081115.2). Taxonomy (NCBI): domain Eukaryota; kingdom Viridiplantae; phylum Streptophyta; class Magnoliopsida; order Lamiales; family Orobanchaceae; genus Rehmannia; species Rehmannia glutinosa. Next base: position 249,890 of record JABTTQ020001487.1, on the reverse strand, counting down.
CTCTTCACCAGATGGATGTAAAAAGTGCTTTTTTAAATGGAATTTTAGATGAAGAAGCTTTTGTAGAACAACCTAAAGGCTTTGAGGGCCCTTTTAAGCCTAACCACGTGTATAAGCTTAGAAAGACTCTTTATGGTCTCAAACAAGCCCCTAGAGCTTGGTATGGCAGGCTAACTGAATATCTTCTTCAAATTAGTTTTAAACGTGGTGAAGTAGATAAAACCTTGTTCATTCAAAAGAAAAACCATGACGTCATGATTGCTCAAATCTATGTCAATGACATTGTTTTTGGTTCCTGCTCTGATAAATTGTTAATAACATTTATTGCTTGCATGTCCTCCACTTTCGAAATGAGTATGGTAGGTGAGTTAAGCTACTTCCTGTGGCAGAGTCAAAAGTTGAGTAAAGAGGATGTGGCTGAAAGTGTTGACCACACCCTGTATAGAAGCATGATATGAAGTTTGTTGTACTTGACTGGCAGTCGTCCTGATATCATGTTTACTGTTTGTCTCTGTGCTCGATATCAATCTAATCCCAAGATGACTCACTTAAAGGCCTTAAAAAGTATTATTTGATACATAGGAGGCACAATTGATTTGGGGATTTGGTACACAAAAGACACTAACACTAATCTTGTGGGATTTAGTGATTTTGATTGGGCTGGAGATGTTCTTGATCGAAAAAGTACAACTGGAGGATGTTTTTATTTGGGAAATAATTTGGTCTCATGGTATAGCAAAAAGCAAAATTGTGTATCCCTTTCGACTGCTGAATCAGAATATGTAGCAGTTGGAAGTTGTTGCACACAACGTTTATGGATGAACCCAAATGATTGAGGACTATGGTCTGCAAAGTGAAACATCAATTGTCTATTGTGATAATATGAGTGCGATTGATATTTCAAAAAACCATGTCCAACATTCTTGTACTAAACACATAGATATTAGATATCACTTTATTCAGGATTTAGTTGAGAAAAATATAATTCACTTTGAGTATATTGCTACTGAAAATCAGCTTGCAGACATCTTCACCAAAGCTTTGGATTATGAGAGATTCTCTAATTTAAGGAAGTCTCTCGGTTTGTGTGTTCTCAAAAATGTTACACAAGGTGTTACGACATTGCACATCACATCTGATGTAACATCTAAACACTGCATGTCTCTCCTCTCCTCTATTTCTTTTTTTAGTCATTCTTGCATATTAAGCCCATCATGCATATTTGCAAAAAATAGATTGATGGTTCGAACTAGTCACATATATTTTCTCACTTGGAAAACTGGTGTGAGTGGATCTCTCCAAATACAAAAAAAATTGAATTTTTCCCAGTAGCTGAGTTATAAATAAAGTCTTGATCATACTTGGAGGCCTTATAGGAAAAAGCTACTAATCCATTGTGTGAAACTAATCCCTGCGTCTAATTTCTTCAAGCTTATTGTTGTCTAAAAAGGCATGATCATGTGAAAAAAGAGCTACATATGGCATTTGAGTGAAAGCTCCCTTCTGGTTAACTCTCTCATGAGACTTGGAAAAATTGGAGAAAACTGAAAAATTTGAAAAACTAAAATTTTGGATTGCGATTCATTGAATCAGTTAGTACAGGTGTGACTCAAAATGTGACGACATTTGAACCTATATCTAGAGATGTCAAAATGAGCCCGGCCCATTGGGCTAGCCCGACCTACCCGATTTTAAGGCTGGACTGGCTTGATATTCACAAGCCCAAAAACAATCGGGCCTGAAAGGCCCGACCCGAGAGGCTCGATGGGCTAATCGGGCTTGGGCCAAAAAAATCCAAAATTTTTGGGCTGAAAAGGCCCGTCAATTTTATTACTTTTTTTAAAGAAAAGTCAATCAATATTATAAGGATTAAGTGATTAACTTTGTCTCTATCTACCGTTAAAAAAACTCAAGCGCAAAATTAAAACCCTATCGTCGTCCACTGCTCTCCAGCCCCTCCCAAGCCGCCGACCGCCACTGTTGTAGCACAACCCGCTTAGCCGACCATCGCTGTTGTCTCATCTGGTATTTTTTGTTTCTGTTGATTCTCCACTTTATCATCAAGATTTTTAACAAACTCTGATTTTCTTTAGAAATGGAAAAGTCGTGGATATTTCAATACATTTTCTTGTTTTCTGCTATCTATTTGGTTGTATCTTTTCAATTTTCCAATGCACAATTATGTGAAAGGATTTCCTAGTTGGATTATTTGGGTATAGAAAATTTATTGTTTCTTTTCAAAACTTTAGGTTAAAGACATTTTTTGATACAGAAAAACATGGATTCGAAATTGTGGTCACTAATATTTAAGACACAATGATCGCTAGATCAATGGCCTAAGAACGAATTCTTCTAATCTGATTAGGCCCTCATTTGACTAGGCTGTCATAACTTAACATAATTAATATGAGATGCATATTTAATTGTATCATAATGGTTTGGTTAATATCAATGTTATTCTTTTCTTCTTATATGTGTGTGGGTGGTGAGTAAAATAACAGACATGAATTGTTCGGTTCTGTTAAGATTTGAGGTGTATCAGGTTAATGCTTTTTCGGTTCTAACATCTTGAAGATATGTAACAACAGAATTTGGAAATCCTATACTTGTGATTTTCTTTCTGTATGATTCTTTGATATTCCCTTTTCCATTAGAGATTTTCGAGTGGTTTATTGTTTTCTATATATTTATTGATTTAGTATGTTTATCTCATTTAACAGATATGGATATTGATGAACATTTGGAGAATATAGATGATGACTTGCAATTATTGGGATCTCCTCCAACTTCTAAGAGTACTGCAGGTACTAATGCTTCTGGTAGTCGTAGTTCAACAATTGATAAGTCTAAGAACAAGAGTACTAGGGATGATAGATTGGATAATGAAGATGTTGATGGGGGAGATGCTATAAAAGCAAAGTCTAAGGTGTGAAATTATTTTGAAAATATTGGTAAAATAGATGGGGTAGAGAAATGTAAATGCATACGTTGCAAGAAATTATATACTTGTAAATCCGAGTCTGACACCACTCATTTTAGGCGTCATTTTGTTATGTGTTATAAAACTCCTAAATTTCATGATATGGACTCTTTGTTGGATAGCCAAGCTACACTGTTAAAGAAGTGGAAATTTGATAGTAAGGGTTATCGAGAAGCATTATCAAGATGCATTATTCAACATGATCTTCCATTTAGCTATGCCGAGTATGAGGGGGTTATTGCTGTAAATAAAATCCTAAATACTGAATTCAAATCCATTAGTAGAAACACTATAAAAGCTGATTGTATGAAAGTGTTTCTAATTGAAAAGGAAAAGTTAAAGAGTTTGTTAGGTACACTTCCTGGGACATTCTGTTTGATTTCTGATTGTTGGACTGTTGTGACTACACATGGTTATATGACTCTGACTGCACATTATGTTGATAAAAATTGGAAGTTAAATACTAAATTACTTTCATTTTGTGAGTTAGATAGTCCGCATTCAGGGCATGAATTATCAGGAAAATTATTTGAAGCGATTAAGGATTGGGAGATAGAATCTAGAATATTTTCACTCACCTTGGATAATGCATCTTCCAATGATAGCATGGCAAGAATTTTAAAAGAGATGCTTAATATGGGAAATGACTTGTTATGTCAAGGTGAAGTTTTTCATGTGAGGTGTTGTGCACATATTTTGAATAATATTATTGTTCAAGAAGGTTTAAAGGCGGCAGAAGATGCTTTAAAAAGAATTAGAGGAAGTGTTAAGTATGTGAATGCTTCGGATGGGAGGTTGAGAGAATTTCAAAAATGTGTTGAAGAGGTGCACTTGAGTGATGTTGGTGGAAGTTTCTTGAGGTTAGATGCGTCAACTAGATGGAATTCTACATATATGATGCTTGAAAGTGCTATTAAATACTGGCGTGCGTTCTCTAGTTTGAGATATAATGATAGAAATTACAAGCTTTGTCCAACCAATGAAGAGTGGGAAAGAGCAAAGAAGATGTGTGCTTTCTTAGCCCCATTTTATCACATTACTAACATCATATCCAGTTCATCATATCCTACCTCGAACTTATATTTCATGCAAATTGCAAGCATATAAATGAAGTTAAATGAACTTTTAACCTCTGAAGATGATGTGATTAAAGATATGGCGTCAAGGATGAAGGTCAAATTTGATAAGTATTGGAATAAATATTATGTTACTCTTGCATTTGGATGTATTCTTGACCCAAAGGCAAAGTTGCAATTCTTGAACTTTTTGTTGGGAAATTAATTTTTAGATTTTGATGAATGCCATGTAAAACTTAGAATAGAAAGTTGGCACCCCATTTTTGTTGTAAATTGCATTGTAATAGATAGGGCTGGTCGAGCTGAGTTAAGTCAGCTATGCCAAAATATGCAAGAAGTCAACCGAGACTAGAAGGAAGACTCACGTGAGGCGGTGAGTGTGGCAAAGAAGAGAAGACAGAACTCGATTGAAGGTGCAAACAGATGAAGTGAAGTGTCGGTCAAGTCAACTCAAGATAGTCAAGTCTCAAGTTGAAGTGACAGGATGAGTCATCCATGATTGAAAGTGACTCGAAGTCACCTGGGAAGTCAAGGAAATGCAGTCAAGTCGAGATAACTGAAAGAGATCTGTTGCACAGAAGTCAAGAAAATTACTTAAACAAGTAATACTTCCATAATGTCTTTCATAAAGTGCTCATCCTAGAAGCGTGCAAAAGGAATAAACCAATGGGAAGCTCTGCACCTGTGTCAAAACTCTGAAAAGCTGAAGACTCATTCATACGAGGAAATGTCAATTCCAAGAACTGCAACAAGACAAGCCAACGACCACAAGTGTCTTTTGAAAATTAACCTATCTCTTCAGCGGGCAAATTTTCAAAAGAACACTATAAAAGGCTGAGGAATCTATTTGAGAGAGAATCTGGTGACCTGGAACTTTCAAGCTATTATTCAAACTATAACCTACTCAAGTCATACAAGATTCAATCCTCAAGCCTACATTACGAAGGAAATCAATCCAACACTCACCTGTGAAGGAAAGACGACTTCAATCAGTTGAAGAGGAAACATTTGAAGAATCAAGGGGTCTACATTCCACAAAGGATTGTAGAAAGGTTCAAGGTCGAACCAGTCTCAAGTTTTTGGAGGGCTTCGTGATCAAATCCAAGAAGCTTGAGCAAGTGGGCTGTAGTAGTAAGGCAGCTGCCCTGTGAAGAAGCTAAGTCGTACGAGAAGCCAGCTGTGTGACCAAGGCATCTCCAGACTGAGTCCCAAAGGATCAAGTCAACTGTGTGATCAAGACTTGCATCTGGACTGATAACCACTTTGTATATTGATCAATACTTAGTGGATTCCTCCCGGAGTTGGAGAAGAGAGGAGTAGAAGAATTACCCCATCTTCGAACCTCTATAAAAATTTATTGTGTCATTTACATTTCAACACTTTAATTTCTGCACATTATTTCAATATTTGCTGATAAATTTGCTATCCAATTGATAATCAACAAGTGCTAAAACCAAGTATTAAAACAAACTTAAACCAAATTCAAGGGTGTTAAGTCTTCCGCTGAAATCATATCACAATCAAGTTAAGTTTTAGTCAAAACAGCTGAGTTATTCTATCAACAAATCAGTCAGAGTCATTGAGTGGCTAACTCAGCTGATTAACTAACTTAGCTGTCCATCAAGGACTCAGCTGTGAAGTATTAATTCTGAACGTTTTAAAAAAGGACTAAATCAAAAAGTTGGTAAGGTTTATTCAACCCCCCCTTCTAAACCTTACACTCACACCCCTTGGTACCTACAAGTGGTATCAGAGCGGTTGGTTCATTGAGCCTTCCGCACTGGTTACGGAACTAGATCTCCAATCTTTCAAAGCTTGTTTTAGCATTTGATCTTTCAAAACTCTTTTATTCAGCAAAGTTATTATCATGGAAGCAAATTTGACACGCATCCCTATGTTCACAATTGAAGAATTTGATGATTGGAAAATTCGTATGCAGGCTCATCTATCAGCATTACACGATGAAATGTGGATAGTAATAGAAGATGGACCACTGCAAATCTTAAAAGTGAACACATCTGCAAGGAGGGCTGTTGCAGCTGAAGGAGAAGAGGATGTTGCTCCCAGACCAGCTATGGTTGAAAAACCAAGAGCTGAATGGACAAATGATGATAGAAAAAGATACAACTTGGACAACGTGGCCAAGGACATTCTTTACAAAACTCTGGACAAAGCTATGTTCAACAAAGTCAAATCGTGCAAGACTGCAAAAGAAATCTGGGATAAGCTAACCCTAATTTGTGAAGGCTCTGAGCAAATCAAGGAAAATAAACTATCTATTGTTGTACAGAAATTTGAAAATTTTAAGATGCTTGCAGGAGAAACCCTGGATCAACTGGATGCTCGGTTCACAGAAATTACCAATGAGCTATCTGCACTTGGAAAAGAATATACACAGAAGGAAATGTGTATGAAGATTCTAAGAAGTCTCCCAGCTGAGTGGGAAATGAAAGTCATGTCCTTGAGACACTCCATGGATCTATCAAAAACATCCAACCATGAGCTATTCTCAGATTTCAAAGCCTACGAATTTGAGCTGAGAAGACAAGACCTAGAGGAGACAGCTGTGCTTAAAACAGTTGCTCAAATAGTTAAGGACGGTAAAAGAGCTGAGGTCAAGGAAGTCATTGACCAAGAGGAGATTGCCCTGATGGTTAAAAGGTTTAACAAATTCTTCAACAAGAATTACAAGAGAGGCAAAAGTGAATCCTCCAAAAGACACTCAGCTCCCTCCAAGTCAAGGGAAGATAGGCCACCCAAAAGAACAGATCATGAAAAGGTTGAGTATCAAAGAGCTTACAATCCAAGGATGGAAAGAACTGATCAAAAGGTTGAAAATTTATGCCGGAACTGCAGGCAACCTGGTCACTATGCTATTGATTGCCCATATCCTGTAGTCAACAAATACAGGAATGAAGAGGAAAGAAAAGTCTTCAGAGAAACAAGACAAGAGAAGAAAAAGGCAATGTTAGGCTGCAGAGATCACGAGACAAATGTCTAAAGACACAACAGACTCAGAGAGTAGTGAAGCTGACTACTCAAGTGACTCTGAAGAAGAAGCCTTAATCTGTCTAATGGCCAAAGAACAAGACCAACCTGACCAAGAAGATGAGGTACACTCTAACTCATCACACTCAGATTCTAGTGATAGTGATTGTGACACACACACTTCATCACCCACTAATCTTTATGATTCATTAGGCAAAATGATGAAAGACTTTGAACACATTAAATCCTCACACACACTACTAAATGAGGAAAACAGCCTACTCAAAAGCCAAAACTCATAGCTGACTAAGGAGCTGAGTACTCTAAGTCACATAGTGATGAGAATAAAAGTTTAAAGGCTTGAAAATGCTAAGCTAATAGCAGAGATAGTGCTGACACAGAAAAGAGGGAAAATGACCTCAAAAATGTGATTGCCTCATTCACTAAGGCATCGAAATCTTTGGATGATCTTATTATGAGCCAAAGAGAATGTGGAGATAAGACAGGCTTAGGATTTAATTCCTCTATGCCAAGTCAAGTTCCAAGAGTGATTTTGGAAAAAGGATCTTCAAGTAATGAAGCATCTCAAAAATCCAAAACTCCAAATGGTGCACACACATTCAATCCAAAGCACAACCACAAGCAAACTGGCCTTGGTTATAAAGGAAAAGGAAAACAACCAGCTGAGTATGCTGAAAGGACAGCTGAGAAGAAATCCAGCCGAGTTCCTCAACAAACTCCAAATAGGAAGTACTCTGTAAAGAAGAAACAAAGCTACCAAAAGCCCCAGAAGTTCTATGAAAAGAACACATATGATGGGAATGGTAGAAATTACCCAAGCCAAGTTGATTGGAATAATGTAAACTATCAGCAAAGACCTATGGAATATAAGCTTTAAATGGCAAAGGCCTAGAACTCGGCAAGGGGCCATTCCAAAGGAAAAGAGCTATCATCAGCACACATATGCACCCAAACACTATCCTCAAAGATATCACAACTACCCAAACAAAGCAATTGCTAAAATACATACACAGGCATACAGACAAAAGAGACAGTTGTATGAACCTAAAACCCCCAAGCAATTTGCCAAAGTTAATTATGATTATGGCACTGATAGATGGCAACCTCTTAGAGTCAAATCATTTGGCTATAGGTTGGTTGGATCATCTTACAATACTAACCCCTCAGGACCCAGACAAATATGGGTACCTAAAACCTAATTTCCTAGATTGCAGGTTCAAGGAGCAGCTGAGTGCCAAGGAACCTGGTACGTGGATAGTGGTTGTTCCAGACACATGACAGGAAATAAGAAAAATCTATCAAAATTTAAGGAAGTTAGAGGTGCAAACTCATATTTGGAGGGAATGAAGCTCCAGGAGAAATAAAAGGCATTGGATCCATCAAGAAAAATGGATTAGAAATTACAGATGTTGCATATGTTGAAGGCCTCAATTTCAACTTACTAAGCATAAGTCAACTCTGTGACAAGGGCTATAATGTTGGATTCAATATGGGAGTATGCCAAATCAAGAACACCGAATCCAATGAAGTAGTGTTGCAAGGATGCAGACAAAAGAACATGTATGTGGTAGATTGGTCAACTGCAACACCAAGCACTTGTCTGCTAGCAAAGAGCACAGCTGAATCAAGTTGGCTGTGGCACAAGAAGCTTAGTCACCTGAACTTCAAAACAATTAACAAGCTTGCAAGGAGCAATCTTGTGGAAGGACTTCCAGACTCAGTATACAAGAAGGAAAATGTATGTGATGCATGCCAGATGGGAAAGCAGATCAAATCATCATTCAAAGAAAAGACATGTCTATCTTCAACAAGAATATTGCACCTGCTACATATGGATCTATTTGGTCCATTGAACCAAACAAAGATAAGCGGAAAGAAATACACCTTGGTGATAGTAGATGATTACTCAATATACACATGGACAACTTTCATGTGTAAGAAGAAAGAAACCCTGCAGAAACTACCACAACTGATGAAGAGAATCCAAAATGAGAAGAGTCAAACCATTATTAAAATTAGATCTGACAGAGGAACTGAGTTTGATAATGGAATAATAACTCGATTTGTATTGAAAATGGTATTGGTCATGAATTATCTCAGCAAGGACTCCACAAAGAGAATGGAGTTGCGAAAAGAAGGAACAAAACTCTCAAAGAAGCAACAAGGACCATGTTAGTCAAGCAAGGTCGCTAAAAGATTTTGGGTCAAGCAATAAACACAGCATGCTATAATTAAAATAGATGCATGATAAACAGACAGCTGACAAAGGCTCCTTATGAGATTTGGACAGGGAGAAAGCCAAATGTTGCATATTTTAGAATATTTGGATGCAAATGCTTCATCCACAACAATATCAAAGATAATTTAAAGGCTTTTGATGCTAAAGTTGATGAAGGTATCTTCTTAGGATACTTAGCTGAAAGCAAAGCCTACAGAGTGCTCAACAAGAAGACAATGGTTACAGAAGAGTCCATCCATGTGGTGTTTGATGAACCCAACGTAAATGGAGAAGACATTGAAGAGTCACCGATAAGTCAATCACCAACCATGCGAAGAGTCCCTATGTTGAAGTCAAGGAATTATGAACCCACATGAAGATGAGATAGTCAATCTCAAAGACAATGGGAAATATGAAGCTAAGTGATGATGAGAGAGAGCTGATCAAAATAACACACCAAGAAGACGATCAATCCAAACTAACTTAATCCAACTTGATGTAAGGTGGCTGAGAGACCATCCACCAGAACTAATCATTGGAGATGTAAGAGAAGGTGTGAAAACTAGATCCAGAACTCAACTAGAAGCAATGTTTACTTGTTTCATCTCACAAATAGAGCCAAAAGATGTGTCACAAGCATTGGATGACACACATTGGATTCAAGCCATGCAAGAAGAGCTGAATCAGTTTGAAAGGAACAAAGTGTGGGTATTGGTTCAAAGACCTACCCATCAAAATGTTATTGGCACTAAATCGGTGTTCAGAAACAAATGAATGAGGAAGGTTCTGTGGTAAGAAACAAAGCAAGATTGGTAGCCAAAGGGTATTTCCAAGAGGAATGAATAGATTTTGATGAAACTTTTGCTCATGTGGCAAGATTGAAAGCCATAAGGATGTTTCTTGTCTATGCTGCTCACAAGAACTTCATTGTGTATCAAATGGATGTAAAGAGTGCATTCCTTAATGGGTTATTGGAGGAAGAAGTGTATGTAGAACAACCTCCAGGATTTGAGTAGAAGACTCTTGGAGATAAAGTATACAAACTCAAGAAAGCTTTATATGGATTGAAACAGGCACCAAGAGCATGGTATGATATATTATCACAATTCCTGACTGAGAACGGATTTACAAAAGGCAAAGTGGATAGAACACTCTTCAGAATTCAAGATGGGAAGAGTATACTGCTTGTTCAAATATATGTGGATGACATCATCTTTGGATCCACAAACAAAGAGCTGTGATAAATTCTCAAATCTTATGCAAAGCAAATTTGAAATGAGCATGATGGGAGAGCTGACATTCTTCCTAGGACTTCAAGTAAAACAGCTGAAGGATGGAACCTTCATAGGTCAGGCAAAATACACCAGAGATTTAATGAAAAAATTTGGTATGGAAGAGAAATCTTCTATGGAAATACCAATGAATACATCATCCAAAATGGATATGGATACGATGGCAAGCCGTGGATCAAACAAGATCTGAGCACTTATTGGATCATTGCTCTATCTCACAAAGAGCGGGCCGACATCACCTTTGTTGTAGGTGTATGTCCGATTTCAATCGCCCCAAAATAAAGCCACATGATCGAAAATGAAAAGAATACCGAGATATTTGAAAGGAAGCCAAAAGTTGGCTTATGGTATCCTAAGGAAGGTGGATTCAAGCTAATTGGTTACTCGACTGACTATGCTTTGGATCGAGTTGACAGAAAAAAGTACCTCGGTACATGTCAAATGCTTGAAATAGATTAATTTCTGGTTTAGCAAGAAGCAAAATTCAATAGCCACCTCCACAAACCGAAGCGAGAATACATAGGCTGGGCAAATTGTTGTGCCCAAGTCTTATGGATGAGACAAAGAATGAGAGACTATGAAGTTGAAGAAAAGGAAATTACAATTATGTGTGATAAGACAAGTGCAATTGCAATCACCCAAAATCCTGTGTTGCACTCAAGAACAAAGCACATTGATGTCAGATATCACTTCATAAGAGATCATGTTGAAAAGAAGGACATCACCTTGGAATATATCTCAACTGATAAGCAGTTAGCTGATATATTCACAAAACCATTATGTGAATCAAGATTTGAAGAACTCAAGCATGAATTAGGGTTAATTGAGCTGAGTTGACACTCAGAAGAGTTAAAGAAAAGAGATGAAACACGAAAAGATGAAAAAGAGCTGAACGCTTGAATCAACTAAGTGAATCAGTTGCGTCGAGTTAGCTGACAGCTGAGTGCTTATGTGGAAAGAGAGAAGAGTTAAATCAGCTAAGGAATAAGCTGAGTTATTTATGAGCACAGTGACAAAAACGCAGTCGTTTTTACTAAGCGGTAATGTTTTTTAAAAATGACGTCAGCATAATTATGACGTGTACAGTCAAAAGCTGCACACCAAGCTTATGATTGGATATAAATGCTGTCGCATTAAATGCAAGGAATTAAATGCTAATCGGCGTGCAAAATCTGAGCCGTTGATCTTGATCAAATTTCAAAAACCACCCGCACGTCCTTTCATAACCCATACATATACCATTTCGTCCGATTTTCTCTCACTTTACCAAAACTATTCATCTCTCTCAAGAGCAAAGAAAGCTTTTTTACTCTCAAAACCCTACAAATCTTCAAACCTTACTTTCAAAGTTTCATTCGGTGAATCTTCGAGAAATGACATCTACTTACGACTTCATCAAGTTGGGAAAGCAAATTCACACGGGATCTACTGTGGACTTCGAGGGCTTGATCAAACAAGGGTCAGACGAAACCATTGTGAAGAAAATAGCAGAGAAGATGGAAAAATCAGGGCTGAAACCCTTTTTGTCAATGGAGTTTCAGATGACCTACGTGGAAGAGGTCACACAGTTCTATGTGAATGCTGAAGTTCCTGATGAGGGTATCAAGTCCTCTGTACACGGGAAAGATTTCACCATCATCGCCAAGATCCGCGAACACTCGCTCGCTTCGTTGCGGCGGAAGGAGTGCCGGAGATTTATGAAGGCGATGTTAACCTGGCTGCTGCTTGGAAGGAAGTAGCCAAGCCTGACTATGCTGCGAAGGTTGTCTACACAGCTGAGAAGAAGCTGTTGAAGGAAGATTACCACAAGTTCTTTGGACATTGTTGCAAAGTGTGTGGACATCAAATTTGGAAGCTTTAATCGCTATCAAAACCAAGCCGATCGTGATGGTCGCGATCATGGAGGAGAAGAAAGTAAATCACGAGTTTGTATACGATGAGACTCGCGAGAATATTGGGAATAAATCATTAAAGGAGGATGGTTCGTTTGGAGGTTCCCTGGGGTACGGACTGGTGATTGGCCGAATGATGGAAGTTAAAGGAGTCCCTCTTCGACATGGAAAGGCGTTCCATGTTAACAAAAAGATGTTCCGATCAAATCTCTCCGGAGCACAGAGGAGAGCTTATGCCAAGAGAGCTGATACTAGTGAGGGAGAATCAGCTGGCCCTGAAGAAACAGTTGTCTCCTCCTCTCCCCAGAAGAAGGTTGCCCCTGCAGCTACAAAAAAGACTGCTGCCCCTGCAACAAAGAAAAAGAAAACAAAAGATGCACCTGCCCTGCAGCCGCAATGGAGAAGGAACCGTGAATCCCTTCTCCAGTGATTAAAAAGAAGAGGACTGTCACAACAAGGAAGGAAGTTGCCTCTAAGACAATTGCGAAGGCATTTACCTTTGACGAACCAGAGGAAGTGGAACCAGATATTCCTCTGGTGAAAACCAAAAGAAGAAGAAGAATCTTCAAGCGATCAGAGCTTGAGAAAACAGCTGAGTCTGCCACTCGCTGGAACAGATCGCGGAGACAACTGGAGAAGTAGAGTCTCCTGAAATTATTGATGAAACAGCCACTTTTACCATCAAGTACTTCATACCTATCATCCAAAAATCAAACAATGCATAAATTAGAGTATTTTTACCATCAAATACTCTATCAAATATTTGTACGAGCAATAGACTTAGCACCCAAGTTCAAATTCTCATAATACCACTCCGCATATTTATTGATAAAACTTAAGACATTCACGGAGCGAGGAGCTTCAGAGATAAGGGATTTCTTACTTCTTGCCCAACGACAATTGTCGAGCGAAATGGTCCCGCAAAGTTCGACAATTTGAGGCCGGGAAAGTAGAGGGTTTTGAATATCCTCGTGCTCTTGAGCTACATTCCGTTGGGTAGCTCAAATATCACGTTGTTCAACTTCCTCTTGCCAATTTCTCGAGTTGCCCTCTCCGGCTCTTCTTCGCTTGGGATTGGGATTACGATCGGTAGAATTCCTTGGAGGTGCCATAGAAGTAAGATTCTTACAAAATAGAGTGGATTAGCAAAAGAAATCACAAGATTTGGTGAAAAATTGAGAGTTATAGAAAATGGGGAAAATTTTCCCTGCACAAGGGTTTTTGAAGAAATGGGTGTTCTGTTTTTAATTCAAAGAACAGACCCGTTTTAAGAACTAAAACTGAGCAGGGCGACCTGTCGGGGATGGCTGCGACAGGTCGAGGTGTAGGGAGACCGGTTGGCCCCCTTTAGACCGTCCCCTGTGCATTTTTACAATTCTCAGAATTTTCTAAAATTCGATTTTTCACCCCAAAAGTTTTAAAAACTTGCAAAAAGATAATCATGGACTGTATCCAACAAATACGAGTCACAAAAAAATGAACTCGAATAAAAACGAGATTTTACAAGTAGTGCCCTTCTTAAGAAAAATTAACAAAATCATTTAATGGCACTTAGGGGATGCAATGAAATGGTTTGAAAGATAAGCGCATGATTATGTCATGAAAAACATCGAGTTCTAAAAATAATACGAGTGAACGTACCTTGATAGTTTAAGGTTCTCTTGACACATTATGACAAATACCCATTGGTGAAGATGTATATATCCTACATAATTCTTAAACAAATTTTGTACAACCATAATGATACAAGTGTAGGCAATATATATGTCTCAAGTATGCTCATGAAAATCCATAAGAAGTAATAAATCACAATAGACGTAGTAAATGCACAAGAGTTTTAGAAACATCATGCAAGGTCTCCTTTTCAAAGAATTTTAAAGAAACACATATAAATTGAATACCTTATTTAAAAAAATTCAAAAACTTATTTTGCAATTATGACACAAATAAAAACATGCATAATAACAAAACAAAATGCATATTTAAATGGGGAGATACGGTTTACCAATTTCGCCATTTCCATAGGTTGTGTTTTTCCCATTGTTGATGGTATCTTCCTCTTTGAAAATCATTTTGATGATAGCTCTTCCTATTGCTCCATTTCCAAGGATTATGTTCTTCTCATTGTTGATAGTGTCTTTCTCTTGGAAATTCATTATGGTGATGTCTTCTCCTTTGATCAAATGAGAAGGTCATTTGATGTCTTCTTAAGGGTATGAATTTTCCTTGATTGTTATCCCGCCGGGTACCTAATATGACATTGTTTTGTGGTACCCTCAAGTGTTAGTGTCCTTTGGAATTAGCTTTGAGACTTCTAGGTCTCCAATAATAATTAGAGCTATTTCTAGCTCGACAAGTTTTTACCGTATGACCCTTTTTACCACAATAAAAACAAGTAGCAATTCTAGGAGCATAATGACCAACATGCATAGAGACTTGATCCTTTATCATATGATTGACAACATTAGGCTTATGATCAAGTTCTAGTTTCAAACTATCACAATTATGAACATCAACAATATTGGACATTTTATTAGTACTCAAGTTGAATTTTAATAAATCATTTTTCATACAATCAGTATCCTCAACAAGAGCACTATTTTCTTTTTCAAGGTTTTTAACCTTATCAAGTATGGTGGTGTGAACACATGATAGTGATTCATAAGAAGTGAATAAGCTATCCTTATCATTTTTCAAAACATTGAATTCCTTTTTCAATTTTTTGTATTTAACAAGCAAGCTTTGAAATTCATTTTGAAGTTCATCATAATCATTGAGCAAATCACTATAATCATTTTTCAATTCATTGTCATAAGAAGTAGAGGGTTTAGAACTTACCTCGTTTTCTTCGAAGACCATAAGACAACGTTCGTTTTCATCATTGTCGGAAGTTGTAGGAAGCTCATCCCATGTTGTTGGATTTGATGTTGTATCTAATTGAGAAGTAGATGCTTTTGAGTTGCTCCTTTCATTTGCATGTACTTTTTCTAATTTTCTCCATACTTCATGTGCCGATTTAATTCCTACAATATGATCATATTCCAAAATGGTAAGTGAACAATACCAAATATTAAGAGCTTTACCATTTAAGGAGATGATTTTCTTCTCTTCGTCATTGAGCTCTTTGAAGCCTTTGGAGGTGTGTGGTGTGTCCATCATTGGAATGAATTCTCCATTGACGACCGTGTTCTAAATATCAAACCCGCAACCTTGTAGATAGCATTCCATTCTTTCTTTCCAAAATGTATAATTTTTGGAATCGAATAGTGGTGGCTTGGTGGTGGAGGGGCCAGTAAGGTAGACTTCATTCGTAGCCAGTGATCGTTCCTCTTTACTCGCGATGTGGAACGAGCTTGCCAAAGAGTTTGGCTCTGATACCACTTGTAAGTCCAAGCGGCTACGATAATCTAGAGGGGGTGAATAGATTATCTCCATCTTTTTGATTATGCCCTCTTTTTCGAAGCAAATAAACCAAGACAATAATAAAGGTGCGGGAAGTAAACAACACGCATCGATTTATAGAGGTTCAATCCACCTAGGGCCTAATCCTCTACCACCCCAGTATATCCGGGATGGATTTCAAAAAGAAAAAAAGATTTTATTAATTACCAAAATTAATACACCTTACAACATCACCTTGAAGAGCACCACACTCTTCTACAACACCACCTTTGAGATTACCACAATCTCTCTTGAAGATTACCACAATCTCCAATGGCACCTTGTGAAGATCACCACAATCTTCAACCTTGAAGAACACCAAATTCTTCAACACCTCAAGAGCACCACACTCTTGAAACACCTATCACCTAGATCACCCAAGTGTATTCTTTCCACAAGAATACTCACAAGGATGTCTTGTGTTGAATTCTGACCAAAATCAAGATTACAACTCAATAATGAATATTACAATTTGAGTGCAAGTGTAATCAAGAAATGAAAGCCTAGACCTCAAGATGTGAAAGTGATAAGCTAGGCAAATTACAACAAGAATAATAACAATGAAGAGCTAATGTGTTTTCTTGAATGTATCTTATTGTGTTGTATCTCAATTGTTGTTATGGTTGCTCCAAAACTTCCTCTATTTATAGGAGATGATTGATCATGTATAGGCTCCACTTGGGGATTGAAAATCTACAGAAAAATACAATTAAAATCAAGAATATAGCTGTTAGAAATCAATCCCACAAATTAAGGAAAGTTGGACTGTTGCACAACGGTCAGAATTTGCTGTCAAAACCTTAGGGAGACCGGTCGCATAGAAATAGACGTTTGAAAATAACACAATATTTTTACACAGGGCGACCGGTCGATGGGGGGTCCGACCGGTCGACCCCATGCTCAGCCGGTCCCCCTTTCATTTTTGAAGAACAGAAAGAAATGTACACAAGCAGGCACCGGTCGACGGCACCGGTCGACCCCCTGGGCGACCAATCGACCTGCTGACTTAATCTTCAGTCTCATTTTTCTGTTTCTACTTACACTTTCAGGTACGGGTTGCCCTATAGGGCGACCGGTCGACCACGAGACAGAAGTGTTGTCCAATTTTTATCGAAAATAAACTTCAAGAAATACTCCGAATATTAGTAAAATATTTTAAAACAGTTGGGAGTATTTGGAGAACATTTGAAATATAGTTTTGATGTAAAACCTCAATAACTCAAAACCATCAAAAGTGTTGTCCAATTTTTATCGAAAATACCTTTGAAGAAATACTCCGAATAAATAGTAAAACATTTTAAATCATTTAAGAGTATTTGGACAACATTTAAAAATATTGTTTTGGTGTAAAAACAAAATCATGATAAAAACATATATCAAACACCAACCTGGACCGGACCAAGATGAAGATACCCTGCAATAAAAGAGACAAAAGGAAACAGAAAATGTACACACCTAGACACGAAGGGAAAAAACAAAAGCGGATCCAAACAGACACACCCAACAAAACAAGAAAGAAGAAAAAACCATAGGGGACCGAAACCCTAACCAAACAAAACACTGGAAAAAAAACGAAGAAAAAACGAGCGCCGACCAAGAAAGGGGGTGAAAGAGGGGATGTGAGAGCATAAAACCAAGACGAAAACCAGACAGAACCTCACACTCAAGAGGCGACCCAAAGGGGATCCCTAACAAAAACCCAACAGGGTGACGAGACTCCTAACGAGAGGAGGACTTGGAGTTTATTATTGGTACATTTTCATTAATAATAACTTTGCTTTTGAATTAAAAGCTTTAAAAACTCAAGTGTTGTATCTTTTGAAACGACTGAGATCTAGTTCAGTAACCAGTGCGGAAGGCTCAATGAACCAACCACTCTGATACCACTTGTAGGTCCCAAAGGGTGAGTTGTAAGGTTTAGAAGGGGGGTTGGATAAACCTTACCAAATTTTCGAACTTAATCCTTTTAAATGATTTTACAAAGTTGACCCAAATCAACTAAGTCCTTGAGGGATATCTAGGTTGGCTTTCTTCAGCGAAGTTACCAACTCAACAGACTCGACTGAGCTATTGATAGTATAACTCAGCTGGGTCAGCTAACACTTAACTTTGCAGTTGATTTGGTTTTTGTTCAGCGGAAGACTTTTCACCCTTAATGTTTTAAACTTGTTTTCAAAAACTGTTCTTAGCAACGGTTATTATTAGTTGAGTTTAGCAATTTTAACTTAGCAGCAGATATGAATAATATGTAGGAAAATAAAATGCTGTAAGTAAATATGACACAAGCAATTTTTATAGTGGTTCGAGGATGGGGTAATTATTCTAATCCACTATTCTCCAAGTGACAGATCTGGTTACAAAGAAGTTATCAGTCTGAGTCAGCCTTGATCACACAGTTGGCTGCTCATGGGACTCAGCTTCTTCACAAAATGGTTGTCTTGCTAATTCAGCTCCCTCGAACTCTTGGAATTGATCACACAGCCTTCCAATGAACCCAAAGCTTCTGGTTCGACCTTGAACTTAACTACTTCTACTTCAACCTTGGAGAATAGACCCCTTTTTTTCTTCAAAAAGTTTCCTCTTCAACTTGATGAAGTGTTCTTTCCTTCATTGAATGTGTTGGATCCAATTCCTTCGATTTTAGGCTTGAGGAATATCTTTGAATGCTTGAGAGTATTTGCAGGTTTGCTTGCTCAAATGCTTGTAAAATCGGTAACCTTCTCTGACTTGCTTCCTCAGCCTTTTATAGTGAGGATTCGAAAATATGTTCGTTGAAGAGATAGACATATATTTCAAATCCCACTCGTAGGTTATTGGCATCTCTTGGCCTTGCAGCATTAATGAGGATCGTACCATATTTTTAATGCTCTGTAGCCTTTTCTTGGTCTCTGCAGCTTTTCAGGTACATCATATTGGTTCCTTGCTTTTTGCACCCTTTCAGCAAAACGGCTTTATTGATGGCAGCCTGACGCAGGCCTATTTCCAGCAAAGTCTTGACTTGTGTTGACAATGGATCTCTATCAGCTTTCTTTAAGTCTTATTTGCTGCAAACCCATTTGATATTTGATTCCTATCATTTTGGAATGACTTAGCTATCAGTCAGCTAATTGAGACAGCTTTTTCTGTCAGTTGGCTGATTCTTCACTTGGCTTGACACAGCTGACACACAGTTGGGTCTTCACTTTAATCTTCAGTCGACTCTTGTATTATTCAACTTAGTTGACTCCAACTCAGCTCATGCAGTCCTATCTATTACAAGTTGAATTACAAAGGAAAATGAAGTGTCAACTTCCTATTATATGTTTTACATGGTATCATCAAAATCTGAACATAAATTTTCCTAACACTTTTAGATGTGGTCTGATCTTTATTGTTGCGTAAAGGGTTTATTTAGTTGTTGTTTGTTTTAAAATTTACACAAGGAAAAGAAAACAAATTACACATTTCAAATAGTGTTTACGGTTGATTTGTACTATTAATATATTTTCTAGTAGTGGTAATAAGGGTGGGCACACTACAATATAAATGACATTAGCAACACTCAAAAAATGTCACCTAATGGCCACAAAATGTTACTATAGACAATAAGTAGCACTTTTATGGCGCTTCACTTATCCGTGCTACCTATAGTCTAAGGTATCACTTTTATTAGCTTTTAGTAATACTTTTTCTAAGTGTTACATTAAGTTTTCTATTGGTAATACTTTCAAGCAACATTTCTAAAGTGTTACATATGAATCTTATGTAACACTTTTTTGTAACACTTTTTATATTTGTAAACACTTTTTTTGTAACACTTTTTATATTTGTAACACTTTAAAAAAAATACTTCTAAAGTGTTACATATGAATCTTATGTAACACTTTTTTTGTAGCACTTCGTAGAAATACTATTTTTTGCCACCAAATAGATTCGAACCCACGACCTGTTATATATGGAAGTGGCAATTTTCCACTAAGCTAAGTTGATTGTTATTACAAATTTTGCTTTGTTTTATATAAAACACATACACACACACACACACACATATATATATATATATATATTATATGTATATATAATATATTTTATATAATAAAGATTATATTTTATAATATATGTATTAAATTATATTATACACTGTATATATCAAATTTTATATTGTATAGTATATAGTTTGAAAATCATATTATATTATATATTAAAGGACACAACAAATTAAAAATATCAAAAATATATAAAATAAATTTACCGACTGATAAATATTCAATAGGTAAAAATATAAAATATATAAAAATATAAAATTAATTTACCGACAGATAAAAAAGTTCTAATAGTAAAAAAATTAAATAATAAAGAAAATAATGAAAATATAATTTACTGACGGAAAAAATTCCTAAGTAATTACCGACAACATCAATTTTCATTGGTAATTTTTTTTAAAAAGTAAAAAAAATTAAAAAAAAGGTTTAACGATGAAATTGGTCTCCGTTAGTAAAAATTAAAAATAAATAAATAATAATAATAAAATATATACATGCGCATTTTCCGTCGGTATTAAGATGGAATTAATTGCTTTCGTAAAAATAAAAAAATAAAAGCAAAACTAAAATACTTTGCAAAAAGAAAACAAAAATTCAGTTAAAAAAAAGAGTACATGATGTCTACAATTTTTAGGTTTGGTGACATCAATTAATTAAATAAAACTTTGACATGATTTAATGATAGTTATATAATTTTGTGTTACTAAAATATAGCTTAAAAAGCGTTACAATCAATAAATATAGTGTTGCCAAAGAGTGTTTCTTAAATAAAGTGATACCTTTTTGCGTTACAAAAGAAATAACAAAAACAAAGTGATACTTAAAAAGTGTTACTTATATAAAAGTGTTACATATAAGTGTTACATATTGATAAAAGTGTTACCTATTTGCGTTACAAAAGAAATAACAAAAAAAAGTGATACTTAAAAAGTGTTACTTATATAAAAGTGTTACATATAAGTGTTACATATTGATAAAGTGCTACAAAAGTGTTACATAAATATTGTAATATAAAAAGTGTTACAAACATGTGTTACATATGTACCTTATGTAAAAAATGCTACAAAATTTGTGTTACCTAATGTCATTTATGTTGTAGTGGCATGATAGAGTGGTATCAGAGCCCGGCTACAGGTTATATAGACAGTCCATATACATGAACTCAAAACATGTGGAGCACAACCATGCCAGTAAGTTTTACTTGATTATCTGATGTATTTTATGTTTCATGAAATTATATTGGCCATGTGTTACTAGGTTTCTTATAAGACAATGTTTCAGCTATGGTGAGAATTAGAGGTGAGAGTAGTGGTAAGAATAGAAACCAAGGAGGGGAGACACATATACAAACTGGTGATCGAGATAATATTATATATCGACTTACGGAGCTCATCCAGCGACAATCTGAATAAATTCAACAACTCATCCATCGGAGAGATATAGCTGGAGAACAAAGAGCAGAAATGAATCAACCACACCAAAGGGCAGATCAAGTCGAGATAGTAGAAGAAATATTTCGAAAGCTAAATCCACCAACCTTTGAAGATGTGCTAGATCCCACAGCTGCAGAAGATTGGCTGAGGACTTTAGATAAAAAGTAATGTGTGCTTTGTCTATGCTTCATGGGAGTGCGGGGCATTGGTGGGATACGATGAGGAGCATAGAAGATGTTACGACAATGACCTGGGAAAGATTTAAGGAACTATTTAGAAACAAATACTTCACACCTCTTGTTCGTGTAATGAAGATGAATAAGTTCATACAACTACGCCAAGGAACAGTGACTGTCGGGGACTATATTTGCAAATTTGAAGAATTGTCCAGGTTTGCCAATCATATGGTCAGCACAAACACACTAAAAGTAGAAAGATTCCTTGAAGGCCTGAGGCTGGAACTATATAGAGATGTCAGCATGGCGGGAATTCAAGAAGTAACCTATTCACAGGTTGTTGAGAGAGCACTGATAGTAGAACAAGCTGAATTAAGGATTTTTCGTGCCCAGGAAGCTAGACGCCAGTTCTAACAAGGACAAGGACGTCAAAAGAAAAGAGTTTTCCAAGTTGAACAGCCACAAAAACCCAATTTTCAACCATGCCAAGGACAACAATAGCGGGAACAAATTAAGCCAAAGAGCCGATCATGGTAAGGCACCTATAGCACTACCTTTTGTCATAGGTGCAAGACTCAGCATACTGGGAATTGTCCGATGGAGACTAGAAGATGTTTTACATGTGGAATGGTGGGACAACTTGCTAATGTGTGCCCAAATAATATGAATGCTACTGGATAAAAGAAAGTGCCAACTAGAGCATTTACTATCACCAGAGCGGACGCAGAAGTAAATCCATCAGTGGTGAAAATAAACTTCTTATCTTTGACACCCCAACATTCGTATTATTTGATTCGAGAGCCACAAATTCATTTGCATCCACTAAATTTGTGAGGAGACTGGGTAGGACCCCTGATGTAGATGAAGTGGGTTACAATATAACAATCCCCTCGGGAGATTCCAAACAAACAAATCAAATTTTAAAAGTTTGTGCTATCCCAATCAAGAATAGAGAATAGTCATGAATGACTATGATACCATTTTGGGTATGGATTGGTTGTCAAAGTATGGTGCTACGATTGATTGTCAGAAAAAGACAGTGACATTTCAACCCCAAGGAGAAGATCCATTTACCTTTGTTGGAATCAAGACTCACTTTAGATTTCCAATGATATCAGTAATAAAGGCGCAACATTTACTAAAAACTGGTTGTGAAAGATACCTAGTAAGTGTCATGAGCATCGACGAACAACACCAACCAACCATTGATGAAGTTCCAATAGTGAGAGAATATCTCGATGTATTTCCAGATGATCTTCCCGGATTACCACCTGACCGTCAGATTGAATTTGTTATTGACTTACTTCCAGGAACGTTTCCAATCTTTAAAGCTCTATATCGTATGGCTCCACTGGAACTGAAATAATTGAAGACACAATTGCAGGAGTTGATAGATAAAGGTTTCATCAGACCTAGCTTCTCGCCATGGGGTGCGCTATTCTTGTTCGTACGAAAGAAGGATGGTACGATGAGATTGTGTATCAACTATCGAAATTAAACAAAATTACAACTAAGAATAAATACCTTTTACCTTGAATTGACGATTTGTTTTACCAACTTCAAGGTGCAGCAGTATTTTCGAAGATCGACTTGCGATCCGGGTACCATCAACTGAGAATAAAAGAAGATGATATACCAAAGACAACATTTAGCACGAGGTATGGACACTATGAATTCGTAGTGATGCAATTTGGGTTAACGAATGTTCCAGCTGCTTTCATGGACTTGATGAATCGGGTATTTAAGACTTCCAAGATAAATTCATTATTAATTTTATCAATGATATCTTGATCTACTCTAGAACAAAAGAGGAGCATGTTGAACACTTGAGAAGTGTACTAGAGGTTCTAAAAGCAAAACAATTATATGCTAAGTTTAAGAAATGTGAATTCTGGCTAGAACGAGTAGTATTGTTGGGACATGTTGTGTCCGGAGCAGGAATCTCAGTTGATCCAAGTAAAGCCGAGGCTATCAATAATTGACCACAACCTACAAATCCTTTAAAAGTACGTCGTTTTCTGGGTTTAGCTGGCTATTATCGTCGATTTGTGGAAGGATTCTCCAAGATTGCTTTGGCTTTGACACAATTGACCATAAAGAGTGTCTCATTGAAATTGACGGATGCATGCGAGCAAAGATTTCAAGAACTAAAGAAGAGATTGACTTCAACACCTATTCTATCAATCCTATCAGGTACTGGAGGTTTCGCAGTTTATAATGCCGCTTCGAAGAATAGCATGAGATGTGTATTGATGCAAAATGGTAATGTGACTCCATATGCATCTAGACAATTGAAGGAATATGAAAAGAACTATCCTATACATGATTTAGAGCGTGTTGCAGTGGTATTTGCACTTAAGATAAGGAGACATTACCTATACGGGGAACGATGTGAGATCTACACCGATCACAAGAGTTTAATATAATTCTTCACACAGAAGGAATTAAATATGCGTCAACGACGGTGGTTAGAGTTAGTAAAGGACTATGATTGTGTGATTAATTACCATCCCGGTAAAGAAAATACTGTAGCAGATGCGTTGAGCTGAAAATCAACACAAGTCAATACAATTGCGATTCACATTCGGAGACCAGAGTTAATGGACCTCCAGAAAATGAACATAGAGGTTGTAGCACTGGGGTCCATTGAAGCTAAGTTGGCAGCATTAACACTCCGACCGATGCTACTTGATCGAATTCAACATGAACAACAAGGTGATGATTAGTATGCCAAAGTGGAGCAAGATATTACATCTGGATGTCTTCTGATTTCAAAATATCTGAGAATGGAGTATTGCGATTTAAAGAACGATTATACATACCCAATAGGGATAATCTCCGAGGGAATGTTTTAGTAGAAGCACATTCAACGCCATATTCGGTACATCTAGTAGCAACCAAAATGTACAGAGATTTGAAGATGCATTACTGGTGGCAAGGTAGAAAAAGGGATATTGCGCAATACGTGTAACAATGTTTAACCTGTAAACAAATAAAGACAGAACACAAATGACCAGCTGAAACGTTACAATCATTGCCTATACCATAATGAAAATGGGAGAGAATTACCATGGATTTTGTGATAGATTTGTCCAAAATTATCAACGAACATGATGCTATTTTGGTGATCATAGATAAATTAAACAAATCCGCTCATTTTATTTATGTTTTCTCCACTTATTCCATGGACCGGTACGCACAACTTTATATACAGGAAGTGGTTAGACTTCACGATGTGCCACTATCTATTGTTTCAGATAGAGTCTCTAGATTATTATATGATTTTTGGAGGAGTTTACAGAAGGCACTAGGAACATGATTGTCGTTTAGTACTGCTTACAACTCTCAAACTGACGGACAATCAGAATGAACGATACAAACTCTAGAAGATATGCTTAGAGCATGTGTTCTGGATTTTCAATGATAATGGAGTAAATATCAACCTTTAATAGAATTCTCGTATGACAATAGCTATCAAGCCACAATCAGGATGGCTCCTATGAAGCAATATATGGTATAAAGTGTAGATCACCGGTTCACTGGGACGAGATTGGTGAAAGAAAGCTTTTAGGCCCGGACATGATTCAAGAGATGATAGAGGCTGTGACGCAAATTTGATAAAGGATGG
The DNA here is from genome assembly GCA_016081115.2 of Rehmannia glutinosa. NCBI lineage: Eukaryota > Viridiplantae > Streptophyta > Magnoliopsida > Lamiales > Orobanchaceae > Rehmannia > Rehmannia glutinosa. The sequence goes on along the minus strand of JABTTQ020001487.1, from coordinate 224,723 downwards.
AAACTACTCAGAGTCGACAAAAAAGCTACTCCGATCAAAGAAGAAGAATGCTAGAATTTTTTGTAGGAGATCAAGTATATTCCTTAAGGTGGCACCAATGAAAGGAGTAATGCGATTTGGAAAGAAAGAAAAACTCAGTCCTAGATACATCGACCCGTTCTATATCACTGAAAGAATTGGTGATGTTGCTTATAAACTCGACTTGCATGCGTCAATGACTCAAGCGCACAATGTCTTTCACGTATCTATATTGAGAAAATATGTTGCAAACCCATCTAACATTTTGACAGACGAGCCGATAGAGTTGAAAGCAGATTTGAGCTACGAAGAAATACCTGTGAAGATTTTATTATAAGAAGTAAAGAGGTTAAGGAATAAAGAAATCCCATTAGTTAAAGTGCTTTGGATGAATCATCTAATGAATCAATCTATAGAAGAAGCTACATGGGAAAGAGAAGGCGAGATGAGAGCTAAGTATCCTGACTTATTTTGGTAAGTAAAGTTTCGGGGACGAAATTTTTATAAGGATGGGAGGATATAATACCTGAGTCACACACTACTCACTAGCCAATATAGTCCATGCATTACATGTTGGTTATGTGTTGCTTGCATATATAATGGTATCTGCATAATTTATTTTATTTATACGCGAGGATTAATTTCATAATTTCAAACTCCCACTTCCCTATGATAAATCGACGGATTATTAATCTGAGTAGTTAATCATACCTGCGATAAGGACATTGATGTATTATACTATTAGATATTATTATAGACCTGACTCCATTATATTATATACTAAATAAGTGTATTAGTGAACGATTAATGAAAATAAGTTTTATATATATATATATATATAATTTACATTATATATATTTATATACGTAACTTAATAGGTGTAAATTCCCTCACTACTATTCATTGAAATTAGTTCTTGATTGGAAGCAAATATGAAGACTATTAAAGAACGATATGACTTTCAATTAAAAATTTAACAACATACATGAAATAATATTTATTTCTTTATATATTTATATGTTATGACTAATAGCTATACACGTGTGGGTGATTATAAAGGAAGCACCATAAGGGTGAAAGTTTAGGTAGTAATAAAGTGCCACATAGTAGCTTGGTAAGATGTTTATCTAATAGGCCTATCTAGTGAGAGTTAACCGACTTATGCTTATCCAAATCAAAGGATATATATATATTAGGGTTATTGATTTTTTAGTACCTGGCCTATAGGCATTTTGCTGGTTTGTTACCTGACATTTCCAAGTTACCAATTTAGTATCCATAGTTCACATTGTTTTTATAAATTGGTACCTATTCACTTTTAAGGACGAACATGGCCCAAGACTTTTTTAATTTTTATTAAAAAGTTAAGTTTTAATTAGAATTATGAAATTTAAAAAATAAATTTAATTAAGAAATAACTTATTATTAATTAAATTAAATTATTAAATTCTTAATTGTATAAAAAATAAAATTCAATTAATTATTTTTTTAAAATTCGATTAAAAAACTAATTAAAAATTTAATATATCAATAAAAAAAATGCTATAATTTTCTTATTTACTATCTTAATTTTAATTTTTAAATTATTTAATTTTCATTTTAATTTTTGAAATTAGTTAACAAACTAATTTTTTTTCGATTAACTAAATGATAATTTTTATTTATTAATTTACTAATTTAACATAATTAATTTTATTTTTTCTAAAAATTCATTAATATTTTTAGAAACTTCTTTTTATTTTTATTAATTAAAATAATTAAAATTTTAATTGATTTTATAATTTAAAAAAGTATAATCAAAAATTCATTTTAAGTATACTTATGTTTCATGGGGACATTTTCGTCCTTAAAAGTGAATAGGTACCAATATATAAACAAATGTGAAGTATTAGTACTAAATTGGTAACTCGGAAATATCAGGTACCAAACCAGCAAAGTGCCTATAGTTCAGGTACTAAAAAATCAATAACCATATCTATTATCAATATATATAAAATACAAAATCTGCTCATTTTTGTTGTTATCTAATTGTGTAGCCACTTTTTAAGAAAAATGGCCAACTCGTATTTTTATATCCACCGCCTTAAGTTAAACTTTCAAGAGAATAACTAAAACTAATACATAAGCATATGGGCGGACCTTCATGATGGTAAAATAGAACACTCTCGGTGGAGTTATAAAACAAAAAAAAAAAAAAAAAAAGAGAAACGGAAAGATTAGGCGGTGAGCAATGTAGATAGACGTAGAGATGGTTGGGGTTAGCATGCAGAGATGACAACTAGTAAGTGATTTCCAAAAGTATATTTATCTTCTTGTTTGGTCATTTGATGATATAAGTTTAGTTTAAATATTGATTTTAATTAATATGTCCTGAACTTGAGATGTCATGTACATGATTTATATAACATGTAATGAACTGATACTTTAAGCTTACAAATTGAATGAATAATAAAGTCATAGGAATCTTTACATGATAGTTAGAGTTCAGATTACATGAACGAGACCTAGTTGTAAAGAAGATATGTTATTTCAAATGTTTCAGTATATAATTAAACTATGTTCAATTTATATACTGTTGGAGGATTGAAAGTTGATTTCCATTTTGTAAAAAGATGAAAATGATATATATGTAGCTAGCATATATATATATGCAGGGGAGGGTTATATGAGACCCATGCCTTATGTAAGTACGTAGGACCAAATCTAAACCACAAATCAAACAATTTCAATGGCTAATATTAAAAATGCATATAATATAAAAAGTCTAATTAAATAGATATAGGGGTATATTAGTCCAAAGCAAATAATCAAATCCCATGAAAATAGGAGAAGTTACCCACAATATATCTTACCATTTAAAATAAAATCAAAATCACGAAATTATCTCAAAGTCTTCTCCTTCACCAAGACGTTTGCTACCTCTGCAAATTGTTCTACTAAAATCTGGCGGGAAAAAAAAACCGTCTGCCACCTCTGTAAAATCGTCCTTTGCTTAGGTATATATAAAATATTGCTTAACTGTTATAATAAAGGTGCTTATGAACATGAACAATGTTGCTTATTTATTGATTCTAATTTGCGTTCTTACAGTAAAATTTGTGCTGAAAAAACTGTCATTTTATGCAACAAAAAAAATAAAATTGCTTACATAACAGACTCATATTGCTTGTCCATCAAGTATATGTTTCATATGCATGACAAAATGTCTAATGGTGTCTCTTAGCGTTTACGAAGAAATAATTTGTTAACTACGTAAATATTTTTTGTTTATCTATTGAATATATGTTGCATATTCACTGTCAATTCAATTCATTTCATGAGTTTCGGATTTTTAAGACCAAATATTTGCTTAGGTATCTATAAAGTGTTGCTTAACGGTTCTTATAAAGTTGCTTATGAACATGAACAATGTTGCTTTTTTATTGGCTCTATGTTCTATGCTTGACTGTACAATAGATAATGAAAATATACCTTGATATATTTTAATAATAATACAATGGAACATTGAGGATTAATAATATGACTGAGCAACGGACGGAGTGTGCAAACAATAAAAAACTTATCGCTTGCATAAATGACGTTACATATGTTATACCATAATATTGCTTATATAACATTTACATCCTGCTTAACAATTCTAAAATTAAACCAAACCCTACCACAAATTTAAAAATCCAAAACAACATATATTGTTCAACCATTTGTTCAAAATAAAAAAAAAACATCAACATCGTTTTGCTATAATCCTACGTTGTTCCAGCAAACTTCTTCGCCTCTCTCAGATTCAATTCCCTCTGCTCATTCATGTCATCCAAACAAATCGCAATGGCATATTTCCTTCATATCATCAATATTTGCGCCTCGTTATTTTTCTCCAGCCCACCCTCCCAATTTTTAGTACCTCCTCCCACATACATCTCCATGTGACGCATAGTGAAAATGGTTGCTTCTTAGACTTTGCAAAATTGTGCATTCCATGTAACCTCTTTCGGTGCATTTTCAAGTAGCGGAATTATATCAACAACATCCGTACCAAGGAATGACAACTTTTGCAAGACTCTGGATGCATACTCCTGGTAAAAACAAAAATTATTAAATACACAACAAGGTCAATAATTGTATAAACATACAATTATATAAACTAATCAGTCTACACAAAGCCACGACAAAAACATCTAAAAAAATAACCCAACGCTATGAAAGCATCATTTTATATCAACATAAGCAGAATATTTGGTTTTAACAAGCAATATATTTGTACCAAGTATTTTTCGTCTTTATAAGCAATATTTACTGCACGCATAAGCAAGTTGTATTAGCAGCATAAGCAACTCATATACATCTACCCTTACTATCACTAAAAAAAATCACAGTTACAACAAAAAAACGACATTTTCTATCTATGTAAGCAAGATCTTTCTGCTTAATCAGCAAACGTTTAACAGTAAAAAACAAAACCAATCTCTGCAACGTACAAGCAACATTTTATCAATACATGAAAAAATATAAAATTGACTACATTAAAATTAAATTAAGTCCATGACAATGTAATCTTACTTAAAACAGTAAACAAAGCATACATAAGCAATAAAACAAATATACATAAGCAGTGCTAAAGACATCAATAAGCAGTTGCCCATTTTTAAAAAAACAGAGCAATCCTAAATAAACCCTAATTTCCCTTTTTTTTTCAATTACTGGCAAAACAAAATTACCCCACTCTACACTCCATCAAAACAAAGCAAATGGTCAAACAAAATCCGTAAAGAACCTAACAAAAAAATAATCAAATCATACACCCATAAATACATCAAACGAAAAAAAAAACAGAAACCCAGAAAAATCCTAGGGTTTAAAACTATGATATTATCAAAAAAATAATAAAAAATCATAAATATTCTATATTATCAATGACTTGTACAATAGATTGAACCCAAATAGACTGAAAAAAAAAAACATTCCACCTACAATGTGGTCGTCGACTCGGAGAAGAATGTGAGGCCTTTCAGACGACTCGAAGATGGTGTCGCCTCGAATAATTGTCGCCGAGTTGCTGCCGCCTCAAAGAACAACCGATGAGAAGATGATTATAGGGTTCTTTCGCGAGAGAGAGGTGAAGAAATATTTCATAGACAGAGAGAGAGTTTCGTCCGGGAGAGAGTTTCATCCGAGAGAGTTTGATTTGTTTCAGTTTTCCAAGACTCAAAAGAGAAGATTTGGATTAGAGCGATCACGATGAAAACCAATCCCTTAATTCTAGGAATGTGAAAAGCCACTACTAAATATAACTCCCCCCTAATAACTGATATAAAGTTGGATTTACCAAAAAGTCCTTTTCTTCAATAAACTAACCATTAAAAATTACAAAAAACTGATTAATCTAGACCGTTTAAAAATTAAATCAATGCCTCAGATTTAGTCTCGTGTACTCACATAAGTTATGTGGACTCACTGGATCCAAATCCTATGTATGTATGTATATATATATATATATGTATATACGTTATTAGTTTAAAATTAAAAGATGGTCTTTTAAGTTGGGACGTATTAAGTGTATGTACCAGGTAAAAGAAGCATGTCTGAATAGGTTGTCTTAAATTCAGAATGGAGATTATTATCTAATTAAAGAAATTTGAATTGCTTATATTATCTTAGGTGTAGTAAATTGGTTAATTAGAAATTTGAGATTAATATCTTATATATTTACAGATCGTTGACACATAAGGTTGAAAACTAACCGTTAGCCATCAAATAAGTAAAAAACGACATAAAAAGGTAAGTAAAAATCCATCTGCAATTGCGATGCATGAAAATATATTATTTAAACTATTTGTATTATATGTGGATATTATGTGATGCATGTTCGCTGGCATGATAATGCAATGTCATTCACAACATTTGCATGTGCATGCATATTTCAAGATGGTATTCGCATGCATGAAAATATTTTTAAATATAAAATGGATGTTTGCTAAGCACTGCTAGTTCACCGAGGCATGTTGGGTGTGCTTAATTATATATGTTTAGGTATAGCAAGTGGGGTACTTCCTGGTGAACACATAGCTAGATGGGAGATGGACTCTCGATGGGTCACACGAGGATGGACCATTTGTGGGTACCTATGTTATGACCCTATGGGGCGGGATACTTCTTGGCGGACACATGAGGCGCAAGTAGGGGACCCTTGCCTGGGCCGCGGGAGGATGGATCACACGTAACATCATAATGATATTATTGGCCATTTGATTATTACTATATATGCAGAGCTCTTTCCTGGTGCATAGTAGTTGGGTCAGGGCCAAAATAAAAGAAAGTGATTTGAGCAAAGTATTTTGATTCATGGATTTACATTTCAGCATTACATGTTGGAAAAAGGATTGATATTCTTTGGACATTCACGACTTTTACTTTTTGGGCTTTAAGTCATGTAGTTCATGCATTGCATGTGAGCATGATAATGCCTGAGACTCCGACCTACTGTGCGGTGCTGGAGTTTCTTCAGGTTTTGAGGATCATGATATGGATGACGATCTGTCGGGCGTTTTTGTGGGTTCATTTTTATTTTGCTTCTATTGTGCTATAGGTGGAAACTCGTACAGTATATAACTTTTGAAACTCTATTGTAAATATATGTAATAGTGTGCTTGTTTGAGTTCTGGGTTTGTATATGTAGTCATCATGTTTACTAGCAGGCATGGTTGACTGCCATTTTGCTTTTAGACGTGGTCTGATCTTTATTGCTGCGTACAGGGTTTATTTCGTTATTGTTTGTTTTAAAATTTACACAAGGAAAAGAAAAAAAATTACACGTTTCAAATAGAGTTTATGGTTGATTTGTACTATTTATATATTTTCTAGTAGTGGTAATAAGGGTGGGCGTGACACTCTTTGATGGACTTGGACGCCTATATAAAGAGAAGAGGCGTCCATAATCCATACACAAGAAATACACCAGAGATACAAGAGTCTTGAGAGAATTAAGAGTCACTCAAGCACAAGGAATCTCACTGTACTAGATGCAATCTCGAATTTGACTACATCAAAGATAACATTAAGCCTTGCAGTTGTGTTTGTTGTTAGCTTTTTCATCCATAGCTTTTAGTATTGTGATCAATGTAGTCCACACATGTCTATTGTTGGATGAGTTGTATTACAAAGATCAGATCTACTCTAGATAGGAGTTTTCATTGATTTTCTACAAGTTGATTTTAGTATTATTTGTATACGGAATCAAACATTTTTACTAGTGAAATATTTCGCCATAATGGCATATCTACAAGCTAGTTGCCTTGTAGATAAATTTTTACATCTTGTATCTTATATCTATTTTCTAAATTCTGTTGCATGTCATTGTAGATGTGACCACATCTGCAATCACATCTATATTATGCGAAACTTTTGGAATATTTACATGCTACAATTCTTTTACAGCCAATACCAAAAGAGATTAAAAGGTATAACGTTGATGACCATTTTTTATGTGTAGTAAACATGAGATATTAAAAATAAAAAGTAGGTAAAATTGGGGTACCAATTCTAAAATTATTCTTTGAGAAAATTGTCCTATTTTAACAAAAACATACTTGGGCTTTTATTAATATAGGTAGGAAAAAGACTACTACGACAAGCTGCGAATATGTTCTACCATATTGACACTAAAAAGTTCATATTAATGACCTTAAAATGATGCCTCTCTGTCCGAAATTGGTCGTTCAATTACAATTGTTGATACTCATTTTGATTGTTTCATGAACCAATATTGAATAATGTAGTTTATCTTTTTTAATAATATATTAGTAATAATATACAAGTGTAAATGGTCATTTCTACATATTTTTTACAGGTAATAATTTTAATTTGCCCTTAAAGTATGCGTGTTTTCTACTTTGTCCATTTAATTTTGAATTGTACTACTTTACCATCTCAACTTTGCAAATTATATACTTAACCTATAATATCCGAATTTACCCCTAAACCTTTGTAGTTATTTTATTTGTAATCTCTGAAAACAGTATCATAGCTTAGGTTTATTGATGAAATTTACTATTATATAATACTATTTGTATATTAACTATAGATGGAGAGTTGAGCGAAAATTGATCCATATAATTATTCAAGATGTAATAGTTACAGACAAACCATTAGCAGTGAGAAGTAAATTTAGAAATTATATGCTAAGTGCAATAATTTACTTTTATTAGACTTTTATATGAGAAACAAATAAAATATTTAGATAATTAGACTTTTATTATAACCAACTGTACATTTAAGTATGAAAACTGCTAAACTAAAGAGCATACACTTTCTCGAGAAAGTTGATCATGATCTAATATTTAAAGAGTCATGGATCTAATTTATTAGTATTTTTAGGAATTGATAGGAGATTAGTTTGTTAAACATTTGTAACTTAAAGTCTTAAACTATTGAGATTAAATCCTTCCAGTCCTACTTTTCGTAGGACATTGTACACAAAAAAAGAAAAAAAAAAAAACTTGTTAGCATCTTTTTGGCTCTCCATTAACTGGAGTTGTTTGAGCTAAATATAACAAGATTACAATGATGTGTATAAACCTGACCATTGACAATATTTCATTTTGATAGTGGAAAAAAAATAAAATTAGAACACTGTTGGGGGCAAAAATAATATTTAATAATTAGATATATAATTCGATTTATATATTGATTACAATGGACTATTAATGTAATAAGTCGGCCCAAAAGAGTTGAAGCGTTTAATTTAGTAAGTGAGTTGAAGCGTTTAATTACAATGGCCCACTACTCAAGTACAAAAAGGTATTTCATCTTCATTTGTAAGTGAGTTGACTCATAATTACTCCTACGCGTTTAATTTAGTATTCGAATATTGTTATTCTCTCTCAGTCACCGTACTGACTTAAGCGTCAAAGAGGCCCCCTAACATTTGCTTGTGTGCAGACAAGTTCCTAATCAAAGGATTTCCAGCCCCCGGAGAAGAAGAGTTGAAGGCTTCCCCCTTGGGAAGAAGAAATTATTCAGAAACCCTAACTTGGAGTGGTCTGCCCTAAAAGGTAGCATCATATTGTCGCATATGTGGGAAACAGCCAAAACACAAGAAGATGCAGACCCAATCGCAAACACATAGAGTCGGATCACAAGTTGCAGGCCGCAGGGCTAGAGACCAGCAGGAGGAACAGCCACCAAGAAAACGGGAGACCAACCCCATTTTAGTTGGAAGAGTGTCACCTCCCCCGCAAGGAAGAAGGCCATCGCCGTCCCCTCCTCCTGGCGAGGCTCTGCCTATTGAAGAAGTTCGCCTGACCTGGTAAGCCTTTCAAGCGTTGTTGGATGAAGCTTCCCAGAATGGTCTGAAGCATTAAGCTGCTACTGGAGCCTTGGGGAGACCACCCGGCGCTCCACGCCCCACTGAAGACCTAACCTGGAAGGTCAAGGAAAAAGAGATGAAGGACGCGACGAGAATCGTGAAGAGCAGTCATTAGCTGAAGAATCCCAAGCTGCTAGACGTAGAACTAGGAATCAACAAGAAGAACTATCACATTAAAGACGGAAGACTAGCCCCCTCCTCCGGGAGGGGCGTTGCCTCCGCCACAACCAAGGAGGGCGTCGCCCCCTCCTCCTGGGGGGCCCCACCTGCTGAAAAAGGTCACAGGACAAGAAAAGCCCTTTAAGCTCTGCTCGAAAAAGTTGTCCAGCCATTGGGAAGAAGATAAAAGAAATGAAGGACTTCGGGAAAATCAAGGAAACCAACTCGCTCCCACTGGAAAAGAAGCTGTGAATGAAGCCCAACAGTCCCAAGTCCACACTCAGAAGCCCGCACAGAGTCAAAGGTAGTACAAATTAGCCAAACCAACTCACAGGTCATCGCTATAGGGAGGAAGTTCACTGGCCCCTGCCATCCTAGCCAAGCCATTGCCCTTGGGCATCAAGATCTCCAACCTCCCAAAGTATGATGGGACCGAAGGTCCCCTAAGAGCACTTAGACAAACTCCATGCAAGGCGGATCGCTACAATATAATGGACTCTTTCGATTGTAAAGTGTCCATACCACTCCGACCAAGCGCCACTAACTTGGTTGATTAGCTCCCAGTTGGATTAATCACTGGGATAGAAAAGCTCATTACTATCTTCACACGACAACTCTCCATCAGTAGGAAATATTTAGAGAGCATTGCCCATCTTTTTCAAGTAAAACAGAAGGGAGTAGAGTTACTGCAAGACTTCATGAAGTGATCCATAGAAGCCACGGACTTCAAAGGCAGAAACTCCCAAGCAAGAAGGCAGACCGCTAAGGAGACACGAGGATAGTCCCCTCCTTCCGAGAGGGGGGCCCTTCTCCCACTTAGGGGGGTGCTCTTTCCCAGCTTAAGGGGGTGCCCTTCCCCAAGCTCTCCCTCTTAAAGGGCTCCACCCACCGAATAAGTTCATTGTACCCAGGAAGCTCTCCAGCTCAATGAGGCTACCTGAAATGCTCTAATACATTAATCCTCTCACAGAGCCACCTGAGGATATCCCTAAGCTCCACCAGCTACTGAAGACCCCTCATTAGGGCACCTGTCGTAGCAGGCTGCAACAGCTGCTCTTTGCATGAAGACCCCTCGTGAGGGCACCCTACCATTGCAGGCCGCAGCGGCAGCTGCATGAAGAATGACCCTCACTCGGCTAGAATGGAAGAGAGGAAAATAAACTGGAAAACAACTTGACAGTGAAGAAACCATCTCGTTGGTGGAGAACAAGCTAACCTTGAAGTACAACAAGGATATTCACAAACTCCCCTCGGCGCTCAGGCTGAGGAGTCAAGAGGCATCCATACTAGTCAAGCTACTTCTAGAACAAACAACCCATTACAGAAGAGCAGAACTCCCTAGACGACATGTCAAGGAACCATCCTCCAACTAAAATCATATCAAGAAAGACTCACACATTGTGGGAGTCACTAACATCATTTTTGGGAGTCTGGAAAATAGAGGCCATGGAGTACACTTCCAACATACTACGAGGAGTGCAATGAAGCCAACAGGGATGACACTCCTAGGTAGAGGACACCAAACTTCAATGGAGAGAAGCAGGTGCCTGCAAAGCTCGAAATACAAGACTATTGAAGACATCAAGACTGCTAGAGAAGGTTACGTTGTCACATTAAAGATAAGTAAGCTCCCCCGACCATACTATGAGAAGGTTGCACCACCTTAGAAGCCGCATAACTCTATAGATCCCGCAAGGGCAAATGCCATCTCCCTTGTCTTTTGAAGGCCTCATTAATTGTCAAACACGACCATGGTCAATGACCATCTGGATGTTCCCCTCAACAAAAATAAACCCTCTTCGGCTAAGAGGGAGGATGGGATGGGTCTCCTCACAGGGGATCCTCGCGATATTATCGGAAAGCTAAACCCACTCCGACTAAGACCCCGAAGGGAAGGGGTCTTCTCATAGAGATCCTCTAGATGTTCAGAAAAATAAACCTTCTCCGACTAAGAGGCCAGAGAGGAGGGGTCTCCTCACGGGGATTCTTTCGATGTTATCGAAAAGTCAAACCCTCTTTAGCTAAGACCCTGTAAGGGAGGGATCCCCACACGGGGATCCTCTCGATGTCATTGGAAACTTAAACTCTCTCCCGCTAAGACCCCGGAGGGGAGGGATCACTTCATAGGGATTCTCTCGATGTTATTAGAAATTTAAACCCTCTCCAGCTAAGACCTAAGAGATGAGGGTCCTCCTCATAGGGATACTCTCGATGTTATCGGTAAGTTAAATCCTCTTCGGCTAAGACCCGGAGGGGAGGGGTCTCCTTATGAGGATCCCCTTGATGCTATCGGTAGTTTAAACCCTTTTCGATTAAGACCCAGGAGAGATGGGGTCACCTCGCGGAGGTCCTCGTAATTTTTCCTCCTCTGGCTAACACCTCGGGAGAGGGGGGCTCCTCACAAGGGTCCCCGTAAATTATTTTTTCCCGCCGAGAATATGCAACAAAAACAAGGCAAAAATGTTAACACATGTGAGGAAATGATCAATACAATATCAAACAAATAAAAGAAACAAGAACTTGGGGAAAGCTTCCAAAGCCGCCCCAAAAGCTCCTGAAGGGTGCCCTTTATGGGCTCCGAAATGGCGCCCCCTCCGAGTTTTGGAAGGGCGTCTCCTTCGAGCTCCGAAAGGCGCTCTCACCAGGTCGTGAAATAGCATCCCTTCACATCAAACACAAGTGTCTCCAGCCAATCCGGAGAAATTAAGGCTACCTTCCGAAGGGAAGAATCCATCTCTACACAAAATACCAAAAATGTTTTCCACGACAAGAAGTCACATGCAAATATTACAAGTAGAGCATGATAAATAAAGAAAATACGCATAACGAAGAATACCAATGTGGCATAAAGACAATGGATTATCATCCGGGCCCTCGGGGCAAAGAAACATCTTAAGCAAAGAAGAGAAAGCGGAAAATATCCAAGCACACAAGAGCAAGCCCTAAACAGTTGGGCTGAAATCAAGGGGCATTCTGGCCAGAATAAACTATCACTACTCGGCCATGGGGGGCTCCATCATCCTCCTCAGCATTGCCTATGCCGATCTCCTCTCCATCACCGCCGTCTTTCCCATCGGCTCCCTCACGAAGATCTTGCAAGATCTCAACTCTCAAGGACCACTTACTATTAGAGAATATGTTGCCCTCTAAAAGACTAAGTCCTGCAAAGACTCATCATATGCAATAAACTCCATTCATGGGCTCCCGTTCTCTAGGAACCTCTCTCCCATGTCGAGGAACCGCTCCTTTTTAAGATATATCACTTCCTCAAGAGATCAACTCCTACAAAAATTACATATTCGCAAGACACTCAACTTATGTTGCCTCCGCAAATTGGAAGTTAGATCAAGACATAGTCACAGGGCCAACATATGGAACACTAAAAGGAGCCCCAAACCTTCCGCTAATCTACAAAGACACTAGAAGAAAATTAAGCTCGACATCCAGGCGGAGGCCTATGCTGATACTTGGGCAAAAAGACCTTGTCCGGACTATCCCCCTCGGACTCCTCCTTGTAAACCTCCTCACTTGGGCACGAATTTGACAGAAGCTATACTTCCCCCTCACCATCATAACATAACTTCAGAGCTAGAGGGGGAACATTGAGGTCCACGAGTAAATGTGGAAATAGAATAACGAAACTAAAGACCGAATGGTCGATGGCATCCTAGCCCCCAAGCGGAATGAAGAAGGACTCGAACCCTAAATCGGGTTAGAAATATGTAAAAAGTCAAGAGAAGAGGGAAAAACACAGAAGGAACAATAAATAAGGGGGTTGAGGCCACCTCCAGAGGGAAGACCTTTCCCGTCCAGGAGGACGCGGTGGCGCGCTCTTGTGGCTGTCCCGGTAGGGCACCAAGGAGGTGCCCTTGCCCACTCAGGGAAAGCGCCCCCCCCCCTCGCCCACCTCTCATCCCTCTCCTTGCTTGGTGGACTCCACTCCTCATTCCAACCATGAACACTCTCCTCAACTTTCAAGAAAATTTCACTAAGTGGTCTACCAAAGAAGGGAATTAGAAGACGTGGTCAAAGTTGAGCTCCTCCAAAGGGGGGCTCCTCATAAAATAAACCCTCTCCGGCTAAGACCCCAGAGGGGAGGGGTCTCCTCACGTGGATCCTCTTGATGTTACTGGAAAGTTAAACCCTTTTTGGCTAAGACCACGTAGGGGACGGGCCCTCTTAAATTTCCAAGGAATCTCAGAACAAGACAAGCTAGACACAATTAGGGATAGAAATGGGGTGGGTTCAAACCTGAACTCGCAATGAACCGCCCCGTCTGGACCCATTATGAACCCGCGCACTGGGTCTGGGACGAGTAACGGGTTTAGTTTTTTTGGACCCGCCCGGGTTCGGGACGGGTAACGAGTCCAATAGAACCTATCCCGGACCCGCCACGCTAATGTTAAGTTTTTTCTTAATAGTTTATATTTATTAATTGTTTCCCCCAATTAAACCTTATCAGACTGAGGACTTTACGAGTATTTCAACACAATTAATGAGTTTTTTTTCTTTCTCTCGGACTCTCTGATAATTCTCTTTGCTCCCGTCTTTTCCTCGAGCTCACTCCGGCAGAGCCTTTCTCTTGAGCTTCCAGTCTGGCGCAAGAACTGCGAGAGCCACCCACAATAAGTCTTCTTCATCAAGCTTTGGGTTCCCCTATTTTTCCAAGGCCAGTTATTAGAATGTTGGCTAATTAATGTTTTTATTTCTAAAATTGGATATGAGCTTTTGCAGTCTGAACTTAGCAATTGCAGAAACCTTATCTCAATACTGCTGATGGGTTAAATGGGTCTAGACCACACCTCTGGGTATTGAATCGGGGTGGGGCGGGGCAAGTTTTGAAGTAGGGCGGGTCTCGGGTCTCACTTTTTCTTGGCGGGGCAGGTCCTGGGTTTGGCGACGGGGCGAGTTTTGAAGTGGGGCGGGTCTCGGGTCTCACTTTTCCTTGGCGGGACGGGTTCCGAGTTTGGCCAAACCCACCCCAAACATGCCCCATTGCCATCCCTAGGCACGATATTGGTTTAGCTCTTGCACTGTTTCATACCTCTGTAGCACCAGAGGTGGAGGACTTATGTTGGGGGCAAAAATAATATTTAATAATTACATATATAATTTGATTTATAAACTGGTTTAATATTAATTGTCCAATGAGCTATTAATGTAATAACCCTGCCCAAAGAAATTCGGGATTGGCCCATAGGCTGATATCTCCTATAATACCATGAGTCCCACTACTCGGGTATAAAAAGGCCCATCCTCTTCATTTGTAAGTGAGCTGACTCATAATTACTCCTACGCATTTAATTCAGTATTCGATTATTGTTATTCTCTCTTAGTCACTATGTTGATGTGAGCATCGGAAGGAGCCTCCCTGGGCAACGCCCAGGGACCCTCCTAACGTCTCGTATAGGCAAGTTCCCAATCGAAGGATTTCCAGCCCCCGGTGAAGAAGAGTACTTGAAGACTTCCCCTTGGGAGGAAGAACTTATTATGAAATCCTAACTTGGAGTGATCCGCCATAAAAGGCAGCATCAAACATCTATACAATATTCATTTTTTTCACTAACAATATTGATGTAATAGAGCCTTTTCTTTTATGTGTGATATGTTATATAATTACCTAAGAACTAGTCTTTGTGCAATGCACAGGGTGTATTGTGTCAAGACACGTAAATTGCATGCATATAAGATTTACAATATTTATGACTAAAAAAACGTACAATAGAAACTTCAAATAAATCAAGTTAAATCGCTACATTTCAAAATTATAAATTTTGGAATACTTCCTTGTACAAAAAATTATTCATATGTTTGCTCTTTTAACGTCGTCACAAATAAATATTTCAAACCCTTACGATATGTGACCCGTGAATAATTATATATAATTTACCACAACCGAAACTTGGATTCTTTATAGAAGAATTAATGGGAATATTTAAGGAAATTAATTATTCTCATTATTTGCTATGTTTTGTAACATTATTAGATGATTTTACTTTATGATATTTGGTGTACTAATTTTGTCTTTTTATATAATTTTTTACTTTTGTTTATGTATTCATTATCAATCTTTTATGGTAATTTAATATAAATTTTTAGAAGATGATATATTATTATTCACTTTAATAAAACATAACATCAATATGTATGTTAAATTTTCCTTATTGTCAATGTTAATATGTTATACTTTTGAAAGTTTTGTATATCTGAAATGCTATAATTACACATCAACAATCTACTCTAATTTAAAAATTCATGAGCATTATATTAAAAAAATTCTCGACATAAATTATTGAGTGGTTGATTTTATATTTGTATTGATCAATCAAATATTCAGAATGTAACAAATAGGTTAGAAATTTACCATAATAAAATACTTATTCCAACAATTGTAATTAAATATTCTTAACAATTACTTTGACTGAGAGCCTATAAGTGCTGGTACAATTTTTTATCATATATTTCCTAGAATTACTTCACTAATTACCAAATTTGACATTACATGTTGCAGTTATATTTTTACTATTATTAGAGATGGTTTAGGTGGAAAAAACTTTGAGATACTATTTATAAGTGGTTTGCTTATGTGTTTGTGTGTGTGTGTGTATATATATATATATTAAACAAAAATCATATTTTATATTTAGTAGGATAATTTTAGGAAAATAAAAGATTTCCGAAAAAGTAAAAAATATTCTATTTTTATATATGCACAGTTATAAAAAAAAAGGTATCAAACATACAAATTCATATTTCATAGTCCAAAACTACAACTTTGAAAGTTGAATATACAAAATGCATTGGTAAATATAAAAATAATTTCTATTAACTTGAAATATACATTAATAAATATTGAAAATAAGCTTCTATATATAAAACACTATTTTGAATATAATTTTATTTGAAATATAAATTTAATTTTTTAACATGAATATATAATGCTATGTATAGATATATGTAATATATGTAATATTTGGTTACATATTATGTTATATTTTATGTAATTAAGTATTTTTAATTGAATTTTTTTAGACATAAATACAACTCTAATTGGGGCTAAACTCATATAACAACTATACATAGGAAGAGGATCCAATGAGACCACATTTTATGGTGAGACAGTGTAGACTGATCTCAACCATCCCCTATATAAATCAAAGCCTAGGAATATAGGATAATAATACATTAACCAATTAATTAAATATCCAATAATGGTAAAATTGTTAAGCAAAACATGTGGGGACCGTCCAATATGGAATCAGCTATGGAGAGAGAGAAAATCGCATGTTGCTACCGTGAGTTAAGGATTCAGTTATAGAGAGAGAGAGAGAGAGAGAGAGAGAGAGAGAGAGAGAATCACGATCCTCTTTCCAAAAAATGAAAATTCTCTTTACTATATATTTAACATATATATTGTATAGTTAGAGCTATTATATGTATATATTATATAAATATGTTGCATATGATTCGTGTATGTGCTCTACGATGATTATATTGCATATTTAATATATATTTTACTGTATATTTAACACTATTATATTATATGTTTAACATATATGTACTGCATAATATTAAAATGAGAAAGTTATACTAAATCCCATGTACTAGTCGTGTTTTTACACTTTAGCACATAAAATATTTTTTGTTACAATTTACCATATGAACTGTGTAAAATTTTCCACTTTGCCCTATATAGACAATTTCGCCCCTAAATTTTTATTTTTCTTAGAATTATAAAAATTCATTATGGTCATCACGTCTATCATGTTATCGTATATAAAATACATATTTCCTTAAATTCATATCATATTTCAACGAAATGTAGCTAGATATTCTTAGTCGACATTTGAGCTTCTCTCATATGTACAGTTTTACGACTACTCCTTACACTCAACCTTAATATGCATCGCATGATTCGTACCAACATGACAAAAAATCAAAGAATTGCGGCAAAAACAATAATCACCATTAGCGTAAGAAATTAGCAACCAATCTTAAGTATTCATCACTAACCAATTAAAAAATAAAAAAAATATTTTTTGTTAATTAACAATGAAAATATTATGTAGGTCCCAAGGGGTGTAAGTGTAAGGTTTAGAAGGGGGGGAGGGGTTGAATAAACCTTACCAAATTTTCGATTTAGTCCTTTTAAAACTACAGAGTTGATTTTACACAGCTGTGTCCTTGATGGACAGTCGAATTAGTCACTCAAGAGAGTTAATCTCTCAATGACTCAAATGAGCCGTTGATGGAGTAACTCACCGTTGGCTATAATTTGACTCAACGTGGTTTTGTTTTCAAATGGAAGACTTAACACCCTTAAGTTTGATTAAGCAAGATTTTAGAGCTTGATTTAGTACTTATAAATTATCAAGTGGATAGCAAATTTATCGTCAGAGATATAAGCGGTTAAAAATGCAGGAATTAAAGTCTTTGAAAAGTAAATGACACAATAAAGTTTTTATAGAGGTTCAAGATGGGGTAATTCTTCTACTCCTCTCTTCTCCAACTCCCGGAGGAATCCACTAAGTAATGATCGGTTTACAAAGTGGTAATAGTCCCGTATACAAGTCTTGATCACACAAACCGACTTGATCCTTTGGGACTCGATCGAGACGCCTTGATCACTCACTCGGCTTCTCGTGCGACTCGACCTTCTTCACGGGGGTAGCAGCTTTGCTACTACAGCTCACTTGCTCAAACTCTTTGGATTTGATCACGAAGCCCTCCAAAAGCTTGAGACTTGGTTCGACCTTGAACCTTCCTACAATCCTTCGTGGAATGTAGACCCCTTTTCTTCAAAAGTTTCCTCTTCAACTCGATTGAAGTTCTCTTTCCTTCACGGGTAAGTGTTGGATTGATGTACTTCGTAATGTAGGCTTGAGGATTAATCTTGAATGATTTGAGAGTATTTCTGGTTATACTTTTATTGATTTCTTGAATGTTCGTGGTTCATGTAACCTTCTCTCGTAGTCATTCCTCGCCTTATATAGTGATCTTTCAAAAATTTGCCCGTTGAAGAGATAGGCTTATTTTTGAAAGTCACTTGCGCATCGTTGACTTGTCTTGTTGCATCCTTGGAATTGCCATTTCCTCGTATGAATTGTTTTTTCACCTTTTCGAGTTCGACACGGTGTAGTGCTTCCCATTGGTTCATTCCTTTTGCATGCTTCGGGATCGAGCACTCCAAGAAAGGTGGTATGAAGATATTACTTGTTTAAGTAAATCTCTTGATTTCTCGTACGCAACGGATCTTTTTGATTATCTCGACTTGACCGCATTTCATTGCTTTCCCAGGTGACTTAGAGTCGCTTCCAATCATTGGATGACTCTTCTGTCACTTCAACTTGAGACTTGGCTTATCTTGAGTTGACTTGACTGATACTCCACTTGGCTGCATCTCAGCTGCTTCTTTAGTAGAGTTCCCGTCTACTCTTCTTTGCTATACTCAGTTGTCTCACAGCAGAGTCTTCCTTCCAGTCTTCAGTTGCTTTCTTGCATGTTAGGGCGTAGCTGACTTGACTCAGCTTGGCCAGCTCTAATTGTTACAATACATTTTACAACAAGAATTGGGGTGCCAACTTTCTATTCTAAGTTTTACATGGCATTCATCAAAATCTTAAACAATAAATTTCCTAACAATTTCCCCCTTTTTGATGATGCCAAAACTTAAACCATTCAAAAATGCAAATAACAAAGATACATAACGATAGTTTATTGACATAGAATGTATGCGCAGGATCAATCTTTTTATTGATCATATCATTCTTGTACTTTCTACACAACTGTTTACAAGGTGTATCAGAGTTCATATTTGCCTACACGAAAAAAAATAAAGAATTTATAGCTTTATTACGTAAGACTTACATTGTATGTATTTACATAATAAAATACACGAAGGGTTGGACAAAGAACACTTCATCTCCTTCATTGTCTCCTTCTTTCATCTTGTTCAAAGATCTTCTTCTCTTCTTCTCTTTTTCTCGTCGTCACCGCCTTCTTTTTCTTTTCATATGCCTTCCTCGGCAGCTTCATCTTTTCTTATCCTTTCTCTCTCTCCTCCCATAGCCGAGTTTGTCTCTTGTTTTCTTCTTCTATTCTTTTTGCATACTCGCTAGTTTTAGCCACTTGCAAATTTGCCACTTGGTCAAGCCCACCAAGAGATCCCTCCTTTCTTTCCCGGATCTACGTATTCAATATTCTTGGGCGGAGGCCTGGGTCCAAGCTTCTTCCTCCACTCATCGCTTTCTTCCTCTACCTGGGGCGTATATCAGACTTCGGGTCTTCTTTTTCCAAATGAGTGACCCGGAGGAGTGACCAAAGCAGAGTGATCGCCGTGAGTCTGGCCGCTCGTCGCCTTCTTCACATAACGTGAGACCCTTTTCCCAAGATAAAGTCCCAAGCTTGAGCCATAGACATATTTGCAAAGTATCCCTCGGTTCGAGCGTTTTAAATTCATCAACCGATCGTGGCTCTGTCCGACATCCGAAATGGCATAAGTGTCTCTCTAATGGAATGCCTCCATGTTCTTTCAAGATGTTCATAACCCTGGCATCCATTCTTCCTTCCACTTCCTTCATCCCCGCTTCAATTGTTTTTCTCTTTTCGGCCATAGATACACAGAGTGTTGGAGTGGCAGAGTCACGGGAGTTTGTCTGCGATAATGTCACCGTGACAGACCCTGTTGAGGGGTTTGTGCAATCATCAAGGTCATATCTTTTGATCCTTCCCCCTCAAAGATTTTCCTTTCTTCTCGTTTTAACACTTCCTCACCGATTTTCCCTTCTCACCGCTTCCTTTCTTTTCAAATTTTGATTTTAGCGCTTTAAGGTATTCCTCTTCCCCCTTTTTGGCATCATCAAAGGATAGAGGAACCCCGGAACATCTTTGGCAAGCATGAAGTCGAGTCTTTCGATGGTCGAGTTTTGCTTCGAGTCTGCTGCGTTGTATGCGACGGAATTCGGATCGAGTAGCATTGGATTCTCAAAATCGCTTCATCTCACCATGAGAAGGCTGAATTTTCTTGTCATGTGTTCTTCCAAACGCCGAGATCATTTGTATTTTGCTCACGCAGCGAGCTTTATCTCGGCGAAAGTGTGAGCTTCATGCATATGCTCAATATGTTCTCTCGGCTTCGTTTTGCATCAAGATTTTCACTCTCCATACCGGCAAAGACTTGTTGAACAATGTCCTCAAGAATCGACTTGTTCCACACGCATTGTTTGCTTTGCTATTGCCACCATTCCCTTATCCGAACAGTTATGCCTCTTAAATCACCGTAAGGTTGGCATCTCATTGTCCATCCGCATGTCCAAAGAGGCCTGATGCCTCTCCATCCGCTCGACCTCAAGAAATAGTGCCTTGAACACTTCTCGAACTTCAAATGATTCTTCTATTGCGGTGATGGCCATACAAAGATCAAAGTCATAAGCAAATGGAACAATGGTACCAAGAGAAAATGGGAGCTGGTGCCGTGATAGCGTGCGCGCTCATTCTCTCGACTCTTCATGGAGGTCGGGTACCTCCGAGGGGAAAAAGGAAAGGATTCTATAAAAGATTCATCACCGCCCACCGGGATTTGTTCGATGATGAGCGGTGCGCGTGAAGTTCTTTTAGGAATCGACCTGCTGCAGCTTGAGGAGCTCCGCTCGGTGGTCTCTTGTTCACCGGGTTTTGTTGTGAACTAGACCCGCTTGCCGAGCCTCAACATGTCTTAATGTACCTTCGTTGGTCTCAAATGATTTTTCCATTTCAAGATGGCGGTCCTCGGCCTTATCGAAGCATCATCGGACGATGATGAGATTTCCATTGGTGGCTCATCATCAAAGTTAAAAGTTTGACGAGTAGTCTTGGGGGATCGACTTGCTCGTGCTTGGAACATCCGCAATGAGTCTTTTGGATTTGTCATGGGGGATGACTCGGCTTTTCTTCGCTTTCCGATCCCGAGAAAAGTGACATCGAGGATTGTCCTGGGAATCATGAAGTGCGCTTATCTCCTTCTCGGATGGGTCGATGATAGCGGGAGGGATGTTCTCTACCTCGGCTTCTTTACCCCGGAAGTCTCAACCTCCCGTGGGCCTTCATTACCTCTAGCGAGCTCTCTACCGCCGCGAGGCCTTGTCCTCCCTTTCGACAATGTCACTGCCTTAGGGTCTTCTACAATGGCATCCATTGGAGTCTCAACCCCATGGATTGCACTTTCATCGCCAGTGTTAACTCCCGTACTGTTCCTTCCTCGTGCCTCGACCGCATCGCGCGTCATTAGCCTTCGTAGCGATTGGCACCTCGGTGAGACAGTCTCAATCGTCCGAGCTTCGTTGATGGCAACTTGTTGTTCTTCTTGTGTTTGTAATTTCTCTCCTTCGCCTCCTTGATTCGTTGTGGAGTCATCCTGCAAAGATCCTCCGACCTTACCGCAGCGGTGGAGGGAGTTTCCCCTGGATGGCGCACCGAAAGTGACTTGGAATGGGGTCACTCGTCTCCAAACTCCCAAATTGTTTCGATTGAATGTTCAGCCGTTGGGGCGGTGGTAAAACACCTTCAATAGGGGTTGGCTCGACCGGGGTCCCCATTGTCCCGCCATCGCTAAATCCCTTATTGCCTTCTTCCGAGTGAGTGAAGTGGTAGCGGCAACAACAACAAAGGCTATTTGTTGAACCACTCCCATTGGATCGATTTCGATTGTGTTCGAGGACTCTCCTGGTCCCTCCATCGCCTTTGCTCGTGAAGGATTCTTGATTCGTGCAATGCTTGCTGCATTTGCAACTCTTCTCGTGGGCGTGAAAGATTCTCCGGTTCCTCATCATCACCGTCGGAGAAGACATCAAGGAGAGGATGTGTGTGTTCTCGTGGTGCGAGATAGGGGCGTCTTGCCTTTCACGTGCCTCGGCCTTCCTCTGCTTTTCTTTCTCCTTGTCCTTGTAGATCTGCAGGATGTCCGTGCGATTGTCTTCATCCATCTTTGGAGTACAGTGGTCGATCCAAGGAAGCTCAGCCTTCCTCTTTCTTCTTCTATGAACTCGGGCCGTTGGAACTGTTCCTTGACTTACTCAACTTCCATTTCTCCACTCACGACGATTTTGGATGTCCGGGTAAGGTGGAGATAGGATCATTACATCACTATCTCGCTCTAGCAGTTCTTCTTCTTGCGCGGTGTGAACTACAATTGTGTCTTCGGGTTGCCTCTCACGATCACCTTCAAGAGACTTGGTCATTTCATCAACTACATCCGGAGACTCTACTTCTCCAGCCAGCTCCCAGATCTCTGCTCTAGCCGAGTGGGCGACTCACCGGTTTCTCCAACTCGAGCGCTTAATAATTCGTCTTCGTCTCCTAGTTTGTACCGAGGGGATTTCTCGGTTCGAGAGACGATGTCCTCTCGAGTCTTGAGCGGCCGGGGCCGTCTTGTGTCTTTTTCTCGAGGAGCGAGCCATCGTGGCTTCTCGGTTCTCCTCTTTTTTGACGATCGGAGAAGGTATTTGTGAGTCCTTCTCGACCGGCTAGCTGCAGGGGCAGGAGACATGGTCTGCTGGGCAGTGACTCTGCAGGGGCGGGAGCATGTTTGGTTTTCTTTTTTGCGGGGCGTGATCTTAGCATAGCAGGGCGGGCGGCTTTCTTCTTCTTTGGAGAGAGAAACAATGATGATTCCCCCTCACCGTGTCGCTCTCTTGGCATAAGCTCTCTTCATGCGCGCCGAGAGAGGTTTGCTCAACATCCTCTTGTTAACATGGAATGCCTTCCCATGTCTAAGAGGAACTCCTTTCACCTCCAATAGCCGCCAATCACCAAGCCATATCCTAGGGATCCTCCAAATGTGCCATCTTCTTTGAAGGATTTGTTCCCCACGTTAAAGAGTCTCATTTGTAGACAAACTCAAATTTTATCTTATCTTCTTTTCTTCGATGATTGCAGCCATTACAATCAGCTTTGCCTTTGACATTTGGTCAAAGTCGCCAAATTTGATGTCGATACATTTGGCAACTATATCCAACAACTTGTGATAATCCTCCTTCAAAGATCTCTTGTTTGTTGTGTATATTATTTTATCAAAGAAAGTCGGACTTGGCTATTTCTTTCCAAGCGTCGCCAAGTTTACATCGCTTCTTTAATCTCGGATGCTCCTTCATTGCCGGTAGTGAGCAATGTTCAACCAAATCCTTGCGAGAGATAGTCACCGCTTTCCGTGAACAGATGACTTGATTCCTTCATCGTGAATCTCAAAGCATTCACGTATTGTGCGACCTCCTCCACATAGGTCATCGGATATTCTAACGTTAGAAACGGTTTTAGCCCGGGCGTTTCCAACTTCTCGGCGATTTTCTTCACTAGGGTGTCGTCGGACCCTGTTTCACCATTCCGTCGAAATCCACCATAGAGCCGTGTGGATTTGCTTTCCTAACTTGGTAAAGTCATAAGTTGGTGCCATTTTTCAGATTATATCGAAGAAAAACTCGAGAAATTGATTTGAAGATTTGATAGGGTTTCGAGAGTATTTTGCCTTTGCTTTTGAGAGGAAGAGATGAACAATTTTAGAAGTGTGAGAGAGAAACTGGACGAAAATGGTTTAAATATGGTTTATGAAAGGACGTGCGGGTGGTTTTGAAATGTGATCGAAATCAACGGCTTGGATTTTGCACGCCTATTGAGCATTTAATGTCTCGTATTTAATGCGGCAACATTTATATCCAATCATAAGCTTGGTGTGCGGCTTTTATGTCCGTACACATCATCATTATCTTTGACGTATTCCTTAAAACATTCCCGCTTAGTCAAAACGACGTTTTTTGTCACTTTGCTCATAAGTTATTCAGCTTATCCCTTAGCCGATTTAACTCTACTTCTCACAGATTCTCTTAGTAACTCACTATCACCGACTCGGTGTAGTGTCTTTTCCGACATAAATGATGTCTTGAAATGATTTACTTTTTAGCTCTTTTTCACCCCTTTTCTTTTCCATTTCTTTTCTTTGATTCTTCCGTGTCTCGGCTTAGTTCAATTAACCCCAACTCATGTTTGAGTTCTTCAAATCTTGACTCACATAATTGTTTTGTGAAGATGTCGCTAGTTGTTTATCGGTTGAGATATATTCCAGGATGATGTCCTTCTTTTCAACATGATCTCTTATGAAGTGATATCGACATCAATATATTTTGTTCTTGGGTGCAACATAGATTTTGAGTGATTGCAATTGCACTTGTGTTATCACACATGATTGGAATTTCTTTTTCTTCAACTTCATAGTCTCACCGTGATGTCTCATCCATAGGACTTGGGCACAACATTTGCCCGCACTATGTATTCTCGCCTCACCGTAGAGGTGGCTATTGAGTTTTGCTTCTTGCTAAACCAGGAGATCACCTGTTTCCTAGCATTTGACATGTGCCTCGTGCTCTTCCTGTCCACTCCACTCGATCCAAAGATAGTCGAATCAATAGCCAATTAGCTTGAATCCACCTTCTTTTGGATACCATAGGCCTACTTCTTGGATTCCTTTCAAGTATCTCAATATTCTTTTAGCCGTCATATGGCTCTCTTTTGGAGCAGATTGAAATCTTGCACATACACCTACAAAGAAAGGTGATGTCTGGCCCGCTTTTTGTGAGATAGAGCAAAGATCCAATAAGTGCTCTATATCTTGTTTGATCTACAGAGCTTGCCATCCGCATCCATGTCCATTTTGATGATGTGTTCATTGGTATTTTTACGTAAGACTTCTCCTCCATACCAAACTTCTTCATTAAATCTCTCGGTGTATTTTGTTTGACTTATGAAGGTTCCATCCTTCACTGTTTCACTTGGAGTCCAAGGAAGAATGTCGCTCTCCCATCATGCTCATTTCAAATTTACTTTGCATGAGGTTTGAAAACTTTTCACACAAACTCTTTGTTTGTGGATCCAAAGATGATGTCATCAACATATATTTGAACAAGTAGAATACTCTTCTTGTCTTGAATTACGAAAAGTGTTCTATCTACTTTTCCTTTTGTGAATCCATTTTCGATTAGGAATTGTGACAAGGTATCATACCATGCTCGGGTGCCTGTTTCAATCCATACAAGGCTTTCTTGAGTTTGTATACCTTATCTCCAAGAGTCTTCTCGCTCAAATCCTGGAGGTTGTTCAACATACACTTCTTCTTCCAATAAACCATTTAGGAATGCACTTTTTACATCCATCCGATATACAATGAAATTCTTGTGAGTCGCATAGGCAAGAAACATCCTTATAGCTTCCAATCTTGCTACAGGGGCAAATGTTTCATCAAAATCTATCCCTTCTTCTTGCAAAGATCCTTTGGCTACTAGTCTTGCTTTGTTTCTTACCACAAAACCTTCCTCGTTCATCTTATTTCGAACACCCATTTGGTTCCAATAACATTTTGATGTATGGGTCTTTGCACTAATTCCCATACTTTATTTCTCTCAAACCGATTCACTCTTCTTGCATAGCTTGAATCCAATGTGTGTCGTCCAATGCTTGGGACACATCTTTAGGCTCTATTTATGAGATGAAGCATGTGAACATGGCTTCTTGTTGAGTTCGATCTTGTTTTGACACCTTCTCTTATATCTCCAATGACAAGTTCTCGTGGATGGTCTCTCGGCCATCTTACATCAGTTGGAGTAAGTTAGCTGGATTCGATCGACTTGCAGGTACGTGTTCTTTCGTGGTCGCACTCTCTCGTAATCACTTAGCTACAAATTTTCCAAATGCTTTTGAGATTCAAATATCTCATCTTCTTCCGAATTGATAATTCCAAATTGACTTGAGATAGGACTCTTCTTTATGGTTGGATGATTCACTTATCACCGACTCTTCAATGTCTTCTCCATTTATATTTGGCTCATCGAATACCACATGAATGGATTCTTCCGTAACCATAGTTCTTTTGTTGAGTATTCTCAGAGGCTTTGCTTTCAAATTGAGTATCCTAAGAAGATACCTTCATCGCTTTAGCATCAAAAGCCTTTAGGTTGTCTTTGCCATTGTTGTGGATGAAGCATTTATATCCAAATATCCTGAAATATGCAACATTTGGTTTTCTTCCATCCGGATCTCATAAGGAGTCTTTGTCACCGCCTATTTATCATACATCCTTTTTGGGTGTAGCAAGTCGTGTTGATTGCTTGACCCAAATCTTTTTGTAACCCCGCCTTGACTAACATGGTCCTTTGCTTCTTCTTTGAGGGTTCTTTCCTTCTTTCTCGCAACTCCATTCTCACGCCGGAGTCCTTGCAAATGGCCGATAGTTCATGACCAATACCATTCTCAATACAAGATCGAGTTATTATTCCATTGACAAACTCACTTCCTCTATCCGATCTTATTTTGATAATGGTTTGACTCTTCTCATTTTGAATCCTCTTCATCACCGTGGGTAGCTTTTGTAGAGTTTCTTTCTTCTTGCACATGAATATTGTCCATGTATATCTTGAGTAGTCATCTACTACCACCAAGGTGTATTTCTTTCCACTTATGCTTTGCCGGTTCCACTGGGCCAAATAGATCCATATGAAGCGATGCAATATTCTTGTTGAAGATGGGCATGTCTTTTCTTTGAATGACGACTTGATTTGCTTTCCCTTCGACATGCGTCACATATACTCTCCTTCTTGTATACTCGAGTCCGGAAGTCCTTCTACAAGATTACTTCGCAAGCATGTTAATCGTTTTGAAATTTAGATGACTCGGCTTTTTGTGCCACAGCCAACTTGATTCAATTTGTGCTCTTTGCTAGTAGACAGTGCTTGGCGTTGCGATTGACCAATCCACTACATACATATTTTTCTGTCTACATCCTTGCAAAGACAACTTCATTTGTTTCAATATCTTTGATTTGGCATATACCCATGTTGAATCCAACATTGTAGCCTTTGTCACGAGTTGATCGATGCTCGATAAGTTGAAGTTGAGTCCTTCAACATATGCAACATCTGTGATTTCTAATCCATTCCTCTTGATGGATCCAATGCCTCTTATTTTGCCAGAGCTTCATTTCCTCCAAATATGACTTTTGCTCCTTTGACTTCCTTGAATTTTGACAGATTTTTCTTATTTCTGTCATGTGTCCGGAATGACCACTATCCATGTACCAGGTTCCTTGGCACTCACTTCCTTGAACCCGCAATCAAGGAAATTAAGTTTTAGGTACCCATACTTGTCTCGGTCCCGAGGGGTTAGAATTGTAAGATGATCCAACCAACCTATAGCCAAATGATTTGACTCTAAGGGGTTGCCATCTATCGCTGCCATAATCATAATTAATCCTGGCAAATTGCTTGGGGATTCTAGTTCATATAAATTGTCTCTTTTGTCAGTATGCTGCCGCATATGTGTTTTAGCAATTGCCTTCCTTGTAATTGTGGTGTCTTTGAGTGTAGTGCTTGGGTGCATATGTGTGCCGATGAAAGCTCTTATGCTTTTGGAATGGCCTTTCTTTGAGTTCTAGGCCTTTGCCATTTGGTCTTATATTCCATAAGTCTCTTTGATAGTTCACATTATTCCAATCACTTGGCTTGGATATTTTCTACCATTCCCATCATATGTATTTCTTTTATGGGTTTTCTCGGGATTTTTGGTAGCTCGCTTCTTCTTTACAGAGTATTTTCTTTTGGAGTTTGCTTTGAGGACTCGGTGAATCTCTTCTCGCTTGTCCTTCAAAGACACTCAACTCGGCTCATTTTCCTTTTCCTTTGTAACCAAGGCCGCTTTGCTTGTTATTGTGCTTTGGAGTGAATGTGTGTGCAACATTTAGAGTTTTGGATTTTTCGGACTCTTCATGGCTTGAAGATCCTTTTTCCAAAATTACTTTTGAGGTTTGACATAGCGCAGAGGAATTAAATCCTAAGCCTGTCTTGTCTCCACATTCTCTTTGATTCATAATAAGATCATCCAATGATTTAGATGCCTTAGTGAATGAGGCAATAACATTCTTGAGGTCATTTTCCCTCTTTTCTATAGCAGCAATTTCTGCTATTAATTTAGCATTTTCACCTTTTAAACTTTCATTCTCATCGCCTATTTGACTTAGAGTACTCGGCTCCTTAGTCACTTTGAGTTTTGACTTTTGAGTAGGTTGTTTTCCTCATTCAATAGTGTGTGTGAGGATTTAATGTGTTCAAAATCTTTCATCATTTTGCCTAATGAATCATAAAGATCGGTGGGTGATGAAGTGTGTGTGTCACGATCACTATCATCAAATGTCCGAGTTTGATGAGTTATATTGTTCCTCATCTTCTTGGTCGAGTTGATCTTGTTCTTTGGCCATCAAGCGGTCAGGGCTTCTTCTTCGTAGTCACTTGAGTAGTCGGCCTTCACCGCTCTCGAATCACCGTCTCTCTTGACTTGGCTGTCTCGGATCTCTGCGCCCATCATTGCCTTTTTCTTTTCTTGTCTTCTTTCTCTCAAGACCTTTCTTTCTTCTTCATCCCCTCGTATTTGTTGACTACGAGGATATGGGCAATCAATGGCATAGTGATCACCTGGTTGTCTACATTCCAAAGATAGATATTCAACCTTTTGATCAGCTCTTTCCATTCTTGGATTGTCACCCTTTGATACTCAACTTTTGATGATCTGTTCTCTTGGTTGGCCTATCTTCCCTTGATTTGGAGGGAGCCGAGTGTCTTCCGGAAGGTTCACCCTTTCCTCTCTTGTAGTTCTTATTAAAGAACTTGTTGAATCTTTTAACCATTAGGGCTATTTCTTCGGGGTCAATGACTTCTTTGACCTCGGCTCTCTTCCCATCTTTAACAATTAGAGCAAATTGTTTTGGGTACAACTGTCTCTTCCTCGGTCTTTTCTTCTCGGCTCAAACTCGTAGGCTTTGAGGTCCGAGAATAGTTCATGGTTGGATGTCTTTGATAGGTCCATGGAATGTCTCGAAGGCCATGACCTTCATTTCCCATTCTACCGAAGACTTTTTAGGATCTTCATACACATTTCCTTGTATATTCCTTTCCAAGTGCATGACTCATTTTGAAGTTCTCAAATTTCAGACACCACGATAATTTGTTTTCTTTGATTTGCTCACGAGCCTTCACAAATCAATGTCGACTTGTCCCATTTCCTTAGCCGTTTTGCATGATTTGACTTTATTGAACATGGCTTTGTCCAAGGTTTTATAAAGGATGTCTGGCTACATTGTCCAGGTTGTATCTTTTTCTGTCATCATTTGTCCACTCGGTTCTTGGTTTTTCAACCATGACCGGTCCGGGAGCAAGATCTTCTTCTCCTTCACCGCAACTCTTCGTACAAATTTGTTAGGAATTTTATTGTTTAGATTTTGATGAATGCCATGTAAAACTTAGAATAGAAAGTTGGCACCCCAATTCTTGGCTTTGTAAAATGTATTGTAACAATTAGAGCCGGCCAAGGTGAGTTAAGTCGCCTACGCCCTAACATGCAAGAAGATAATCAAGGCTTGAAGGAAAACTCACGAGAGACAATTGAGTACAAAGAAGAAGAGCAGACAGAACTCGATCAAGAAGCGGTGAGATGCAAAATGAGTGGAACATCACCAAGTCAACTCAAGAGAAGCCAAGTCTCAAGTCAAGTGACAAGAGTCATCCAATGATTGGAAGGCGACTCTAAGTCACCTGGGGAAAGCAAGGAAAAGCAATCAAGTCGAGATAATCGTAAAAGAACCGTTGCCAGAGAAATCAAGAGATTTACTTAAACAAGTAATATCTCCATACTACCTTTCTTGGAGTGCTCAGTCCCTAAAGCGTGCAAAAGGAATGAACCAATGGGAAGCACTACACCGTGTCGACTCAAAAGGTGATAAAACAATTCATACGAGGAAATGGCAATTCCAAGAACTCGCAAGCCAACGATCGCAAAGTGACTTTCAAAAATAAGCCTATCTCTTCAACGGGCAAATTTTTGAAAGTTCACTATAAAAGGCCGAGGAGTTTGTTTGAGAAAAATGCATGAATGACACACACGTGAAGATATACAAGCTTATCAAAAATCAAACATTCTCAATCCTCAAGCTACATCTCAAGTACATCAATCCAACACTTACCCGTGAAGGAAAGAGAACTTCAATCGCTTGAAGAGGAAAATACTAAAAACAAGGGGTCTACATTCCAGAAGGATTGTAGAAAGGTTCAAGGTCAACCAAGTCTTAAGCTCTTGGGGCTTCGTGATCAAATCCAAAGTGCTTAAGCAAGTGAGTCAGAGTAGTAGTAAGGCAAAGCGCCTGTGAAGAAGCCGAGTCGTACGAGAAGCCACCGAGTGATCAAGGCGTCTCGGATCGAGTCCCAAAGGATCAAGTCGGCCGTTGTGATCAAGACTTGTATCCGGATCATTACCACTTTGTAAACCGATCATTACTTAGTGGATTCCTCCAGGGAGTTGGAGAAGAGAGGAGTAGAAGAATTACCCCATCTTCGAACCTCTATAAAAACTTTATTTGTGTCATTTACATTTCAAAGATTTAAATTTCTCGCACTTTTAATTGCTTATATCTCACGATAAATTTGCTATCCATTTGATAATTTATAAGTACTAAATCAAGTCAGAAAAACTTGCTTAATCAAACTTAAGGGTGTTAAGTCTTCCAATAAAATAAAAACCACAAATGAGTCAATTTATAGCCAACTAAGTTACTCTATTAATGAAATTTCAAATTTAAAGTCATTGAGAGATTAACTCTACTTGAGTGACTAATTTGATGTCCATCAAGGACACATCTGTGTAGAACTCAGAGATTTAAAAGGCCTAAATCGAAAATTTGGTAAGGTTTATTCAACCCCCTTCTAAACCTTACACTTACACCCCTTGGGACCTACAAGTGGTATCGGAGCGGTTGGTTCATTGAACCCTCCGCACCGTTCTTGAACTAGATCTCCAAACTTTTCAAAAGTCTCGCTTTAGTACTTAAACTTTCAAAACTCTTTTCTATCATTAAAAGTTATTATCATGGAAGCAAATCTAACACGCATTCCTATGTTCACTATTCAAGAATTTGATGATTGGAAATTGTGATGCGAGGCTCATCTATCAAAGATTACATGATGAGATGTGGATAGTGATAGAAGATGGGCCTCTGCAAATATTAAAGGTGAACACAAATTGCACGAAGAGTTGCAAAAAAGGGAAGGGGAAGATCAAAGACCCCGGACTACCATGGTTGAAAAACCAAGAACCGAGTGGACAAATGATGACAGAAAAAGATACAACCTGGACAATGTAACCAAGGACATTCTTTACAAAACCTTGGACAAAGCCATGTTCAATAAAGTGAAATCTTGCAAAACGGCTAAGGAAATGCAGGACAAACCGACATTGACTTGTGAAGGCTCGTGAGCAAATCAAAGAAAACAACTATCGGTGGTCAGTACAAAAATTTGAGAACTTTAAAATGATCTCGGAGAAAACCGGATCAACTGGATGCTCGGTTTACAAAAATCACAAATGAGTCATCTACACTTGGAAAGGAATATACACGAGAAGAAATGTGTATGAAGATCCTAAAAAGTCTTCCAAATGAATGGGAAATGAAGGTCATGGCATTGAGACACTCCATGGACCTATCAAAGACATCCATTATGAGTTATTCTCGGACCTCAAAGCCTACGAGTTTGAGCCGAGAAGGAAAGACCAGGAAGAGACAGTTGTACCCAAAACAATTTGCTCTAATTGTCAAAGATGGAAGGAGAGCTGAGGTCAAAGAGGCAATTGACCCGGAAGAAATAGCCCCGATGGTTAAAAGATTTAACAAGTTCTTTAACAAGAACTACAAGAGAGGAAAGGGTGAATCCTCCGAGAAGACACTCGGCTCCCTCCAAATCAAGGGATGATAGGCCAACCAAGAGAACAGATCATCAACAAGTTGAGTATCAAAGGGTCGACAACTCAAGAATAGAAAGAGCCGATCAAAAGGCTGAATATCTATGTTGGAATTGTAGACAACCAGGTCACTATGCCATTGATCGCTCATATCCTCGTAGTCAACAAGTACAGAACGGAGAACGAAGAAGAAAGAAAGGTCTTGAGAAAGAAGACAAGAGAAGAAAAAGGCAATGATGGTCCGCAGAGATCTGCTGAGACAAAGTCAAGAGAGACAGTGACTCGAGAGCAAAGAAGCCGACTACTCAAGTGACTCGAAGAAGAAGCCTTGATCCGCTTAATGGCCAAAGAACAAGATCAAGAAGATGAGGTACAATCTAACTCAACAAGCTCGACACTAGTGATAGTGATCGTGACACACACACTTCATCACCCACTCGATCTTTATGATTCATTAGGCAAAATGATGAAAGATTTTGAACACATTAAAACCTCACACACACTATTGAATGAGGAAAACAAATTTACTCAAAAGTCAAAACTCAAAGTCCGACTAAGGAGCCGAGTACTCTAAGTCAAATAGCCGATGAGAATAAAAGTTTAAAAGTGAAAATGCTAAATTAATAGCGAGAAATTGCTGCTATAGAAAAGAGGAGAATGACCTCAAAATGTTCTTGCCTCATTCACTAAGGCATCTAAATCATTGGATGATCTTATTATGAGTCAAAGAGAATGTGGAGACAAGACAGCTTAGGATTTAATTCCTTTGTGCCATGTCAAACCTCAAGAATAATTTTGGAAAAAGGATCTTCAAGTCATGAAGAGTCCGAAAAATCCAAAACTCTAAATGTTGCACACACTTTCAATCCAAAGCACAATACTAAGCAAACCGGCCTTGGTTACAAAGGAAAAGGAAAACAAAATAATGTTGAGAGTCTTTGAAAGGATAAATGAGAAGAGATTCAAATGAGTCCCTCAAATAGACTCCAAACAAAAATACTCAGAAAGAAGAAGAGCTACCAAAAATCCCAAAACTCATAAAAGAAATACATATGATGGGAATGGTAGAAAATACCCAAGCCAAGCCGATCGAATAATGTGAACTATCGGCTAGACTTATGGAATACAAGCCCAAATGGCAAAGGCCTAGAACTCAACAAAGGCCATTCCAAAATCATAAGAGCTTTCATCAAAGACACATATGCACCTAGGCACTACACTCAAAGACACCACAATTACCCAAGAAAGGCAATTGCTAAAACAAATATACAGGGCATACGACAAAAGAGACAATTTGTATGAACCTGGAGACTCCCAAAGCAATTTGCCAGGATTAATTATGATTATGGCACGATAGATGGCAACCTCTTAGAGTCAAATCATTTGGCTATAGGTTGGTTGGATCATCTTATAATTCTAACCCCTCGGACCCGCACAAGAATGGGTACCTAAAACTTAATTTCCTTGATTGCGGTTCAAGGAATAAATGAGTGCCAAGGAACCTGGTACATGGATAGTGGTCATTCCGGACATATGACAGAAATAAGAGAAATCTGTCAAAATTCAAGGAAGTCAAAGGAGCAAAAGTCATATTTGGAGGAAATGAAGCTCCTGGTGAAATAAGAGGCATTGGATCCATCAAAAGGAATGGTTTAGAAATCACGGATGTTGCATATGTTGAAGGACTAAACTTCAATTTACTAAGCATCGACAACTCGTGACAAGGGCTACAATGTTGGATTCAACATGGGCATATGCCAAATCAAAGACATTGAATCAAATGAAGTGGTCTTTGCAAGGATGTAGACAAAAAATATGTATGTAGTGGATTGGTCAACTGCAACACCCAAAGACTGTCTACTAGCAAAGAGCATAGTGAATCAAGTTGGTTGTGGCACAAAAAGTCGAGTCACCAATTTCAAAACAATTAATAAGCTAGAAAGAAGTCATCTTGTAGAAGGACTTCCGGACTCGATATACAAGAAGGAGAGTATATGTGATGCATGTCGGAAGGAAAACAAATCAAGTCGCTGTTCAAAGAAAAGACATGCCCATCCTCAACAAGAATATTGCATCCGCTTCATATGGATCTATTTGGCCCAAAGGGAACCAAAGAAGCATAAGTGGAAAGAAATACACCTTGGTGGTAGTAGATGACTACTCAAGATATACATGGACAATATTCATGTGCAAGAAGAAAGAAACTCTACAAAAGCTACCACAAATTGATGAAGAGGATACAAAATGAGAAGAGTCAAACCATTATCAAAATAAGATCGGATAGAGGAACCGAGTTTGTCAATGGAATAATAACTCGATCTTCAGTATTGAGAATGGTATTGGTCATGAACTATCACCGCAAGGACTCCACAAAGAGAATGGAGTTGCGAGAAAGAAGGAAAACCCTCAAAGAAGCGGCCAAGGACCATGTTAGTCAAGGGGTTACCAAAAAGATTTTGGGTCAAGCAATCAACACACTTGCTACACCCAAAACAGATGTATGATAAATAGACAAATGGCTGACAAAGACTCCCTATGAGATCCGGATGGAAGAAAACCAAATGTTGCATATTTCAGGATATTTGGATGTAAATGCTTCATCCACAACAATGGCAAAGACAACCTAAAGGCTTTTGATGCTAAAGTCGATGAGGTATCTTCTTAGGATACTCATTGAAAGCAAAGCCTACGAATACTCAACAAAAGAACTATGGTTACGAAGAATCCATTCATGTAGTATTCGATGAGCCAAATGTAAATGGGAAGACATTGAAGAGTCACCGATAAGTGAATCATCCAACCTTACGTAAGAGTCCCTATGTCAAGCCAAGCGGGGATTATCAATTCGAGAAGAAGATGAGATAGTGAATCTCAAAAGCGGTGAGTGATCACGAGAGAGAGCGACCCACAAAGAACACAACCGCAAGTCGATCAATCCAAATAACTTACTTCAACCTTGACGTAAGATGGCCGAGAGACCATCCACCAAAACTTGTCATTGGAGATATAAGAGAAGGTGTCAAACAAGATCCGAACCCAACAAGAAGCAATGTTCACATGCTTCATCTCGCAGATAGAGCCCAAAGATGTGTCACAAGCATTGGACGACACACATTGGATTCAAGCTATGCAAGAAGAGTGAATCATTTGAGAGAAATAAAGTATGGGAATTAGTACAAAGACCCATACATCAAAATGTTATTGGAACCAAATGGGTATTCGAAATAAGATGAACGAGGAAGGTTCTCGTGGTAAGAAACAAAGCAAGACCGGTAGCCAAAGGATATTGCCAAGAAGAAGGGATAGATTTTGATGAAACATTTGCCCTCGTAGCAAGATTGGAAGCTATAAGGATGTTTCTTGCCTATGCGACTCACAAGAATTTCACCGTATATCAAATGGATGGAAAAAGTGCATTCTGAATGGTTTATTGGAAGAAGAAGTGTATGTTGAACAACCTCCAGGATTTGAGCAGAAGACTCTTGGAGACAAGGTATACAAACTCAAGAAAGCCTTATATGGATTGAAATAGGCACCCGTGAGCATGGTATGATACCCCGTCACAATTCCTAACCGAAAATGGATTCACAAAAGGAAAAGTAGATAGAACACTTTTCGTAATTCAAGACAAGAAGAGTATATCTTTGTTCAAATATATGTTGATGACATCATCTTTGGATCCACCAACAAAGAGTCATGTGAAAAATTTTCAAACCTCATGCAAAGTAAATTTGAAATGAGCATGATGGGAGAGCCGACATTCTTCCTTGGACTCCAAGTGAAACAAATTGAAGGATGGAACCTTCATAAGTCAAACAAAATACACCAGAGATTTAATGAAGAAATTTGGTATGGAGGAGAAGTCTTCTCAAAAATACCAATGAACACATCACAAAATGGACATGGATGCAGGATGGCAAGCCTCAGTAGATCAAACAAGATACAAAGCACTTATTGGATCATCGCTCTATCTCACAAAGAAAGCGTGGCCGGACATCACCTTTCTTTGTAGGTGTATGTGCAAGATTTCAATCTGCTCCAAAAGAGAGCCATATGACAAAGAAGCTAAGAGAATATTGAGATACTTGAAAGGAAGCCAAGAAGTAGGCCTATGGTATCCAAAGGAAGGTGGATTCAAGCTAATTGGCTATTCGACTCGACTATCTTTGGATGCAGAGTGGACAGGAAGAGCACTTCGTGCACATGTCAAATGCTAGGAAAGACTAATTTCCTGGTTTAGCAAGAAGCAAAACTCAATAGCCACCTCTACAAATGAGGCAGAATACATAGATGCGGCAAATTGTTGTGCCCAAATCCTATGGATGAGACAAAGAATGAGAGACTATGAAGTTGAAGAGAAAGAAATTCCAATCATGTGTGATAACACAAGTGCCATTGCAATCACTCAAAATCTGTGTTGCACTCAAGAACAAAACATATTGATGTCGATATCATTTCATAAGAGATCATGTTGAAAAGAAGGACATTATCTTGGAATATATCTCAACCGACAAACAACTAGCCGACATCTTCACAAAACCATTATGTGAGTCAAGATTTGAAGAACTCAAACATGAGTTGGGGCTAATTGAGCTAAGTTGAGACACGTAAGAATCAAAGAAAAGAAATGGAACAGAAAGAAGGTGAAAAAGAGTCGAAAACAAAAATCACCAAGAATCACCAGACGGAAAGTCAACTATACCAAGTCACCGATAAATTAGTCACTAAGAGAAATGTGAGAAGCGAGTTAAATCACTAAGAGATAAGCTGAATAACTTATGAGCAAAGTGACAAAAACGCAAATCGTTTTGACTTAGCGGGAATGTTTTAAGAGACACGTCAAAGATAATGATGATGTGTACAGACATAAAGCCGCACACCAAGCCTATGATTGGATATAAATGCTTTGCCGCATTAAATACGAGACATGAACTACTCAATATGCGTGCGAAATCCAAGCCGTTGATTTCGATCACAATTCAAAACCGTCTGCACGCCCTTTCATAAACCATATTTAAACCATTTTCGTCCGTTTCTCTCTCACACTTCTAAAACTGTTCAATCTCTTTCTCTCAAAAGGCAAAGGCAAATACTCTCGAAACCCTATCAACCTTCAAATCAATTTCGAGTTTTTCCTTGAAATTATTCTCGAGAAATGGCACCAACTTATGACTTTACCAAGTTGGGAAAACAAATCCACACCCTGTTCGACCGTGGATTTCGACGGAATGGTGAAGAAGGGGTCCGACGACACCCTGGTGAAGAAAATCGCGGAGAAGTTGGAAACATCGGGATCAAACCGCTTTCTAACGCTGAATATCCTATGACCTATGTGGAGGAGGTCGCATTCCTTCTCGTGAATGCCGAGATTCACGATGAAGGAATCAAGTCATCTGCTCACGGGAAGCAATGACTATCACCGCCAAGGATTTGGTGAATATTGCTCACTACCCCAGGTAAGGAGCAACGAGATTAAGGAAGCGATGTAAGCTTGGGCGACGCATGGAAAGAAATAGTCAAGTCCGACCTTTTGCCGATAAAATTATATACACAAAGAAAACAAAAGATCACCAAGGTTGATTATCACAAATTGTTGGACATAGTTGCCAAATGTATCGACATCAAATTTGGCAAACTTTGACCAACTATCAAAGGCAAAGCCGATTGTGATGGCCGCAATCATCGAGGAAAAGAAGATAAATCGGGCTGAGTTTATCTACAGCAGACTCTGCCCGAACGTGGGAACAAGTCATTCAAAGAAGATGGGTCATTTGGAGGATCCCGGGATATGGCCTAGTGATTGGCCGACTATTGGAGGTGAAAGGAGTCCCTCTCGGACATGGGAAAGCATTCCATGTTAACAAGAGGATGTTGAGCTAACCTCTCTCGGTGCTCGGCTTAGCTTATGCCAAGAGAGCGACACCAAAGAGGGGAATCACCACCCAAAGACACAAATTGCCTCTCTCCAACCAAGAAGAAAGTCGCCCCTGCAGGCTAAGAAGAAGTCTCACCCCTGCAAAGAAAGAAAACCAAACATGCTCCCGCCCGCAAAGAGTCACCGCCCCCTGAAGAAGCAGTGTCACTCCGCCCTGCGCAGCAGCCGTCGAGAAGGACTCACAAATGCCTTCTCCGATCGTCAAAAGGAGGAGAATCGACAAGCCTAGACGGCCAGCTCCTCGAAACAAACACCAAAGACTGCCCCTGCCGCCCAAGACTCGAGGACGCCGCCCCGAACTGTAAATTCCCCTGGTACAAACCAGAGACGAAGAAGACTCGTCAAGCGGTCCGAACAGAGAAACCAAATGAGTCGGTTACTCAAATAGCACAAATACCGGAGACTACTGGAGAAGTAGAGTCTCCGGATGTAGTTGATGAAACAACCAAGTCTGCGCCAAGGCGATCAACAGAGGCAACCCGAAGACACACTATAGCTCACACAAAATTGAAAACTCAAGAAGAACCAAATGGCGGATAGTGATGTAATGATCCTATCTCCACCTTACCCGGACATCCAAAATCGTCTGCGTGAGTGGAGAAAATGGAAGTTGAGCAAGTCAAGGGAACAGTTCCAACGGCCTGAATTCATAGAAGAAGAAGAGGAACTGCTAAATTTCCTTGGGTCGACTCATCGTGCTCCCAAAGACTTGATGAGGACAATCGCTTAGACATCCCGCAAATCTACAAGGACAGGGAGAGCAAAGCAAGCTCAAGAAGCCAAGCACGTGAGAAGGCAAGTATCGCCCTATCTCCGGCACCACGTAACACTTCCATCCTCTCCTTGATGTCTTCTCCGAAAGTGACGAGGAACTGAGAGAATGCCGCGCCCGCGGAAAGAATCGGATGCAGCAAGCATTGCATGAATCAAGAATCCTTCACGAGCAAAGACGATGGAGGGACCAGGAGAGTCCTCCAAAACACAAACCGAAATCGATCCAATGGGAGTGGTTCAAAGAATAGCCACGATGTTCTTGCTACCACTTCCCCACTCACTCGGAAAGAAGGCAATAAGGAAATGGCAATGAAATCGGGACAATGGGGACCCCAATCGAGCCAACCCCTATTGAAGGTGTGCTACCACCGCCCCAACGGCCAACCATCAATTGAAACAATGAGTTTGGAGACGAGTGACCCCACTCCAAGTCACTCACCGGTGCGCCACCGAGGGGGAAACTCCTCCACCGCAGCGGCAAGGTCGAGGATGCTGCAGATGACTCGACAAAGAAGCAAGGAGGCGAAGAAGAGAAATTACAATCACTAGAAGAACAACAAGTTGCCATCAACGAAGCTCGATACGATTGAGACTGTCTCACCGAGGTGCCAACCGCTCTCGAAGGCTAATGACGCTAGCCGATGCAACGAGGCACAGAAGGAATGTACTGGGGAGTTAACACTGGGAGATGAAAGTGCAATCCATGGGGTTGAGACTCCAATGGATGCCACCGTAGAAGACCCTAAGACAACCACACGTCGAAATGGAGGACCAAGGCCTCGCAGCAGAGAGAGACTGCCGGAGGAAATGAAGGCCCACGGAGCTTGAGACTTCCCGGGTAAAGAGGTCAAGTAAAGAACATCCCCCCGCAATCATCGACCCATCCGAGAAGGAGATCGCGCACTTCATGATTCCCGGACAACCCCGATGTCACTTTTCTCGGGATCGGCGAAGAAGAAGTCGAGTCAACCCCATGACAAATCTAAGAGACTCACCAACGGATGTTCCAGGCACGAGCAAGTCCGATCCCAAGACTACTCGTCAA
Organism: Rehmannia glutinosa; assembly: GCA_016081115.2. Classification (NCBI taxonomy): domain Eukaryota; kingdom Viridiplantae; phylum Streptophyta; class Magnoliopsida; order Lamiales; family Orobanchaceae; genus Rehmannia; species Rehmannia glutinosa. Next base: position 184,637 of record JABTTQ020001487.1, on the reverse strand, counting down.
ACTTTTAACTTTGATGATGAGCCACCACTAGAAATCTCATCATCGTCCGATGACGCCGATAAGGCCGAGGACAAGTCTATCAAATGGAAAAATCACCGAGACCAACGGTTAAAGACAAACCGAGGCTCGAAGCGGTCTACTTCACAACCAAACCCACCAACCGAAAACCACCGCTCCGGCTCCTCACGCTATACCGGATCGATTCCCAAAAGAACTTCACGCGCACCGCTTATCATCGAACAAATCCCGGTTGGCGGTGATGAATCTTTGTGGAATCTTTCCCTTTCTCACCGGAGATACCGTAACTCCACGAAGAGTCGAAAATGAGCAAGCACGCTATCACGCACCACCTCCTGCTTTTTCACTCGGCACCATTGTTCCAAATTTTTGATTTCGACGTTGTATGGCCATCACCGCAATGTGAAGAATCACCAAGTTCGAGAAGTGTTCAAGGCACTATTTGTCAAGTTGAACGAATGGAGAGGCATCAGCCTCTTTGGACATGCGCCGGACAACAGAGATGCCAACCTTACGGTGACTTGAGAGGCATCACAATCGAGGATAAGGGAATGGTGGCAACAAAGAAGAATCAATGCGTGTGGAACAGGTGAGATACTTCGAACCTTATTCAACAAGTCGCTGGTGTGGAGAGTCGAAATGTTGATGCGAAACGGTTTAGGAACACATTGAACATATGCATGAAGCTCACACCGCCGAGATCAAGTCGCTGCGTGAGCGTAATGCAAATGATATACAGCGTTTGGAAGAACACATGACAAGAAAATTCAGCCTACTCATGGCCGAGATGAAGCCGATTTCAAAGAGAATCCAACGCTACTCGTCAATTCCGTGCAAGATACAACGCAGCAGACTTGAAGCAAAATTCAACCATCGTAAGACTTCGACTTCATGCTTGCCAAAGATATGTTCCCTGGGGTTCCTCTATCCTTTGATGATGCCAAAAAGGGGAAGAGGAATACCTTAAAGCGAAAAATCAAGTCGAAAAGAAAGGAGCAATGACAAGGAACAAATGAGAAGGGAAAATCACCGAGGAAATTTTGAAATCAAGAAAGGAAAATCAATGAGGGGGAAGGATCAAAAGATATGACCTTGATGATTGCACAAACCCCCAACAGGGTCCTCACACAAATGACATTATAAGCAAAGAAACTCCCCGTGACTCGCCACTCCAACACTCTGCTTTGTATCTATGGCCGAGAAGAGAAAAGCAATTGAAGCAGGGATGAAGGAGGTGGAAGGAAGAATGGATGCCAGGGTGATGAACATCTTGAAAGAACACGGAGGCATTCCAATGGGACAGAGACACGTATGCCATTTCGTATGCCGGGACAGAGCCAAGATCGATTGACGAATTCAAAACGCTCGAATCAAGGATATTTTGCAAATATGTCCATGGCTCAAGCTTGGGACCAGACTTGGGAAAAGGGTCTCACATTATGTGAAGAAGGCGACGACAGACACAGACAACCTATCCTCTGCTGTCACTCCGCTGGCACTCACCGAAAGAAGAAGGCCCCAAAGACAAAGATACGCCCAGGTAGAGAGAAGAAGAAGAGCGGCGGTGGAGGAAGAAGCTTGCACCTAGGCCTCCGCCCAAGAATATTGAATACGTAGATCCGGAAAGAAAGGAGGGATCTACTTGGGCCGGGCTTGACCAAGTGGCGAACTTGCGAGTGGCTAAAACTAACGCCGAGTATGTAAAGAGAATAGAAGAAGAAAACAAAAGACAAACTCAAATATGGCGGGAGACAGAAAGAACAAGGAAAGATGAAGCCGCCAGAAGGCATATGAGAAGAAAAAGAAGGCAAACGAGAAGAAGAAGAAGAGAAGAAGAAGAAGATCTTGATCAAGATGAAAGAAGGAGACAAATGAGATGAAGTGTTGTTTGTCAACCCTTCGTGTATTTTATATGTAAATACATACAATGTAAGTCTTCCGTAATAAAGCTATAAATTTTCTATTTTTTTGTGAAGACAATTACATACTCGATACACCTTGTAAACAAATTGTGTTAAGTACAAGAATGATATGATCAATAAAAAGATTGATTCTCATATACATTCTATGTCAATACACTATCTCAGTATGTATCTTTGTTATTTGCATCTTTGTATGATTTAAGTTTTGGCATCATCAAAAAGTGGGAAATTGTTAGGAATTTTATTGTTTAGATTTTGATGAATGCCATGTAAAACTTAGAATAGAAAGTTGGCACCCCAATTCTTGTCAAAATGTATTGTAACAATTAGAGCCGCCAAGCCGAGTTAAGTCACCTACGCCCTAACATGCAAGAAGATAATCAAGGCTTGAAGGAAAATCTCTGAGAGACAAATGAGTACAAAGAAGAAGAGCGACAGAACTCGATCAAGAAGCGGTGAGATGCAAATTTAGTGGAACATCGATCAAGTCAACTCAAGAGAAGCCAAGTCTCAAGTCGGGCGACAAGAGTCATCCATGATTGGAAGTCGACTCTAAGTCACCTGGGAAAGCAAGGAAAAGCAAATCAAGTCGAGATAATCAGAAAGAACCGTTGCACGAAATCAAGAGATTTACTTAAACAAGTAATATCTCCATACTACCTTTCTTGGAGTGCTCGAGTCCCTCAAGCGTGCAAAAGGAATGAACCAATGGGAAGCACTACACCGTGTCGACTCGAAAAGGTGATAAAACAATTCATACGAGGAAATGGCAATTCCAAGAACCGCAAGCCAACGATCGCAAGTGACTTTCAAAAATGAGCCTATCTCTTCAACGGGCAAATTTTTGAAAGTTCACTATAAAAGGCCGAGGAGTTTGTTTGAGAAAAATTCATGAATGACACACACGTGAAGATATACAAGCTTATCAAAAATCAAACATTCTCAATCCTCAAGCCTACATCTCAAGTACATCAATCCAACACTTACCTCGTGAAGGAAAGAGAACTTCAATCGCCTGAAGAGGAAAATACTAAAAACAAGGGGTCTACATTCCAGGAAGGATTGTAGAAAGGTTCAAGGTCAACCAAGTCTTAAGCTCTTGGAGGGCTTCGTGATCAAATCCAAAGTGCTTAAGCAAGTGAGTTGTAGTAGCAAGGCAAAATGCCTGTGAAGAAGAAGCCGAGTCGTCGCGAGAAGCCACCGAGTGATCAAGGCGTCTCGATCGAATCCCAAAGGATCAAGTCGGGCCGTTGTGATCAAGACTTGTATCCGGACTATTACCACTTTGTAAACTCGATCATTACTTAGTGGATTCCTCCAGAGTTGGAGAAGAGAGGAGTAGAAGAATTACCCCATCTTCGAACCTCTATAAAAACTTTCTCGTGTCATATACATTTCAAAGATTTAAATTTACGCACTTTTAATTGCTTATATCTCACGATAAATTTGCTATCCATTTGATAATTTATAAGTACTAAATCAAGTCAGAAAAACTTGCTTAATCAAACTTAAGGGTGTTAAGTCTTCCAAAAAACAAAACCACGCTTGAGTCAATTTATAGCCAACAAATGAGTTACTCTATTAACAAATCAAATGAGTCTCTTGAGAGATTAACTCTCTTTGGGTGACTAATTTGATCGTCCATCAAGGACACAAATGTGTAGAACTCAGAGATTTAAAAGGCCTAAATCGAAAATTTGGTAAGGTTTATTCAACCCCCCTTCTAAACCTTACACTTACACCCCTTGGGACCTACAACAAATTGTGTTCACCTTTAAGATTTGCAGAGGCCCATCTTCTATCACTATCCACATCTCATCATGTAATGTTTGATAGATGAGCCTCGCATACGAATTTTCCAATCATCAAATTCTTCAATAGTAAACATAGGGATGCGTGTCAAGTTTGCTTCCATGATAATAACTTTTAATGATAAAAAGAGTTTTGAAGATTTAAGTACTAAAGCGACTTTGAAAAGTTTGGAGATCTAGTTCAAGAACCGGTGCGGAGGGTTCAATGAACCAACCGCTCTGATACCACTTGTAGGCCCCAAGGGGTGTAAGTGTAAGGTTTAGAAGGGGGGTTGAATAAACCTTACCAAATTTTCGATTTAGTCCTTTTAAAACTACAGAGTTGATTTTACACAAATTGTGTCCTTGATGGACAAATCGAATTAGTCACTCAAGAGTTAATCTCTCAACACTTCGATTGAGTTGTTGATGGAGTAACTCACTGCTGGCTATAATTTGACTCAACTCGTGGTTTTGTTTTCAGCGAAGACTTAACACCCTTAAGTTTGATTAAGCAAGATTTTAGAGCTTGATTTAGTACTTATAAATTATCAAGTGGATAGCAAATTTATCACAGATATAAGCGCTAAAAAAATGCAGAATTAAAGTCTTTGAAAAGTAAATGACACAATAAAGTTTTTATAGAGGTTCGAAGATGGGGTAATTCTTCTACTCCTCTCTTCTCCAACTCCCGGAGGAATCCACTAAGTAATGATCGCTTTACAAAGTGGTAATGATCCGGATACAAGTCTTGATCACACAAATTGACTTGATCCTTTGGGACTCGATCTGAGACGCCTTGATCACTCACCGGCTTCTCACGACTCGGCTTCTTCACAGGGCAGCCGCTTTTGCTACTACACTCACTTGCTCAAACTCTTTGGATTTGATCACGAAGCCCTCCAAAAGCTTGAGACTTGGTTCGACCTTGAACCTTCCTACAATCCTTCGTGGAATGTAGACCCCTTTTCTTCAAAAGTTTCCTCTTCAACTCGATTGAAGTTCTCTTTCCTTCACAGGTAAGTGTTGGATTGATGTACTTCGTAATGTAGGCTTGAGGATTAATCTTGAATGATTTGAGAGTATTTCTGGTTATACTTTTATTGATTTCTTGAATGTTCGTGGTTCGTAACCTTCTCTCGAGTCATTCATCGCCTTATATAGTGATCTTTCAAAAATTTGCCCGTTGAAGAGATAGGCTTATTTTTGAAAGTCACTTGCGTCGTTGGCTTGTCTTGTTGCGATCCTTGGAATTGCCATTTCCTCGTATGAATTGTTCTTTCACCTTTTCGTAGTTCGACACGGTGTAGTGCTTCCCATTGTTCATTCCTTTTACACGCTCCTCGACCGAGCACTCCAAGAAAGGTGGTATGGAGATATTACTTGTTTAAGTAAATCTCTTGATTTACTCGTACAACGGATCTTTTACACTATCTCAACTTGACTGCATTTCCTTGCTTTCCCCAGGTGACTTAGAGTCAGCTTCTAATCATTCGATGACTCTTCTGTCACTTCAACTTGAGACTTGGCTTATCTTGAGTTGACTTGACTAATACTCCACTTGGCTGCATCTCAGCTGCTTCTTTAGTAGAGTTCCCGTCTACTCTTCTTTGCTATACTCAACTGTCTCACAGCAGAGTCTTCCTTCCCGCTTGATTGCTTTCTTGCATGTTAGGGCGTAGTGACTTGACTGCTACGGCCAAATCTAATTGTTACAATACATTTTACAACAAGAATTGGGGTGCCAACTTTCTATTCTAAGTTTTACATGGCATTCATCAAAATCTTAAACAATAAATTTCCTAACATATTCTTCATTAACCATGAATACTCAAGTACATTCTAGTCAAGCAATGTATGAATTTAAAAGTTCAATAATTTTTATATGGAAGTATGATGGGTTGAATATGATCGTAATGAACTATATTTATTATTTTTAAAAAAATAATATTTTAGGGGTAAAGCTATCCATATAGGACAAAGTGCAAAAAGTTACATAGTTCATATGGTAAACTATAACAAAAAATAGTTTATATGATAAAGTGTGAAAATGCGAATAGTACATGGGGTTTAGTATAATATCCTCTATTAAAATTGCCAAACAAAAATATGTGGGGACCATGAATTAAAGAATCACTTATAGAGAGAGCATCACGCTCATTAACATGTGGGAACCATGAATTAAGGAACCAGTTAGAGAGAGAGAGAGAGAGAGAGAGAGAGAGAGAGAGAGAATCACGCTCATTATTATACTGTATATTTAATATATATTTACTGCAGATTTAACACTATTATACTGTATAGTTAACATATATATACTGCATATTAAAATTGTCAAACAAAAATATGTGGGGACCGTGAATTAAGGAATCAGTTATAGAGAGATAATCACTCTCATTATTATATTGTATATTTAACATATATTTATTGTATAATTAACACTATTGTACTACATGTTTAGCATATATGTACTTCATATTAAAATTGTCAAACAAAAACATGTGGGGGCCGTGAATTAAAGAAACAGTTATATGGCAAATGACCCTTATTCGAATTAACATAAAAAAAAGCTTAAAAATCAATTAAATATCAGCCTTTGAAAAAATTAAATAAATAGACAGAATTAGTCCACACTGTCTTACCCCAGAAATGTGGTCTCATTTGATCCAATCCCACTATACTCACAAATACCAAAATACATGAATTTATATATTGATGTCCAACATCCCAAATGAACAATTATTATTGCCCATTACAAAATAAGATTTCAGTAAATATATCTTAATTTTATTTTATATATGCAATATGAGTGTCAAATTGGTGATCGTAAAAAGACGATTAATTTGATATACGAAAAAATTATTAAAATTTACAAAAGAAAAAAATAGACAAATATAATTAATCAAATACACACAGAGATTTGAAAATTTATTTTTATATAATGATTTGTTATTATATAAACATATAAATTTTCATAATTAATTTCCTATTTCAAAAATTAATGTTACATGTTGTAATTATATTTTAGTAATTCTAAGATGGTGCTTTAGACGGATTTTTTTATTACTATTTATAAGTGACTTGGTTATTATATATATATATATATGAGGGAATTTTTTAAGTACCCATTATGGATAGTGGGTATTTTTTTAAACTCATAGATATAAGAAAACTCTTTTCTACCCAATTTGACAAAAATGCCCCTCCTTTAATTTGAAGATTTAGAATTTTTAAACTGATGCAATTAATGCATTCCATGAAAATCGTGTACACTTCCCCCCAAATACACACACCTATGTATAAAATCGTATGCCCATATCATGCCATATCGTGCCCATATCGTGCCAACCCTCATGTACATATACATAAAAAAGGCACGATATATCGTGCCTAATTTTAACTGAGGCACGATATCGTGCCTAATTTTAACTGAGGCACGATATCGTGCCTAATTTTATATGAGGCACGATATATATCTTGCCTAGTTTTAACTAAGGCACGATATATCGTGCCTAATTATAATTAATAATTTTGTTATTATTTTATTCTACTCTCCCCATTTGTTTCGGATTTCCCACCCCTTTCCTTGCTTTTCATGTTTAGGTGTCTTTTTATACTGCATGTTTTGTCTCCCTAGTGCTTTCTTTGTCTGCAGTGGACCCCCCTCCTTTTCTCCCTACTCGTGCCCCCCCCCCCTTTATTTAACTGAGGCACGATATATATCGTGCCTAATTTTAACTAAGGTACGATATCATGCCTAATTTTAACTGAGGCACGATATATCGTGCCTAATTTTTTATGTATATGTACAAATCCTAAAAAAATGTCTATTAATTTTGAAAATTGTTTCAATAAAATTTAAAAATATTTGTAATTTATTAAAAAATGTCAAAAATCCACAAAATCATTTTAAAATCTAAATATTAAAATCTATAATTTATTTTAAAAATAAAAAAGAATCTAAAAAGATTAACATTACATTAAAGGAGCATTTGTTGGATCTGATAACAACGACAAAAACTATATGCAATTTACAGAAAATAACAAACTAGAAACGTCTCTTATAGATTACAATAATTTATAATTATTTTAAAATCTAAATATTAAAATTTATAATTTATTTTAAATATGAAAATTAAAAATAAATACACTTTTTTTAAACATTTGCCATTATTTAAAATATGAAAATTTATTTAAAAGTCTCAAAAATTGTTCAACAATATGAAAAGTGGATTAAAAAATAAAAACTGTTGAAAGCTTTCAAAAAAATTTACCAAAAAATCAGATTTTTTTATAAAATCCAAAAAGGGAGTAGAGAGAGAAAAAATAAAGGGATAGTGCCCCACATACTTTTGCATTTAAAATATAAGGGTATTTGGGTAAAAAAACCACAAAAATGGGTAGAAAACTTAATTTTTTATCTCACATGTCAGAAAACTTTTTGTCCTATCCTAAGTGGGTATTTCCCACAATTTGCTCTATATATATATATATATATATATATATATATATTTTTAGAACTGGTGAGTCCAGATAAGTTATGTGAGTATGTGAGACCAAATCTGGAGCATTGAGTTATTTTTTAAACGGTCTAGATTAATCAGTTTTTGTTTTTTTTAATGATTAATTTATTAGAGAAAATGACTTCTTGGTAAATCTAACTTTATATCAGTTAATAGGGGGAGTTATTTTTGTGGTGGCTTTTCAAATTGCTAGAATCAAGGGATCGGTTTTCATCTAGATATCTCACTTCCAAAATCTTCTCTAATGAGTAATGTAAAACTGAAACAAGGCTTAACTATTCTTCTCTATTGGTCGAAACACACTCTCTCTCTAAGTCCAAGAACTCTCCATCTATCTCTCGCGAAAGAATCCTCTAATCATCTACTCGACGGCTTTTCTTTGAGGCGACACCAACTCCACGATAATTATTCGAGGCGGCATAACATATTCAAGTTGACTGTACTCATCTTCTTAATCGAGTCGACAGCCAAATCGTCTGTGGAACAAGGTTTTTTTCCGCTTCTTTTTTTGTATTTTTTTTTTAGAGTTTTTGGGTTAAGTCCTTTGCACAAGCATATGATCATGTATAATATTTTTGATTTTATTATAATTTTTTTATATTGGTGCAGTTTTCAAAACATAAATCCTTAGAATAATTTGTGGGTTTCTGTTTTTACTTTATTTAAATTTTTTTTGGATTTTTAGAGCTTATTGTTGTTGTTATTAGGATGTTGATATATTTTTATTTATTTTAGTTTTGAGTTTGGGTAAATTGCTATGTTTTTTATTTTAGTTTTTGATTTAACACGATGAAAATCTAGGGAAATAGAGTTTAAATTGCTCTGTTTTGTCGAAGTATGTGCAAATCTTGTTGATTTTCTTATTATTGCTTATCTATGTTCTTATAACTGCTTAGCTAGGATCTGTTACGGGTTTCTATTTTTTTATTTCGCTTTTGTTGGATTTTTTTAGGGTGTATTGTTGTAGTTATTAGGATTTTGCTATGTTCTTGATTTAGGCTGGGGTTTGGGTAAATTGTTTTCAATGTAACAGGGGGTAAATTATGTTATTGTTATGTTTTCTTTAAATCTGGTGGTTTGCTTATTGATGTATTCCACTACTTATTGTTGTTGTTAATTATGCTTATGTATGGTTTGTTTTATGCTTATGCATGCTTTATATTTTGCTTATGCTTGGTTGAGTTTATGCTTATAGACGATTGTTTGTTAATGAATGTATTACATAACTGACTAATACTTATTTTTTCTTGATAGGTTTTCTGTTAGAAATGGCAAAAGAGAGTAGGAAAAGGAAGGCCACAACTAGTGATGATGGAGCATAGTTGAGTAATAAGGAGGTGGGGAAGGATAAGGGAAATTGTTGAATATTGTAGTAATTTTAAAGCCATTTGAATTATGGTTGGTTTTGACGTACATGCGTAGTTGATATAGGAATGTTTTTTTTAGTTAGTGATGTATTTATTTTTATTTGATTGTTTTTAGATATTATAAGCATAATGCGATTGCTTTGTAAGGAATATTTTTGATATTAACATGCAGTGGCATTGACGAGTACATGGATAACTTAAATTTTTATTTTTTTTCCATGAAAAGATTGATTAAAAAAGCAATATAATAACCTTACATAAGCAATATATTACACACCAATAAGCAGTAGAACATATGGACTATAATAAGCAATTTTTCTTGGATGTTGAATTATTTGCTCGAAAAGTATTACAACCGACGCAAAGAAGCAGTACCTAGTACGTGAATAAGCAGTAAAAAATTTAGACAAAAACAAGCAATTTGTTTTGGTTGCTAAACAATTGGCTAAAAAGGCAGTAACACACATAGGCAGTTTGTAATACATGAATAAGCAGCACATCATAGTTTCGAAAACATGTTTCGTTTTTTTATTAAGAAATATTTTTAAAATGGTATGAAACAGTCACAAAAGCTTAACAAACAAATAAATACAAAGATTTAAATAAGCATAAATATTAAGTGGTAATACAAGCATAAATAAGCAGTATCAAATACGTCAATAAGCATCAATATAGATTTAAAAATATTGTTTCAACGTTGCACAAGATCACAATTATTAGAAAACATTATAAAGTAATGTAAAGATTGTTTGAAGCTCGAATAAACTAGAGTCATGACAAAAAAACTCAATTCTGCTTGTCGCATGTTCTGCTATTGTGCGAAACTATTTATCCACATTTTCCACGTCTCTTCAATTTCTAACTTGCTTTGATTGCTTTCTCTTTCTGGCTTTGAAGTCGGCTCTTACTCGACTATCGCTTCCCTTATTTTTGGAATGTGTTGGTTGCAACACTACAATGCCTAGTTGGGATGTGTTCCCAGCGAAGCCTATGATCAATTATTGCTTGTTGACGGAATTGGAATATGTACGTTGATCCATCATCAACATTTGTTTATGGTCTTTTATGAGCTTTAACAGTGCTTCAAACACATTAAACAAGTAAGCAACATTTTGAATACACATAATCAGGTATTTATGCTCATATAAGCAACATTCTAGCTATAACTAAGCAAAGTCCTGAGTTAAAAAAAATGGGAATGATGAAAAGAATGCGGAGGTAATCAACATTTTGAATACGTACAAGTAAGTATTAATGCACATCTAAGCAACATTCTAGTCGTAACAAAGCAAAGTTCTGGGTTGAAAAAAGGGCAATGATAGAATGAATGGGGAGTCCATATAAGTATAATTTTTGATTTTTTGCATAACATGATAGTATTTATTCAACAAACTATTTTTAATGTGAGAACTTATATCACAGTAAACAACTAAGCAATATTTTGCATACGTAAAAGCAAATATTTAAGCACGTATAAGCAACATTCTATACATACCAAAGCAAATTTTTGTTTTAAAAAAAAACTGGAAATGACGAAATGAATTGGGCGTCCATATAAGTCCAGTTTTTCTTTTTCTTTTTTTTTTTTTTTGCATAACATGGTAGTTTCTACTCAGTAAAACTACTTTTATTGTAAGAACGCAAAAACACAGACCATGAATTCACAAAATTTTTGCATACTTACAAGCAAGTATATAAGCACAAATAAGCAATATGCTAGCTAGTCATTCGAAAGCAAATTTCTGGGTTTGAAAAACTGGGAATGATGAAATGAATGCTTGGTTTAAAAAAATAGAAATCATACATTAAATGAATACAGTAAAACTGGACATACTAAACAGTCAAAACGTGATAAAATGTTAGGGTTACCTTGTTGATCATGAGTGTTGAAGCATTCCTCGTAGGAGTTATCCATTTTTTTTGGTTGCTGGATTTTTCAATTGTTCGACTTGAATTTCTGGGTTTTACTTTTCTATACAACATGCTTGGTGGAGAAAAAGACTGAATCGATATTTTGGTAGAGATTATGATAACAATTCGGATAGAAAGATGCCACCAATTGTGGGTAACTCATCCTATTTTTATGAGATTTTCTAGATTTAGTCGCTCCCCCTATAATTGATGTGGACTAATTTGCCTCCATTTCGGTTTTATCATATTTTTTATAAACATTAAACAGATTTAATAATAGCCATTGAAATAGGTAGATGTGTGGTTTGGATTTGGTCTTATGTACTCATATAATGTTTGGGTCCTATATAACTCTCCACATATATATATATATATATATAAATTCCATATTGTTCATTAACTAATACAAATACTTTAATCAATTGAAGCTATTCCTTATAATAATAGTTTATGTAGTCTCGTGTTAGACAGTCTAACTGTTAGATGAATCTAGCCTAATAGATATGTATTCAACCCGCAAACCTAGCGACATAGCCCCAGCCTAACCCCAACAACCTAGAGGAACGTCTAATATTATTAAGGGGCCTACTAATACTATTTAGTGAGACTACTAATAATTTTCAGATTAAAACCTAATATTTTCAGTGATCTCGTCTCGTGATACTAGTCACTGTCCAATATTAAAAAATTAACACTTTCAAGTGAATTATACTAATATATTTTAGAGGAATTTGGTAATATTTTTCAGATAGACTACTAATATTAGTTTGTGGATATTACAATAACATCACCTGTTCAGTTTTGAGATCCATCTAATAAATTTTTGCCCGTTACCATCTGTCTTGACTTTTTCTCTAAGGGCTCGTTTGGTTGAATGATGGTAATGTGCGTGATTAATTCCCATTTCATTTTCCATCCTTATCATATGGACACAATATGTCCTATTATCATGTTTGTTTGATGGATTGTGATACATGATACAAGTGGGTTTATTAATAATGTGTTTGGTTCATGTTGGATAAGAACATTTATTCAAGGTGGATATGACATTTGTACCCCTAACTTACAATTTATTTACCATTTTCAGACTTTGACTTATTATGTCTATTCTTCATAATTTGACTGGGTTCTCATTCTACTCAAAACCCCATTTCCCCAGCCCCTTCTTCTATGTTATTTCCCGTCCACAAATTCCTCAACTCAAAGATCTTTTTCAACTGAAATCTCCATTTTCAATCCGCGAACGAGGCTACAAAGGTAAATATAAATTCATTTTCACTCTTAGTTTGATATTATACTTTTTCGAATTTTGATTTATGTAGCTTTCTAACTATTTAATCGATGGGTTTGTTCTTTCACAGTAATTTTGGGGTATTTTAGTTTTAACATATAGGTTTGTTATAGGAACAAGTTTTAACTGGTTCTATTTATGGTATTTTGGGGTATTTAACTACAATCACTGAAATTTATGGTATTTTAGTTTTAACATATGGATTTTTGTTACTTAAATGTAATTTATAATATTTTACCTGTTTAATATAATGGTTTTAACTGGTTCTATTTAGGGTATTTTATGGTATTTAACTACGATCTAAACAAAATTTAGGGTATTTTAGTTTTAATAATTTTTATGAAATTTAATTGGGATGTGTTATTCTAGAATAATGGGTTACTGATGTTTTCTGTTTTCCTCTACATTTGGCGAATGCGACTATTACGGTCTGAAGATTGCAAGTAAGTATGGCAAATTGTTTTAGTCTTTTCGTAAATGTGGATAATTGGGATCATTATTTATCAAGTAATTCGTGTTTAGTTGTTATATGCGAAATTAGGCATATTCAAAAATATAACACATCTTCAGACTACAAGGAATTCATCAAAGTAATAAAACAGAAAAAAAAAATTAACAGCAACCAACAAAGTAATAACACAGTAATAAATAAATTAGAAGTTAAAAACAATGATAAATTGAATCCTAGCTCAACCAAAAACTGAGGCATGCCATAACAAATCAACTAATCTAATTGTGATTTTTGTTTATATGCGAAAGCATGCTTATTCAATACATAACACATATTCAGTTTATAAGTGAAACAACAAAGTAATAAAACAGTAAAAAAATAATAATTTCAGGAACCATCAAATCAATAAAACAATAATAAATATTTTAATTAGCAACAATTAAAAACTGAACTTTTTCGTGCTTCCAAAACCGACAAACACATACCTTATGTTGGATTCGAAAAGCTATCCGATCCAATATCAAGATGAACTGAAATAAATTTACAGAAAAAAATGGGTTACTGAAAAATTGTGCGAGTCATCGATTTTAAATCGACGCAGAGGTAGGTTAAAGAAGAACAAGCAAATTTATATTGCGAATTTAGAGAAATTAGTGGCAAAACCTACCTATACGTCGATGCCGCTCGTCAATGGTGAGAAGCTTAGGGTTCGCGTGCGTCTTGTGAAGGAGATGAAGGTTAAATTGTCTGTTGTGGAGTAAAAGGGGATATAGTGGGTCTTGTCTTTTTCATGAGCCCAACCATGTTGAACCAAACAAAATAATATGCTTGATTAATAACAAAAGTGGTTGATATCTCTAGCATAAACCCCAACCAAAAGAGCCCAGACAATATTAAAGTAGCCTTTTGTGAAATTAGACGGGAAAAGTCTAATATAAGGTAGTGGCTAGTTCCATAATATATGGCATTGAAATCAAGCAACTCTCATTGATGAGAATTTAATGTTCCTAGCAATTTTCTAATTTTAGCTCTTCAAGATGTGAAAAGGTTTTAATAACCGAAACTAGTTCAGAAAAAAGTCAGATTTCACATGACAAGACCAGTATGATATAACTTGACCAAACGATCGATTAGTCACCTAAAATACACGTGGCCCATATGTAGTAAGACAGACTGATCTAATCTTGGACAAACTTTAAGTTTTATGTTTACTCCAATTAAAACATATTATCTAAACTCTTAACCACTAGATGATTTACGACTTGTTTTGCTCCAATGATGAACACAAAAAAAAAAAAAAAAACACACGATGTAGAAAAAACACCATCTACTTCCTATACTTGTTTTTTTTTTCAAATTCCTTTGGTATATTATTCATTATTTATATTTCTATAAGCTAAAATGTATATAAATTGAAAATATTCAGATTTCTTTTTAAAATATGTAACATAAGTTAGAATATGTACAGAAAATAAGGAAAAATTGTTAATAAATGTTCATATTGAAAAATTAGGAAAAGGGTCAAGGGTGCATTACAAGCATATGTTTGTTTACCAACATTGTCATTGTTTTCTTAACCAACTTTAGTTTTTCCAAAAATTATCCTATATGACAAATGTCATTTGTCCCTCATCTTTGTTTCTATCGGATAGCTTATCAGGATTCAGCATTATGTGTTCGGGCTTTACTAACCTTAACAGAAATATAAATACGTTAAGGTTGCATTTGGATGGGCGAATTTGGATTTGGAGAGATGATTTGAGAAAGGATTTTAAATGATTCCAAATAGGAAGGAATTGAAATCCTCCAAAATAACTCAAAAAATAGCTTCTAAGGATTTGAAATCCATTATAGAATGACTCAATCCAAACAACCTCAATGAATTTGTTATTGTGGATTTGAAATCCACAGTTCAAATCCCTCCATCCAAATGGAGCCTAAAATCAATTTGCCTCTGATAGATACACGTCAAATAAATTTGATTAATTTTTTTTTAAAAAAAATAATACATTAAGTATTATTTATGATATATAGAAGATGAAACACCAACTTCGAATTTAAGTTGAAAAACGAACCAAACTACTCAATACTTGGTTCTAGATCGATCATTAAAAGCTCTTGTTTGAGCCCGGTTCGTTAACACAACGAACCAAGTTTGAACACATTTTCCCGTTTGATAAGATGTAAAATTCGGCTCGATCTCGAAGCGATTAGTAAAAAAAAAGAATAAAATATATGTAAAAATATAAATTTACTCGAGCTCAATTCGTGTTTGGTCTCGACTTAAGCTCGTTCGAACTCGATTCAATTAATAATCAAATCAAGCTCTAACACAATTTTTAAAGCCCTATTAACATTCAAATACCTTTGAACAATATTATGTCCGGCTCGACTCATTTACACCCCTACTTAGAATTATACAAGCTATGCATGATTAAAGTAGATGCTTAATAATTCTGGTATTTATTGGTTATCATATAGGTGATAGGTGTGAGTTTTGCATGTATTTTGGGGCATATTTATGGCTATAATGATGAGTAAACATGCATATACTCGTGTAAAATGCTACGTATTCACTCCTTGTGGAAAAGATATTACACTTTGCTTGTTTTGTAGGAATTTAATGTTATTTGAAGCAAATTTAATGCAAATACGAGCATCGCAGAGTGGAAACACTGAGAATTGAGTGAGTATACGAGAAGCGAAGCTAGAACGAGAGGAAGATGAGCATTTAAGGAGAATACAGGGAGCGCACGGGTTGGGCGTGCCTTAGGCACCACCCGTGTGCCCCTGAATGGAGGCATCTTAAAGCTACGGCATGGTGCACGGGTAGCCCGTGCTCATACGCACAACCCGTGCGCCACTGGGGAATTTCATTGTACCTACGGCATCACGCACGGGTAGCCCGTGCAAAGGGCACACGACCCATGCGTGTTTGGAAAAAATCAAAGGCTTCGCTATGACATTACGCACGGGTAGCCCGTGCAGGGGGCGCACGACCCATGCGTCTGCGCTGGAATGCCACAATCTGCAGCTCTTTGCCCTAAACTTGAAAGTGGGTATAAAAAGGCTTTTTGGGGGGCGCACACAAGGATATTCTGACATTTTTGGGATCTACAACACAAGACAAAGGTCTATTCTTGGAAGAAGACATCAAGGAGACAATCGGGTTGCATCGGAGCTCAAGGAACGGAGATATATCGAGAGATTGTCGACTTTCCTAAGTTTTTCTTGCTTCTCTTGTAGTTTTAATCTTTCATTTTAGTGTGTCATGGCTTTGAACAATTTGTCTATGAGTTGTTTAGAAACCATGTGTAGCTAAACTCTTTAGATTTCCGGGTTTTGGAAGTAGATTAATGAACTCTTATTGAATGTTTTAATCTTAGTTGAAGTTATTATCTTGAAGCCTATTTGAGTACTTTGAGCTTATTCTTATTTTATCACTTGATCAATGGTTTAACTTGTTTGATATATTGATTCATAATTCGAGAGATGAGTTTCAATATTAGATCTTGAGTACTGACACAAATATTTGCATGAATCGAGAGGTTGGTAAATATTTGTGAGGACATTTGATCTTTGCACTTTTGGGAGTTGAGTACTTTATGTTGAGTAGAGATGCTAGCATAAGTATTTCAATCTACATTTTATATGCATCTCGAGAGGAAGGATAAAATATCTTTGTGATCGTCTTATAGGAATATTGATAATAACTTGGCTTTGATTAAATCGGACAACAAGAGGGTTATTAATCGAAACCTTAACTCGAAAATCCATTTCACCATCTTGATACTTCTATCAATTGTGTTATCTTAATCTTGTGTTTTAGTAGTCTAAATTGTCTTAATCTCTCAACAACAATCATCAAATTATGATCGTCTAAATAAAAATAAAGTTATCTTAGTTAAATACTTAGTACATAAATTTATTAGTCTCCGTGGATACGACCTTGCTACCCTTTTCTATAACGTACACCATACACTTGCGGTGAACTAAAAATAAAGGCGAACAAGTTTTTGGCGCCGTTGCCGGGGACTAATATAATTTTTGGTGCTAATATTGCGGTAGATAGAATTATTTTTAATTTAGACATTTTTTTTATATTTTGGTTTGACTTTAATTCTACATTATTTGACTTGTTTCTTTTAGTTTGGTCCAGGTAGTGCATGAACACGCGCTCTAGGTGAGGGGACTTAATACCGCTCATAACGAAAGTTGAGGCTTTCGCGAGAAGAATCAGTGCTACTACTAGACGGGCTGAAAGACAACAAAATCCGATAATGGGGGATTTGGACGAAGAACACAGGGGTAACAATGGAATCAACAGGATCAATGAGTTACCAATACCAGGTAACAATGGAGTAAACGAGTTACCGATACTGGTTCAACAGCAAGCCATTCGTGATTACTTTCGACCACAAACGAATCGTAATTACGGTGGTATTGCTCATATTTCGATAAATGCCAACAACTTTGAGCACAAACCGGCACTGATCAATATGGTACAACAGAACCAGTTTGGGGGGTTCGCAACTGGAGATCCTAATTCCCACCTTGCACATTTATCCAAATATGCAATACGATCAAAATGAATGGAGTCTCGGATGACGCCATAAGATTGCGCCTATTCCCATTTTCTTTGAGGGATAAGGCGAGAAATTGGTTGGGTACTTTGACGCAAGGAAGTGTGAGCACATGGGACGAATTGAGCCAAAAGTTCTTGTTTAAATTCTTTCCACCGAGCAAAACTTTGCAGCTCAAAAGCGAGATTACTCAATTCCGACTGTTCGACTCGGAGCCTTTGTATGAGGCTTGGGAAAGATTTTGGGATTTTTTACGAAGATGTCCACAACATGGGTTCCCGGAGGATCAACAGTTATGTTTCTTCTACAATGGTTTAATGGGGCAAACAAAGGCCTTTCTTGAAGAAATGGCTATGAACAGTTACCAGTGGCCGTCTGAAAGATCCAATGTACAACGAGTAGCTGAAATCTCGAATTCAGACCCGCTTAAAGCGTTGACGGCACAAGTGGCGGCTTTGACAACTCAATTGAGTGTTTTGACGAAAGGGCCAGAAGCAAGCATGAGCACGGGTAGTGACGCTCTTCTATATCCGATGGAGGAGGTCAATTATGTGAATAATCGGAATTTCAACAATTTCCGAAATAATTCAAACCCAACACACTACCATCCGGGGTTGAGAAACCATGAAAATTTTTTCTATGCCAATACAAAGAATGTGTTGCAACCACCGCCGGGATTTAATGTTTCAAATGGAGGTGGAAATGTGGAAGGCAAATCATCTTTGGAAGATGCACTCACCTCGTTCATAAATCAATCAAATGCATTCATGAGTGACACGAGGAGTCGTTTCGCTAGGCAAGATTCTAGGATGGATAAGGTGGAGCTACAAATGACCCAAATGACAAGCTCAATAAAGAATCTTGAAACACAAGTGGGTCAATTGGCTACAATTGTGGGTGGTCAACATCAAAAGGGTCAATTTCCGAGTAACACGGAGGTAAATCCTAAGGAACAATGCAAGGCTATTCGATTACGGAGCGGTACGGAATATGAGGGGCCTAAAGAAAAATCTGGAAATCTGAAAATTTCAGAGGAAGCATCTAAGCCGGGAGAGGTTGAATCGGTGATGAAAGATGGTGTTGAAGAAGATGGGGAAAAAGAGAGACAAGAGGCGGAACAAACAGGGGCTAAGAAGCTAAAATCATCATCTAACTCTAATATATCTAAATTACATATATCTCTTCCCTTTCCCCAAAGATTTCAAAAGAAAAAGCTTGATGATCAATTTGCAAAATTCCTCGATATATTTAAGAAATTGCACATTAACATTCCTTTTGCAGACGCACTAGAGCAAATGCCAAATTACGCGACATTTCTTAAGGATGTTATGTCTAAGAAGAGGAAGATGACAAGATTTGAAACGGTGAATTTGACGAAAGAATGTAGCGCGATCATTTAAAGGAAGATGCCACAAAAACTGAAAGATCCGGGGAGTTTCACTATCCCTTGTGCCATTGGTGGTAACTTCTTTAATAAAGCATTGTGTGATTTGGGGGCAAGTATTAATTTGATGCCTTTGTCCATTTTCAGGAAGCTTGGACTAGGCGAAGTGAAGCCAACCACGGTGACATTGCAACTTGCGGACCGGTCACTTACTTATCCAAAGGGAATTATAGAAGACGTGCTGGTAAAAGTTGATAAATTTATATTCCCTGTGGATTTCTTGGTTCTTGATATGGAAAAAGATCGTGACGTTCCATTGATACTTGGACGTCCATTCCTTGCTACTGGTAAAGCCTTAATAGACGTACAAAAAGGAGAGCTCACGTTACGTGTTAATGATGAGCACGTTTTATTTTCTATATATAAGGCAATGAAATTTCATGATACGGTGGAGAATTATAATTTTTTGGATATAGTTAGTTCGTACATTGAGGATTATGTTGATCATGCATTGTCTACAGATGATTTGGAATTTGGGCTAACCCACTCGTGCTCGATGTCGAGTGTTGTGCTTGATTTTGATAACCAAGATTTGTATGACTATGTTTGTGCCTTAGATCATATGCAGGAACTACCTAGGAGCGCAAGAGGCGAGAATGCAAAATCAGAAATAAGGGAGCAAAACCTTCAGGCACGCACGACCTGTGCGTACACGCACGGGCACCCGTGCGTGATGCCGAAAGAAATGTTGGAAACCCTGAAGAGCATACGACCCGTGTGCCAGAGCACGGGCAGCCCGTGCTTGATGCCGAAAGAAAGTATGAAGACAGGGAATCACGCACGACCCGTGTTCCAGAGCACGGGCTGCCCGTGCGTGACCCTGAAACAGCGACGTCGACGCCGGAACTCAAGCAATTACCCGAACACCTTAAATATGCATTTCTTGGGAGGAATAGTGCAAATCCGGTAATCGTTTCATCTCTTCTCACTCCTACTCAACTTGATAAATTGTTAAGGGTTTTACAAAAACATAAGTCGGCACTCGAATGGTCTATAACTGATTTAAAAGGCATAAGCCCATCCATTGTAATGCATAAAATTCGGATGGAAGATGTTTATAAACCATCAGTGCAAAACCAAAGACGATTAAACCCTATCATGAAAGATGTGGTTAGGAAGGAAGTGTTGAAATGGTTAGATGGTGGGATCATTTATGCCATCTCTGATAGTTCATGGGTAAGTCCGGTACAAGTGGTACCGAAAAAAGGGGGGTAACAATCGTGAAAAATGAGAATGAGGAACAAATTGCTACTAGAATTGTTACCGGGTGGCAAATATGCATTGATTATAGAAAACTTAATGATGCCACTCAAAAAGATTATTTCCCCCTCCCCTTTATCGATATGATGTTGGATCGTCTTGCAGGTTATGATTATTATTGCTTTTTAGATGGTTATTCCGGATACAATCAAATCATAATTGCATCGGAAGACCAGGAAAAAATGATATTTACATGTCCTTATGGCACATTTGCATTTCATCGCATGCCATTTGGTTTATGTAATGCGCCTGCCACTTTCCAACGTTGTATGATGGCTATATTTCATGATCTAATTGGAAAAGTTATGGAGGTGTTTATGGACGATTTCTCTGTGTTTGGTGATTCTTTTGATAATTGTCTTCACAATCTTTCCTTAGTCTTACAGCGATGTGAAGAGACCAATCTTGTACTCAATTGGGAAAAGTGCCATTTTATGGTACGCGATGATATTATACTTGGTCATCGAGTCTCTTCCGCAGGTTTGGAAGTCGATCGGGCAAAGATTGAAAGCCATTCAGAGCTTCTTAGGCCATGCCGGATTTTATAGAAGGTTTATCCGTGACTTTTCTAAAATTTCTAAACCTTTGAGCCAATTGCTAGAAAAAGATGATGCTTTCAATTTTTCCAATGATTGTTTGCAGGCGTTTGAAACTTTGAAGAAGGCATTGGTGACCGCACCTATACTTGTCGCCCCAGATTGGAGTCAACCGTTGGAGTTGATGTGTGATGCGAGTGATTTTGTGGTAGGGGCTGTTCTCGGTCAAAAGAGGGAAAAATTGTTCAGATCCATCTACTATGCTAGTAGAACGTTGGACAGTGCTCAACAGAATTACACCACAACCGAGAAGGAGATGTTAGCGATTGTTTTCGCATTTGATAAATTCCGATCATACTTGATTGGGATGAAAACGATTGTTCACACCGACATGCGGCCATCAAATATCTCTTTGATAAGAAAGATGCGAAACCAAGGTTGATTCGGTGGATGTTATTATTGCAAGAGTTTGATATGGAAATCAAGGACCGGAAAGGATGCGAGAATGTGGTGGCAGACCACTTGTCTCGAATTGAAAATCAAGAGGGAGCGCAAGGAAGCACGGGATTAATAAAAGACGAATTTCCTGATGAACGATTACTCATGCTTGAGGCAAAATTTCCATGGTATGCGGACTTTGTCAACTATTTGGCTGCAGGAGTTTTGCCTCCGGATCTATCGCCATATCAAAAGAAGAAGTTCTTACATGACGTAATGTTCTACATGTGGGACGACCCCCTACTCTTTAAGAGGTGCGCGGACAAAATCATAAGAAGATGCGTACCTCAAGAAGAATGGGAGGGAGTCTTACAACAGTGTCATTCCGCACCCTCTGGAGGACATTTCGGCCCAACTCGCACCGTGGCGAAGGTATTGCAAAGTGGGCTATATTGGCCCACTTTATTTAACGACTGTTATTTGTTTGTGCAACAATGTGACAGGTGTCAGCGGATGGGCAACATTTCAAGGAGACACGAGATGACAATGACAAATGTAATCGAAGTGGAATTGTTCGATGTGTGGGGGATTGATTTTATGGGCCCATTTCCATCATCTTCGGGTTATCAATATATTCTACTCGCAGTGGAGTATGTATCCCGTTGGGTAGAGGTGATTCATTCCAAAACAAATGATGCTCAAGTTGTGATACGGTTCCTTAAGAAAAATATATTTACTAGATTCGGCACTCCAAGAGCTTTAATTAGTGATGGAGGGTCGCATTTCGTAAATAAATTGATGGGCAACTTGTTGGCAAAATATGGGATGAAGCATAAAGTCGCATTGGCATATCATCCACAAGCCAATGGGCAAGCAGAAGTGGCTAACCGGGAGATCAAACAAATCCTTGAGAAGACGGTGAACATCAACCGGAAGGATTGGGCGTTAAAATTGGATGATGCTCTGTGGGCATACCGGACTGCATATAAGACACCGTTGGGCACATCCCCTTACCAACCTATTTTTGGGAAATCGTGTCACTTGTCGGTGGAGTTGGAACACAAAGCATTTTGGGCGGTCAAGAAGCTAAATATGCATTTTCAAAAAGCCGGCGAAGATAGGTTGCTCCATTTGAATCAAATGGAAGAGTTTCGGGATGAAGCTTACGAAAACTCCCGAATTTATAAAGAAAGAACAAAACGATGGCACGACAAGATGATAAAAAAAGAGAGTTTTTACTGGGGGAACCAGTACTCTTGTACAATTCACGCCTTAAATTTTTCCCTGGAAAACTCAAGTCTAGGTGGTCGGGGCCATTCGTGATCAAAAAAGTATTGAATCCTCCCGGAGTTGTGGAATTATTGACAAAAGACGGTGAAACTTTCATGGTAAACGGCCAGAGGATTAAGCATTATTTTCACCGAGGTAACTAAGAGGAGGTGACTTCCATCTCCTTGCGAGACACGTAACGGAATGACAAACAGGCGTCAAGCTAAAGACGTTAAATATAACGCTTGTTGGGAGGCAACCCAACAGTTTTCGTGTGGATTTCAACTTTTTTTGGTGTGGGTGTTTTGTTTTAATTTTGTGTGATTTGTGTGATTTGATATGTGTGTTTTGTTTTAATTTTGTATGATTTGTGTGTTATATAAAAAAAAAATAATAATAATAAAAAAAATTCACCTGAGTGGTTGTACAGGTATGCACGGGTAGCCCGTGCCAGGGTGGAAGGAGACGTACGCGCGTAGCGGCACAAAGAGACGAGGCACTGCAAGAAGTAGACCCGAATAGTCCCGCTGCATATGGAGTGGTGTTGACAAATGCAAATGACATAGAGCGGTGGAATCGCTTGGTTGGTCGCCAAGTATCTCCATCCCGATACGTCGATGATGATTGTACCCAAAGTTTGGGGATACATGAGGAAGTTTGGCGTCTTTTTGCAAAGGTCGGGTGGACCAATTTTATGAGCCGAAGGTGGCCGACATTCAAACAATACACGTTGGAATTTTTTAGTACCGTGGAAGTACTTAAACAAGGAGGAGCTTTTGAACCATATGAAATACGCTTTCAGTTGGGGAATGTACGTCGGCATTTATCTATCTCCCAATTGAATACCATTTTTGAAGTTCCAACGAATGCTCGTTTCCGTCCGATGGACAATTATGATCAATATGACTTTTGGATAATGTTGGTAGAAACGTCACAGACGGGGCTTATGTTGTATGCCGCACGAACCGCCAAAGCCTCTTGGATCCGGAATCCAGTTTTCCAGTACATACAACGTGTGACTGCATCCTCCGTATTCGCAAGAGAAAATATTGGGGGAATGACTACGAGGGAGTTGTATCTACTATGGTGTATGCTCACAAATACACCCTACAACACAGCTACCTACTTCGCAGAGCAAGTTGAGCAATTGGTAAGGCGAGAAAGGGGTGCTATTTCTATAGGGGGCCTCATTACCCCTATTGCCCGACATTTCAGCATCGATTTCAGAGGCTTAGAGCCTATTCTGGGCAGCACTCGGGTTAATTTGGCATCTTTGCACCACATGAAGTTTATCGCAAATGAAGATAATATGTTGGTGCTTCTACAGAAGAAAGGTGCTGCATTTCCGTTGCCCAACCGACATACACCACAGTAGATACTTTGGCGGACACAACCAACTTCCTAATGAACTCTTAAGCACATAACCGAATTACAGAAGCTATAGATGTGAGAAAGAGGCGCCAAGTTCACGATTTCCTAGATGTGGAGGATATGGTAGTGGAGGAAGATGAGCTACGTAGAAGAGAAATGGGGGTGGAACCTCATCACCCTCAACTTGGATATGACATCCTTGAGTCCTCACACGGCGGCGATTACCCCCGACGCTCACATAGCAGGGATCGTCCCAGTACCTCTCATGGTGGCGAGCCCCAACGCGACAATGACTTTCAGGATATGCTATATGCGTTTGGGGAGGACTTGCGTCGTCAAGGAGACGAGTTGAGGCAACAGGGGGAGGATTTGAGGCAGCATCGGGCTGATTTTCTCACATTCCGTGAGAACTATGACAGGAGGTCCGAGGAGACATGGCAAGTGCTCCAACAGTTGCAGACGTGGCATATCTCGCAAGGCCACTTTCCACCGCCACAACCTCCACAGTGATTCAGGTATATCCTCACTTTTCGTTATTGAAATTCTATTTTCCCCTTTAGGACAATATAATTTCATTCAAGTTTGGGGGGGAAAGGTAGTATTTTAATATATGAAAAGTGTGGATAGAAAAAAAAAATTCTTGCATTTTGTGTATTTTTTGTGTGTTTTCATATAGTTGCATATAGAGCATTCTAGGTTGCATTGCATTAGAGCACGTTTATGGCTTTAACACGTTTATTGCTTTCATAGAGGTTAGAGAGTGAGTTGACCGGGCTTGATGCAACTTGTTGTTTGTGTGTTGATTGAAAGATTTGTATTGTTGGAATTGGATGATGAGTATGAGTTGATTGAGCCTTGAATAGATAACAATGAGCATGTTAATATGAAAACTTGGTTTGATGCTTTGAATTACATATTTACAAGCCTGTGAGCTTTTGAGCCTTTACTGCTTATATCTGTTGCAGTCTTGTTGTGATTTGAGTGTGTCACTCATGTTGTTAGAATTCTAGAACTTGCTCGGGTATCTCTGTCAAGGCCACATGTTGTATGCAAATTGTGAATGTGATTAAAGGCCATCTTTGCTAGCCTTTCAAGCCTTTTGCTTACCTAAAGATGATGAAATTCCTAGTTAGCCAAGTTGAGCCTATTGCCTATTTCTTTGATAACCACAAGATTTAAGCTTTGAACTTGATAGATCCGTCACCCTAAACTCGAGTGTATAACGTTGAGTAAAGGGAATGAATGGAGTTGAAAGAGTGGGAATTGAAAAGTGGGATAATTGGGCATATTTGGTTAATTGGAACAAAAGAGGAAGAAAAGGAGGTGAAAAACAAGTGTTGAAAATTCACAAAAGAATCGGAAAAAAAAAATCGATGTTATAATGTGAATTTTCATAGAAACGAACTTGGGGGCGAAGGATTGTAATTTAAGGCGATTCTCAAAAGAAAGAAAGAGATGGAAATAAGTAAAGTTGATAAAAATAAGGGATGATTGGAGTAGCATATGGAACTATAATGTAGAGGATTGATATGCTCACCAGTATATATGCTCGAGTTTGAGTCACTTTATCCAAAATTTCCTACCCTAACCAAAGAGCCTTCATTACAACCAAATAAGAAAGTCCTTTTTTATTCACGAATTGCATACATTCTAGTGGCGGAGATATGAGACGAATTGCAAGCTTATGGTAATTTTGCGACATTGAATTGATTTGAGCGTAAACACGTCCCATATCCTCGTGAGATGAGAGTATACACTTAACTTTGAGAGTTGTAATTCAGAGCATTTCACTTTGTTTTACTTGATGTGTGCTCTTTAATCAGATATTTGAGGCTTGATTGGTTTGTTGCTCAACATTCATGACGAACAATATATATTTTCTTTTGGGTCCTTTGTGTGCGCTTTTATTCTTATCTCCCTGTTGTGCTTTATCATGTTTTCAAAATTGTTGATCGGGACGGTCAACGGTTTAAGTTTGGGGGATTTTGATAGGTGTGAGTTTTGCATGTATTTTGGGGCATATTTATGGCTATAATGATGAGTAAACATGCATATACTCGTGTAAAATGCTACGTATTCACTCTTTGTGGAAAAGATATTACACTTTGCTTGTTTTGTAGGAATTTAATGTTATTTGAAGCAAATTTAATGCAAATACGAGCATCACAGAGTGGAAACACTGAGAATTGAGTGAGTATACGAGAAGCGAAGCTAGAACGAGAGGAAGATGAGCATTTAAGGAGAATACAAGGAGCGCAAGGGTTGGGCGTGCCTTAGGCACCACCTGTGTGCCCCTGAATGGAGGTATCTTAAAGCTACGGCATGGCGCATGGGTAGCCCGTGCAAGGCACACACGACCCGTGCGTGTTTGGCAAAAATCAAAGGCTTCGCTACGGCATGACGCACGGGTAGCCCGTGCAGGGGGCGCACGACCCGTGCGTCTGCGCTAGAATGCCACAATCTGCAGCACTTTGCCCTAAACTTGAAAGTGGGTATAAAAAGGCTTTTTGGGGGGCGCACACAAGGATATTCTGACATTTTTGGGATCTACAACACAAGACAAAGGTCTATTCTTGGAAGAAGACATCAAGGAGACAATCGGGTTGCATCGGAGCTCAAGGAACGGAGAAATATCGAGAGATTGTCGACTTTTCTAAGTTTTTCTTGCTTCTCTTGTAGTTTAAATCTTTCATTTTAGTGTGTCATGGCTTTGAACAATTTGTCTATGAGTTGTTTAGAAACCATGTGTAGCTAAACTCTTTAGATTTCCGGGTTTTGGAAGTAGATTAATGAACTCTTGTTGAATGTTTTAATCTTAGTTGAAGTTATTGTCTTGAAGCCTATTTGAGTACTTTGAGCTTATTATTATTTTATCACTTGATCAATGGTTTAACTTGTTTGATATATTGATTCATAATTCGAGAGACGAGTTTCAATATTAGATCTTGAGTACTTGACACAAATATTTGCATGAATCGAGAGGTTGGTAAATATTTGTGAGGACATTTGATCTTTTGCACTTTTGGGAGTTGAGTACTTTATGTTGAGTAGAGATGCTAGCATAAGTATTTCAATCTACATTTTATATGCATCTCGAGAGTGAGGATAAAATATCTTTGTGATCGTCTTATAGGAATATTGATAATAACTTGGCTTTTATTAAATCGGACAACAAAAGTGTTATTAATCGAAACCTTAACTCGGAAATTCATTTCACCATCTTGATACTTCTATCAATTGTGTTATCTTAATCTTGTGTTTTAGTAGTCTAGATTGTCTTAATCTCTCAACAACAATCATCAAATTACGATCGTCTAAATAAAAATAAAGCTATCTTAGTTCAATATTTAGTACATAAATTTATTAGTCTCCGTGGATACGACCTTGCTACCCTTTTTTATAACATACACCGTACACTTGCGGTGAGCTAAAAATAAAGGCGAACAATAGGGAATTTTTAAGTTAGATTTCTCAATGTGGTCTCTATTTCGATTATTTTCATGAAATTTCTACAAAAAAATGATTATTGTAAAAGACAAGGTTGATGAAGCCTTTGAGATGAAAATTTTCCTTTCTTGTATGTTATGGCCTTATGGGAGCTTAGCTGTTTTAATGTCGTTTTCTCTATATTTATATGAACTCTTCTTCCTTGTTTGTCTTGTCAGTGTTCAGAAGATCCAGTTTAAACACAAACACACTTTGGCATTATTGTAAGCAGTGTTCTAAAAAGCGCTATGCGCTAGTTGAGCAGTAGACTGGGACCTAGCGCTTAGGCGGGGACTAATCGGGGTTAGGCGGGACCTGGGCGGGGTTAGGCGGAGCCTAATCGGAAGAATAACGTAGGCGGACAAGAAGGACCTAGCGTCTAGACGGGGACTAATCGGGGTTAGGCGGGGATTTTTAGAACAGTGATTGTAAGCACGAAAAAGACCACTACAAGAAGGCTAATAAAATAGAGATGCCACAGTGATAGTAGTTAACGACTTACTAAAAACAGGCAAAACTTGTCCCTACAAATCAAATCATTTATTTCTATTTATTTTCCATATTATGTTTTAAATATTTTTTTCAACAAACAGAAAAGAAAACGTTTATATTGTATATTTTTCTTATTTCTTATTGTTAAAATGGAAATTATTTTGAATATTGTAAATTCTTTTGGGTTCAATCCAACCCAAACTCTTTAATTCAATTTATCGATTTTCTGGAAAACATTTATATGCTTTGCGAGATTCTTTATTCTCTTTTATTTACTATTGGGTAAAATTGCAAAATTAGTCCCGTAATTATATGACAGTAGCAAAAAAGTCATGTAAAAATTAAGTTTCCCAAAAGATCTTGTAACTACATAAACATCCTGCAAAATGCACAGTTAGCAGAATACTAGTCATGTACTCTATAAAAATCTTAATTTTTGTCCTAATGTCATCCTAATTTAGGAACTATAAATTCCGCTCACGTGATTGAAATTCAATGAAATTAGTACCAAAATTGAGATTTTTCATATAGTTGCAGTACTATTTTGCAAACTGTGTATTTTGCATGACCAAAATCAAGAGTTTATTATAGTTACAAAACTTTTTTACAAAATGTGATTTATATAGAACTTTTTGCTACCGCACTACACTGATTACGGACCAATTTTGCAAATTTTGCCTTTACTAACTATACATTTATACGCCTAATTATTTGTTTAAATTACAAAAAAAGAAAAGAAAAAAACAAACAATGGTGCAGATCACGTTCCCACTTGCCAGCTAAGCATTTACAAAATTTGACTTCACATTTCAAATCATGTGTCTCCACTCCACCTGTCATCTTTTTTAATGACAAAACTCCATTTCTTTCTTAACTGCTCTTTAAAGCCAACCTCCAAAATCCAAATTAATATTTTCAATTTTCCATTCGCCACCGCGGCCCACCTGCAATCTCTTTAATTACAAGATGACCGGCGATAATACAGAGGACAATATAATCTACCTCCATGGCGACCTCGACCTCAAAATCATCGAAGCCCGATGTCTGCCAAACATGGACTTAGTCTCCGAGCGCCTCCGCCGCTGCGTCACCGCATTAGACTGCCGCAAGCCATTTACCAAAAATGGCCGACGGGATCATCACCACCACCGTAGAATCATTACCAGCGATCCCTATGTCACGGTTTGTCTCGCCGCAGCCCGGGTCGCCCGAACCCGGGTCATATCCAATTCGCAGAATCCGGTTTGGAATGAGCATTTTAAGATCCCCTTAGCTCACCCGGTTTCTCAGGTGATTATAAAAGTCCATTGAGTTTTGTATAATTAATTCAGAAATCTATCAATTAAAGCTTCGGTAAATTGGGTAATTCGTAATGTAATTCGAATCTATACTTAGTAATTTTCTATGTTAACTCTGTGCAATTAATTCAGCTGATTTTATATCTTTCACTAGAAAGTGTTATTTCCTTTTAAACTTTTCACTTGTATTCATGATAGTTTGTCATTTATTTATTTTTTAATAAGTTGGGAGTTTTTTTTTTTTTTTGAATAAATTCGGAATATATAAAAAATAAAAGAGTAAAATCTTTGTTTCAAAAAACAATAAGAATAACGAAAAAAACAATAGAAATCGACAAAAAGATGAAATCAAGTCACATGCGACCGGAAGCCAAAATGGTCTTCATTAAAACCTACCAAAGTAAACCCACCCTTGTGGAAAAACCCTGAGTAGGAAAAAAGACCTTGAAAAGAAAAGGCAAAACAAATCGCAAAAACTATCGATGAATAGCCCGAAGCGACGCGAAACAAAGAACAAAGGAATCCTCCCACTAATGTCCTCGAGGTGATAAAGTAGAGTGCGATCCGCAAAGAATAACCTCCTGAAGAAAATCCGCGCGCATCCCACCAAGTATTACCAACCGCATACGCCTTCTTAGAAAGGGTGTCAGCCGCTCGATTAGCCTCCCGATAAACATGAGACGCCCGGAAATGAACGAGACGAAGCAATACCACTTGAGTTATAAGCTGGTGGTTATAGTTTGTCATTTATCATTTATGGATTAGTAGCATTTTTGTTTTATGAAAAACTTGTTATAATTGACTGGAATTTCAAATTTCCCAGATCACAAATTCTAACATTTAGCGAATAATACAGGTCGAATTTGAGGTCAAAGACAATGACATGTTTGGAGCTGAGCTCATTGGTGTTGCTTCTGTGCCGGCAAACAGAATTGCTGCAGGTGAGCTGATCGACGAATGGTTTCCGGTGATAGGATCATATGGAAAGCCCCCAAAACCTGAAACTGCAATCAGATTGCAAATGACATTCACTCCATGCCACAAAAATCCCATTTACAGCATTTCGGAAAATTATGGATTGAAGCAAAGTTATTTTCCGTGGCGGCATGGAGGAAAAGTTACCCTTTATCAAGATGCACATGTTATTGACGGGATGTTGCCTGATATCCAGTTAGATGAGGGGAGAAATTTTGAGCACCATAAGTGTTGGGAGGATATATGCCATTCGATTTTGGAGGCACACCACTTGGTTTATATTGTTGGCTGGTCGATTTATCATAAGGTGAAGTTGGTGAGGGAGCCTACTAAACCATTGCCAAATGGAGGGGATTTGAATTTGGGGGAGTTGCTCAAGTACAAGTCTCAAGAAGGGGTGAGAGTCTTGTTGTTGGTTTGGGATGATAAGACTTCACACAACAAGTTCTTTTTTAAAACGGTATGGAATTTGGTTTTTTCTATTGTTAATTTGTTGTAGTATGTATGTAGAAGTTATTGGTATAAATTGTTTGATGATTATTCCGATAGTGTTTGGTGGAGTTATGGCCTTTGAATTTTGATCATAAACTAAAGTTCAGTTTTAGAAATGTGATATATTGAATAGAGGGGTCTTGGATGATTGTTATGTATCTGGATTTTTGGATTTAAATGCAGAATTTGATCACCTGTGAGAAATGTGCATGAAAGTAATTGGGTGTTTGCAAATTGTTCATCGGACTGCCACTGTTTCTTTTATCCTTTTTTTTTATATCTTTTTTTGGTGGTTCAGGCAATTGCCGAAAAATGAAAAGTCTGTTTCAGGGCATGTTAATTTTCATTAAAAGTATTCTCTCTTCTGTCTCGTTGGCTTATGTATTATTTTAATATGTAATTTTCTTCTAAAATATATATTCATCTGCTTCATTGGCTATAGGTGTGAGGTACTCTTTTTAATCTGTAAGTTGATTTTCAAATGCAGGAAGGAGTGATGCAAACTCATGACGAAGAAACTCGGAAGTTTTTCAAGCACTCCTCTGTCACGTGCGTGCTGGCCCCTCGTTATGCAAGCAGTAAGCTCAGCATTTTCAAGCAACAGGCATGCTTTATTTTTGTATTCAAAATTTCACTTTTAGTAATGGTTTAATATTTTTGTAGTTTGCAGTAATATTAAAACATATATGGCTGTGCTCAACTAATCCTATTACTTGGATGTTTGGTTACTTAATCTTTATTGAAAATAAGATGAGGTTACTCAATGTTTGGTTACCTTTTGTGTTGTATTTAGGTTGTTGGAACTCTTTATACTCATCATCAGAAATGTGTTATTGTGGATACCCAAGACTATGGCAATAACCGGAAGGTAACTGCATTCATTGGTGGTCTAGACCTCTGTGATGGACGGTATGATACACCTGAACATCGATTATTTCGTGATCTCGACACGGTCTTTGCAGATGATTATCATAATCCAACATTTCCTGTAAGCAACTGCTGTATTTGAAATCTCTTATTGCTTGCAATTATTTATTCTTTCAGTAATGCACTTACCATTTTTCAAAGAAATTGGATTGGGGATAAGTGATCAAAATGACAAGGTTTTGTAATTCTTCCTAGATCTCATCTGTTAAAGGAATTTTTTGTTTTCATTTTCATTCTTGTGCATAGCAAAAATATATTACTTTTTCCAAAGTGCTTTATATGCATATTTGGTTTAGAACTTATGTTTTAAAAAGAAGACGTACATAATGCAATAAAATCTCTGTATTACATGAAGGAATTTTGTCATAGTTCTTCTTACGTGCCATGATACATGATTATTTCATTTGTGCACCTCCGTCATGGAAAGGGAATGAATTCCAATTCATTCTTTTTGGCACATTGCTTCACTTTGTTGTAAAGGAAGACTTGACATGAATCTGGTAATCTTTTCCTACACCATTGCGTAGATTTGCAATAAAATTGATGACAAACATGTTAGTGGTTGGTCGTCATCTTATTTTTCCTTGCGCTATAAACTTTCTCATATAATTTTTGTATATATATTTTTCAATAGCCAGGAAAGAAGGGCCCACGACAGCCATGGCATGATTTGCATTGCAAAATTGAAGGCCCGGCTGCTTATGATGTGCTCACAAACTTTGAGCAACGGTGGAAAAAAGCCACTAAATGGTCCGAGTTTGGATGGCGGTTTAAAAAAATATCACGTTGGCATGATGATGCTTTACTTAAGATTGAACGGATTTCTTGGATTACTTGTCCTTCCGAAACTGTTCCAAATGATCATCCTTCATTATGGGTTTCTAAGGAAGATGATCCCGAAAACTGGCATGTTCAGGTTATGAATGGTTTACTAAAGAAAAGCTTTTTTGTTTGACATGAGGTGGCAAAATCTTGATCTTCTTATTTATGTCAACAGGTTTTCCGGTCCATAGACTCAGGATCACTAAAAGGATTTCCCAAAAATGTCCATGCAGCTGAGGAACAAGTACGCCTAAATCTTCAATATTGGTTTTCTAAACTTCCATGTTTCCACTGTCTAGTTCAATCACCATGAACTAGCTTATACTACATTCTTCTTTAATCTGCTAGCAAATAAGTTCTTGCAAATTCTCTTTATTTCAGAACCTAGTATGGGAAAAACACCTGGTGATAGATAGGAGCATTCAAATGGCTTATATCCAGGCAATAAGATCTGCTCAACATTTCATATACATTGAGAACCAATATTTCCTTGGGTCATCTTTCGCTTGGCCCTCCTACAAAAATGCAGGTTAATTGCTTCTCAAAAATTTGTGTTGACTTGATTACTCACCAATATCCTTATATTTGGTAGCATTAATTGATTTGAAGTGCATTATGATATACGATTTAGAAATCTCCTGAAGAAATAGCTAGAACTATCTCTTTTGGCTACAATACTACCTAATAATTGAGTAAATGAGTCGAGCTTAGGTGGCTAATCAAGATAACAAGCAAGACATGCTTCAATTATGTTTAGCCTAATTATTTTGTATTTCTATTTTTACCTACCTTTAGTTAAATGTAATATGAAGTAGACCAAACCATTAGCTAAATAAACTTTATTGTGATTAACCATTCTCAGATATTTTTCTTGCATTTATATCGTATATTTGTTTTTCCTAGGTGCTGACAATTTAATCCCAATGGAACTGGCACTAAAGATTGCCAGTAAAATAAGGGCAAATGAGAGATTCACTGTTTATGTTGTTATCCCCATGTGGCCAGAGGGGGCTCCAGATTCTGCCTCTGTACAAGAAATCCTTTATTGGCAGGTAATGTAGAAAAGTAACTCTACGATTCATATTGTTTTAAATAAAGTACACATTTCTAGGCTATGTTCTCTACACTTGTGTTATTCACTCTTGTAGGGACAAACAATGCAAATGATGTATGATATTATTGCTCAAGAGATCAAATCCGCGCAACTTGAAAATGCACATCCAACTGACTACTTAAATTTCTACTGTCTTGGCAATCGAGAGGAATGTCATGACGAAGAATCAAATAGTAACGGCCAAACATCATCCAATGGAAATGCAGTAACTGCCCTCATTTTTTACTTATATTTTAGCTACTTTTTTTTCCAGTAATTGTCCATCTTACTATTGCTTCTATTGAATTACCAGACTGCATAACATATATAAAACATCTAATTATCGCATGGAAACAGTTTTATATTAAAGCAAGATGTTCTAAACTGACCTATCTTTAGATTGACATACATGGAGATGTGAAGCGAGTACAACAATTGAATACTAAAATACGAAAAGTTATGGCTACAGTGCATGCACGGATGTAAAAATTGGAAACAAGTCATTCATAGTTTTATTTCAATTACTCTTGTGTTCCTGCTGCTTTTTTTTCCTTGAAAAACTTAGAGATCTCAATTCAAGATATACAAAATGTTTAGTAACTATTTTCATCATAACATACCTTTGTTTTTACCTCGGCCCTTGTGTTACCATGGCAATAATTTGCCAATTTAGTTTATTTTTTTGGAATATGCTAAGATCAAGCCAAACAAGAATTTCAATGGCCGCATACTTAACCATCATAAATTAAAAACCAATCACTTCACACATTTTTGAATGGCATGCAACTCCCCTGCTTGGCATCCGGCGTAAAACTTTGCCACTTTGCTTTTTGTGTGAATTTTGTAATGTTAACTAATTTTAAACAATTAATTGACACTATAAACTTCACACCACCGACCCCACATAGTGGGATAAGGTGCAGTTGATGATGATGATGATGATGATGCAACTCCCCTGCTTAATTTTTCTTCGCAGTTGTCAGTCATTTCCGATTTTGTGCATTTACTATTTTAAGCTATTTTTTTAATGAAGTTAAGTTTAATTGGAACTATTGCCAGGATATACCTTCAAAAAAGTTTCGGCGATTTATGATTTATGTACATGCCAAGGGAATGATAGTCGATGATGAGTACGTTATACTTGGTTCTGCCAACATTAACCAACGATCTATGGCTGGTTCTAGAGATACGGAGATTGCCATGGGCGCTTATCAACCCCATTACACCTGGACTAAGAAGAAGGAACATCCATGTGGCCAGGTTTCTCTTGTTGCATCTTTTATTATGACTTTCTCATTTCATAAAGAAAAAGAAAAGAAAATCCCCGTATATTAAATTATGTAACCTGGCTTATCATAATCACGTGCATGAGCTCAAGTTTTGCCACCTTAACAATAAATATTTGACAAAATTCATTTATTTTATAGAAAATGAAAATTAAAACTAGGGATAATTATTAAAAAAATAAACCCTTAAGGTTTGGGTTAGTTACCAAAACACCCAGAGATTTTTGAAAATTGTAGAAACACCTTTGAGATTTGATTCTGTCTTACATTTTCTCCTTCATAAACACAAAAGAAACATTTCAGTTAGCCCAAACCTCAGAGGTTCTTTTATAATTAACTCATGATATTTATAAAAATATCACAGTTACCCCCCTTTAATTTAAGACATAATCAAACATGAGGGTTTTTTTTGTTGTAATTTTGATAGATCTCTGGATTTTTCGTAATTACCCCAAACCTCAGGGGGTCTTTTGTAATTATCCTAATGAAAATTGAAACTATCCATCTAAATATTATATATATTTGCAGATATATGGATACCGAATGTCACTTTGGGCCGAGCACATTGGAAGTATTGATAATTGTTTCAAGGATCCCAAAAACTTGGAATGCGTAAAGTATGTGAATAGTGTTGCAGACGAAAACTGGAAGAGATACACAGCTGAGCGCTTCACTCCATTACAAGGGCACATCCTAAAATATCCAGTGGAAGTAGACATTGATGGAAAGGTAAAACCGTTGCCCGAACATGAAAACTTCCCTGATGTTGGTGGTAAGGTGCTAGGGTGTCCGACCAATTTGCCTGATGCATTGACTACTTAAAACTTACTCTAGATTGCACATCCATAATTTTGTAAAAATCTTTAATACACAGCCCAAAAAAGGGGTACTATAAGTATAATGTAAAATAAGGAAAATTGAATACCTAGTATGACAGCTAAACAAATTGTCCAGTTATGATACAATGTATTCTGTGAGGAATTATATGAAAATGAATACTTTTTTTGAAACTTTAGTGTCATTGCAACGGAATATTTTGTGGCCTTGCCCATTTGGAATCTCTTGATATTAACTAACTTGGATTCAGAAATCATTGGTATAATTCCTTCATCTGAAGCATTAAAGTTTGATAAATGTAGGCAGATTGGTAGGACGAAAGATTGATTAATTCTGCGGATTACACCTTTAGCCAATTCTTAGCAGGCTGGTTCATTTCATTTCTCTGAAAATATGCTGGAATTGATATCCAGACATCATTTGTAGAGAATTCTGAATTTGCACAATGGTATTTCGGACCATCCAATGACCTAGAAAATTGTGTGAAAGTATAGATATAAGGACTGAAGAATCTGATTTAATAATAAATTAGTGATCTCTGAACTGTGGAGGTAATAAAGCCAAAACCAGTTCCAATGCTTTACATTCAGTGGTTAAAGCACAAGAACAGGGTTGAGAAGGAGCACTAAACGCCCAAAGTACATTGCCATTCCAATCCCTCCTACACCAGCCTCTTGAGAACTGACTTTAAATGACCCCATCAATGTTAAGCTTGAAAATCCTCCCTTTCTCTCTCTAAATTTCTTTTTCTCCTCCTTCTCTCTTCAAACCCTAAAAATCTTTTATCCCTCCCCCTCCCTTCCCATCCCAGCCACAGGCCCCTTCCCCTCCCCCCCCTCCCTTCTCCTCCTCCTCCTCCCCTTATCCCCTCCCCTCCCCAACCATGCTTCATGATGGGCCAATGAAGGCATATTTCTTATGTATTTCGGAGGTAATCGGAATTTCCAATCGTGAGTGGAGGCAAGTCGGAGGTTGGAGCTACATAGAGGAAAGTTGGGGCCGGGTAGGTGATGGGCTGCGGTTGTAGATCGGGTGAGGGAGAGGCAATTTTTTAATTTATTTTTTTCTGTATTTTTTAGTCTTTTTTTTTTTGTTTTTTTCTGTATTTTTTTTGTGTCTTTATTTTACCGGTTGATTTGCGAAACTCGTAGGCGGTCAGTAATTTCTGTCTTGCAGTGTAGCTCATGCCCGGATTTGTTCGAGTTGGGTAGTCTCCCTTGAGGAGTGCCTTAGTCCTCCTTTTGGAGGTGGTTTAGTTTCCTTTGGAGTGTTTAGTTTTCTTTAGTTTTGTGTTTTTTTGTTGTTTCTTGTTTTGCTCCCTCGAATTACGGTGGGTATACCTCTCGTACGGAGTTCTCCCCTTGACATGTATCAATGTATGTATGTTCATGGTGGCCATTTTGCCAGTTGGCAGTGTAAGTTTTGTTGAATATTGAATATATTTCTATCGTTTCGGAAAAAAAAATCAATGTTAAGCTTGAAACTATTAATAGGGGTTTGTGCCAAAAAACAGAAACAAAATGCAATGTCCAACAGCAGCCAGAAGACAAATTAGTAGATGTGATTTTGTGGAGAAATCCACTCCAATGTTTCTTTTGATAACATTTACTCTTGGAACAACAATTGCAAATGAGCCTCCACCTTTGACCTTCCTAATAATTCTGGTGTAATTAAATTTCAAATCTTACATGTTTGCATGTATTTCTCTCCCTCCAAGTGTACCATAAAATCAGACAGAACACAAGCAAATTACTATAACTTTATACTATTACTTACTAAACAACAAATTATTCGGAACTAAATTCAATACTTAATATGCATTTTAATATGTTAAACAAAACACTCTATTTTCCCCGAGTTTTGATCCTTTATTCCAAAGTGTTTCATTTCATATTTCAAATATATTAAATACACGCCATGTGTAAATTAATGACGTCATCAATACACTTGACTTGTATCATATATGGATGATATTTGGGACTAGAGATGATACATAGTTTGGAATAGAAAATCGTTTGTCATCTTTTCTTCCCTATTCGCTGATTTTTGGCCAATTTATCAAATTAAGGTGAATTAAAAACACATGTAACTCCTTTAAAAAAAAAAAAAAAAAAACATGTAACTATATAATGCCAAAAAAGAATATTTTCCTCTTTTAGGTTGAAACAGAGTCCATGGTTGTGTTTTCTAATAATTACCCTGATTTTATATTATAATTATAAATTAATTAATGTAAAATACTTAAAATTAATTTTTATATTTCAACCATAAATACAAATACAATTCATATAAAATAACATTAAAGTCTTATTTTTATTTCTGGATAATTAATTTATATTCGTATTTTACACCTCCGTCTATGAGTTCATATATTAAAATATTTTCATATTGTTTGCCGACTTTTTTATTTTATTTTTTAATAAATATTCATAACATACTCATAAATATTGAAAGACGAACTTTTTTTGTCCCATATTTACCTATTAGGAATTAAGGATTTCGACCTGGTAACGTATTGATTATTTCAAAATGCCATCATCGATCGACCTAGCAAACTTTAAAATAGCTACGGAGAATAAAAATATTTTTTAATTATTCGTATGCACAGGGTATAATATAAGTGAATTAAAACTTTTACTGTATATAATAAATTCATGAAGCTATTCGGGAACTTTACATTGTAAAACTCTTATTAATTTAGAATTTCAGAATTCAGACTATTTTTACAAAAAGAAAAAAAAGTAATTAGAAAACCGTACTTGCAATGCTATTTTTTCAAAGTTATTAGAAAACAGAGTCATAGGCTCTGTTTTCACCTAAAAGAGGAAAATAATGCTTTTTTGGCATTATTTAGTTACTCATATTTTTAATTTATCTTAATTTGAGAAAGGGTGGTGCTATTTGCCCCTCAAGATTTGATTAATACACCACACTCTCAATATTTACAAAAATGTCATAAGTTAAAATACTATGATACCCTTAATAAAATAAAACAGTATAAATACACCCTTTAAATTCTGGAAATAACTTTTTTTCCCAAAAAAAGCTGTTTCTCTTTTTTCCCAAAAAAAGCTGATTGTTTCCAGTTTTTTTTTTCGAGAAAAGCTTATTTTTTCCAGCTTATTTTTTTCCGAAAAAAAGCTGTTTTTTTTTTCCAAAAAATGCTGGAAATAGCTTTTTTTCCCCCAAAAAAACTGATTTTTTCCAGTTTTTTTTTTTTCCGAGAAAAAGCTGTTTTTTTCCAAAATCCCAAAAAAAATTGTTTATCTTTTTTCCCCAAAAAAGCTGATTATTTCCAGCTTTTCTTTTCCCCAAAAAAATATGTTTTTTTTTTCCAAAAAACGCTGGAAACAGATTGTTTCCCCAAAAAAAGCTGATAATTTCCACCTTTATTTTTCGAAAAAAGCCGATTTTTCCAGCTTTTTTTCCTAGAAAAAGCTGTTTTTTTCCAAAAAAATGCTTGAAATAGCTTTTTTTCCCAAAAAAAACTGATTTTTTCCCGCTTTTTTTTTCCGAAAAAAGCTATGTTTTTTCCAAAAACGCTGGAAACAGCTTTTTTTCCCCAAAAAAATTGTTTCTCTTTTTTCTCCAAAAAAACTGATTTTTTAAGTTAGGGTTTTTTTAGTTTGGAGAGTAAAATTGGAAATATAGGTATGGTGTATTTAGTAATTAGATGAGTTTGTAAAATAGGGATGAGGTATATGTAAAAATGTGGTGTATTAATCAAATATTGGGGTGCAAATAGGGCCATTCTTTGATAAATTGCCCCTGAACTTCATATTGATAAACTTTAATCGGGTTTATTTTGGAAACTGTAGATAAAAGAACAGAGACATTATCCTTTTTTCCTTTTTTTCCTGTCTAATTTACAATTTTGTTTATTTCAAACTTGTCATAATATCACTTTAATATCAAATATTACTTTAATTAGATAATTTTGGGACTTTCTTCTCTTAGTTCTTACCAAGCATAGACTAATTAAACTGTTATTCATCAAGCAAATCTACGAAGTCTGATTTTGGAATAGTTGAACACACAGAAATCATCTCATCTCAATACATAAAGCCAATTTCACTCATCTCTTACTAAACCGATAATAATTCAAGGATTACAAAAAATGAGATAATTATAGCATTGAGACACAAATTAAGTGTTGTAACAAAAAGGACATGAAGTCTACTTAACAGTAACTTTTCCGACCATGCCAGCTCCTTGGTGAGGAGCACAGTAGAAACTGTATGTCCCTTTCTCCGTCAATGTCACCGCATATGTCTCCCCCTTAGCATTCAGATAATCCTCCTCAGCCATCGAGATTTTTGACGGATCTACCCCCGCCGGAATCTCGTCCTCGTCGAACACCACGTTGTGGGGGAACCCGGCGTTGTTATTGAACACGATTTTCTCGCCGGCGGCGACTTCGAAGTTTTGGGGGATGAAAGCCAACGAGCCGTCGTCGCCGCCGAGGGTGATTTCGATGGCCAATGCGTTGGTGGCGAGAATCGCGCTGGCGGCGACCGCCACGCCGAAGTCCTTCAGTGAGGCTTTCACGGCGAGCTTGGGGGCGGCGGCGGAGATTCTGACGGTGGTGGGCTTGGAAGCGGTGGTGCCGGCAGATTTGAGGCCGGTGAATGATGGGATTGTGACGGCGGCGGAGGTAATGGTGGCCATCTTATAAGTGATAATATTATTCGAGTGGTTTTTTTGAAGCTTGAAATCAAAGAAAGATGGAGATGAAGTTGGGTTTAATATGATTTTTGTGGTTTAGTGTGTGTGGTGTGTGTTTGTGGATGGGTCTTGTTTGATCAGATAACGAATGGATGGAGTAATTGGTTTTATCCACTAGGAATGATCTGATTGGCTAGATTGGATGCTATCCTCTGACGTGGGAGTGGATGTCTTGGTTGTGAGGTGGAAAATAGGGGATAAAATTGAATAGAAATGTAAGATTGGAAAAATATCTGGTCTATAAATTAGATTTTGCATTAGTTGGCTTGGGTACGCTTCCTCCATAGGACAAATTGTTAAATTTGGGAGGTTTTTTCCAAAATATTAAGTTAGATTGAGATTTCCACGTTCCCGACACGTGGCATTCATCCAATACAGTATAATAGGACTATGGAACAAGAGATTTGGTCCCCTACATGTGTTTATACTACAAGCACCGGAGGCATAAATCTTGCCAAATATTTCATTTGATAAAAGGATAGAATATTGGACAAAATATGCATAAGTATAATACATTGCTCATGAGCACATAGGCACCTAAAACCCCAGCTTGCTTTATGTATTTCTAAGTTGAAATGGGAATAGTATCACCAACAAAAACAATTATAAAAACGAAAAATAGCATTACAAAGTAGTACCACACAGCGTGCACTCACAAATGAAACGAGGGAAGAATTTATAGGAGGTTCATTGGCCTTGAAGCATTACCAAGTCACCCTTTTTAAGTACAAATCAGAGCTGAGCTATTAGTGTAGTACAATGGAAATACAACTTTTGCAACAAGTGTAGTACAAATCGAACAAGGACAACAACGCAATGTATTTTACGTATTAAACATCAAACCAAATTAATTGATAAATTTCCTTGTCCCTTGCAAGACAATCGAAGGCCTGTATCAGTTATCACGTTCGTGATTTGACTAAGCCCAAATTCAAGTCATTTTGAGTTCAAACGTTTTAAGCCCGAAACTCATTTCTTTAATATTATTTGTGTAATAACCAACACCATCTCAAAATTCCCTCACAGTAAAAGTATTTCCAACTTTCTTATTGATGGCGTTGGTGGTTGAGCCAATCAAACTCATACAATAAAAGCTCTTAATGGTCATGTAGGGATTAATTTTACTCCTTTTCTAGTTAGTCTTGTGCGTTGGAAAGGTGCAGTCTGTTATTTTCTTAGTTATTTTGTTGTTCACTGGAAAAAAAAAATAATTGAACCGTTTAAGAGCTCACCGGGTCGACTGGTTTTCAACCGGTACCAAGGGGTTTCTTGCCACATGTTTCAGTTACAGGCCCGGGCCGGTGTTATAGCTGGTTCCTGGTTTAATCGGTCTAACCAATCGGTCTGAGTTAAAAAAACATCGAGTAGCTACAGCCTACAGGAATGCTCATAATTCGTTTTCAAATTATAGAGAATCTTACTCTGCTGCCAGAGACATTGGGACAATTTTTTTGGCAATTGTCATAATTTCAAAATGCAATCTTATTGTGGTATCCCTCCCAAGTACCATTAGGCACAAATGTGGTGTCAATCCCTTTTAACTTGTAATTAAGAGGGTATTTAGTGAGCTTATTTAAAATATCCCACCTACATCTTATATGATATTTTTAAGACTTTATAAAATATAACATCTTATTTTGAAAATAAATTGTTAAAAGAATTTGAACAAAATAGATGAAAGTACTTACAAGATGTTAGTAATGACAATTTTATAATTAAAATAGTCAAAGTTAAAGGAGATTGTTATAATAATATCTTATTTTGAAAACAAGGCGGGATACCCTAATTGTTTTAAAAACGGCTTATGAGCTCCCAATATCTTATTTTGGGAGCTTATAAGATTTTTTAAAAAAATTAGCAAACACTTTTAAATAGCTTATAAGCTTTCAAACAACTTATAACATGTTTTGAAGAGCTTATAAGCTCAACTAAACCCCGTCAATATCTTTTTTCTACTTCACAGACTATTGAACATAACAAACATCAGAGAAGATGAGTTTCTTCCAAATGCAAAACCATGAGATTTGACGTGATGGTATATAATTTGTATTGAACATAACAAACATCAGAGAAGATGAGTTTCTTCCAAATGCAAAACCATCCGAAAGGTAACTCAGCAATGTTTTCAATACAAATTATACAATACCATCACGTCAAATCTCTCTCACCCCCACACCCAAATACTTCTCCCAAAACAGCAGTCACTCGTCTTCCCAAAAAAAAAAAAAGCAGTCACTTACCAAAACAGTAAAATGAATACTCGCAGACAATTTTCCACAACTAACAACACTTCATATGAGGACTCGTTTTTTGGCAAATGAGGGCTAAACAAAGGCGTTGTATTTCATTTCCTCAATCATCGTGTCATTCTAACTATCGTGTTATTAAGATGGACAATCACATAACTACTTAATCAGATATCAGAGCAACCAATGTACATAAATTGCCAAAGTTTATACTTTACACAAGTCTTGCACTAAATATTCAGCCATTACCATAGTCAAATCCCTATTTACAACTAAGCACTAAAATACAGTCCTACCAGAGCATTAGAATGTACATCAATATATGATACAATTTCTCTATATTAAGTTCACAACATTTGTCACCTTTCACAAGAGTGGAAATATATCATCATTGTTGTCCTCATCCAAGTCAAAATACTTGAAGCTCATATCATCATTTGGGTTCGGATTGAAGCTCGAATTCACATAGCACTTCATCTCGTGGAACAGATTCAAATTGTCCACCAGTTTATGGAATATATTGCACCCACAACACTAACCAAAAACAAAGAGAACCCCATAAGTAAAAATGTAATTCTAAATACCATTTGCGCTGAATAAATGCCTAGTTTTCTGAAAGCTTTGATTACAATGAATAATTTACTTCGTCTGTTAAAAGGTGCTTGAATAACACACTAAACCACATAATAAATAGTTTCAAGAGATAATTGCATTTTGGCTGTCAAACTATTGCGAGTTTTGCACTTTCC
Organism: Rehmannia glutinosa; assembly: GCA_016081115.2. NCBI lineage: Eukaryota > Viridiplantae > Streptophyta > Magnoliopsida > Lamiales > Orobanchaceae > Rehmannia > Rehmannia glutinosa. Next base: position 141,035 of record JABTTQ020001487.1, on the reverse strand, counting down.
CTACTAAATTTTGGAAAATTTTCTTTTGCTCGTCTAACTTTGAACATTTTGCAATTACCCCTAGAGCTGACTCGAACCAATCATGAGCCGAACATGTCAACTTCTGGTTGGTTCATGGGGTAAAAAGTTCAGAAAGCGGTTTGGAGGGCAAAGTGCAATTTACTTTGCTGCATAGCAAGCAAATTAGGGATTCATAAATATACAAATTCCAGTATCAGACAAGTATTAATATTTATGTACCTGGACAAAGACGGTGCCATCGGTGTAGGCATGTGGATTGATGGCGCGTGTGGTGCGCTGGCCACAGACGTTGCACGTGAAAGCCACGCGCATCCGGCGCCGTTGGGATTTAGTGAAGAGTGGCCATGGGAACGTGGACACACGCTCCGTACCCGAGTCAGGGTCCGATGCTGCTGGCATGGGTGGACCTTCCATACCCGACCCGGTTGTCCATCCTCTCACGTTGGCCGCACTTAAAACCAGCCCCATCGCTGCATCCTGAAAAACGAAGAACTCAATGAAATTTTGAGCTTATAAAACGAGATAGAAACAAATTGAAGCTAAACTGTTAAACATGAACCAATTTTGAACCAAAATTATCAAAATCAATTGACAAAAGCGAGCGCAAGGAATTTTGAAAACTATAAAATTATTAAAAAAAAAAAAAAAAAAAAAGAAAAATAAAAATGGAAGAGTAAAACACAAATAAGTCTTGCCTTCGAAAGGGTACGATTTCTGAGAATGGGAACGAGCGAAAATTCGGAAGAATCGGAGTTGGGATCGGGCTCGCTGTTGGTGTTACTACTGTTACTATCATCTGCAAAACAGAGAAGAAAAAGGGGGTTAGAAATCCAAATAATCGAAAAGATGGAGGGTTAAAGTGCAAGGGATGGCTGACTTTTAGGGGAAGTGGAAAAGCGGAGGTGTCGCCGGAAAGAAGCGTCTCTGGATTTATTAGGGGAGAACATCGGCAGCGAAACGGCGCCGGAGGTGGTGGTCAGGGCCTCCATTTCCGAATATTTTATGGGGGAAATTTGGTACTGTGATTTCCTTTTTCTGGGGATAAATTCGAGCTGGAAAAAAACGATGATGAATAACTTAAAAACAAATTGGTATGCAGAATTATATTTATATATATGGTGGTTTGCGCCGACTTTGCAGACCAGAGAATATGATTATTACGAGATTTTATTTTCTGGTAATGTTTGGAGTAAGATATTCTTTTTCGTGGGACAGGATAGAAAGTGAGCTGGGTCAATTGGATTAATAGTTATTGAACTAAGTTGTTATTAAAATTCGGGCTCTAAATACGAAAATCCTCTACTTTCTTATAGGGAAAAGGACATAAATACCCCATTTTCCATACCCAATTCCTGCACAATGTCCATTTTCCGCTGATTTTGGACAAAAATATCATTTTTGACTGAATTTGGACAAAAATACCCGATTTCCGCTGATTTTTGACAAAAATACCCATTTTCCGCTTATTTATTTACGTTGGTTTCTTTTTTGTTTCTTTGTTGTTTCAAACATGTTTGTTGTTTCTTTGTTTCATACCTGTTTCATTTATGTTTCTTATATGTTTCACTTAGCCAACTTTTAATTGCATTCCACAGTTGCATGGTGAAAATCTCAGTTGTGGTATGCCACAATGGACAATGGGAAGAAAATAGAGAGTATACCAACTTTGAAATAACAAGAATACTTATTCCAATAGACTGCACATTCAACACCCTAAACGAAATCTTGGAACAACAAATTCAATTCAGAAAATTTGAGCTTACTTGTCCATCATCGGCTACGAGAAATGGACACGACTCCACTATCAAACCAAAAAATACTTTGTATTGACTTCCAACATCGTAGAATTATTGAATGCATCAACTGTAGCGGGAAAAGACCTACTAGTAACAACTTTGCTAGAGTACATGAGATCTTTAGTTCAAGATTAGGTATGCAGACATCGAAATGAAGCAAGATCAACATTTACAAGGATGACAAAAAAAAACTGAAGAGTATATGAGAAAAAACTACACTATTTCTCTAAATTTAAAAGCAATTTACTACAAACTTTTATCACATGATCCCCTGTTTCACAATTGTTTCTTACATGTTTCATTTATGTTTCTTACATGTTTCAACTAATTACACCATCATTAAGATTTACGTAACAACAATTCTCTAAAATCATTAGGAAGTGGAGGTAGAATCTTAATGTCGTTGTCATCGTCATCACCATTTTGCAGCTTCAACTTAGCATGATTGTGAAGCAGATGACTGAGCCTTGCTTGTTCATTCTCTATCTCGAACGCTCGACGTCCATAGCCTCCCCAACAATGAAGTGCTTGGCATAACAAGCAACAAAAAATCCCACATTCACTACAAAAGAAATAAAAAAAAAGATACACAGTCAGATATATAACACAACAAATCAAAAACAATAAAAAAAAGAACAAAATAAATGAAAAATACATAAAAGAGCAAAAGAAACATAAAAGAAACAACTTCGAAACAATATCGAAACAAGCGGACATTAACAACAATTCTAAAGATGCCACTATCATTTAGCTATTTGCGTCTTTTTTCATTTCACCAAAATTGGAAAATCAGTAAAATCATTAGGAAATAGTACTGACAAGAAACTTCACTAAGTATGACATTTGATAACAACAAAGGGAACACTAGCAACATATTGAACAAAAATCTTAGCCTATTAGCACAAGAAAGCAGCCAAATCAGACATTAACAACAATTCTAAAGATGCCACTATCATAAACCCACTTCATACATACAAATAACCAAACAAATGATAAAGTTCAATAAACTTAAAAACCAAATCATTATTTTTATAAACCTGGTGGCCAAGTGAGTCGTGGATTGCAAAGACGAAGATTTCTCCGCTTTCTTCCAGGGGCAAACAAAGATTAACAGATGACCAATATATGCCAGCAATGCTTGAAATGGAACCATCACCTAAACAAGGGAATCACAATCACTTTACCGCACATTTTTCAATCAATCAATTCAACAAATCAATAATAAAGTGTTCGGCATAACAAGCAACAAAAAATCCCACACTCACTACAAAAGAAATAAGAAAAGATACACAGTCAGATAGATAATACAACAAATCAAAAACAATAAAAAAGAACAAATAAATGAAAAATAATTAAAAGAACAAAAGAAACATAAAAGAAACAACTTCGAAACAACATCGAAACAAACGAAAAACTTCAAATCACAAAATAATAAAAGAACACAGAAAATTGGATTTAACCTCTGAGTCTTCGCTCGACATCACCTGTGAACAACGGAGGTAGACGGCGAGCACCGTGAAAGCCTCGCACAGCTGGGACAAGGAACTACGAAGAGCCCCTTGCCCCGCTGCAAAATTGACGCCACCGATCTCCTCTACCATCCAACACGACTAGCCACCTCATCATCTCCGTCGCCCAACATACCGTCTACTACAGGCCGCCGTCCAGGTATGGGCTTTGGTTGTAGTGACAATTCGCCGGCGGTTCAAGACACCAGAAGGAAAAATCTCAGTTATAATTTTCTGAAATTCGATTTTCCCTCTTATTGTAATTTATATTAATAAATCAAAAAACTAATGTCAAGCCATAGAAAATCTTGTAAATCAAAAGGATTTTTGAAACTTTAATATAAACCCATAACAACAGCAACTGTAATTGAAATCTAGAAGAAATACAAAATACTTAAATCTATCGATTATCAAGCATCGAACCAAAAAATAGAAATTGTTCTCTCTATTAATAAAATTTACAGATATTAACTGTAGAGTTCCGGAAAGCACCAACGTATATCTCAAATTTCCAGATATTTTTGCTGCCATGGCCGCACCGCTGTGAAAGGTGAAGAGGTAAGAGCAGGTGGGTATTTTTGTCATGAAATGGAGCTGGTAGGGTATTTTTGTGATAGGTGGGTATTTTTGTCTTTTTTCTAAAAATCAGGGTATTTTGTGTAATTTCCTCTTTCTTATAACGTTTTCTTTTTCTATTTGGGCCGTTATATAGGGTTGCTACATCAAAGTGGCATGGGTCAATTGATTTAATAGTTATTGAACTAAGTTATTAAAAGGGAAAATGACAAAATGCCCACCTATTTAGTACAAAACCCTACAAAATACTGACTTTTAATAAATATTACATAACAATACGCTGCCCGGTCTCATATTCCACCAAATACGCTCTAAGCTCTATCCTTCCCACACAATACGCTACTCATAAAATAACCACCTAAAAACCAAAAAACAGAGCACCAATTAGAGATCCGAAACGCAACAGCCAGAACAAGTGCGAAGGAGAAGAACAAGGAGAAAACATCTTTTCGAGCACAAAAGGAGAAGAATCGGACTGCAGATCAGGAAAAAGAAGAAAAACATACATGAACAAAAAATCAACAAATAGAAGAAGAAAACAGAACATTGTTTCATATTATTTCAATTATGTTTCTTTCATGTTTCAAATAAAACAACAAGGAAACAACAAAGAAACAATAAAGAAACAAAAAATAAACAATACATCTTATACGAAAAATTTGAAAAATAATAAAAACAAGAGATCAACAACATAGAAACACAACAGAAACAACACAGAAACGAAAAAAAACAAAAATCCATAGAAACAATAAATAACAAAATAAATCCAGTAATATAAAGGAACACCATACCTCAGCAGCATCAACGCCTCTAAATCCAACAGCTTTTTTTTGGATGATCTTCCCTTAACAACTTGTTCTTCATCAACATCGACAATTTTTATCTTTCTTTTTTAGAAGATGAAGAAACTAGGGCTTCAGATTTTGAACAAGAAGTTACAGGAATCAAAGAAAAAACAACCCAGTAATAGCGGGCATGCAAAGGAAAAAATCAAACTTCGAGAGGGGAGAGAGAGAGAGAGGAAGGGACAGATTGGACAAGAAATGGCTACAACGTAAATGAGAGAAAAAATTAAAAAAAGAAAGTACAAAAAGTAAACAAAAAGGTAGGAATGTAAGATGTTAGTAAAATCGGGATTTGTGCCAAAGAGAGGGTATTTTGTGTAATTTCCCCTTATTAAAATTTGGGGTTTAAATACGAAAATCCTCTATGTTATTTAGAACGTTTTCCTTTTTCTAATTGGGCCGTTATATAAGGTTGCTACAACAATATATGCCGTGGAAATATTCATTTAGAGGAGGTGAACTTGGCCGAAAACTAAGAACAATTTATATTTGAATTGCCACTACTATGGATAAGAAAAACTTTTTTCTACCCACCTTTTCTAAAACACCACTTTTATACCTAAAATGACCGAAATACCCCTCAGTTACACTTTCAGTTATTATTTTCTTTTCTTCATCTTTCACTTTCACACTCTCACTTTTCACTTTACCAAAAAAATTCAAAATCAAATTCATATCACGAGGAAGAGAAGAGAGTTCAAAATTTCATACCGTGATGGAAGAGCCACATAATCTCCCCACCGTCAACGCCATTGTCGCTGGAGATTCGCCCCGCCGCAATGACCCTGTCCCTCCCCCCACCGCGATGATGCCACTTCCTTCGCCCCCGCCGTTGATGCCTCCGCCTCTTCCACCGATGAAGGGGTTAGATATTTTAGGGGCTTTCTTTTTTATTTCATACTTAGGGTTTAGGTTTGTTGATTATTTGATTATTGAAATATTAGGGATTTAGGGATTTGATTTTGATAATTTGTTGTTAGTTGATTTGGGATAACATTATATTGATTCGGTTGACTAGTATTGAGGGTTTTGGGGAAGACGAAGCGTGTTGTGGAAGATGAAAGGTTGTCACGTTATAATCATAACGTGACAGCTTATATCACGTTATGTATATAACTTGATATAGGTTATCACGTTATGATTATAATGTGACAACCTATATCACGTTATAATACATAACGTGATATATACGTGATAACCTATATCATGTTATATATTATAACGTGATATATGTTGTCACATTATGTTTATAATATGATAATCTATATCATGCTATACATATAACGTGATTTAATTATAACGTGGATTGGGAGATGAAACGTTTTCATAACGTGACAACATTTATATATATAACTTGATATAACTTTATAACGATATATAGAAGACGAACAATTACCACATTATATATATAACGTGATATAGGTTGTAACGTTATGCATATAACGTGACAACATATGTTAGGAAATTTATTGTTTAAGATTTTGATGAATGCCATGTAAAACTTAGAATAGAAAGTTGGCACCCCAATTCTTGTTGTAAATGTATTACAATTAGAGTGCCAAGCCGAGTCAAGTCGCCTACGCCCTAACATGCAAGAAAGAATCAAGATCGGAAGGAAGACTCACTGCGTGAGACAAACCGAGTATAGCAAAGAAGAGTAGACGGAAACTCTACTAAAGAAGCGGTGAGATGCGGCCAAGTGGAGTATCGGTCAAGTCAACTCAAGATAAGCCAAGTCTCAAGTTGAAGTGACAAAGAGTCATCCATGATTGGAAGTGACTCTAAGTCACCTGGGAAAGCAAGGAAATGCAAATAAGTCGTCGAGATAATCAGAAAAGATCCGTTGTACGTAAATCAAGAGATTTACTTAAACAAGTAATATCTCCATACCACCTTTCTTGGAGTGCTCGATCCCGAGCGTGCAAAAGGAATGAACCAATGGGAAGCACTACACCGTGTCGAACTCAAAAGGTGAAAGAATAATTCATACGAGGAAATGGCAATTCCAAGGATCGCAACAAGACAAGCCAACGATCGCAAGTGACTTTCAAAAATAAGCCTATCTCTTCAACGGCAAATTTTTGAAAGATCACTATATAAGGCCGAGGAATGACTCACGAGAGAAGGTTACTTGAACCACGAACATTCAAGAAATCAATAAAAGTATAACCAAATACTCTCAAATCATTCAAGATCAATCCTCAAGCCTACATTACGAAGTACATCAATCCAACACTTACCTGTGAAGGAAAGAGAACTTCAATCAGTTGAAGAGGAAACTTTTGAAGAAAAGGGGTCTATATTCCACGAAGGATTGTAGGAAGGTTCAAGGTCGAACCAAGTCTCAAGCTTTTGGAGGGCTTCGTGATCAAATCCAAAGAGTTTGAGCAAGTGAGATGTAGTAGCAAGGCAGCTGCCCTGTGAAGAAGCCGAGTCGTATGAGAAGCCACCGAGTGATCAAGGCGTCTCAGACCGAGTCCCAAAGGATCAAGTCACCGTGTGTGATCAAGACTTGTATCCGGGACTCATACTACCACTTTGTAAACCGATCATTACTTAGTGGATTCCTCCAGGAGTTGGAGAAGAGAGTAGTAGAAGAATTACCCCATCTTCGAACCTCTATAAAAATTTTATTGTGTCATTTACTTTTCAAAGACTTTAATTCTTGCATTTTTAATCGCTTATATCTCGATAAATCGCTATCCACTTGATAATTTATAAGTACTAAATCAAGCTTTAAAATCTTGCTTAATCAAACTTAAGGGTGTTAAATCTTCCGTCAGTAAACAAAACCACAATTGAGTTAATTTAGAATCAACAAATGACTTATTCCATCAACAACTCACCGAGTCTCGTTGAGAGACTAACTCTCTTGATTGACTAAATCGATTGTCAATCTAGACACAAATTTGTGTGTAGAATCAACTCTGTATATTTAAAGGACTAAATCGAAAATTTGGTAAGGTTTATTCAACCCCCTTCTAAACCTTACACTTACACCCCTTGGGACCTACAAGTGGTATCGGAGCGGTTGGTTCATTGAACCCTCCGCACCGGTTCTCGAACTAGATCTCCAAACTTTTCAAAGTCCGCTTTAGTACTTAAACCTTCAAAACTCTTTTTATCATTAAAAGTTATTATAATGGAAGCAAATTTGACACGCATCCCTATGTTCACTATTGAAGAATTTGATGATTGGAAAATTCGTATGCGTGCTCATCTATCAAAGATTACATGATGAGATGTGGATAGTGATAGAAGGTGGGCCTCTGCAAATATTAAAGGTGAACACAACTTATGCGAAGAGTTGCGGTGAAGGAGAAGATGATCTTTGCTCCCGGACCATGGTTGAAAAACCAAGAACCGAGTGGACAAATGATGACAGAAAAGATACAACCTGGACAATGTAGCCAAGACATCCTTTACAAAACTTTGGACAAAGCCATGTTCAATAAAGTCAAATCATGCAAAACGGCTAAGGAAATCAGGACAAGCGACATTGATTTGTGAAGGCTCGTGAGCAAATCAAAGAAAACAAATTATCGTGGTCCGTCAGTCAGAAATTTGAGAACTTCAAAATGATCTCGGGAAAAACCGGATCAACCGGATGCTCGGTTTATAGAAATCACAAATGAGCTATCTCGCACTTGGAAAGGAATATACACAGAAGAAATGTGTATGAAGATCCTAAAAAGTCTTCCAAATAACGGGAAATGAAGGTCATGGCACCGAGACATTCCATGGACCTATCAAAGACATCCAACCATGAACTATTCTCGGACCTCAAAGCCTACGAGTTTGAGCTAAGAAGAAAAGACCAGGAAGAGACAATTTGCACCCAAAACAAATGCTCTAATTGTTAAAGATGGGAAGAGAGCCGAGGTCAAAGAAGTCATTGACCCGGAAAGAAATAGCCCGATGGTTAAAAGATTCAACAAGTTCTTTAATAAGAACTACAAGAGAGAAAGGGTGAACCTTCCAAAAGACACTCACTCTCCTCCAAATCAAGGGAAGATAGGCCAACCAAGAGAACAAATCATCAAAAAGTTGAGTATCGGAGGGCCGACAACTCAAGAATGGAAAGAGCGATCAAAAGGTTGAATATCTATCTTTGAACTATAGACAACCAGGTGATCACTATGCCATTGATCGCCCATATCCTGTAGTCAACAAATACATGGATGAAGAAGAAAGAAAGGTCTTCGAGAGAAAGAAGACAAGAAAAGAAAAAGGCAATGATGGTCAGCAGAGATCGCCGAGACAGACCAAGTCAAGAGAGACAAATGATTGAGAGAGCAAGAAGCCGACTACTCAAGTGACTCACGAAGAAGAAGCCCGATCCGCTTGATGGCCAAAGAACAAGATCAACTCGACCAAGAAGATGAGGTACAATATAACTCATCAAACTCGTGACACCATGATAGTGACTCGTGACACACACACTTCATCACCCACTCGATCTTTATGATTCATTAGGCAAAATGATGAAAGATTTTGAACACATTAAATCCTCACACACACTATTGAATGAGGAAAACAACCTACTCAAAAGTCAAAACTCAAAGTCGACTAAGGAGCCGAGTACTCTAAGTCAAATAGCCGATGAGAATGAAAGTTTAAAGGCTTTGAAAATGCTAAATTAATAAAGCAGAAATTGCTTTGCTATAGAAAAGAGGGAAAATGACCTCAAGAATGTTATTGCCTCATTCACTAAGGCATCTAAATCATTGGATGATCTTATTATGAGTCAAAGAGAATGTGGAGACAAGACAAAGCTTAGGATTTAATTCCTCTGCGCTATGTCAAACCTCAAAAGTAATTTTGGAAAAAGGATCTTCAAGCCATGAAGAGTCCGAAAAATCCAAAACTCTAAATGTTGCACACACATTCACTCTAAAGCACAATAACAAGCAAACCGGCCTTGGTTACAAAGGAAAAGGAAAATGAATGATTGAGTGTCTTTGAAAGGAGTGAGAAGAGATTCACCGAGTCCTCAAAAACTCCAAACAGAAAATACTCAGTAAAGAAGAAGCGAGCTACCAAAAATCCCAGAAAACCCATAAAAGAAATACATATGATGGGAATGGTAGAAAATATCCAAGCCAAGCCGATTGGAATAATGTGAACTATCGGACAGACTTATGGAATATAAGCCCAAATGGCAAAGGCCTAGAACTCAAGAAAGGCCACTCCAAAAGCATAAGAGCTTTCATCGGACACATATGCACCTAGGCACTACACTCAAAGACACCACAATTACCTGGAAGGCAATTGCTAAAACACATATGCAGCATACGACAAAAGAAAAGAGACAGTTGTATGAACCTAGAATCCCCAAGCAATTTGCCAGGATTAATTATGATTATGGCACTGATAGATGGCAACCCCTTAGAGTCAAATCATTTGGCTATAGGTTGGTTGGATCATCTTACAATTCTAACCCCTCGGACCCGCACAAGTATGGGTACTTAAAACTTAATTTCCTTGATTGCGGGTTCAAGGAATAGCCGAGTGCCAAGGAACCTGGTACATGGATAGTGGTCATTCCGGACACATGACAGAAATAAGAAAAATCTGTCAAAATTCAAGGAAGTCAAAGGAGCAAAAGTCATATTTGGAGGAAATGAAGCTCTGGCGAAATAAGAGGCATTGGATCCATCAAGAGGAATGGATTAGAAATCACGATGTTGCATATGTTGAAGGACTCAACTTCAATTTATCGAGCATCACCAACTCGTGACAAGGGCTACAATGTTGGATTCAACATGGGCATATGCCAAATCAAAGATATTGAATCAAATGAAGTTGTCTTTGCAAGGATGTAGACAAAAAAATATGTATGTAGTGGATTGGTCAACCGCAACACCCAAAGACTGTCTACTAGCAAAGAAAGAGCACAAATCAATCAAGTTGGCTGGCACAAAAAGCCGAGTCATCCGAATTTCAAATCGATTAACAAGCTTGCCGTAAGTAATCTTGTAGAAGGACTTCCGGACTCGAGATACTGAAGGAGAGTATATGTGATGCATGTCGGAAGGAAAACAAATCAAGTCGTCATTCAAAGAAAAGACATGCCCATCCTCAACAAGAATATTGCATCGCTTCATATGGATCTATTTGGCCCAAAGAACCAGCCAACATAAGTGGAAAGAAATACACCTTGGTGGTAGTAGATGACTACTCAAGATATACATGGACAATATTCATGTGCAAGAAGAAAGAAACTCTACAAAAACTACCACAACTCGATGAAGAGGATTCAAAACGAGAAGAGTCAAACCATTATTAAAATAAGATCGGATAGAGGAACCGAGTTTGTCAATGGAATAATAACTCGATCTTGTATTGAGAATGGTATTGGTCATGAACTATCGGCAAAGGACTCCACAAAGAATGGAGTTGCGAGAAAGAAGAGCAAGAACCCTCAAAGAAGCGGCAAGACCATGTTAGTCAAGCGGGGTTACCAAAAAGATTTTGGGTCAAGCAATCAACACGACTTTGCTACACCCAAAACAGATGTATGATAAATAGACAAAATGACAAAGACTCCTATGAGATCCGGGACAGAAGAAAACCAAATGTTGCATATTTGAGAATATTTGGATGTAAATGCTTCATCCACAACAATGGCAAAGACAACCTAAAGGCTTTTGATGCTAAAGTCGATGAAGGTATCTTCTTAGATACTCAAATTGAAAGCAAAGCCTACGAATACTCAACAAAAGAACTATGGTTACTGAAAGAATCCATTCATGTGGTATTCGATGAGCCAAATATAAATGGAGAAGACATTGAAGAGTCACCGATAAGTCAATCATCCAACCATAAAGAAGAGTCCCTATCTTTGCCAAGTGAAGAATTATCAATTGAGAAGAAGATGAGATAGTTGAATCTCAAAAACAGTGGAAAATTTGCAGCTAAGTGATTACGAGAGAGTGACCATAGCAACACAAAACAAAGTCGATCAATCCAGCTAACTTACTCCAACTTGATGTAAGATGGCCGAGAGACCATCCACGAGAACTTGTCATTGGAGATATAAGAGAAGGTGTCAAAACAAGATCCGAACTCAACAAGAAGCCATGTTCACATGCTTCATCTCGCAAATAGAGCCCAAAGATGTGTCCCAAGCATTGGACGACACACATTAGATTCAAGCTATGCAAGAAGAGTCAATCGGTTTGAGAGAAATAAAGTATGGGAATTAGTGCAAAGACCCATACATCAAAATGTTATTGGAACCAAATGGGTGTTCGAAATAAGATGAACGAGGAAGGTTACTCCTGTGGTAAGAAACAAAGCAAGACTAGTAGCCAAAGGATATTGCCAAGAAGAAGGGATAGATTTTGATGAAACATTTGCCCCTGTAGCAAGATTGGAAGCTATAAAGATGTTTCTTGCCTATGCGACTCACAAGAATTTCATTGTATATCGGATGGATGTAAAAAGTGCATTCCTAAATGGTTTATTGGAAGAAGAAGTGTATGTTGAACAACCTCCAGGATTTGAGCGAGAAGACTTCTTGGAGATAAGGTATACAAACTCAAGAAAGCCTTGTATGGATTGAAAGCAGGCACCCAGAGCATGGTATGATACCTTGTCACAATTCCTAACCGAAAATGGATTCACAAAAGGAAAAGTAGATAGAACACTTTTCGTAATTCAAGACAAGAAGAGTATTCTACTTGTTCAAATATATGTTGATGACATCATCTTTGGATCCACAAACAAAGAGTCATGTGTGAAAAGTTTTTAAACCTCATGCAAAGTAAATTTGAAATGAGCATGATGGGAGAGCCGACATTCTTCCTTGGACTCCAAGTGAAACAAATGAAGGATGGAACCTTCATAAGTCAAACAAAATACACCGTAGATTTAATGAAGAAGTTTGGTATGGAGGAGAAGTCTTCGTAAAAATACCAATGAACACATCACCAAAATGGACATGGATGCAGATGGCAAGCCCAGATCAAACAAGATACTGAGCACTTATTGGATCAACGCTCTATCTCACAAAGAAGGCCGTACATCACCTTTGTCTTTGTAGGTGTATGTGCAAGATTTCAATCGCTCCAAAAGAGAGCCATATGACAAAGAAAATAAAAGAATATTGAGATACTTGAAAGGAAGCCAAGAAGTAGGCCTATGGTATCCAAAGGAAGGTGGATTCAAGCTAATTGGATATTCGATTCGACTATCTTTGGATGCAGTGTGGACAGAAGAGCACTTCGGCACATGTCAAATGCTAGGAAACAGTGATCTCCTGGTTTAGCAAGAAGCAAAACTCAATAGCCACCTCTACAAAATTGAGGCGAAATACATAGGCTGCATGGCAAACTGTTGTGCCCAAGTCCTATGGATGAGACAACAAAATTAAAGACTATGAAGTTGAGGAAAAAGAAATTCCAATCATGTGTGATAACACAAGTGCAATTGCAATCACTCAAAATCTGTGTTGCATTCAAGAACAAAGCATATTGATGTCGAGATATCACTTCATAAGAGATCATGTTGAAAAGAAGGACATCATCCTGGAATATATCTCAACCGATAAACAACTAGCCGACATCTTCACAAAACCTTTATGTGAGTTAAGATTTGAAGAACTCAAGCATGAGTTGGGACTAATTGAGTGAGCCGACACTCAGACGAATCAAAGAAGAGAAATGGAACAAAAAAGGGGTGAAAAAGAGTCGAAAAAAAATCACGATCAAGAATCACCGGAAAAAAGACAATACACCGAGTCGGTGATAAATGAGTCACTAAGAGAATCGTGAGAAGTAGAGTTAAATCGGCTAAGGGATAATAAGCTGAATAACTTATGAGCAAAGTGACAAAAACGCAATCGTTTGACTAAGCGGGAATGTTTTAAGGAATACGTCGATAATAATGATGATGTCTGTACGGACATAAAGCCGCACACCAAGCTTATGATTGGATATAAATGCTGCCGCATTAAATACGAGACATTAAATGCTCAATAGGCGTGCAAAATCCAAGCCGTTGATTTCGATCACATTTCAAAAACCACCCGCACGTCCTTTCATAAACCATATTTAAACCATTTTCGTCCGTTTCTCTCTCACACTTCTAAAACTGTTCATCTCTTCCTATCAAAAGCAAAGGCAAAATACTCTCGAAACCCTATCAATCTTCAAATCAATTTCTGAGTTTTTCTTCGATATAATCCTGAAAAATGGCACCAACTTATGACTTTACCAAGTTAGGAAAGCAAATCCACACCGCTCTACGGTGGATTTTAAATGGTGAAACAGGTCCGACGACACCCTAGTGAAGAAAATCGCCGAGAAGTTGGAAACGTCCCGGACTAAAATCGTTTCTAACGTTAGAATATCCGATGACCTATGTGGAGGAGGTCGCACAATTCTACGTGAATGCCGAGATTCACGATGAAGGAATCAAGTCATCATCTCTGCTCACGGAAAGCGGTGACTATCTCTCCAAGGATTTGGTGAACATTGCTCACTACCAGCCAGAAGGAGCATCCGAGATTAAAGAAGCTGATGTAAACTTGGGCCGACGCTTGGAAAGAAATAGCCAAGTCCGACTTTGCTTTGATAAAATAATATACACAAAAAACAAGAGATCACCAAGGAGGATTATCACAAGTTGTTGGATATAGTTGCCAAATGTATCGACATCAAATTTGGCGACTTTGACCAACTCAAAAGGCAAAGCTGATTATAATGGCTGCAATCATCGAAGAAAAGATATAATCTGGGCTGAGTTTGTCTACAGAGACTCGCGAGCGTGGGAACAAATCCTTCAAAGAAGATGGCACATTTGGAGGATCCCTGTGGATATGGCCTGGTGATTGGCCGGCTATTGGAGGTGAAAGGAGTCCCTCTTAGACATGGGAAGGCATTCCATGTTAACAAGAGGATGTTCGAGCAAACCTCTCTGGCGCGCACAAGAGAGCTTACGCCAATAGAGTGACACGAGTGAGGGGGAATCACTGACCCCAAGATACTGTTTTTCTCTCCAAATTAAGAAGAAAAAGCTGCCCCTGCAAACTAAGAAAAAGATCACGCCCCTGCGCAAAAAAAAAACCAAACATGCTCCTCCCCCTGCAGAGAGTCACCTACCCCAAAGCAGCCGTGTCTCCCGCCCCTGCGCAGCAGCGGTCGAGAAGGACTCACAAATACCTTCTCCGATCGTCAAAAAGAGAAGAACCGAGAAGCCACGACGGCTGCTCCTCGAAAAAAGACACTAGCACCGCCCCCAGCCCGCTCAAGACTCGAGAGGACACCGTCTCTCGAACCGAAAATCCCTCCGGTACAAACTAGGAGACGAAGACAAATTATTAAGCGCTCCGAGTTTGGAGAAACCAAATGAGTCGCCACTCAGCCTAGAGCAGATATCTGGGAGACTGCTGGAGAAGTAGAGTCTCTAGATGTAGTTGATGAAACAACCAAGTCTGCTGAAGGTGATCGAGAGGCAACCCGAAGACATAGCTGTAGTTCACACAAAGCACAAGAAGAACCTGCTAGAGCGGATAGTGATGTAATGATCCTATCTCCACCTTACCCGGACATCCAAAATCGCTGCGTGAGTGGAGAAAATGGAAATTGAGTAAGTCAAGGGAACAGTTCCAACGGCCTGAGTTCATAGAAGAAGAAGAGGAACTGTTGAGCTTCCTCGATCGACCACTGTACTCCCAAGATGGATGAAGACAATCGCACGAGACATCCTGCGGATCTACAAGGATAAGGAGAAAGAAAAGCAAGCGAGGAAGGAGGCACGTGAGAAGGCAAGCATTTGCCCTATCTCCCGGCACCCCGAACACACACATCCTCTCCTTGATGTCTTCTCCGGTGATGAGGAACCTGGAGAATGCTGCGCGCTACGAAGAGTTGCAAATGCAGCAAGCATTGCACGAATCAAGAATCCTTCACGAGCAAAGACTTATGGAGAGTCCTCCGAACACACGAAATCGATCCAATGGGAGTGGTTCACAAATAGCCACTGTTGTTGTTCTTTGCTACCACTTCCCACTCACTCGGAAGAAGCATAAGGGACCTGGCGATGAAACGGGACAATGGGGACCCCGGTCGAGCCAACCCCTATTGAAGGTGTTTTGCCACCGCCCCAACTACTGAACATTCAATCGAAATAGCCGGGAGTTTGGAGACGAGTGACCCCATTCCAAGTCACTCACCGGGTGCGCCGCCAAAGGAAACTCCTCCACCGCAGCAAGGTCGGAGGATCTTTGCAGATGACTCCAACGAATCAAGGAGGCAAATGAGAGAAATTACAAACACAAGAAGAACATCAAGTTGCCATCAACGAAGCTCGAGACGATTGAGAGATCTGTCTCACCGAGGTGCCAAATCGCTCTCTGAAGGCTAATGACGCCGCTGATGCGATCGAGGCACGAGAAGGAACAACCCCGGGAGTTAACACTGGGCGATGAAAGTGCAATCCATGGGGTCGAGACTCCAATGGATGCCACCGGGTGAAAAGACCCTAGGACAATCGACACTTTGTCGAAAGGGAGGACCAAGGCCTCGCAGCGAAGAGAGAGACTGCTGCCGGAGGTAATGAAGGCCCACGGGAGGTTGAGACTTCCGGGGTAAAGAAGGCGATGTAGAGAACATCCCTCCCGCTATCATCGACCCATCCGAGAAGGAGATAAGCGCACTTCATGATTCCTAGGACAATCCCGATGTCACTTTTCCGGGGATCGGAAAGGCGAAGAAGAAGCCGAGTCATCCCCATGACAAATCCAAAAGACTCACCGGATGTTCCAAGCACGAGCAAGTCGATCCCAAGACTACTCGTCAAACTTTTAACTTTGATGATGAGCCACCAATGGAAATCTCATCATCGTCCGATGACGCTCGATAAGGCCGAGGACCATCTCTTCAAATGGAAAAATCACCGAGACCAACGAAGTGTTAAGAGAAATGAGGCTCGCAAGCGAGTCTACTTCACAACAAAACCCATCCGAACAAGAGACCACTGCGCGAGGCTCCTCAAGCTACAGGTCGATTCCTAAAAGAACTTCACGCGCAGCGCTCATCATCGAACAAATCCCGGTGGGCGGTGATGAATCTTTTATAGAATCCTTTCCTTTTTCCCCTGGAGGTACCCGACCTCCATGAAGAGTCGAGAGAATGAGCGCGCACGCTATCACGCACTCACCTCCCGTTTTCTCTTCGTACCATTGTTCCAGTTATGACTTTGATGTTTGTATGGCCATCACCGCAAATAGAAGAATCACCAAGTTCGAGAAGTGTTCAAGGCACTATTTGCCGAGGTCAAACGGATGGAGAGGCATCGAGCCTCTTTGGACATGCGACGGACAACAGAGATGCCAACCTTACCGGTGATTTAAGAGGCATAACTGTTCGGATAAGGGAATGGTGGCAACAAAGAAGAAACAATGCGTGTGGAACAAGTCGATTCTTCGGACATTGTTCAACAAGTCACTATGGTATGGAGAGTGAAAATGCCGATGCAAAAACGAAGGCGAGAGAACATATTGAGCATATGCATGAAGCTCACACCGCGAGATAAAGGCTGCTGCGTGAGCAAAATACAAATGATCTACACGTTTGGAAGAACACATGACAAGAAAATTCAGCCTTCTCATGGCCGAGATGAAGCGATTTGTGAGAATCCAACGCTACTCGATCCGAATTCCGTCTTGCATACAACGCAGCCAGACTCAAGTAAAACTCGACCATCGAAGACTCGACTTCATGCTTGCCAAAGATGTTCCTCTGGGTTCCTCTATCCTTTGATGATGCCAAAAGGGGGAAGAGGAATACCTTAAAGCGCTAAAATCTGAAGGCTGAAAAGAAAGGAGCGGTGAGAAGGAAAATCAACGAGGAAGTGTTAAAACGAAGAAAGGAAAATCACGAGGGGGAAGGATCAAAAGATATGACCTTGATGATTGCACAAACCCCTCAACGGGGTCCTCACACAAATGACATTATCAACAAAGAAAACTCCCGTGACTCGCCACTCCAATTCAAGTGTTATGAACATCTTGAAAGAACATGGAGGCATTCCAAAGAGAAGCAGAGACACTTATGCCATTTCGATGTCGGACAGAGCCACGATCGATTGATGAATTTAAAACGCTCGAATCTGAGGATACTTTGCAAATATGTCTATGGCTCAAGCTTGGGACTTGTGTCTTGGGATAAGGGTCTCACGTTATGTGAAGAAGAAGACAGACAGACTACCTCGGCGATCGCTCTGCTTTGGTCACTCCGTCACCGGGTCACTCAAATGGAAAGAAGAAGACCCCAAGACAAAGATACACCCGGGTAGAAGAAGAAGCGTGAGTGGAGGAAGAAGCTTGGACCTAGGCCTCTGCCCAAGAATATTGAATACGTAGATCCGGGAAAGAAAGGAGGGATCTCTTTGGCCCGGGCTTGACCAAGTGGCAAATTTGCAAGTGGCTAAAACTAACGCTTGAGTATGCAAAAAGAATAGAAGAAAAAAAAACAAGAGACAAACTCAGCTATGGGAGGAGAGATAGGAAAGAATAAGAAAAGATGAAGCTGCCAGGAAGGCATATGAAAAGAAAAAGAAGGCAAATGACGACGAGAAAAAGAGAAGAAGAAAGAAGATCTTTGAACAAGATGAAAGAAGGAGACAAAAGGAGATGAAGTGTTGCTGTCCAACCCTTCGTGTATTTTATTATGTAAATACATACAATGTAAGTCTCCTGTAATAAAGCTATAAATTCTTTATTTTTTTTTTGTGTAGGCAAATATGAACTCTGATACACCTTGTAAACAAGCCAGTAGAAAGTACAAGAATGATATGATCAATAAAAAGATTGATTCTGCGCATACATTCTATGTCAGTACACTATCTGTATGTATCTTTGTTATTTGCATTTTTGAATGGTTTAAGTTTTGGCATCATCAAAAAGGGGGAAATTGTTAGGAAATTTATTGTTTAAGATTTTGATGAATGCCATGTAAAACTTAGAATAGAAAGTTGGCACCCCAATTCTTGTTGTAAAATGTATTGTAACAATTAGAGTAAGCCAAGCCGAGTCAAGTCGCCTACGCCCTAACATGCAAGAAAGCAATCAAGATCGGAAGGAAGACTCTGCTGTGAGATAGCCGAGTATAGCAAAGAAGAGTAGACGGAACTCTACTAAAGAAGCGGTGAGATGCAGCCAAGTGGAGTATCAGTCAAGTCAACTCAAGATAAGCCAAGTCTCAAGTTGAAGTGACAGAAGAGTCATCCAATGATTGGAAGCTAACTCTAAGTCACCTGGGAAAGCAAGGAAATGCGATCAAGTCGAGATAATCGTAAAAGATCCGTTGCCTGAGAAATCAAGAGATTTACTTAAACAAGTAATATCTCTATACCACCTTTCTTGGAGTGCTCGGTCCCGAGCGTGCAAAAGGAATGAACGATGGGAAGCACTACACCCGTGTCGAACTCGAAAAGGTGAAAGAATAATTCATACGAGGAAATGGCAATTCCAAGGATCGCAACAAGACAAGCCAACGATCGCAAGTGACTTTCAAAAATAAGCCTATCTCTTCAACGGGCAAATTTTTGAAAGATCACTATATAAGGCGAGGAATGACTGAGAGAAGGTTACGAACCACGAACATTCAAGAAATCAATAAAAGTATAACCAGAAATACTCTCAAATCATTCAAGATCAATCCTCAAGCTACATTCAAAGTACATCAATCCAACACTTACCTTGTGAAGGATAGAGAACTTCAATCGATTGAAGAGGAAACGTTTGAAGAAAAGGGGTCTACATTCCACGAAGGATTGTAGGAAGGTTCAAGGTCGAACCAAGTCTCAAGCTTTTGGAGGGCTTCGTGATCAAATCCAAAGAGTTTGAGCAAGTGAGTCAGTAGTAGCAAAGCAAAACCCTGTGAAGAAGTTGAGTCGCATTTAGAAGCCAACTGAGTGATCAAGGCGTCTCAGGCCCGAGTCCCAAAGGATCAAGTCACCGTGTGATCAAGACTTGTATCCGGGTTTACCACTTTGTAAACTGATCATTACTTAGTGGATTCCTCCGGGAGTTGGAGAAGAGAGGAGTAGAAGAATTACCCCATCTTGAACCTCTATAAAAACTTTATTGTGTCATTTACTTTTCAAAGACTTTAATTCTTGCATTTTTAATCGCTTATATCTGTTGATAAATCTGCTATCCACTTGATAATTTATAAGTACTAAATCAAGCTTTAAAATCTTGCTTAATCAAACTTAAGGGTGTTAAGTCTTCCGCTGTAAACAAAACCACAGTTGAGTTAATTTAGAATCAACAACTGAGTTATTCCATCAACAGCTCAACTGAGTCTGTTGAGAGACTAACTCTACTGATTGACTAAATCGATTGTCAATCTAGACACAAATTGCAGTAGAATCAACTCTGTATATTTAAAGGACTAAATCGAAAATTTGGTAAGGTTTATTCAACCCCCCCTTCTAAACCTTACACTTACACCCCTTGGGACCTACAACATATTATCACGTTATAATTTATAACGGGGATAAATACCTTTAACCCCCCAAACTATTCGAAATTTTACACTTTGCCATACAAATTTTTTAAAATGTTACACTTAACCCCCTCAACTTCGCGAAATTTTACACTTTGCCTAAAATTCCGAATTTACCCCTAGTTTCATGATAGTTGGTTTTTAGTTTACCCTCTAAACTTTAAAGTTGTTGCATTTTACCACCTAGACTATACATTTTATTGCAATTTCTATTTTTACTCCTCATGGTCTTGCGATCCTTGAAAATGGTATCAGAGCCTTGGTTTATTAAGAACTTTTAGTTAAATTTATTATATTTATGTAATTAACAATTGGTGAGGAGAAATTATTCCGAGATTATGGATCCGGACCGATGTCCGAGATGTACCCCTTACAGGACATATCGTCAAATATTGACGATGTATGCACAAGAACACCTTGACCAGGTTTCATATTGGGAATACCAACATGAAGAAAAAGAACAGGCAGGAGCCGACGGGAAACCTTAAGGCAATGCAAAATGCGAGCGAATATTATAGCGATTTGGATGCTTAACTAGACCTATATGTTCACTTGATGAACCTTCAAGAAACGGTTCATGAAAATTCCCATCGAACAATGATTCCCGATGGTGTACCCGAGTGGAACGAGATACTTCTATACAAATCTAAGTTCTCCGAAGATCTTAGAGAAGTCCAGAAGACGGTGCGAAATTATGGCAACCGCCATATTCATCTACCAAAGACAAGTTCATCGAGATCCAGAACTGATGGAGACGATGGTGAAATATCGAAGAAACTCTTGAACTCCTTCATGATATTCGAAAATGAGCCAAGAACCTGGAGGACAGGCGGGAGTTCTTTCGGAGGAAAGAACGTATAGATTTCGGGACAGACCTATTTACACCAAAAAGGAAACCAACCGAAGTTATACGAAAAATGACAGATGAGGAGAAGCTCATTGCTCTAATCAAAGGAAAATCCATCAAAAATTAAAAAAAATGGATATGGAAAAGCTGAATCTTAAAGATCTACATGACCTTGCAGAATCCTTCGCAGGATTAGGAATTGTAGATTTAAAGATGAACACAGGAGATGGAACTCACCTATGATCCAGCAGGAAGACCAATTCCACCACCACCACCAGTTAATCCTAACGTCGAAGAAAGTACGGGTTCGAATCATGGAGCTCGGGACGAGAGGATGCCCCACGCTGGGGATTTCACGACCGGGAGTGATCCACTTTCAGGGACAGGAGGTCGAAACCCTCTTGCGGGAACTAGACAACCTACTGGAAGGCCGAATGTTTATCAGACACCTTATGGAAGATCGCACCTCAACCCAATACATCCATATGGGTTGATGTTAAATCTGGACATCCCAGATTTTAAAAATAGAGAAGTTCTCATTGATGAATGGGCTTCAACTATGAGAATTTCAGCAGCAACCCTCGATCATACAAAGGATTCATTCATTTTACTCCTTGAAATGAGTCTTGAAGGATCAGTGAAGATTGCTTGGGATATGACCGATGCTAGTACAAAAGGTTCGGTCACATTAGAAGAATCACTTAAAGGAATTGTCGATGGTATGGCAAAACTATTCAAAATCTAGTTCATCGGCACAGGTTATTTCGAGGGATTAGAGGATGAAAAAAGAAAGAGGTATAAACAAGCCCTCTATAGCTTTGAGTTATATGATATTTGTCATATTGACGAATATATCAAGTTGTTCACCGAATACCGGTGGAAATCCAAGATTGAAGAAAAGGAAGCTGCACAGCTATTCTTTGCCAAGATTCCGAGTCCCTGGAGAGAAATGCTGATCAGGGAATACAAGGATGGAGCGGAAGTAGAAACTATGGCCAGAAAAATGTCTTTCCTAAAGGCCAAGTTATCTGAATGGTGTTACCAAGCAGCTCTGTACAAGAATTACAAGAGATTAAGAGGAATTAACAAAGCAGTTCCTCTATGTTGCGTGGATAATGACATCCCAACAATTGTGGGAGGTTAACCAAGGCGGCACAGAAAGAAGAAGAAGCGAAGCCATCCATACCGCCGAGGAAGTAACAACAAAAGAAGTAGGTCTTCATGGAGACCTAGAAGGTTTTGGTCAAAACAAAAAGCCCGAAGTTACAAAACGGGGCAAAGACCAAAGCTGGCGGAGGATTAGAGCCTCTTCATCGTGGTCTAATCAAGCAAGTACAATGAGAACACCGGGAAGGAGAACTTTCAGGCGTGCTCACACCAGAGCAGATGAAAGTTTCAAAGACTGTAATTGCTGGACATGCGGAGCAAGAGGGCATATCTCAACGGATTGCCCAGACAATCAAAAACGAGGAGTCAGACAGTTCGAGGCTACACTAGAAATTGAGGAAGCTGTCTATTATCAAGATCTTATACATGTGTATCAATTTGAGGATATACCCTCAGATGAAAGGATCTATGAAGAAGAGATCTATTCTGACGATGGAAGTGACTCCAACTCAGAATCAGAGTGAAGAAGAAAATCTTCAGCAGACAATCAGGGAGGATATGTCAGGATTCCTCTCTCACACGACGGTTTCTCATAAAACTCTTATGAGAATCATGAAGGAAGATCCAAAGCTTCAAGTCTATGATGGATTTACAATTGAAGTTATGGAAAAACATGGGATAAAATTGGGTTTCTTAACAGAAAACACCAAATTATCCACAGGGTAACAACCGGAGAATTTGCTATTCCGATGGAGTTTACCGGTAAGCTGATCGAGATGCAGTTGGTCCCTATTAAAGAAATCCAGGAGATCAAAAGCAGAGTTAAAAGAGAAGTTGCAAATACACTCTCATGGATTCTTATTGGAGCCATAAGAGTCATAATTAAAGCAACATTCAAAGAAGAGATAGATTCGCCACTCAATCTGGCTATCTTTGACAAGTGAATCTCAAACCTCAAGGATTCATGCCTTGGAGCGGTTCTGAGAAATTTGTATCTTTGGGAAATTGGCATTTAATGTATATCCTAGAATTTCATACAATGAGATCGAGATTTCAAGAGAGAGTCCTAACCCTTCATCAAGATTTCAAAAGAGATGATTTGATGAAAGAAGGGAATAGACCCTACTCGATCACATACAAGATATCCTATGCTCTCTCGAATACACATCATTGAGAAGTATTCTTGAGAAAGGAATTTATTGAAGTCCCAAGGATTTTCGAGGACTTTGCCAGGGTGGTTTTACCAGAGATTATTGAGTCTCCAACTATCAAGGAGATCGATATGAAAATACAAGATCAACCAGTCTTCAACAAAAGCCGAAGTCTTAGAGTTGAGGCAAGAAGGATGTCTTTCCAATAGGACATAATGACGAGTAGCAGCCGTTGGGAAGAAAGGAGACCAAGTACAGTTCATCGTATCCCAGATGTTTTCAAAACAGCAGGAGAGCTGAAATGTCCAGAAGGATGGCGAGAAGTTGAAGTAATATTCGACATCACTCAAAAGGATAATATTTTTTCTTGTGATGTTCTATATTATCTCCAACAACCAATAGTTGGGCGGTATCAAGGAAGCCCGAAGATAGGTGAAATTGAGCCGACTATCACAGAGTTGCGGAAAAATCCCGAACAATTAATACCGGGAATTGAATTTCTTGAGGATCATAAACCTTGGGAAAGATTACAAGACGGAATGGAGTTCACAGTGGCTAATAAAAGATACAGAATCAAATGACCACTAGTCCATTCTCCATATACATTTCTATTGGAATGTTATATGCTGAATACAAGGTCGAGTATTTCGCCACCTATATTGATTCAAAGCGAGAATATGTACCGCAAAGCGGATGTTTTTCCTAAAGAAATTGGAGAAGATTTACCAGTTATTGCAGGAAGAGATTTCTCTAAAAGGATTCTTATCCTTAATAAGGGAATTAAACAAGCAGAAATCATGATCGGAGGCACGGGCGGTACCCCATGGTACAAAGTAAAGACGCCACCAATCTATTTCCATGATACAGGTGCAGATGTTTTGCTAAGGAAATAATTTCCTACAAACATTCAAGCGATTTACACAGGAAAATGAGACAAGAAGACTTATTTTCACAACATTATGTGATCATAAGATTATTGTCTAGAGACTGAGGGAAGCATTTTACAGAAAAATGCCTATTAATTTTCGCAGCAAGCGTGGTGATGAAGCCAAAGTTCGCAATCCAAAAATAGCGGATCGAAGAAAATTTGGTGAAGCGTTATTATCCTATAGACAATTCGGAAGCCGAAAGGATAAGAAGATATGGGATAATAACTTGAATTCATTTAGAGTACAAGGATAAGAACGAGTTACTCCAGAAGCCTTTGCAGAATTATGGATGGGTCTAATGGAGAATCCACAGAGTGACGTGACCATTGAGGAACAAATATCACTCGAGGATGTCAAGAAGAAGATCCAAAGGAATTATAATGAAGATCCTTTGGCATGGTGGGACAAGAACGAGCTTAAAGCTTCCTTAAAGGTTAAATCTGGAAAGGAGTACGTGAGATTCAAACCAATCCTTATGAATCAGGAAGATCGTGAGGATATGCAGAAGATACTTAAGGAACATCTTGACCTTAAGTTAATTTCACCAGGAGTTTCTCCATACAGCAGTCCAGGATTCCTAGTCAGAAACCATGGAGAAATCAAAACAGGAAAGCCAAGACTTGTTATAAATTACAAAGGGATTAATAACATTTTAGAGTTCGATGGATACTATATCCCAAGCAGAGAACATTTGGTTAACTGTATCAAAGGTGCCAGGATATTTTCAAAGTTCGATTGCAAATCTGGTTTCTACCAGATTAAGATGGATGAAGAAAGCAAGAAGTTCACAGCTTTCTATACACCACAAGGACATTATATTTGGAACGTGATGCCTATGGGATTGGCTAACGCACCCCAGATATATCAAAGGAAGATAGATAATCTCTTCAAGGATTATTTCAATTTTATGTTCGTGTATATTGATGATATTCTTATCGCATCAAAGAACATGAAGGAGCATCTTAAACATTTGGAGATATTTTCAGATGTTTGTCACAAGGAAGGATTAGTGCTTTCGAAAAATAAGGCAGTGATCGCAACAAGACAGATCGAATTTCTCGGGATTGAGATCGATGAATCTAGAATTATCCTACAAAGTCATATTGTGGAGAAAATACAGGGATTTCCGGATCTGATTGAAAGACAAGAAGCGACTTGAGTTTTCTTGGAGTTGTTAATTTTGTCAGGATGTTTATTAACAATCTAGCTCATTACAAGAAGGTGTTTAGCCCATTGCTTAAAAAAGATGCAGTATTCAAATGGGAGGATGAACATCAAGAAGGAATTAAACAGCTTAAAGAAGTTTGCAAAAAGCTTCCAAAACTTGCAATTCCACAGGATGAAGATGAACTGGTTCTTTACACAGATGCCAGTGATTATTGGTGGGCAACAGTTCTTACTAAAGCCACACCAAACGGTGAAGTGCCATGCAGATATTGCAGCGGTCTTTTTACAGAAAGTGAAGTAACTCGGTGGCATATCAACGAGAAAGAATTCTTTGCAGTCAGAAAGGCTTTCAAAAATGTCCTTTATTCCTACTGGCTAAAAAGTTTATCTTAAAAATAGATAATTCAAGTGTTAAAGCTTTTCTGAAAAATAAAATTGAATCAAAACCAGAAAAAGCTAGAATACTTAGATGGCCAGCTGAATGTCAATATTATGATTATGATATTGTCATTATAAAATCTCATGAAAATGTTCTTGCAGATTTTCTAACTAGAGATGGAGGGAATTGAAGATGATTCCATCCTCACAGCCTCAAGACATCTTAGAGACCAGCTTGAAATGCTACTCCGAGAATTTGATACCCTGGTCATCAATGCTGATTTGGCCGGGAAATTACAAAGGAATGATCGGGACAAAGTAACCGATTGTATACGAGCATGTGTCTGGTCTCACTCTCAGCTGAGAACGGCATTTCAAGGGCCACTCCACCGGGCCGCTAATAAGCAAATGGAGCGTTTAGAGCGCAGGGCTCCCCAACCTGTAACAGAGGATTCAAGTACCTCTAGCACAAGTCCTAAGCTGGCAGAAAGGTTGGCTCAAGGAAAAACTGATACTCCGGAGTCAAATCCCGAGTTATCACATCAACCCAGCACGTCCGGGGTAAAGGACGAAGAGATTAATCTTAGGCCCATGATGGGCACTTCTAAGATTGATACTAACGAGATTAAAGTTTCTTGTTCTTGGCAGAAATACCAGGCGAATTGGGAGAAACTAATCACCAGGCAAGGGATATCTCCAGAAAAAACAAAAATTGATATTTCTGGAAAATATCCAAGAGTTTGGATGTTACCAAATTCTAGCCCAGAAGAAGTAAAGAGGTGGTATGAATTTGGGGCTTTGGCCTCAGTTTATACTACTTCACCAGCCTTCCCGGAGATCACAAAATTACCAAAATGGATCCAAGAAGTAGTGTACGAGTGCTGGTCCAACAATGACAGCCTAAAACGAGGGGATACATTGGAGCTGTATTTCATAAGTGCAACAACTGAGCCCATTGGAAAAGGTGGACATGAAGCCTTCCATTACATTAGGCTTCGAAGATCAAATGAAAGAGCCTTCAGAAATATCAAGGAGGCAAGTTCAGAAGAAGTACAATTGGCCATGACCTTCACTGAAGATCAGATTACTACAAGAAGGGCATGGAGATTGTGGGTCTGTCTCACGGAGATGGACAAGGTCAAGTTTCCGTTCAAATTTTATCAAAATTCAGTGAACG
This sequence comes from Rehmannia glutinosa, assembly GCA_016081115.2. Lineage (NCBI taxonomy): Eukaryota > Viridiplantae > Streptophyta > Magnoliopsida > Lamiales > Orobanchaceae > Rehmannia > Rehmannia glutinosa. The sequence continues at coordinate 114,015 of JABTTQ020001487.1, read as the reverse complement.
GATCTTTCCTGTTGAATACTATGACAGGAAAAACTACAAGATCCGCAGAAGATCTGCTTGAAAAGAAAAGAAATCTTCTGTGGGAAAACAAGCTGTCGGGGAGTAAAAAAACTCGCCGGAAATACTGCAATATGGCTCACATCGGCCATTGGGAACTTCGGGTCTGTCCCGAATGTCAAAACCAGAAGGAAGTGGAATTTGGCAAAGGATTCTGGCCAAAATTTGATCGGAGAAGACCCGGCGACGGAGAAGAAAAGTCACAGAAGCATCCAAAGTTTCGGGGACCACCAAAAAAGTAGATTCCCGACAAAGTTAAAGGAGACATGTGACTCAAGGATAACCCACTCAAAGAAAGAGACAAAAAGTGGGTCGATCTAGTAATTGGCATCCAACTCATCAAGATGTCGATAATTCAAGTTAATGACGTAAGCAATGACGCGTCATAAGATTCCATCTAGCTAAAAGACGGAAAAAAAGAAGAGTCGATTGGCTTTGGAGCCTTATCAACTTGCCTTGGATACCGCATGCTTAGGACCCGAGCCATGGGAGATAGTAAAATATTCCACTACTTTCAGCAAGTGGATGGGAGAATCCAAGGAATAGAGGCAACCATTACCTCTATATAAACAAGAGCTTTCAGAAGGCTAAAGGCATCGAACATCTCCCTTAGTCTTCTATCAATAAATTTCCTTTGTAAAAATTTGTAGAGTGTTTAGAATTTCCAGAGTGTTTTCCAGTTTTAGTTTTCAGTTTTTAATTTTATGTATAAGAGGGTGATAGCCTTTATGAGAGGCTAAACAGGTTTTCTCCTCCTAAAAGGAGATTACTGATGTAATAAATTTTTCTATAAGTTCTTAATAAAAAGAGGCTTTCTGCTTCAACATGTGTTCATAATGTTCTATTAATTCATCCCGTTTAAGAATTACTTATACGCATGGAGTAGGAAATGAACCAAGGCCGTCTTTGAGCGATTCTTGAAGGAGTCGGATAACTTGCGATCATCTTCCCTAAGGGTGAGGTTGAACAGTGAGGAGCCGTTTTGTCAAACGATCCGGGGCAATAATTTTCCGATTTGGTGGTGTTGCGAGCCATCTCACCCTAGGCAGTCTTTGTTTCGGTCAAAGAAGGTATTAATTTTAAGGGATTTATTAATTTTACGGAAGCATGTTGGGCCGATATGGTCGTAATGGACTATGTTCATTTTCGGTCTATAGACCTAATTTGTATACTGATTTAAACTTGAAATGAGAATTTTGATCGAAGTATGTCTGTTGAGTTTATAGGTGAAACCCGACATGATCCTTTTAAAACCTCTGAATAGAGACTGGATCTAAGTAGGTGTAACAACGCCACAAACAAAATAAGTGACAGAAAATAAGAATTCTCGTTTCTCAAAAAATCCGAAAAACAAACTGATTACGGAGTAAAATTTTCTTGTTTAATGATTAATGCAATAAATTTATTATTATGTAGTAGATTGCCACAAAATAGAGTTTAAAGGGATAACTTGAACTATTGTTTTAAAAGAATAAAACCTAGGGGCAAAATTGTCCATATATGGTAAAGTGTAACGATTTTCATAGTTCAGGGGGCAAAGTGTTACGAATTAAAGTTTGGAGGGTAAAGTGTAGAAATCAGTATAGTTCGGATGGGTAAGTGTATTTATCTCTTTATAACGTGGGGGAGATGAATAGTTATAATGTGGGTTGGGAGATGAAACGTTTTCATAACGTGATAACGTTACCACATTATATATAACATTATATATATAACATGTTATATATAACGTGGTAATGTATATCACGTTATCTATATAACGTGTTAATGTATAACACATCATATATAACACGTTAACTATATAACGTGTTATGTATAACACATTATATATATCGTGTTATATATTAACACGTTATGTATATAACGTGATATACATTAACACGTAATGTATATAACACGATATTTCATAGCATAAACAATTATGGACAATTTTTTTGTGTAGTTTTTCATGTTATATCTTAACTTATAACGGGGTAAAAATATCTTATATTTGTCGATATTTTTTTATCTTATTTAGGTTGGACCTTCGTGGAGGAGGGCGGCTTATCGTGCTTCCCAAGCTAATATTTGTGGACACGTCAAAGTCAAAGTCTTCCCTGATATCATTGCGGAGTTATAGACGTGCTCGGGAGAGTATAACGTATATACAAAATTCAAAAACTCTTGTTTCGGTCATTTTCTAGATTTCAACATGGGATTCAGTTGTAATGCATCCGTCCATGCAGTTTTATCCCATGAGATACATAGACCGGGGGCCACAGATGACGAGCGTTGGTTCCATATAGGAGAGCGCAACATTAGGTTCTCCCATCGCGAGTACGCTCTCTGTACTAGTCTATGCTTTAGCCCAACATCGTTTGATATTACTGCGGACCACAACATACCAGAGTCGGGCGTGTATCAGACATATTTGACTCATGAGCCTCGCATCACTGGAGCTCGCATGCATCTTCTTTTTGCCGAGGGTATGAGTCACCGGCTAATACGCTCAAGGTGGCGAAGATCTTAGTTCTTTATTATCTGCTTGTCGATCTAGATCAGCGGACGCATCAGCGGACATGTGGGTTTGGGTCCTAGTCGAGGACACCTTGCAGTGGGAGAGCTTCCCATGGGGGAAGTATACTTATCAGGTCTTGATGCACTATATACAGAGTTTGCCTCGTACCTTGTGGACTCCTAGTTCTGATGAGCGATTACCTTAGTATCACTTCTATGGGACCACATTTGAGTTATTGGTACGTACTCGATTTATGATTGATTTCTGTATTTTTATATACATGACACTCTTATTATTTGTTTATTAATTGGTTAATTATTTTCTGACAGACATGGGCATTCGAGGCTATACCTTATTTGGGTGAGGCCTGTGGTATGAGAGTCTCGTCTGTCCGGGTACCTAGATGCCTTCGTTGGAGGTTCAGGAAGAGCCTATTAGACGAGACAGATTTTTTATTTGATGAGGTATATAACTTGTATAACATCGGAGTTGGCACTGGTCAGCTTCTTTCATTTTTCCAAGTGACATTGATGTGAAGGATACATGATTACTTCCATCATCTTCTTCATCATCCTCATTTTCTTCATGTTCTTCATCATTCCATGAGGTTGTGAAGGATTTTCCATTTTTCTTGATAGTGTTAGCACAATCAATTTGGATGTGTCCAAATTCACCACATTCTCTGCATTAATTCTTTTGCTTTTCTTTGAGGATTTGTTTCTTTTGTTCTTTTACTTCGTAGATTTTTCAAACTTTTGATAAGAAGAGTAAGTGACTCATTCAACATATTGATTCTCTCAATTTCTGGCTTATTCTTGGAAGAAAAATAAGATCTGTCAAGGAGTTGAAGGCGTGAAACTGAATTTTATTCCCAAAAACATGACGTGTTAGCAACTTATATAAAACATGATCTCACTAATAAGAATTAGTGTTAGGCTCTTGATGCCAATTGATAAAATCTGTTGCCCTATTAATCAATCTATCAATTCAAAAATCCTGAGTGTTCGAAAGCAGTGTTATAACATCAATGTTTTTAAGTGTTGTAATATTTTATCGTTCAGTTACGTTAAACAGTATTATAATATCTAATTAAAACACATAGCGGAAACATAAATAACACCAGGATTTTTAACGTGCTTAGATTCCTCAATCTTAATGCACGAGGCCACGCCTAGATAAGAAAAAATCTACTATTAGGAAAACACAGTTTATTACAAATACAACTGGATACGAATAAATAAAGACTCTCTCTTTATGAATTCACCAACTTTTGTATTCGACTAATATCTGATAGTTTCTTCCAAAAATTCAACTCTGTTGGAATCTCCGAATCCAAAAATCTTGAATGGTTGAGTCAATCCACACAGTATATCTTCACATTCTTCTCCCGAAGATTAACAAAAGTGAACAAATGATTTTCTTCAAGAAGACTTGTAAGCTTAATGTAATTTTTCTATGATATATCTTCTTCATGGGCTGACTTCTCTTTGTATAGCTTTCAAAAAGAATTCCTCTCCCTAATTTCTTGAGGACGTTTCCAGCTATGAAAAGAAAACCAGTAAATAAAATCATTTCCCTCCTTGTGGGTGAATATCATGTACACAAGAAAAGTGATTAAAGATAAATAAATGACATTTAATATGGCTGAATTAATTAAGATTGATAAATCCAAGATTATCAGCAAGATCCATATAATAGAAAAGCATGGCAAATATCAAAACACAAAATCTGGCGTAAAATCCGCTCAGATTCTGTGCAACCAGTGTTGCATCACTTGGTTACAACACCAAAACTTGCACTGTGCACATAGACCAAATTTGCCAATCTTGCTAACATTAACATATACTCTGTGTTGTTGTACTCTTAACTTTGATTGAAGCCAAAATCAATATTTAATTAAAATAAATAAGTAAACATGTAAGTGTTGCCTATATTTGGATTAACTTCTTTCTGTGAGCTATCGAATTCTTAGACCATGTCTAGCAGTTTGCACTATTTTAATACAAAATTAACACTCTATCTCCAGCAGTTTGCAGTAATTTCTGTATTAAAAATAAATATCCCATAATATTTCATTCTAGTGCATATTTTATACACTAACACCATTTATTTAAAACAAAAAGAATAGATAAAATTTACCATCTAATCTGAATATCTGATAACCTGTTTTAAGTGTCCTTGAACAATGAAATTCCAGGGTCCAGCCCAGACTAGGAGAGTTCATTTATGCATGCATGTTTGGCCTATATAGCCAAGTAACCGAATGTTGTGCCATAGTTTCATTTTGAGATGAGATTCCCCTTGTGGAAATTAATATACTGTACACAATTCTGAACACAAAAAGAGAACTGTACACAGCTGCGAGGCCGTTGCTTTATATTCATTGCAATTTGGATTTAGATAATTGAAGAATATATTTTTTTTGTCTTTAATTAGGGGTCATTGCCATTAATGTCCCTGCTCTCTCTCTCTCTCTGCCCCCCATTTATTTATTTTAATTATTTATATATTTATTTTTGGTTTTTTGGGTTTGGTCGCTAGCCATGGATTTTAAATGCACCCATACATCACTTCTCTTCTTAAAAGTTCACCAAAAGACCAAATATTTCTCCCATTACTCTTCTTCACTCTTCTTAATATTTTTATCCAATCTCTCAACCTAATATTCACCCTCCTTACTTTTTTTTTGGAAAAAAATTTAGACTGGTTCGTGGAGAGAAATTTTGAAATAGTCACTGTGATGTTGGCTCGGGTCACTCAGAGGTAACGAACTTACGCTAAAAGGGTAATGGTTATATAAGGTTCGTGTTTTTGATTGAGCCGTGCCAATATCTTAGTGTGTTATTCACGTATGAGTACTACTTTATATCCAACCTTATCTAATGCATGAGGTTAATTAATTTGAATTTTTACTATATTCATGTTTCTCAGAATTTCGATTGGAATACAAATATGTATTTACTAGGATGATGTCTTTTTGCATCGTCTTCGGGTGTTTTCTGGTTCAATTATGATCTCTTGATATAGGTACTCTTCAAATATCAACGTTCTTTTCTCTAGTTGTTGGGAACTCAAGCTATATAGGCTGGGACTTGCATCCATTTTTGTACATCATCACAAAAAAAAAATAAAAAAATTAGGCTAAATTGCAATTTTAGTCCTAGAAACTATAGGATGTTGGCAATATAATCCTACATAAATCAAGATTTGCCAAAAAAAAAGATCTTATAACTTTTAAAAAACTCTTGATTTCAGTCGTAAATTACAAAAACTTGCCGAAAACTCATTTATCCATATTTTCGGCCACTTATGTGGAACCCAATTTTACTTACATGAACATTATCCCACTTAATTTTTCTACAATCATTTGTCAACTCACATGGAGGAAGTTCACATGGCGCAACATCAGCTGATTAGGCTAGAAATATGGATAAGTTGAGCTTTCCGGCAAATTTTTAGAATTTACGGTGCCAAATAACTGAAATGGAAAGTTTTTTTAGAAGTTACTATACTTTTTTGCAAATAGTTATTTTTGCAGAACCATTATTGTCAATCTCTACTATAGAACCAATACTGCAATTTAGAGCAACTAACATCGTAAAACTGGTACAAATTAAAATTTATATATAGTTCTACGGTCTTCGCTCGTATCATTTTGTTTCAAATGCACATGCATGTGCAATAATTCAAGAACATAAATATTTGTTTTCTTTATACGATTTCTTATATATGCAAAGGGTTTCTTTAATTTGGTTATGAAAGTGCCATTTCATATATATATCATTACTTTATTTAAATTTTGTGTTGGATCGTGTATTTCATGTAATATATGGATGATATACATATACGATTACTTTCAGTATAGATTTCAAAATAAAATTTCATATACATGACATGCATTATGCATATATAATATGAATTCAAGATGTAATATTACAATAGTGAAGCAGCAAATCTAATAATGTGAAAGTCCACCAATTCAATCAATTTGATCATTCGATGGTATCGCTCACCCTTTGTAAGGATGTTAACTGGGGTTTGAACCCTGTATATTTAAGTTTGTTTGAAATTTATCCCCTCTCTCCAACCAGTACTCCCAACTTATTAAAAAAAAATAATTTGATGATTCACAACATATCTACAGTTACAATTCGATAATACATTTAATGCAAAAACAGGCCATCTTAGATTCCAATCTTCGCTCACCAGCTAAAAATCGTCCAAAATATTTTCCATTGGCTGATGCGACTTGTGCTTGTACCAAGAAATTAATGTCAATTTACTCCAAATTTATTTCATTTCCTTTTTTCTGGTGAACATTTATTTCACTTTCTGAACTATTTGATTCCCATTTCACCTTTTGAGGTCTCTTTTGTACACAGACGCGTTTCCTATTTGTCACAACATAAGAGTTAGTTGAAGGGAGTAAATGTGTGGAGTGGGATTGTAGCCCCAATTCATAAATATGAAGAGCAAGTTACACTGCGATAATTAATGAAGGAGAAAAAGAGAATCTCTGCAAGAAATTGTTTGCCTACAGAAAGTGGTGTGCCTGCTTTAATGCTTTGCCATTAGACAAAGATTCCCACATTAAATACATTTTGCTTGCTCTTCTCATTTACTAATACTGTACACTACCCCTACTATTTTTTCCAACTTAGGATTTAATTTGCGGGTCAACATGTATGCATCAAAAAAAAGAGAGGTTAAACTACAATTTTTAGTCTTGTAGTAGACAATAATAGCCTTACAAAAATAATGATTTGTAAAAAAGTCTTGTATTCAGAAAACTCTCATATTTCAATTATTTGGACCTCGTAAATTGAGAGATTTTACGTATTGGGTGCAATTAGGTTGCATCCATATTTGAAATAATAAGGAGTCCTATTTAGATGAGGTTTATCTAGAAACCTCTCCCATTAGGACTCTAATTGAGATATGGGATTGAGATACATATTGATATCTCTGCCTACAATATCAGTCTAATGGAGAATATCGTTCCCCACATAGAAAAAGAAATAATCTCTCTCCAAAAATTTCTCTCTACGGTTTTCTTCTTGGAGCATCACCAAAGTTCTCCAAGGGTTTAAGGTGTGCACATCCAAGTAAATAATTCTAGTAATTATTTACACCAACGAGAAAGGCGGCACATGATCTTGTTCGTGCTTGTTCGTGGTTCAACCAATATACGGGGTTCGTTTATTGTTCGGGGTTCAACTAAAGAGAATGTTTGAAGATGGCTTAATCATGGATCAAAAGGAGGCTTGTAGAACTATGCGCAAAAACTCTTAAGTGAAGTAAAGCATCGAGTAAATATGTTTGGTCTACCATCCATGTTTGTTGCTGCCTACATTATAAAATATGTGTTTCCAAATGATTCTTCAACCCTATATGAGCTTTAGTTTGGTAACAAGCCCAAATTAGTGGGTTTGTGCCTATGTAAGTTCGAGAATATGTGTTCTCAAGTGGAGAATCAAGTCGCACGATTTAGGTTTCCCTTTAAAGGGATTTCTTGAGCACATGTGATGTCATAAGAAATCTTGAAACTATGCGAGTTGCAAGATCCTTAGGAGGCGCTCGTTTGTCTAACGAGGATGTTGTATTTTGTACTCATCTAGTAATCGCTGGGATAGTGGGAGCTACACTAAGTCAGTGGGAGCTAGTGTCTCAGATTCTCAAATTCCACGAGTTAAAGGAGTGAATATGAAATATTCCCCATCATCTATATGAGATTGAGTGGGTACCCTTCACAATTACTTTTGTGGGTGTTGATGAGTCGATAGAACATGTGACTTCACTCGATGCCCTAAGTGGATAGTTGTTGCGAAGGAAAAGATGAGCTGAATGACTTAGATAAACTCTAAGAGCTTGTTAATCTTCTATCTAGATGCAAGTCCATTTGAAACATGTGGTTTCAGTAGGTCAAGTGCAATATAGATGGATTAATTAACATGTGTGTAGCTCGACCAAGGGCGAAAATTTTACGCCTATTAGAAGAGCGTAAATTTTCTGAGATGTACTCCCTAAGTTGTGAGATTGCCTCAGTTCACCTGATATGTTATCTATTATTGCCACTTTCGTCTAGGTTTGTCCTGGATGATTGATGTTGACATAGCTCAGTGAAAGTTGAATCATGAGATCTATGTGGATCACCCGATGAATTCAACAAGTGGAGTAAGAGCGCATTGATTGCTGATCAAGAAGCTCCAACTGTGACTTGAGTCATCATTGATTTCATCGAGCATTTTGATAGGCCTACGATGGTCAATTAATTCACTGAACATATGTCAAGAGTTGTATCTCACTGTATATGGCAAAAATATGATGACTGGAAATAACATGGAGTTATCGCCACTCAGTGTTGGCTGTCTTTACACTGCATGGTCAAAGATCATATTCTTAGTCAAGAAACGATATCTTTGGAAGATGAAAAGAAATGGTAGCTAATTTAAGTAAACATTGTCAAATGTTTGATGTGTGCTATGTGCGTACTCAGTAAGTCTTGTACTTAGCAGTGTGATTAGGGAGTGGATATCGAAGTGATCCGTGAGCTATTGTGATGCCGACATGTGGATACTTAGATATCTTAACAGATTGGTCTATGATTTTCTAGAGGCAAATTTGGCATCATGAAATGATGCGCATTGTGCGCACATTCATGATGTATTTTGTTGTCTTGTGATAGTAAAACTGCTTTGGTGTATGGTTTGGGCGCCAAACATGGATGGTAGACCAAACATATTTACTCGAGGCTTTCCTTCACTTAAGAGTTTTTGCACATAGTTAATATTGTTCTCAGGCATACTTATGAGCGGTGTGGGCGCTCATCCCTTTTACGAGCCTTTGTTTGGAGATATGCTCCAAAGGCATGTGAGTAATGAGGGATTAAGTAAAACTGATTATGTGGCCTTTGAGAACATATTGTGATTAATGACATATGTTGGATTCTCATTATGTGTTTGGTACTGAATTTCTGAGTTGTCACCAGGCTTTGATTGGCCCTCTCACACGGGCAATCGCCCGGCGCTAAGAGAGCGAGCAGGATGAGACTTAAAAGATTGTATCGCATAAGGAGGTTTGCGAATGATCGCCTTCGCACTAGAGCAGTGAGGAAGGTTATTAAGTATAATTAACAGTCACCTTAACTAGAGGTTAAGATGAGATCCGAGTTGATCGATTATGAAATATGTCCAAACTTCATAAAAGCCTGTTTGTAGCCAAATGTGCGAGCTATCGTATGACACTTTGGGAGTGACTACGAGTAGTACGCATGTCGGGCACTTGAATAGCGACTGGACTAAGATTTGTATGATGTCTAGAGCGTGAGATGCCTAAATTGAGTGGGAGCTCCATCATAGCATGCATTCATACTACATGCGCTTTGAGGCGACCGCCTATGAGAAAATGATTGAATGGGTCCCTGCTTCGTCACTGTGTGAGCCCGTATTATTTTTTTATACCCTTTGGGACTTTGGACCATGTCATGAGGCGTAAGCTTGATGACGCTACTTTAGCATGTATCTAATGGCCATGTGTGATTCGGTCTGTCGGAGCATGTCTAGGAATGCTGTCAAGACCAAGCTAATTGGCATGTGGGGCCGATGAAGAATTAATTTGGTAACACACTTATGTCCTATGATTCATAGCCCGGGCGACTATGTCGAAATGTGTTTGACTAGTCATGAATCTAGAAACATATTTGAGTGAGTCGAACATGCTCTATTTATTTCATTGAGGGACCTAGAGATGCTTGATTGGGTGCGACCACTTGGTTTGGGGTACATAGCGAGTTATTGAGTTGTAGGGTTATGTTAGTTTGGTGATAACTTAATATAACTCTCCTCACCTTTGCTTTCTCGATTGGTCGCACGCCTTATTCCCTGTATGAAAGAAGAGACATGAGATGAGAACTATGAGGATGTGATTTGAATGAGTCGAGTCAAATATGTATGAGTGGGAGATATTGGGTGCAATTAGGTTGCATCCATATTTGAGATAATAAGGAGTCCTATTTAGATGAGGTTTATCTAGAAACCTCTCCCATTAGGATTCTAACTGAGATATGGGATTGAGATATATATTGATATCTTTCCCTACATTATCAGTCTAATGGAGAATATCGTTCCCCACATAGAAAAAGAAATAATCTCTCTCCAAAAATTTCTCTCTATGGTTTTCTTCTTGGAGCATCACCAAAGTTCTCCAAGAGTTTAAGGTGTGCACATCTAAGTAAATAAATCTAGTAATTATTTACACCAATGAGAAAGGCGACACATGATCTTGTTCGTGCTTGTTCGTGGTTCAACCAATATACGGGGTTCGTTTGTTGTTCGTGGTTCAAGCAAAGAGAATGTTTGAGGATGGCTTAATCATGGATCAAAAGGAGGCTTGTAGACGGGCTCAATCCTGGCTAAGTGGATCGACAATTCCGCTGCAAATAGGTATACTCGATCTACCCTATATGTGCAAATATGTGATTTATGTTTCGACCCATATTTGCTAACATTACGAAAAAAATACATGCGTCCATATTTTTGGCCAAACCGTTGGTTGGTTTGTGTGTAACCTAGCTCCAAGTGAGTTTTTCTTTATTAAGTTTATGTCTCAGTCAATACGTCAACTCAATTAAAAGATGTCAACATAAGTGAAATTAGTTTTCACATCAACAGGTTGACCGAGAATGTGAACACATGATATTTTACAATATTCGATGATCAAATAATTAAAATTGACAATTTATTGAAAATTACATGATTTTTTTTTGCAAATCGTGATTTATATAGGACCATTTTTCTATGTCCCAATAACTACATGACTAAAGTTTCAATTTAGCACCCCCCAAAAAAAAAAAAAAAAAAAAAAAGAAGGCAAGCCATTAATTACCGAGTTAGAGAACAACTTCATATGCCTCAAAAACCACCCGTTGCTTTGGAGAAGAGGAAAAATGATGAAGTAAGATGCATACTTCTAGATTTTTTATTTTTTTTTCTTAAAGTAAACAATTTGGACCCGTATGGATGGGGGATATTTATAGATATTTTCGAGAAGTGTAAAAAGTAAAGAAAATCCAACAATAAAGATTTTCGATAGAAAAGATAGAAAAAGATTGCGATAAATAAATCTTTAATTAAATACTAGTAGTATACTCCCTCAAAAAGAAAATACTATTATACAAATACGTGATACAATGTTATAATAAAGTTTATTCTCCCCTTCCATGGTACAAGTCATTTATAATAAAGTTTATTACCCTTCCACCAAGGTATTGTTGGAAAAAGGGGTTGGTGTATATCGAAATGTCTACGAGAATTTGAACAAAATATCGGTATGAAAACGAAATGTCGAGGCTAAAATTAGACTCTTTCTCTTTAAGACGAGATTTCTCCGCTCACAGTACTGCATACATAATATTCGTCTTCCAAGATACAACAACAACAAACTTGTGATAGTTGCACTACGAACCGCAAGAACAACGAACTCTATGATGCTTTTTGAACTCTTTTTTATGGAGTTATGCAGAAAAGTTAACAGAATTTCGAGATGTGCAGATGCCAAAATGAGTTCTGGGGGACTCTTATTTATAGAATTTTGGGTGCCTTTTCAGACTGGGTGCAACTCCTGTTTTGGATCGACCAGATCACAAAAATCGAACCTCTTGATCAATAGTAGTGATCTGATGGTCCAGATTGCATCTTGACAAAACATATCCCTTGGCATGCACCCCTGCACACTGATCAGTTCTGTCCAGTCATGGTGCCCTGTCAGTGAACAGATGCATCCAAGTCACTACCACCTGAGCTGCCCTACTATGTCACCGAGCCACTGGACCGAATCCTGGTTCGATTTTTCAAAACTTTAAGGCTCCTCAAAGCTCCTCGCGATGATGCATAAGTGCAAAGTGCGCCTCAAAAGCGCCCAATTGGACTAAGTGCAACATGCGTGGGCCTGGCTCCGAGTCTGGATTTGGCTCCAGCTCAGACGGCCTAAAAGTCATAGTTCTTCATTTTCGAGGTTGCTTGCAGAGAGATGGAAGAACTAAAGTCATTCCTTTTCGATAAACAAAGAGTAGGTCGAAACATTTTTCGTAATAGAGAATGATACGCAAAAATCAAAGCAAGTGATCTTGCCCGCTCTTTGCCATATAGAAAATGTAGAATGTTGATGCTCCCTCCTTCTCTTGTCCCTACCCTAAACCAAATATAGGAACAAATGCTGCATCGTAATAAAAAAAATAGGCATACAAATCTATTCTCTCATCCATAGGCGCTGGCCTTCCTTTCCTGTTCTTGCATCTCAGACATGCGCCTAAGGAGAAAGTCTTTGCAACCGAAGTGAGCCGAGGAGTTGAGTGACAAACCAATACCTTAAGCCACTCAGCCATACCTCCAAGTTTCATAAATCATAAAAAACGGTTTTGAGAAAGCTTGGGCCTTTTCTCCTCAGGTGCGACAAGTCCATTCAATGATCATATCTTCCGTTCAATAGGTTGAGTTGAATGATCTTGTCCGAAGTCATTTGTAAACTAGCTCCTCATATTCGTTCATTCAAGCTAGTCAAGGCTAGTCAAAATTGACTTGGTCTACTAGGGTATAACATAAGGAGCACCACATGATCACTCATTATTATTAATTAAGCTATGTGTAGGTCCCAAGGGTGTGAGTAAGGTTTAGAAGGGGGGGTTGAATAAACCTTACCAACTTTGATATTAGTCCTTTTTAAAATATTACAGAGTTAAATACACAGCTAAGTCCTTGAGGGACAGTTAAGTTAGTTAACCAAATAGAGTTAGCCACTCAACGGACTCGATTGAGTTGCGATAGAATAACTCAACCTGTTTAGTCTAAACCTTAACTTGGTTGTGATGAAATTTTCATTGGAAGACTTAACACCCTTGAATTTGGTTTAAGTTTGTTTTAACACTTGGTTTTAGCACTTTGTTAATTATCGGTTAATTCACAAATTATCGCAGATATAAAATGATATGCGAGAAATTAAATGTTGAAATGTAAATGACACAGTAAATTTTATAGAGGTTCGAAGATGGGGTAATTCTTCTACTCCTCTCTTCTCCAACTCCTGGAGGAATCCACTAAGTATTGATCAGAGTACAAAGTGGTTATCAATCCAGATACAAGTCTTGATCACACAGCTGACTTGATCCTTTGGGACTCAGTCTGGAGATGCCTTGGTCACACAGCTGGCTTCTCGTCCGACTCTGCTTCTTCACAGGGCGGCTGCCTTGCTACTTCATCTCACTTGCTCAAGCTTGTTAGATTTGATCACGAAGCCCTCCAATAACTTGAGACTGGTTCGACCTTGAACCTTTCTACAATCCTTCTTGGAATGTAGACCCCTTTTGATTCTTCAAAAGTTTCCTCTTCAACAGTTTGAAGTTATCTTTCCTTCACTGCTTGGTGTTGGATCGATTTCCTTCGAAGTTTAGGCTTGAGGATTTGCTTGAATAACTTGAGAGTATTTTGCAGGTTATAGCTCGAATAATAGCTTGAATGTTCGTGGTTCAGGTAACCTTCTCTCAAAGTGATTCCTCAGCCTTTTATAGTGAGCTTCGAAAAATCGCTTGAAGTTGAAGAGATAAGGTCCGATTTCAAAAATCACTTGTATTTGTTGGCTTGTCTTGTTGCAGTCCTTGATATTGACATTTCCTCGTATTAAATGAACATTCAACTTTTCAGAGTCTGACATAAGGTGCAGTGCTTCCCATTGGTTTATTCCTTTTGCATGCTTCTCGGGGTGAGCATTTTAAGACATGGCGGATGGAAGTATTACTTGTTTAGGTAATATTCTTGACTTACGTAAATGATTCTTTTTAGTTGTCTTGACTTGACCGCAGTTCTCTAACTTCCCCCAGGTGACTTGAGTTAGCTTCCAATCGATGGATGACTCATCCGTCACTTCAACTTGAGACTTGGCTTCTTGAGTTGACTTGACCGATACTTCACACACCGTGTATTCACCGATACTCCTTGATCGAGTTCTTGACTTCTCCTCCTTGCCATACTCAATTGTTTCACAATGAGTCTTCATTTTAGCCTTCATTGACTTCTTGTATATCCAGGCATAGGCCGACTTGACGGCTAAATGCAGACCCAATCTATTACAATGCAAATTACAAGGAAAATGGGGTGCCAACTTTCTAGTCTAAGTTTTACATGGCATTCATCAAAATCTAATAAATAAATTTCCCAACACTATGTATAAACAAATCAAACATTTAAAATGATTTCCATGTGGGATATGTCTTTCCACATTCCCACCCTTTTATATTTCCATATATAAATGGCATTTAAGTGACTTACTTTAAGCAGTGATTTCTCACTCACCCGGTATTGGTTTGAGAAATTCAAAATGTTAAACTCATCTACCCGCTTTGTAGATTACATTTATCTCATTTATTTCCTATATCAAATAAATGAACCCACTTAGATAATTGGTCCAATCGGGTCAAAACCCAATTTCTACAAACCAATTTCAACAATTCTTCACATCAATGAAAATTAATGCATATGAGTATGGAGACACTAAAGAGAGTTCAAACAGAAACCTACTGCATTGGGTTGAACCTTTCTTAGTGGAAAACTCTCGGATTTACTAGGCCGCACAGTGACGCAGATGTCTTGAACTGTTCAACTGTTTATGTAAACCAAGACAACAACATCCCCACAATATCTTTCCTAACACCACTTGGTTCTCACGGTTGTGTCTATTTTGGCCCTGTAAAACATATGGGATTCATAAGTGTTTCCTTGAAGCGGCCCGTCTTCACACTTATATAGGTGATCTCCTGATATACTCCACCTCTTTCAAGTATAAGAATCATTAAAATTTTATAACTTAACATCACCACATTTTGCAGGTTCTTCCACTTGGATAGGAATGAGCTGTAACATGTTCCAAGTGTTTAGCTGAATGTTAATAACTTAGTTGTCCAATTAAACCACGGTATTGGGATCTCCAATTCACAAGGTTAGGTTACCACTATGAACACTCTTATTTTGTGGATCTTAAGCCCATTTACTTTGATAAGCTGTATATTTGATCTCTATTTAAACCTTTAGTTAACGGATCCTAGGTTTTCTTTCGATTTCACGTAATCAATCGTAATAACCCCATTTGAGATCAACTACTTTATGATATCATGTCTTCGAGGTATATGTCGAGATTTACCATTGTACATACGATTTTGTGCGCTTCCTATAGTCTAAGAAGTTGTGAAGCCATTCTGCTTCTTCACTAGCTTTATCCAGAGCTATAAACTCTGGTTCCATTGTGGATCGAGCTATACAAGTTTGTTTAGAGGATTTCCACGATATCTTTCCACCACTAATGGTAAAAACATAACCACTAGTGTACTTGGAATCTTTTAGGTCAGATATCCAATTATCATCACTGTATCCTTCTAATACAACTGGATGTCTTGAATAATGTAATCCATAATTTAAAGTGAGTCTCAGGTATCTAAGAACCCCTATTAATGCCTTGCAATGGTCATTGCCGGGATTACTAGTAAATCTACTCAGTTTATTAATAGTGAAGGCAATATCCGGATGCGTGCAGTTTGTAACATACATTAGAGTGACAATAATCATAGAATATTTGAGTTGAGATACAGGCTATCCCTGATTTTTAGCTAATTGTTGGAGGACTGTCATAAACATTGAACTTTAGCCAAACACCACCACACTTTAAGGTATATTTATGAACGTTTGTGACCTTTTCCACAACTTATATGGAGTTTTGTCTTTATTTTTCTATGGTATTTTATTAAGAATGTGGCTAGCCGAGAAAATTATTTTCCCCCACAAATTCTGACGTAAACCCAAATTTATTAACAAAACATTCACCATCTCTTTAAGAGTTCCATTTTTCATTCAACAATAACGTTTGATTGTAGTGAATAAAAAGCTATTGTTTGATGAATAATACTAGAATTCGAGCAAAATTCATCAAAAGGAGCTCCATATTCTCCACCTCTATCTCTTTGAATTATCTTAATTTGTTTGCTAAGTTGATTTTCAACCTTATCTTATAGCTTTTAAAAACTTCTAAGGCCTCATCTTTACTTCTCAAAAGATATACATAATAATATCTTGTGCAATCATCGATAAAAGTAACAAAATATTTTTTCCCACCTCTAGTTTGCACACACTTTAAATCACATATATCAATGTGAATTAATTCTATAGGTTATGTATTTCTTTCCACCAAGTGGAATGGTGTTTTAGCCATTTTTGCCTCAACACATATTTTACATTTGTGATGTGAATCTACTTTAAAATTAGGTAGTAATTCCAAGTTTAGTAGCCTTCTTAAAGTGTTAAAATTCACATGTCCTAATCTAACATGCCATAAATTTAAACACTCTAGCAAATAAATAGAAACATTAATTTTATTGCTTTAAACGTAACGGAGTACATTCATTACATTCATATTGAACAGTTCATTATCTAAGTGCCCATTCCCTAATTGTCCCTTTTCATTAATATTAGTCTAAACCCTGCCTTGACCAATAGTGATCCTCACACCAAGTTCTTCCGAATTTCCAAAACTTGAAGGACATCAACGAGGGTCAGCTCCTTGCCCGAGGTCATCTTTAGCACCACCTTGCCTAGACCGACAATTTCAGAAATTACAAAATTCCCATGAATAACTTACTTCCGTTGATAGGAGTATACATTGAGAACATGTCTTTGCCGGAGCAAATGTGGCGTGTTGCACCTATGTCCACCCACCATTCTCTCGGGTTATCCACCATGTTGGCTTCAAACGCAACAACTAAAAGATAAAGCTCGAACATATCAATTGTCACAATCTTGTCCTCGGTCACGTGCACTGGTTGATTGGCTCTCTTAGGAAGACGACAATATTTGGTCTTGTGATTTGGCTTGCCACAGTTGAAACAGTTCCTTTTGAACTTTTTAGCCTTCCCCAATTTCTGGTTATTACCCGAGTGTTTCCTCTTCTTTCTAGCATTGGGCTCAACTAAGTTTGCTTTTGCCTTCAATTGAAGCTTGCCAGACTTAACTTTAGACTTGTGTTTGTCTTCTTCAATCCACAACCTGACAATTAAATCTTCAAGCCCCATCTCCTTCCGCTTATGTTTCAGGTAGTGTTTAAAATCTTTCCACAAAGGCGATAACATATCTATATAAGCAGCTACTTGAAAGGATTCACTCAACACCATTCCTTCTACGATTATATCGTGCAAAATAAGCTGAATTTCTTGTACCTAGCTGATTACCATCTTGGTATCAACCATCTTGAGATCAAGGGATTTGCTGACAACAAGTTCTTAGTGACGGCATCTTCCATTTTGTACTTCTTTTCTAAGGATCTCCACAACCGCTTAACAATTTTTATCGAGCAATACACATTGTATAATATGTTGTCTAGTCCATTGAGAATGTAGTTCCTTCACAGGAAGTCGCTCTGACTCCATGCATCGAATGTCATTCTTTTCTGAGAATCAATTTCCTCTTCCCCCATAGATGAAGCATCCTCTGTCAGAAATCGAGCAAGGTTCAGAGTAGTAATATAGAATAACATCTTCTGTTGCCACCTTTTGAAATTTGTATTGCCGAACTTCTCTAGTTTCTCTCCGGGTGTTGTGCTGGAACTGATGGTTCTGGATCTGATGATGTTGAAGCCATTTTATAAACATAGAAAATCTCGTCTTAAAATTGTTGGAAAAAGGGGTTGGTGTATATCAAAATGGCTACAGTATTTTGAGTAGAATATCGGTATGAAAATGAAATGTCGAGGCAAGATTAGACTCTTTCTCTTTAAGACGAGATTGCCCCACTCACGGTGCATACGAAATATGGTAATCGTCTCCCAAAATACAATGACAAAAAACTTGTGATAGTTACACTACAAATTGCAAGAACAACGAACACTATGATGCTTTTTGAACTCTCTTTTATGGACAAATGCAGAAAAATTAATAGAATTTTGAGATGTGCAGATGCCAAAATGAGTTATGGGGGACTCATATATATAGAACTTCAAGTGCCCCTTCAGACTGGGTGCAACCCCTAGTTCGGATCAACCAGGACTGTCTGATCACGCCTTTTGATCAATAGTCATGATTTGATGGTCTAGATCACATTCTGACAAAGGTACATATCTCTTGGCATGCACCCCTACACACTGAACAGTCGTGTCGAGTTATGGTGCCCTATCAACGAACAGACGTGTCCAATCAGCACGATTGAATGCCACATGTTGCCATCCGGACGACTCTACAAGTCACTGCCACCTGAGCTGCCCTGCCACGTCACCAAGCCACTGGACCGAATCCTGGTTTGATTTTTCAAAACTTTAAGGCTCCTCAAAGCTCCTCGCAATGATGTGTACGTACGACGTGCAAATTGCGCCTCTAAAGCGCCCAATGAGACTAAGTGTGACGTGTGCAGGCCCAACTCTGGCTGCTCTTTAAACTAGCCGAAGGCTTGTCAAAATTGACATGGTCCACTAGGGTGTACCATAAGGAGCTCCACATGATTATTCCTTATTATTGATTAAGCTCTATATAAACAAGTTAAACAATTGAAATACTTTCCATGTGGGATGTGTCTTTCCACATTCCCAACCTTCTATATTTCCATATTTAAAAGACATTTAAGTGGTTTACTTTAAGTAGTAGTTTCTCATTCACCAGATATTGGTTTTGAGAAATTCAAAATGCTAAACTCATCTACTCGCGGTGTAGATTACATTTATCTTATTTATTTCCTACATCAAATAAACGTACTCACTTAAATAATTAGTCAAATTGGGTCAAAATCCAATTTTTACATGCCAATTTCAACAGATATATATTCAAAAACAAAAATTGACTGATCAAAAAAACTTTTACCAAGTAAAAAAGCAATAACACTTGTTTGCTTTAAATCATCAATACTAAGTTCGATGAAGTGGACATTATGGGCATTGCTAAAATAGGTGATTGTAGAATGGATAACTAATTAAGTTAACCCGTCTCAAAAGAAGTTAGTATTGGACCTTAACCACCCTTAGATTGTGTTACACCTAAGGGTCGGGTATTTTGTCCATCATCCATAATTCATATACCAAGTGTACAACGAAATAATTGTTCCATAGACAATACCAGGGTCGAGAATCCTTAGCCTATAGTTTTGAACTCTAACAATTTAGCTTAGTTATAACTGTATCTAAATCTATTGTCTCATTGCTAAGAGAAACTTCAAGACAGTGTTCCATCTTTAATGTGGAGCAAAAACTTGTTCCAGCACTGCACCAAATTCTGTGCTAATTTAAAGGTATATATGAACAATTTGCACTAGAAATCGTGCAACACTTTGTAGTCATGATAAAAATTTCCCTTTTTGTTTGTTTTAAATTAATGATTTTAGTGTATGAAAATATCTACTAAAAATAGAATATTATGGAATATTTCATTTAGTGCATAATTTGCTGCAAATTTCTGGAGGTAGAGTGCAAATTTTGCACTAAAATAGTGTAGAATATGCACTCAAACTGTGCAAACTGTTGGAGATCGTCTAATCCATGTATTACTTTTTGGATCCTTACCAACCCACGTACTAGCTTCTGGATCCTTTATATGTTGTTTCTTTTAATTTTTAAATAAAAGTTTCATTCATAACGTCATAAAAGAGGTTACATCACCTAATAGTGAATGAATCAAAAAAGACGACAAATAATATGTCCACAAGAAGGTACCCGGTGAGTCGGTAGCCCACTGGGCTATCCTATGTGCAACTTCTTAAGGCCTAAATTTAAATGTGTGAAATCAGTCAAATTCACTTTCTCTATAAATCAAGAGATCGTTGGAAATCTTATACCAGAGTGGGGAATTAGACAAGGGGATCTAATTTATGTAGGTCCCAAGGGGTGTCAGTTAAGTCTAGAAGGAAAGGAGGTTGAATAGACTTAACAATTTTTTTGATTTTAGATCAAATCAGAGTTTTCACAATAAAACAACTAAGTCTCTTGAGAGACAGTTAGGTCAAACCTCAACATGAGAGCTAATTACTCAACAGACTCGAGAGAGCTATTGATAGAGTAACTCAGCTGAGTGAAGTTAGCTTTATAGAATCAGTTTTCTTGGTTTTTAATAGCTAAACTCTTATACCCTTTTTAAGATATGTTATTAACACTTGTTTTAATCTTGATTATTATCGGATGGATAAGCAAATATATCAACAGGTAAAAAAATATGCAGAAAGTAAATTGCTGAAAGTAAATGACACAAATAATTTATAGTGGTTCGAGGATGGGGTAATTCGTTTACTCCACTCTTCTCCTACTCCAGAGGAATATACTAATGCAACTTGACTTGTTACAATAGTACAAAATACAGTCTGAGTAAGCCTTGATCACACAACTGACTTCACTCCTAGGACTCAGCTCTTTGTAAGGCAGCTGTCTCACTACTTCAGCTCTTCAAATCTTTCGGACTTGATCACGTAGCCCTCCGTTAGATTTGAACCAGGTTCTAACTTGAACCTTACTGCACTTCTTTTACTTCGTAGATGTGCAGACCCCTTGTTCTTTTTCAAACAGTTTTCCTCTTCAACTTGAAGTGTATCTTCCTTCACTGGGTTGTGTTGGATAGAATTACTTCCAATGTCAGGCCTGAGGATTTGGAATTCTAGCTTGAGAGAGAGTATTGCAGATGATAGTTTGAAAAAATTCCTCAACCTTTTATAGTAGGAGATTGAAATTTGTCCGTTGAAGAGATAGACATTTCCTAGTTTAATGTTTTCTGCAGCTTTTCAGAAAACGTGGCAGGTCTCAATGGGTTCCCATTGGTTTGTTCTCTTTGCACGCTTTTAGGTTGAGCACTTTTGTGTTGCAACATGCACTTATTAATAAAATAAGTATCCCCATCAATTTAAGTGCAACGGACCCTTTCTTGACTTGATTTAATCAGTTGCTTTACCCAAACATGAGTCTTGTTCTTAATTTTTGATGACTCAACTGTAAGTCTACTGAAAACCACAACTACTTGACTTGACTAAAGTTCTTCTCTGCACTTATTCAACAAGTATTTTGCATCTTAGACTTGACTACTCGATAACTCAGCTTATATTCTAACTATTACAAAGTTGTAATACATACGGAAAAAGGGGTGTCAACTTTCTAATCTAAGTCAAAATCTATACATAATTTATTCCCTAACAATTTATCCCTACTCATTTGCTCTATGTGCTCAAGGTCTGTCAACATTAATCTCCAGCTTTGAAAGGAGGAAAATTTTCAAAATGGTTCGCATTACTTATTCAAGTCCGACTTTATTTTATCTATTATTCGCGGATGATAGTCTAGTCTTTATTCAGGGGATGACTGACAATTGTTCTGGGTTTCGTCGATGTTTGGATATATGCCAAAGCCTTCGATCAGATGATTAATTTTGAAAAATCAGGATTTACATTCAGCACAGATACCGTAGCTGCTACGGTGGATGCTTTCAAATCTCTCCTCAGTATTTCAGTTGTGCAAGGCCACATTTTTTCGAAATAAATAAGTGCAATATTTTTATTTATTGGACCGGGTGTACCTAGTATATTCAGGGGCGGAACCAGGATTGAACACTAAGGGGGGCCAATAGTCGGAGGATAAAATATTTATTTTATATAATAATAAAATTTCAAATATATTATACATTTGAGTCAAATACAATGCGAATACTCTTCATTAAGCATCCCAAAATACATAATTACAATACTAATATACTTAAATTTTTTCATTCTCTCATGTATATCAGAAAATCATTTATAAGTGAATCTGTACTATATTTTAATTGTGCAACTTGCCCTTTAATATATATTAACAAACACTCTATGAGAATGCATTGATTTTCTTTGCCTTCATCCACACACACAAAATAAAAGATTAAATGTAATCTAGACCAATCAAAAAATTACATTTGTTTTTTAAGCAAAAAGTTACACTTAAAATCACTTCAATTTCAATATCTAATCAATAACCTAATAAAATTTAAAAAATGAATTAATACTAATGAGGGCTTAGATAAGATTTCATCGATCATTATATTACTTTCTGACTCACTAATTAATAGATACCAAATCTAATTACAAGAATAGGTTGACATGAGCCCAAAATTATATGTAAAAAATGAAGAGAAAAATGCATGCCCCCCGCTAATACATACACTTAGTCCGCCACTAAGTAGATTGGAGTGTTGGATTAACAAATATTTTAGTAGCCGAGGGAAAGAGGTACGTACTCATAAAGTCAATTCTTCAAGCCATACCGAGGTATGCCATGCCATGTTTGATGCCAAAGTCGATTTGTCAAGATTGAGATGGTTTGCACTAATTTTTGGCGGGGTAATGAGGACTTCCATAACAGGCTCCATTGGAAATTTTGGTCATTTCTTTGTAAACTGAAGTGCATGGAATAGATGGGTTTCCGTCGGCTAGAATCTTTTAACAAACCACTATTGGCGAAACAAGTATAGAGAAAGATGATTAATTCATCATCACTGGTTGCTATTGTCTTTAAAGCCAGATAATTTAGGCATCAAGCTATTATGGACGCATAATTAAGGAGCAATCCATCGTTTGTCTCGCGATCATTTATGTGGAACCGGTCACGTTTTGAGAAGGGGTTGTACTAGAAAATTTGAAGAGAAGACAATGTGCGTATTTTTCAGGATAAATGGATCCCACATTTTAGCAGCCTTATTCCCTCTTTAGAAGAATCACACCAAGTGTTGCGTATTTGCAACATTATCTGGAATGGTAAATAGGATGAAGACAAAATTTGTGATATAATGCCAAGCTATGTGGTTTTAGAAGTCCTTGCTTTACCTAGTCCAAGTTGTACTAGAACGGATATGAGGTTCTGGAAATCTGATACAAAAGGGAGGTATTCGGTTCAAGACGGACATAGAGTGAAGATTGGGCTTTACGAGTCACCAAAGCATAGTTCATCACTGTCAATGAAGGATTGGTGGTCTTATATGCGGTCGCTATCTGTCATGCTTAGTTTTCTGTCCAAGTGTTTAAGTGTTGTGGAGTCACAATAATTTTTACTGTTTGCTTAAAATTGGGGGAAAAGAAACCATTATCGTCCTCATACAAAAAGAAAACCACTCGTATCACGGACTTTATACCTATTAGTTTATGCTTAGTTCTTTATAAGATTATTTTGAAGGCCTTGGCCGCACGCTTGAAGAAGATTTTGGCCCCACTTATTGCCAAAAATCATGGCTCTTTTATCACAGAACAACTCATTTCAGATAATGCTATAATGGCTTTCGAACTCCTTCATTATATGTCAAAAATCCATTCGGGCGAGCGGAATGGATGGCGCTAAAACTTGACAGGAGTAAGCCTTTGACAGGGTCGAGTGGAACCTTATTGGAGTTGCTTTTCAACAAAAGGGTTCCCCTCCCCCCATTGGCAAGTACTTATCCACGATTGCCTCTCCACGGTCCAATTCACATTTTTCGTTAACGGACGTTTGGGGAGAAGAATCAATCCATCTCGTGGACTTAAATAGGGTTTCTCCCTCTCGCTGTATCTATTTGTTCTTTATGCAAAGGTTCTTTCAGCAACTACCAAAAGGGCAAAAATGGTTGGCCAAATGATGGGTCTGAAACGTGGTCGAAATGACCTTCGAGTCTCTCACTTGTTCTTCATGGATGATTCCATCATTTTCTCTAAGGCTGGTGCTCGGGAGATCAACAACATTCAGACTATGTTCTTCGTCTATGAAAAAGCCTCGAGGCAAATGGCTAATCTGGAAAAAAGTGCTATCACCTACTCCCCAAATACAAAGCAGGCCAAAAACCAAAAAAGTTGTGTTGAACTTGTTGCATATCCCATAATGCACCGCGCACGACACATATTTGGGACTTCTATCAGTAGTGGGCAAAAATAAATGGGCTAATTTTTCTTCTATTTGAGAAAAGGTGTGAAAACAAATTAAAAGCTGGAACATACACCTCTTCTCTTCAACGGGCCGTGAAACATTCATTAAAATGGTTACTCAAGCTATCCCGATTTACTTCATGAGCCTATTTCGACTTCCTAAGTCTTTATGCTCCCAACTAAAAAGTCTCATTACCAAGTTTTGGTGGGGGCCAAGAATGGGGAAAGGAAGATTTTGTGGTTTAAATCGGCAAAACTTTTTGAACCCAAACAAAATTCAGTTGTTTAACCAAGCCATGCTAACTAAACAGGTATGGCACATTCTTGATCAACCCCATTCTTTGGTTGCTCAATTCCTTACATCCAAATACTACTCGACTCATGATATTTTGGATGCCCCTCTTAAAGCAGGTTTCTCCTTTCTTTGGCGTAGTATCCTTTGGGGTTGTGATGCATTTAAACAGGTTATTCGATGGAGAATTAGAAATGGTAGCAGTGTGAACATCTTTTGGGACTCTTGGATCCCGAGTTCCCAAGGCTTCAAACCTCTGTCTCTCCTTGCTCGGTGTTGCTAAATTCTAGGACCTGATTGCTAAAATGGTGTGTGGAACTTCCCACTGATCTCCAAGTTATTTTGGCCCATTTATGCGAAGAGAATCATTTCTATTCCTTTGGGGGACCTCTTTATCTTGAATCGTTGGATTTGACATTTTAATAAAAATGGGGTTTACTTGGTGCAGAGAGAATACCATATGCTTAAAACCTTCCAAGGTGACAACATTAGGTGTAGCAGCCCTCTCCTAAAGATGTGGTGGACAAGGATTTGGAACCTCCTGATCGCCCCTAAAATCAACTTATTTCACGCGGAGAGTATTTTCCAACATAATGAAATCCCAACTAGGGAAAATTTGTTAGGAAATTTATTAAGTATATTTTGATGATACTATGTAAAACTTAAACTTGGAAGTTGGCACCCCATTTTCCTTGTAATTTGTATTGTAATAGATAGGGCTGGAAAAGCTGAGTCAAGTAAGCTACGCCAAGAAATACAAGAAGTCAATCTGGATCGGATTGAAGACTCACTGTGTGTGTCACCGAGTATGGCCAAAAGAAAAGTCAAAGAATCGATCAAGGAGTATCAACTATGGAACGATCGTGAGAAGAGTCGATCAAGTCAACTTAGGAAGCCAAGTCTCAAGTTGAAGTGACAGTTGAGTCATCCAACGACCGAAGTCGACTCAAGTCACCTGGGTAAAGACATCGATCTAGTCTAGTCAAGACAACCGACTTTGATCCGTTGATTAAAAGTCAAGAATGTTACTCGAGAATAGTAACATGTCAAAGTCCAGTGTGTAAAGTGTTAGTCCTTTTGTGCAAAAGGAATAATCGAATGGGAAGCATCGCACCGTGTGTCGAAAGTCGAAATGATGCAAGACATTTAATATGAGGATACGTCAACATCAAGGATCGCAGATAGACAAGCCAACGATCATAAGTGACTTTTGAAATTAGCCTTATCTCTTCAACGGGCAAAATTTCAAAAGTGCACTATAAAAAGGCTGAGGAATTTACTGAGAAAAGGTTACTCAACCACTAACAAGCAAGCATTATTCAAGCAATTAACCCGCAAAATTCTCAAGTATATTCAAGCAAATCCTCAAGCACGAAACTCGAAGGAAATCGATCCAACACAATCTTTGTGAAGGAAAGACAACTTCAAATCTGTTGAAGAGGAAACTTTTGAAGAATCAAAAGAGGTATACTTTCAAGGAGGATTGTAGGAAGGTTCAAGGTCGAACCAACATCAAGTTATTGGAGGGCTTCGTGATCAAATCCAAGAGCTTGAGAAGTGAGTCAAGTAGCAAGCGCACTTCCTGAAGAAGTTGCGAGTCACAAGAGAAGCCACCGTGTGACCAAGGCTATCTCTAGACTGTTCACCACATTGTAAACTGATCTATTACATAGTGGATTCCTCCAGGAGTTGGAGAATAGAGGATTAGAAGAATTACCCAGTCTTCGAACCTCTATAAAAATTATCGATGTCATTTATTTTTCAGTATATTTACATTTCTGCATACTTATATCATATTTGTTGATAAAACGCATATTTTCCATCCAACTAATTAATAACCAAGTGCTAGAATCAAGTGTTAAAACAAGCTTAAAACAATTCAAAGCGTGTTAAGTCTTCCGCTGATAAAACCAATACAGCCAAGTTAAAGCTCAGGATAAACAGCCAAGTTATTCTATCAACAGTTTTATCGAGTCTGTTGAGTGGCTAACTCAGCTGAATAACCAACTTAGCTGTCCCTCAAGGACACAGCTGTTTGAGTTAACTTTGTTATAATTTTAAAAGGACAAAAATCGAAAAGTTGGTAAGGGTTATTCAACCCCCCCTTCTAAACCTTACTCACACCCCTTGGGACCTACAAGTAGTATCAGAGCGGTTCGTTCATTGAGCCTTCCGCACTGGTTAATGAACTAGTTCTTTATCTTTTCAAAAAGGTTTTAAACACTTGCAAATTTGACATGCATTCCTATGTCCACTGTTGAAGAATTTGATGATTGGAAAATTCGTATGCAGGCTCATATATCTGCATTACATGATGAAATGTGACTTGTGATAGAGGATGGGTCACTGCAAATATTGAAAGTGAACACGACTGCAATAAGAGCAGCTGCAGCTGAAGGAGAGAAAGCTGCTGCTGAAGCAAGACCAGCCATGGTTGAAAAATCGAGGACTGAGTAGACAAATGAAGATAGGAAGAGATACAACTTGGACAATGTGGCCAAGGACATACTCTGCTAGACTTTGGACAAAGCAATGTTCAACAAAGTCAAATCTTACAAATCTGCAAAAGAAATCTGGAATAAACTGACTTTAATTTGTGAAGGATCAGAACAAATTAAAGAAATAAATTGTTTGTTGCTGTTCAAAAATTTGAAAATTTCAAAATGCTTGCAGGTGAAACCATGGATCAGCTGGATGCGAGATTCACTTAAATCACAAATGAACTTTCAGCTCTTGGGAAAGAATATACACAAAAGGAGATGTGTATGAAGATCTTAAGGATCCTCCCAGCTGAATGGGAATTGAAGACTATGGCTCTGAGACATTCCATGCACCTCTCAAGACCATCTAACCATGAGCTATTCTCAGACCTCAAAGCCTATGAGTTTGAGCTGAGAAGAAAAGAGCAAGAGGAGATAGTTGTACCCAAGACAACAGACCGAGAGTCGAAGGATGGAAAGAGAGATTGCGAATAAAGATTCAAAGCCATAGACCAGGGTGAAACCTCCAAGAGACATTCAGCTCCCTCTAAGTCAAGGGAAGATAGGCCACCCAAGAGAGTTCAGCATCAAAGGGTTGAATATCAGAGAGCTGATAACCCAAGAACAGAAAGAGCTGATGAAAGAGCTGAGAACCTGTGTTGGAACTGCAGACAACCAGGACATTTTGCAGTTGATTGTTCCTATCCACCAGTGAACAAATATAGGAATGAAGAGGAAAGAAAGGTCTTTAGAGAAAGAAAACAGGAAACGAAGAAAGACATGTTGGCTACTGAGACTGCTGAGACAACCAAGTCTAAAGAATCAGCAGACTCAGAGAGTAGTGAAACTGACTACTCAAGTGACACTGAAGAAGAGGCCATGATTTGCCTTATGGCTAAAGAACAAGATCAACCAGATTAAGAAGATGAGGTACACGCTAACTCATCTCATTCAGATTCAAGTGATAGTGATTGTGATACACACACTTCATCACCCACTGATCTTTATGATTCATTAGGCAAAATGATGAAAGATTTTGAGCACATAAAATCCCCACACATAATTCTAAATGAGGAAAACAAATTTCAAAAAGCCAAAACTCACAAAATGGTGACTAAAGAGTGAGTACCTCAGTCACATAGGCCGATGAGAACACTAAGTCAAGGTCGACAATACCAAGATCATAGCAGAGTTAGCTGCTATAGAAAAGAAGGAAAAAGATATCAAAAATGTGATTGCCTCATTTATAAAGGCATCCAAATCATTGGATGATCTTATCATGAGTCAAAAAGAATGTGGAGATAAAATGGGCATAGGATTTAATTCCTTTATGCACAAATCAAACTCAAAGAGTGATTTTAGAAAAAGGATCTTCAAGCAATGAAGCATCTCAAAAATCCAAAACACCAAATGTTGCACCCACATTCACTCCTAAGAACAATCACAAACAAACTTGCCTTGGATATAAAGGGAAAGGAAAATAGCCAGTTGAGTATGCTGAGAGGACAGCTGAGAAGAAATTGATCCGAGTTCCTCAACAAACTCCAAACAGAAAATACTCTGTGAAAAGCAAACAGAGCTACCAAGAACCCCAGAAGTTTCATCAGAGAAACACACATGATGGGAATGGTAGAAACTATCCAAACTATGCTGATTGGAACAATGTGAAACATCAGCAAAGACCAATGGAATACAAGCCTAAATGGCCAAGACCTAAACCTCAGCAAAGGTCATTCCAAAGGGAAAAGAGCTATTATCAGCACACATATGCACCTAGGCTCTACACTCAGAAACATCACAACTACCCCAAGAAAGCAATTGCTAAAACACACACACAGGCATGCAGACAAAAGAGACAGTTGTATGAACCTAAAACCCCAAAGCAATTTGCTAATATGCATTATGATTATGGAACTGATAGATGGCAACCTCTTAGAGTCAAGTCCTTTGGCTATAGGTTGGTTGGATCATCTTATAAACTAACCCCTCAGGACCCATGCAAGTATGGGTACCTAAAAACTAATTTCCTTGATTGTAGGTTCAAGGAACAGTTGAGTGCCAAGGAACATGGTACATGGATAGTGGCTATTCCAGACATATGACATGAAACAAGAAAAACCTGTCAAGATTCAAGGAGATTAGAGGTGCAAAAGTTATATTTGGAGGAAATGAAGCTCCAGGGGAAATCAAAGGCAGAGGATCCATCAAGAAGAATGGATTGGAAATCACAGATGTTGCATATGTTGAAAGCCTCAACTTCCACATGTTAAGCATCAGCCAAATCTGTGACAAATGCTACAATGTTGGATTCAATATGGGAGTGTGCCAGATCAAAGATGCTGAATCAAATGAAATAGTGCTGCAAGGATCAAGATAGAATAATATGTATGTGGTAGATTGGTCTACTGCTACACCAAGCACTTGTCTGTTAGCAAAGAGCACATTCGAATCAAGTTAGCTGTGGCACAAGAAGCTGAGTCACCTGAATTTAAAGACAATCAACAAGCTTGCAAGGAGTCACCTTGTGGAAGGATTGCCAGACTCATTGTACAAGAAGGAAAGTGTATGTGATGCATGCCAGATAGGAAAGCAAATAAAATCATAGTTCAAAGACAAGCCAAGTCCTTCTTCAACAAGAATATTACATCTATTGCATATGGATCTATTTAGTCCAAATTGAACCAAACAACATAAGTGGAAAGAAATACACCCTTGTGGTTGTAGATGATTACTCAAGATATACATGGACAATCTTCATGTGATAAAAAGAAGGAAACTTTGCGAAGTTACCCAGGTGATGAAAAGAGTTCAAAATGAAAAGAGCCAAACCATTATAAAAATAAGGTCTGATAGAGGAACTCAGTTAGTCAATGTGATAATAACTCAGTATTTTGTTGAAAATGGTATTGCTCATGAGTTATCTGCAGCAAGAACTCCACACCAGAATGGAGTAGCTGAAAGAATGAACATAACTCTCAAGGAAGCTGCAAGAACCATGTTAGGCGGGTCGGATTGCCTAAGAGATTTTGGGTCAAGCCATTAACATAGCATGCTATACTCAAAATAGATGCATGATCAACAAGCAATTGACCAAGACTCCCTATGAGATTTGGACAGGGAGAAAGCCAAATGTTGGATATTTCAGGATATTTGGATGCAAATGTTTCATCCATAACAATGGAAAAGATAATTTGAAGGCTTTTGATGCTAAAGCTGATGAAGCTGATGAAGGTATCTTTTTGGGATACTCAGCTGAGAGCAAAGTCTATAGAGTGCTGAACAAGAGGACTATGGTCACAGAAGAGTCTATCCATGTGGTTTTTGATGAACCTAATGTGAATGGTAATGACATTGAAGAGTTAACCCACGACAAGTCAATCACCAACTATACGTAAGAGTCCTTATGTTGAAGGTGAAGTAAGAGCAATCAACCTGCATGAAGATGAGATTGCAATCTCAAAGATAGCCGGAAAGTCTACAGCTGAATGAAGATGAAAGAGTTGTTCAGGACAACTTACCTGCGAGATGGCTGAATCCAGCAGACTTACTCCAACCTAATGCGAGATGGCTGAGAGACCATCCACCAGAGTTAGTTATCGGAGATGTTAGAGATGGCATAAGAACCAGATCCAGAGCACAACATGAAGCAATGTTCACTTGTTTTATTTCCCAAATAGAGCCTAAAGATGTGTCTCAAGCATTGGATGACACACATTGGATTCAAGCCATGCAAGCAGACTAGAAAGTTGAACCAATTTGAAAGAAACAAGGTATGGGAATTGGTTCAAAGGCCAACCCATCAAAATGTAATTGGCATAAAATGGGTTTTCAAAACAAGATGAATGAGGAAGGATCTGTTGTGAGAAAAAAGCAAGATTGGTAGCCATAGGGTATTGCGAAGAAGAGGGTATAGATTTTGATGAAACCTTTGCTCCTGTTCCAACATTGGAAGCAATAAGGATGTTTCTTGCTTATGCTGCACATAAGAACTTCACTGTATATCAAATGGATGTGAAGAGTGCATTTCTAAATGGTCTGTTAGAGGAAGAAGTCTATGTTGAACAACCTCCAGGTTTTGAGCAGAAAACTATTGGAGATAAGGTATATAAGCTTAAGAAAGCATTATATGGTTTGAAACAAGCACCAAGAGCATGATATGATACATTGTCTCAATTTCTAAATGACAATAGATTCACGAAAGGCAAAGTTGACAGAACATTCTTCAGAATTCAAGATGGAGAGAGTATACTGCTTGTTCAAATATATGTGGATGACATTATTTTTGGATCCACAAACAAAGAGATATGTGATAAGTTCTCAAACCTCATGCAAGGTAAATTTGAGATGAGCATGATGGCAGAGCTGACTTTCTTCCTAGGACTTCAAGTCAAGCAATTGAAGGATGGAACCTTCATAAGTCAAACAAAGTATACCAGAGATTTAATGAAGAAATTTGGTATGGAAGAGAAGTCTTCTGTGAAAATACCAATGAACACATCAGTCAAGATGGACATGGATGCAGATGGCAAAGTCAGAGATCAAACCGGATATAGAGCACTCATTGGATCATTGCTCTATTTAACAAAGCGAGCCGGACATCACCTTTGCAGTAGGTGTATGTGCAAGATTTCAATCTGCGCAAAGGAGAGCTACATTCTTTGCACTAAGAGAATCCTAAGGTATTTGAAGGGATGCAAGTTGGCTTATGGTATCTAAAGGAAAGGTGGATTCAAGCTTATTGGTTACTCGTGACTCGACTATCTTTGGATGTAGCATTGACAAGAAGAAAGTACTTGTACATGTCAAATGCTTGAAATAGATTGGTTTCGTGGTTTATCAAGAAGCAAAACTCAATAGCTACATTCACACCAATGAAGCAGAGTACACAGTTGTGGGCAGCTGTTGTGCCCAAGTCTTATGGATGAGACAGCAGCTGAGAGACTATGAGATTGAGGAAAAAGAAATTACAATTATGTGTGATAACACTAGTGCTATTGCAATCACTCAGAATCATGTGTTGCATTCAAGAACAAAGCACATTGATGTCAGATATCACTTCATAAGAGATCATGTTGAAAAGAAAGACATCACCTTGGAATACATCTCAACTGATAAGCAATTAGCTGATATATTCACAAAGCCTCTATGTGAATCAAGGTTTGAAGAACTCAAGAATGAGTTAGGGTTAATTGAGATGAGTTGAAACTAAGAAGACTCAATCAGCAGAGAAAGAAGATGAGAAAATAAGAGCAGAGCAAGTTTCACACTTCAGCCAAGTGAAACAGTTTTATCGAGAAGTCAGTTGTATCAAGTTAGCTGACAGTTGAGTTACAATATGGGAAGAGAGAAGCAGAGTTAAGTCACTTTGGATATAAGTTGAATCATTTATGAGATAAGTGACAAAAATGCAGTCATTTTTAATGAGCGGGAATATTTTTAAGGATGACGTCAGCGTAATAATGACGGTCACAGTAAAAGCTGCACATGAACCCACATGATTGGATATAAATGCTGCCACATTAAATGCGATGAATTAAATGCGGTTTTGACGTTCTAATCTGAGTCGTTGATTTTGATCAAAAATTTCAAAATCCGAATTGTGTCCTTTCACGTTCTTTATATACAGAAATTTTCATTTCTCTCACTACGTGAATTGTTCATCTTCAAGCAAAGCAAAGTTTTTTTTTCTCCCAGAAACCCTAAGTTATCTCAAAGCAAGTTCTACACTTCTCGTTCGGTGAAACTCTCTGAAAATGGCTTAAAAGCACGACTTTGTGAAACTCTTGTAGCAAATCCACACTGGCTCTTCCATGGATTTCGATGGAATAATAAAGCAGGGTGTTGATGAAAACCTGGTTCTGAAGATCATTGATATGTTAGAAAAGTCAGGGCTAAAGGCTTTTCTGACTATGGAGTACTCGCATACCTATCTCGAGGAGGTAGCTCAGTTCAATGTTAACGCAGAGGTGTAGGATGAAGAAATCAAGTTTTCTGTTCACAGCAAGGACATAAAAATCAGTGCGAAGGACCTTGCTGAGCACTGCTCATTGCCGTCAGAAGGCATGAAGGAGATATTCAAAGCTAATGTCAACTTGGCTGCTGCATGGAAGTAAGTTGCCAAACCCGAGTGTGCTGCTAAGGTGGTCTACACAGCTGATAAGAAGCTGCTGAAGGACGACTATCATAAGTTGATGGATGTTGTTTCAAAATGTGTCGACATGAAGTTTGGAAGCTTTAATCAGCTGTCCAAGACTAAGCTGATCGTCATGGCTGCGATCATGCAAGGGAAAAAGGTCAACAGGCCGAGTTTGTCTCACAGCAAAACTCGCTGGAATTTGCCGAACAGACGTATAAGAAGGATGGATCTTTTGAGGATCACTTGATATGGCCTTGTGATTGGCCATTTGTTGAAGTGAAAGGTGTTGCCCTTCGCATGGCAAACCATTTTCATGTAAACAAGAAAATGTTCCGGCAAACCTCTCCTGCCTAAAGAGAGCTCACGCGAAGAAGGAAATATGAGTGAGGGGAATCACCACCCCAAGACACAACGCTACCCTCCTCGAAGAAGAAAGTCGCCCGCAGCCAAACAAAGAAAGTCCCCCGCAACTAAGCCCAAGAAAGCTCTTGCCCGCAGCGAGTCCCCCGCCTGCAACCAAGACTCCCCCCTTGCAGCAGAGACTGAGAAGGAACCCTCAATCCCTTCTCAAGTCGCAAAGAAGAAGAGGACTGCCAAGTCGAGGAAGGCAGCTCCCTCTAAGAAGAATACCCAAGTCCCCACCAATGATGAAACTATTGAATCAGAACCAGAAGTCCCTCTGGTTCGTCCAAGGAAGAGAAGACTGGTTAGGCGGTCTGAGTTGGAAAAGACAGTTGAATCTGCTGCTCAGCTGGAGAAGGAAGATGAGACTGCTGGAAATCAAGAAGAGCACTCTACAGAAGTGATTGATGTAACCACCAAGTCTGCTGATGAGAATTAGCAGATACCAGCTGAAGACCTAGCTGTGCGAAAAACAGCTGAGGAAGAAGAAGCAGCTGAGACAACCGAGCCTTTTGTTGAAAAAGTTGTCTCTCCTCCTGCAACCGACGTTGTTGCTTCTGAAAAAGAGCAAGGCCTTCTACCTCCCGTTCCGGAAACAAGAGGTGAAGGAGAAGATGATGATGACGATGTAATCATGTACTCTCCACTGTACCCAGACATT
This sequence comes from Rehmannia glutinosa, assembly GCA_016081115.2. Lineage (NCBI taxonomy): Eukaryota > Viridiplantae > Streptophyta > Magnoliopsida > Lamiales > Orobanchaceae > Rehmannia > Rehmannia glutinosa. Next base: position 79,588 of record JABTTQ020001487.1, on the reverse strand, counting down.
CAACGACGTCTAAGAGAATGGAGAGCATGGAAACTGGATCACTCAAGGGTGCAATTCGCTCACCCTGAGTTCATTGAAGAAGAAGAAGAGTTGCTACATTTTCTTGGTGTTGCAACTATTCAACAGTTCTTGATGAAGACAATCGCATGGATATCCTCCGCATCATAAAGGTGGATGAAAAAGATAAAGCCGAAGCGAGAGCATTGGAAAAGTAAAAAATATGCAAATTTACTTCCCCAGATCACACTCACACACATCTTGATGTGTTCTCCGAAAGTGATGAGGATCCCACTGCGCTCAAGAGAAATGGAAAGCATGGAAATCGGAGCTATCATGAGCATCGGAGGACCAGGAGAATCATCTCAATCTCTCCCGCAAATTGATCCTCTAGGAGTGGTGCGGTTCATCAAGACTTGGTTTGCAAGCGAAGCCCATGTCCCCCGTGCAATCAGAGGACGGATCCAAGGTTTTGGCGATGAAGCTGGGAAATTGGGCACCCAAGCCGAGCCAACCCCGAGGAAGGTGTTCTACCACATACCCTACCGGAAGCACACAAAGGAAAAACCGCGAGTGAGGAGGCCGAGTGACCCCATTATCACTACTCACCGGTGAGCCACCGAGGGGGAAGCTCTCTCCACCACAGCAGGGTTGGAGGTCGCTGTGGAAGACTCAACCATGAAGCAAGGAGGCGAAGTAGAGAAAGAAAAAGAACAACATCAGAGTGACATTGACGAAGCTCGGACAGTTGAGTCTGTCCCAGCTGAAGGGTCAGCTGCTTTGAAGGCCAATGACACTGTTCTTACAGTCGAGGCACAGGTTGGTGATGCCTTGGGAGTTAACACTCTGGGCAGTGAAAGTGCAATCCAAGGAGTTGAGACTTCTATGGATGCCATGGTCGAAGACCCTAAGACAACTGCGGCTGTCGAAGGGAATGTAGAAGACCCTAAGACAGTTGAGACTGTCGAAGGGAACACTGAAGGCCTCGCAGTAGTTGAGTCTGCTGGGGGTGTTGAAGGTCCAAGGGAGGTTGAGACTCCCCTAGGTAAAGATCAAGGTACATAGAACATTCCTCCAGTACACAACGCTGATGCAGAAAAAGAGATAAGCACACTTCATGATTCGCAGGAAAACTTAGACACATCCTTTTTGGGATCAGAAGATGAAGCTGAGTCCACTCCAGTTGCAGATCCTAAGGACCCAGCTGAGGATGTTCTCAAAACTAAAAGCCAGCTAAGTGAAAAGTGGCTTGCCAAAAGTTCAATTTTGATGATGAGCCGACTCCCCAAGTCTCATCATCATCCGATGACGCTGATGATATAGCCGAGGAAAAGGTTATTCATTTAGCAAAGTCTACTGAGACCGAGAAAGCTGTTAAGACAAATGAGGCTCTCGGTCCACCAAGACAATCCAAATAGCCCTGCCAACCGAGTCATCTCGCACAGACAGCTTCCACAATCAAGCAGCAGAACGACTTCACAAATTCGCCACCATCACAGCTCCCACAACTATGAACATTGCCGATGAAGCTGCCACAGCAGAGGCATCGAGAGTTAACTCCAATCTTCTTCTAAAAGGGAAGGCATTGAAGGGTCGAGACCCAGATATTCCCTATGTTCGTGATGATGTCTTTTAGGACATGTTTCCATTCACCCAGGACCTGCCTGCATCCAAGGAAGAGACAACTGTTGAACAAAGAAGATATACTGTCAAAGAAGATCCCATCATTCCCACCGACACGATTGTGCCAGCAGACTTTAATTTTGCCAAAGAGTGGCCGGCAGCTGATTCAGGCGAGACAGCTGAAATTCGTGAAGTCTTCAAGAAGATCTGCAAGGAGATTGAGAAGATTGAATGACACCAGGCCTCACTTGACTTACGCCTGGACAATCACGATGCCACTCTCACAGCAGACTTGAGAGGGATCATGGTGCGAATTCGAGAATGGTCTCAATAGCAGACTGCTATGCGAAGCGACCAAGTTCGATATTTCAAAGCCCTATATGGAAGAATGCTCGTATGGAGTGCGGATAACTCCATGATCAGGCAACAGATGAAGGAATTCATTGAAAGAATAGCTCAGTCTCACAAGAATGGCATGGAGCTGCTGCGACATTTTCATAAGAATGAGATCCTAAGACTCGAAAGCGATGAATGACAAATTCAGTCTCCTGTTGGCTGAGATGAAGATTTTGAGATATGAGTCTATGGACATTCGATCGGAGATTAGAACCGCAACTGATGCAGCAGACTCCAGGCATGATTCAACGATCAATAGACTGGACTTTCTTCTTAGAAGCATGTTCTCTGGGGTCCCTCTATCCTTTGATGATGCCAAAAAGGGGGAAGAGGTGTCCCTAAAGTGATTGAAAGAGGAAAAACTGAAGAAAGGCGCAGCTGAGATAAGTTCAGCTGAGAAGAAGGGTAAAGCAGCTGAGGGGGAAAGTTCAAAGGATTTGACACTGATGTTAGCCGAAACCCCCCAGCAAGGTCATGTTACTGCCTCCATCCTGAGCAAACTTCCTGTGACCCTACCCATTGAGCACTTTGCTGTGCCAATGTCAGAGAAAAGAAAAATCATTGAAGCAGGGTTTGCGGAATTCTCAAAAAAGCAGGATGCCCACGTTCATGAAGTGCTAAAACAGTATGGTGGGCTTCCAGTTGGAAAAGATCAGGATGCGATTCCTGACAATGGATCTGACCCTAGATCAGTTGAAGAATTAAAAACCCTTGAATCAGAAGGCTATTTCCAAGGAATGTCACTAGCCCAAGCCTGGGTTTTGTACTGGGAGAAAGGTCTAGCATGTGTGAAGAAACTGAAAAGCAGCAGTCTTCCAGACCGTGCAGTACACACCTGGAGTAAGAGGAAGAAGTGGTGGTGGAAGAGGCTCCCGACCTCGACCAAAACCCAAGGATGTTGAATATGTAGATCCTGACAAGAAAGGGATGATCTACTGGGCTGGGTATGATGAATTGGCCAATCTGGAAGTGGCAAGAAAGAACGTGGAGGCGGTAAGAAGACAAGAAGAAGAGAACAAAAGGCAAACTCAGTAATGGCTCGAGAGGGAGCGAAGGGGTGATGCTTCTAAACGAGCCTATGAAAAGAAGAAGAGAGCTGAAGAAGTAGAGAGAAAAAGAAAGAGAGTTGATGATGGCAAGAGAGATGAAGATGAAAGAAGGAGGCAGCGAAGGCACTGAAGTGTTGCTGCGAACCCCTTCATGTATATTACTGCTGTAAATACATTCTTGTAAGTCAACTGTAACAAAATACTTAGTGATTTTCCCTGTAATTTTTCACTTTCTATTTATTCTTGTATCTTAGCATAGATGTATGTTTTGCTTTGATAAAGAGTGCTCTGATACCAAATGTAAACAGCTGTGTAAAGGACAAGAATGCTATGATCAATAAAATGATATATTTTAAGCATACATTCTTTGTTACTGCATTGTCTGCATGTATCGTTGTTGTTTATGTTTTTTTGAATGTTTTTAAGTTTTGGCATCATCAAAAAGGGGGAAATTGTCAGGAAATTTATTTTGTAGATTTTGATGATACCATGTAAAACTTAAACTAGGAAGTTGGCAACCCATTTTCCTTGTAATTTGTATTGTAATAGATAGGGCTGGAAAAGCTTAGTCAAGTAAGCTACGCCAAGAAACACAAGAAGTCAACTGCGGACTGGATTGAAGACTCTGTTGTGTGTTAGTTGAGTATGGCCAAGAGGGAAGTCAAGTAAACTTAAGGAAGCCAAGTCTCAAGTTGAAGTGATAGTTGAGTCATCCAATGACTGGAAGCTGACTCAAGTCACCTGGGGTAAAGACAACAGTCTAGTCAAGACAACTGACTTAGATCCGTTGATTAAAAGTCAAGAATGTTGCTCAGAATAGTAACATGTCAAAGTTGTCAGGTGTAAAGTGTTAGTCCCAGTTTTTTGCAAAATGAATGAACCAATGGGAAACACTGCACCGTGTGTCAAAGATCTGCAATGCTGCAAAGACAATTAATACGAGGATATGTCAACATCAAGGACTGCAGACAAGACAAGCCAATGATCATAAGTAACTTTTGAAATTAGCCTATCTCTTCAACGGGCAAAATTTCAAAAGTGCACTATAAAAGACTGAGGAATTTACTGAGAAAATATGACATGAACCACGAACAAGCAAGCAATATCTAAGCAAGTAATCTGCAATATTCTCAAGTACATTCAAGCAAATCCTCAAGCCTGAAACTCGAAGGAAATCGATCCAACACAAAGCTGTGAAGGAAAGACAACTTCAAATCTGTTGAAGAGGAAACTTTTGAAGAATCAAAAGGGGTGTACTTTCCAAGGAAAATTGTAGGAAGGTTCAAGGTCAAACCAGTATCAAGTCATTGGAGGGCTTCGTGATCAAATCCAAGAGCTTGAGAAGTGAGCTGAAGTAGCAAGGCAGCTGCCCTGTGAAGAAGCTGAGTCGCAAGAGAAGCCAGCTGTGTGACCAAGGCTGTCTCTAGACTATTCACCACGTTGTAAACTGATCTTTTACATAGTGGATTCCTCCAGGAGTTGGAGAAGATAGGATTAGAAGAATTACCCCATCTTCGAACCTCTATAAAAATTATCTGTGTCATTTATTTTTCAGCACATTTACATTTCTGCATACTTACATCATATCTGCTGATAAAACTCATATTTGTTATCCAACTGATTAATAACCAAGTGCTAAAAAGCAAGTGTTAAAACAAACTTAAAACAAATCAAGGGTGTTATGTCTTTCGTTGATAAAAACAATACAACCAAGTTAAAGTTAAGGTTAAACAACCGAAGTTATTCTATTTTTAAAAGGACTAAAATCAAAAGTTGGTAAGGTTTAGTCAACCCCCTTCTAAACCCTTACTCACACCCTTGGGACGTACAAAATTTAATGCGTAAACATATCGCCAATAGTTCCCAATGCCCTAGGTACGGAACGGAGGAAACAAATCTTGATACTTTCTTTCTCTGTCGATGGGTTAAGGAACTTTGGAAGTCTATCACGTGGTGTTTCGAATTCCCAAACTCAAATATATCAGCGTGGTGAGTGTGGTGAGAATGTTTTGGAGGGATTCCATAGTAGGGACTTCCGGGAATTTTGTCTTTTTCTCTGGATGATTTGGAGCGAGCATAATCGCATCTTCTTTGGACAACCCGTTAGGGACGTTGCGCCGCCATTTGGGTGGGTTTTCTTGGCTTGAATCTTTTGACAAACCACAATCACATGTTCTCATGCCCCAAAGGAATCACATCTTTGGTTCATCTTTGTGCTGGAAAGAGGAAGGTTCTGGTAGTAAAGACTTCTCATTGTTCTGTGACATTGCCATTCGTGAATATTTCATTGGCTTAGGAGGATGGATTTCAGACTCGAAACAGACTGTGTGGCAACATTTGTATCTTGTCTCCCAGGTTTGTTTGACCCTTTAGTTTTGGAAATGCTTGCACTTCGTTTTGGCCTTCGTTGGGGATTGGAATATGGATTCTCTTTCTAATATACCCGAACAGCACTCCTCAATGTTGTTCTAATTTACTACAACTGACTCGTCGTGATCCCAATCTTGCAATTTTGAAGAATATTGTTTATTTGCTGGACTCTTTGAATTATGGTTCCTATTTCCATGTTAATAGGGACTGTAATGCTTTTGCCCATATGCTTGCTAGCCGGGCCAATTTGTCGGAGGAGTTAGTTCATTAGATTGACTGATTACCTTTATTTTTTCTCTCCTTTCTTCAGTGATGTAATTTCTTATTTTTCAAGTTTAAGGTTGAAACGAGCCCCAAAATTATATGTAAAAAATGAAGGAAAAATAAATATTGGGGAGGGGCAGGGCCCCCTCCCAATATATACATTTAGTTCCAGATTGAGTAGATTGAGGTTTGAGTAACAAATATTTTAGTAGGAGAGGAAAAGAGGTACATACTCATAAAGTCAATTCTTCTAGCTATACCTATGTATGCCATGCCATGTTTCAAGATGCCAAAGTCGATTTATAACAAGATTTAGATGGTTTGCTCTAATTTTTGGTGGGGTAATGAGGACTCCCATAACAGACTCCATTTGAAATCTTTGTCATTTCTTTGTAAATCGAAGTTCATTGAACAGATGGGTTTCCGTTGGCTAGAAGCTTTTAACAAACCAATGTTGGCATAAACAAGTATGGAGAATGATCATTAATTCATAATCACTAGTTGCTAGAGTCTTTAAAGCAGATACTTTAAGCATCAAGATATTATGGACGATCATCGGGGAACAATTCATCGCTTGTCCTGCGATCATTTATGTGGAGCAGTTCCTTCTTGAGAAGGTTGTACTGAAAATTGAAAGAGGAGAAAATGTGCGTATTTTTAAGGATAAATTGATCCCAAATTCTAGCAACCTTATTTACTCTTTAAAAGAATCACACTGGTTAGGAAAATTTATGTTTAGATTTTGATGATACCATACAAAACTTAGAATAGGAAGTTGGCACCCTATTTTCAATGTAATTGAACTTGTAATAGATAAAAATGTATGAGCTGAGTTGGAGTCAACTAAGTTGAAGTTTACAAGAGTCGACTGATGATCGAAGAGAAGACCCAACTGTGTGTCAGTTTTGTGAAGCTAAGTGAAGGATCAGTCAAGTGATTGAAAAGCTGTCTCGGTCACCGGTCGACAAATAAGTCATTCCAAAATGACTGGAAACGAATGTCAAAGGGATATGCATTAGACTAGACTTGAAGAAAGCTGAAAGAGATCCGTTGTCAACACAAGTCAAGGTTTTGCTGGAAATAGACCTGTGTCAGGCTGCCATCAATAAAGTTGTTTTGCTGAAATAGTGCAAAAAGTAAAAACTAACGGGGATGTACCTGAAAACCCGCAGAGACCAAGGAAAGGCCGCAGAGCATTGAATTCATGGCGATCCTCGCAATTCCATAAGCAAGGACAACACAAGAAAACAACCTACGAGTGAGATTTGAAATGTATGTCTATCTCTTCAATGGACATAATTTCGAATCTGCACTATAAAAGGATGAGGAAGCAAGTGGAGAGAAGGTCGAATCAATTCCAAGAGTTTGAGGGAGCTGATGTAGCAAGACAACTATTTTGTGAAGAAGCCGAGTCCTGTGAGCAACGAACCCGTGTGATCAAGCGCCGAGTCGGATTGTTTACTACTTTGTAACTAAAATCTTGTTACTTAGTGGATTCCTCCAGCCAGCTTAGAGAAGAGTGGATTAGAAGAATTACCCCATCCTCGAACCACTATAAAAATTGCTTGTGTCTTATTTTCTTACAACACTTTGATTTCTTGCATATTTTTATATCTGCTATTAAGTTATAATTGCTGAACTCAACTGATAATAACTATTGCTAAAAGAAGTATTGTAAAATAAGTTTAAACAACAAGGGTGAAAAGTCTTCCGCTGAACAAAAACCAAATCAACTATACTTTAAGTGTTAGTCGATACGAGTGAAGTTATACTATCAACAAATTAGTCGAAGTGCTGAGTGGGTAAACTTTGTTGAGTAAGCCAACCTAGTTGTCCCTCAAGGACTAAGCCGATTCGTGTTAACTCGAAAATATTTAAAAGGACTAAATTGAAAATTTGGTAAGGTTTATTCAACCCCTCCTTCTAAACCTTACTACTCACCCATTGGGACCTACGAGTGGTATCAGATCGGTTGGTTCATTCAAATTCTCCCGCACCGGTTATCGAACTAGATCTCGCCTTTTCAAAAGAAACAACACTTGAATTCTCAAAGATTTTATTTAAAAAGCAAAGTTATTATCATGAAGCAAATCTAACTCGTATTCCTATGTTTACTTTGTGGAAGAGTTTGATGACGGAAAAATAAGTATGCATGCTCATCTATCACCCGCACGATGAGATGTGGCTAGTGATTAAGGATGGGTCACTACAAATCGTAAAGGTAAACACTATTGTAAGAAGAGTACCTCCAAACAAGGAGAGGATGTTGCAAAGCAAAGGTCGCCTGACTGCGCTATGGTTGAAAAGCCTCGTTGTGGATGGACCAACGTAGATAAAAAGAGATATAATCTTGACAATGTTGCCAAGAATATTCTTTATAAAACCTTTGATAAGGCTATATTTAATAAAGTCAAATCTTGAAAATCAGCCAAAGAAATTTGGGAAAAACTTACTTTGATTTGTGAAGGATCTAACCAAATCAAAGAAAATAAATTAACTGTTGCAGTCTAGAAATTTGAAAATTTTAAAATGATTGCAGATGAAAGTCTGGATCAGCTGGATGCCAGATTTACAGAAATCACCAATGAGCTTTCAGCTCTGGGAAAGGAGTACACACATAAGGAAATGTGTATGAAGATTCTAAGGTCTCTCCCAACTGAGTGGGAAATGAAGGTCATGGCCCTGAGACATTCCATGGACCTCTCCAAAACATCAAACCATGAGCAATTTTCAGACCTCAAGGCATATGAGTTTGAGCTGAGAAGAAAGGAACAAGAAGAGACGTTTATGCCAAAGATAGCTGCACTTATGGCCAGTGAAGGGAAGAAAGTTGAGCCAAAGGAAACAATAGACCAGGAGGAAATTGCCCTAATGGTAAAAAGGTTCAACAAGTTCTTCAATAAGAACTACAAAAGGAACACAAGGGTGAATTCTCAAGAAGACACTCAACACCCTCCAAAGCAAGGGAGGACAAGCCACCCAAGAGAGTGAACATCAATGAATTGAATATCATAGAGCTAATAATCGTAGGACCTCGATAGAGCCGACTTGCGCAGAGAATTGAGAACTCGTGTTGGAACCGCAGAAACCAGATACTTTGTTGTTGTCTGTCTTTATCCACCAAATAAACAAATACAAAAATGAAAAGGATAGAAAGGTCTTCAGAGAAAGGAGACAAGAAAAGAAGAAATCCTTGTTGGTCATGCGACTCGCCGAGACAACCAAGTGCAAGGAACCAACAGACTTAGATAGTAGTGAAGCGTACTACTCAAGTGATACGTGAGGAAGAGGCTATGACCTGCCTTATGGCCAAAGAATAAGATTCAAAAGATCAAGAAGATGAGGTACACTCTAACTCATCCCATTCGTATTCTAGTGATAGTGATTGTGAGACAAACATTTCATCACCCACATATCTTTACGATTCCATTGGCAAAATGATGAAAGATTTTGAGCACACCAATACCTCACACACTATTAAATAAGGCAAACATACAACTTAAATTCCAAACTCACAACAAGCTAAAGACCCGAGTACTCTAAGTCACATAGCCGATGAGAATACAATGTTGAAGGCCGAAATTGCCAAGATCGAAGCTGAACTTAGCGGCTATAGAAAAGAGGGAAAAAGATCTTAAGAATGTGATTGCTTCATTCACTAAGACATCCAAATCATTGGATGAACTTATAATGACCTCGTAAAGAAAGTGGGGACAAGACATGCATAAGATTAAATTTTGTGCATGCCCAAGTTCCAAGAGTGATTATGGAAAAAGGATCCTCAAGCAATTAAGGAATCCAAAAATTCAAAACACAACATGTTGCACCAACACCCACACAAAAATACAATCACAACCATAATGGCCTGGATATAAGGGAAAAGCAAGAAGTATCTTGAGTATGCCGACAGGCAAAAACAAAAAAAATTCAGAAAGGTCCATCAACATACTCCAAACAGAAATACTCTTGAAAGCTAAGCAAAGCTACCAAAAGCCCCAGAGATTTCAACAAAGAAAATCATACGATGGGAATGGTAGAAACTATCTAAACTAAGCTGATTGACTAACCATGTGAGATATCGCCAAGACCTATGGGATATATTCCAAAGTGGCAAAGACCTCAACCTCATCATAGGTTATTCCTTAGGCAAAAGAGCTATTATTAGGACACATATGCACCCGTGCACAAAACCCAACAAGCACAGAAATTCCACTATTATTCCAAGAAATCAAATGCTCAAACAAACACACAGGCATATAGAAAAAAAAGAGACAAATTGTATGATCCTAAAACCCCCAAGCAATTTGCTAGTGTGCATTATGATTATGGAATTGATACATGACAACTTCTTAGAGTCGATTATCCGCTATAGGTTGGTTGGAACATATTATAGACTAACCCCTCAGACCTGTAAGTATGGGTACCTAAAAACTAATTTCCTTGATTGCGCAGTTCAGGGAGCAAATGAGTGCCAAGGAACCTGGTACATGGATAGTGGTTGTTCCGCATATATGGCAGAAACAAGAGAAATCAGGTAAATTCAAGGAAATCAAAAGAGCAAAAGTTATGTTTGGAGGAATGAAGCTCCGTAGAGGAAATCAAAGGCACTGGATCTATAAAGAAAAATGGATTGGAGATCACAGATGTTGCATACGTTGAAGGCCTCAACTTCAATCTGCTGAGCATCAACCAACTCGGGACAAAAGCTACAATGTGGGATTCAACATATGAGTTTGCCAAATCAAAGGATGTTGAATCAAATAAAATTGCACTTCAATGAACAAGGCAAAAACATGTATGTAGTGGATCGTCAATCACACAAGCACATATCTCAAGCAGCAAAGAGTACAACCGAATCAAGTAGGTTGTGGCACAAGAAAATGAGTCATCTGAACTTCAAGACAATCAATGAGCTTCCAAGGAGTCATCTTATGAAAGGATTGCTTGACTCACTGTATAAGAAATAAAACATTTCTGATGCATGCCAGATTCAAGGATAAGCCAAGTCCTTCTTCAACAAGGATATTGCATCTATTGCACATGGACTTATTTGGTCCTATTGAACCAAATTAAAGATCGTTGGAAACAAATACACCTTAGTGGTGGTAGATGATTATTCAAGATATACATGGATTATTTTCATGTGTAAAAAGAAAGAAACATTGCGAAAATTGCCTCAAATGATGAGAAGAGTTCAAAATGAGAAGAGTGAAACTATTATTAAGATAAGATCTGACAGGGGAACTGAGTTTGTCAATAGAATTATAACTCAGTATTATATTAAAAATGGTATTTCTCATGAGTTATCACCGCAAGAACTCCACAAAGAATGTAGTTGAAAGAAGGAATATACCTCTCAAGAAAGTCAAGGACAATGTTAGCCGGGTCGGATTGCCTAGAGATTTTGGGCTTAAGCTATCAATACTCGTTTTTTACACTGTAAACATGTATGATTAACAGACAACTATCCAAAACTCCCTATGAAATTTGGACAGGGAGGAAGGCAAATGTTGGATATTTCAAGATCTTTGGATATAAGTGCTTCATCCACAACAATGGCAAGGACAACTTAAAAGCTTTTGATGCTAAAGCTGATGAAGGTATCTTTTTGGGATACTCATCTGAAAGTAAAGCTTATAGAGTGCTGAAAAAAAGACTTTGGTCACAGAAGAGTCTATCCATGTGGTTTTTGATGAACCTAATGTGAGTGGAGAAGACATTGAAGAGTTAGTTGATAAGCTGAATCAGCCAACTATGCAGAAGAGTCCTTATATTGAAGCTGAAGATGATATAGCTGAATCTCAAAGAGAACTGGAAAGTCTTCAGCTGAATGAATATGAAAGAGCTATTCAGGACAACTTAGCTGCGAGACGGCTGAATCCAGCAGACTTACTCCAACCTGATGTGAGATGGCTGAGAGATCATCCACCAGAGTTAGTCATTGGAGATATTAGAGATGACATAAGAACCAGATCCGAGTACAACATGAAGCTATGTTCACTTGTTTTATTTCCCAGATAGAGCCTAAAGATGTGTCTCAAGCATTGGATGACACACACTGTAATCAGGCCATGCAAGAAGAGCTGAATCAGTTTGAAAGAAACAAAGTATGGGAATTAGTGCAAAGGCCAACCCATCAAAATGTTATTGGCACAAAATAGGTTTTCAGAAACAAAATGAATGAGGTAGGATCTGTTGTAAGAAACAAAGCAAGACTGGTAGCCAAATGGTATTGCCAAGAGGAATGCATAGATTTTGATGAAACCTTTGCTCATGTTGCAATATTGGAAGAATAATGATGTTTCTTGCTTATGCTGCTCACAAGAACAACACTGTATCAAATAGACGTGAAGAGTGCATTTTTGAATGGACTCTTGGAAGAAGAAGTCTATGTGGAGCAACCTCCATGTTTTGAGCAGAAAACTATTGGAGATAAAGTTTACAAGCTCAAGAAAGCATTGTATGGATTAAAACAAGCACCAAGTGCCTGGTATGACACATTGTCTCCGTTTCTAATTGTCTCAGTATATTGCTTGTTCAAATCTATGTGGATGATATCATATTTGGATCCACAAATAAATAGCTATGTGACAAATTTTCAAACTTAATGCAAGGGAAGTTTGAAATGAGCATGATGGGAGATCTGACTTTCTTCCTAGGCTTCAAGTCAAACAATTAAAGGATGGAACCTTCATAAGTCAAACCTAATATACCAGAGATATGATGAAGAAATTTGGTATGGAAGCAAAGTTATCAGTGAAGATCCCCATGAACACATCGGTTAAGGTGGATATGGATGCATATGAAAAAGTCTGTTTAGCAAACCATATACGAGCTCTTATTGGATCAATGCTCTATTTAATAGCAAGAGGCCGACATCACCTTTGATGTAAATATATGTGCTAGAATTCAATCTGCACTAAAAGAGAGCCATATGACTGCAACCAAGAGAATCCTAAAGTATTTGAAGGGATGCCATGAAGTTGGCTTATGGTATCCAAAGGATGGAGGATTCAAGCCGGTTGGCTACTCGCACTCGACTATGTCATGTGGAGCGGACATGAAAAGTACATCGTACTTGTCAAATGCTAGAAATAGATTAGTTTCTTGGTTCAAGAAGAAACAAACTCAATAACTACATCCACATCGAAACATAGTACATAGTGCAGGAAGTCACAGTGCCCAAGTTCTATGGATGAGGCAACAATTGAGAGATTATGATATAGAAGAAAAAGAGATTCCAATTATGTGTGATAACACAAGTTCTATTACAATTACTCAGAATCCAGTATTGCATTCAAGAACAAAGCATATTGATGTCAGATATCATTTTATAATAGATCATGTTGAAAAGAAAGACATTACTTTGGAATACATCTCAACCGATAAAGTGCTTAGCTCACATATTCACTAAGCCATTATGTGAATCAACATTTGAAGATCTTAAGAATGAGCTAGGTTTGATTGAGCTGAGTTAGGAGACTTAGAAGACTCAATCAGCAGAGTCAAGAAGAGAGACATAAAATAAGCAACGTTTCATTTTCCAGCCGAGTGAAACAGCCAAGACAAGAAATCAGTTGTATCGAGTGAGCTGAGAGCTGAGTAATCATCATGTGAAGTGAGAAGCAGAGTTAAGTCACTGTTGGAAGATAGCTGAGTTATTTATGAGCTAAGTGACAAAATGCAGGTGGTTTTTACGGGGTAAGCGGGAATATTTTTGGGCATTATGTCAACGAATTATGGTGTCGAATAAAGCATGTACACATTTAGCCTATGATCGGATATAAATGTCCGCATTTAATGCGGGAAATTAATGCAGCTTCAAACTTTTAATCTCAACCATTGATCTTGATTAACCTTTTTCAAATTCTAAAAATTGTCCCCTTACGCCCTTATATACCAATGTCCAATTTTCTTTCCTCACAAAACACTCATCTCTCTCAAGCAAGTTCAAGCTTTTCTCCGCCACCAAAGTGAAAGCCTAGTTTTTACGCCCGTCCGTTATACAAGTTTTTCACCGATCATTTTTGAGAAATGGCACCTAACTACGATTTTGTAAAAATGACCGACAAGATCCACTCGCCTCTACAAAGGACTTCGAGGTTTAGTGAAACAAGGAGTAGACAAGGCCCTAGCCTGAAGATTGCCGCGGTTAGAGAAATCTGGTCTCAAGGGATTTCTTACCATGGAACTCTCACACACATACCTTGATATGTTCTACGTGAACGATGATGTTCACAATGGAAAAATAAGGTCGTCCGTCCACAGCAAGGACATCAAGATTACTGTTGCGGACTTAGCTGCTCAATGCCACCTTCTTTCGCAAGATGTGAACCTGGTTGTGGCATGGAAGGAGATTACCAAGCCGTAGTTCTTTGCTAAGCGCCGTACACGCCAAAAAGTCGCTGATCAAGGATGACTATCAAAAGTTGATGGATATCATGTCCAAGTGCATGGACATGAAGTTTGGCAGCTTCAATCAGATGTCTCTGACGAAGCTGACTATCATGGCTGCTATCGTGGAAGAGAAGAAGCTGAACTGGGCTGAGTTCATCTTTAGCCGAATCAACTGTAATGTCATGAACAAGACCATAAATGATGATGGTTTGTTCGTGAGCTCCTCGGGTATGGCCTCGGTCATTAGCTATCGATGGAGGTGAAAGGGATTCCGCTCATACATGGGAAGCCGTTCCATGTGAATAAAAAGATGTTCAAAGCTATTTTATCCGGTGTCGTGAGGCAAGCACAAGCACGAATAACCGACACTAGCGAATGTGAGTCGCCTAATCCCCCCGAGGACACTATTGCAACCATCCCACCCCTTCTCCGAAGCCTATTCATAAGAAGAGAGAATGTTGTAGCAAAGCATTCACCGCCCTCGCAGCCATTCCGTAACAAGCACCTACCCCCGCAACCATCCGTAAGTTGCACCTACCCCAACAAATTGAGATGGAGAAGGATACCACCGCATCTTCTCCTCGGTCGTGAAGAAAAAGGGCTCGATTGTGCCTCGCAAGCTTGTTGCATCCAAAAAGATAAAGATGGTGGAGCCACCGCCATCGAGGAAGTCAAGGAAGAAATTCCTCTTGTCAAAATAAAAGAAGCGCGGTTGGTAAGGAGATCGATCTTGGAAAAGCCAATGAGTCCGGGCAACCCGTGAGGAGATTGATGCCAAAGAGCAAAGTCCCAAAGTAGAGGTGGTGAGGAAATCGCCACCGAAGTTGAGAAGACAATCGACGAGGTCGGTCAAGAGATCGAACAAGAAACAACTGTTTGTGAGGATCACAGAGTGGACACAACTGACCAGACTGAAGATTTAGCTGTTAAGTCCCCTAAAACCGATGTTAGAACAATTGAGAGAACATGCTCCCCTTTGCGCCTATCCAGGAGGAAGACGATGACCTCGAAATGTTGTCTCCCCGCCTATCCCGCCATACAAGAAAGATTGAGGATCTTGAGGCATTGGAAGTTGAGCTATGCCGTACATCAATTCCAGAGACTCGAGAGAAGAAGAAGAAGAGCTTCCAAGCTTCCTTGGAAACATCTCAGTTAGCTTTGCTCTTAACCCTGATTTGTGCACATCTAT
This sequence comes from Rehmannia glutinosa, assembly GCA_016081115.2. Taxonomy (NCBI): domain Eukaryota; kingdom Viridiplantae; phylum Streptophyta; class Magnoliopsida; order Lamiales; family Orobanchaceae; genus Rehmannia; species Rehmannia glutinosa. The sequence goes on along the minus strand of JABTTQ020001487.1, from coordinate 64,303 downwards.
CCTTTATGAAAACAAGGACGATGAGAAGCTTAAAGTTATTGAGATGGTCAAGGCCGTTGAAGAGTCGAAGAAGCCTCATTCATGTGCCTTCACACATGATCCGATTTGACTTGAACCAAATGACAACCGTGACATCGACATTGAGAAAATTGACCCTGTTGTCGCAATCAAGAAAGCTGAGTTCAGAAAGCCATAAGGGAATCCAAAGAGCTGCACGAGCAAAGTTTGAAAGAGGGCCCTAGAGAATCTTCATCACCATGATTTCTCCCACCCCAAATATCATGAGGTGGTGCGAACCATCGATGCCACCACATCTCATGTGCACTCGAGGATGACTGCCCGGGAAGAATGGTGATGAAGCTAAGGAAGGTGATGTAGAGGAACCTTAGCTAAGCCACTCCCGCGAAGGTGTTGAGACATCGCCTCTAACGGATGAACACTCAACCGACAAATAGTCATGTCTCAAGTTTTGAGTGACCCCACCGCCGAGACTTAGCTGGTGCGCCCTGAGGGGGAAACTAAAACCACCACAACCGGGTCGAGGAGGAGGCTATGGGAGACCAACCACAAAAAGCGTTAGGAGGCGATGATGAGACATTAACAATTCAACAGACCGAGGCTGATGAAGCTCACTGCCTGACTGCCTCAAATGAAACTTCACCGCCATGCAAGCCAATGAAGCTTGCTGATGCAACCAAGCAAAATGAGGTTCTTGGGAAATTTATTTGTTATATTTTGAAGATACCATGTAAACTTAAACTAGGAAGTTGGCACACCATTTTCCTTGTATTTTGTATTGTAATAGATAGAATGGAAGAGCCGAGTCAAGTCACTATGCTTAAGAATACAATAAGTCAACGTTTAATTTGTGAAGACTACTGTTGTGGTCATCCGAGCAATACCATGAAGGAAATCAAGGACTCGATCAAGGAGAGTCACCGGGAACAACTCAGTAAGAAGTGTCACAAGTCAACTCAAGAAGCAAAGTCTCAAGTTGAAGTGACAACAGTTATCCAAGGATTGAGCCGACTCAAGTCACTCCGGGGTATGTACAACAGCCTACCAAGACAACCGACTTAGATCCGTTGATTAAAGTCAAGAATATTACTCAATATGGTAATATGTCAAAGTTGTCCCAGTCTAAAGTGTTAGTTCCGTGCATTATGCAAAAGGATGAACCAATTGGAAACACCGCACTTGGTCGTGCACCGCAATGCCGGGAAGTCATTTAATACGAAAATGTCAACATCAAGGACTGCGCCAAGACAAAACAAGCCAACGAACACAAAGTGACATTTGAAATTAGCCTATCTCTTCAACGGGCAAAATTTCAAATGTGCACTATAAAATGCTGAGGATGTTATTGAGAAGAGGTAACCTGAACCACAAACAAGCAAGCAATATTCTCATAGACATTCAAGCAATTCCTCAAGCCTCGAAACTCAAGAAATCGATCCAACACAAGTTGCGAAGGAAAGATAACTTCAAATCATGAAGAGAAAGCTTTTGAAGAAACCAAAGGGTTTACTTTCCAGTCGATTGTAGAAAGGTTCCAGGATTATCGTTTTGTTGGAGGGCTTCGTGATCAAATCCAAGAAATTGAGAAGTGAGCTAAAGTAGCAAGGCATCCGCCTGTAAAGAAGCCGAGTCGCAAGAGAAGCCATTTCAGTGATCAAGACCGTCTCCGTATTCACCGCTTTATAAACTAATCTGTACATAGTGTATTCTTCCAGAGTTGGAGAAGAGTGGATTAGAAGAATTACCCCATCTTCGAACCTGTATAAAATATTTGTGTCATTTACTTTCAGCAAACTTACATCAAGAAGATGAGGTACACTCTAACTCATCTCATTCAGATTCAAGTGATAGTGATTGTGATACACACGCTTCATCACCCACTGATCTTTATGATTCATTAGGCAAAATGATGAAAACTTTTGAACACATAAAATCCTCACACACTATTCTAAATGAGGAAAACAACCAGCTTAAAAGCCAAAACTCACAGCTGACTAAAGAGCTGAGTACTCTGAGTATATAGCTAATGAGAACACTAAACTGAAGGCTGAAAATGCAAAGATCACAGCAGAGTTAATTGCTATAGAAAAGAGGGAGAAAGATTTCAAAAATGTAATTGCCTCATTTACAAAGGCATCGAAATCATTGGATGATCTTATTATGAGTCAAAAAAATGTGGAGATAAGACAGTATAGATTTAATTCCATTGGCATAGTCAAACACCAAGAGTGATTTTGGAAAAGGATCTTCAAGCAATGAAGCATCCCAAAAACCCAAAACACCAAATGATGCACCCACATTCACTCCAAAGCACAATCACAAACAAACTGGCCTTGGATACAAAGGAAAAGGAAAACAGCCAAGTGAGTATACTGAGAGAACCGCTGAGAAGAAATCCAACCGAGTTCCTCAAAAACTCCAAACGAAAAATACTCATGAAAAGCAAACAGAGCTACCAAAAAAAAACCCAAAAATTTCATCAAAGAAATACATATGATGGGAACGTTAGAAACTATCCAAACTATGCCGATTGAATAATGTGAAACATCAAAGAAAGACCTATGGAATACAAGCCAAAATGGCAAAGACCTAAACCTCAAAGAAAGGTCAATCCAAAGGCAAAAAGCTATTATCGCACACATACGCACCCAAGCACTACACTCAGAAATATCACAACTACCCCAAGAGAGAAATTGCTAAAACACAAACACAAGCATACAGACAAAAGAGACAGTTGTATGAACCTAAACCCCCAACCAATTTGCTAATGTGCATTATGATTACAGGTGACTGATAGATGGGCAACCTTTAGAGTCAAATCATTTGGCTATAGGTTGGTTGGATCATCTTTTAGCACTAACCCCCGGACCCAAACAAGTACGGGTACCTAAAAGCCGATTTCCTGATTGTAGGTTCATGAACAACTGAGTGTCAAGGAACCTCGGTACATGGATAGTGGTTGTTCCATGCATTTGATGACAGAAACAAGGGAAACCTCGCAAGATTCAAGGAGATTAGAGGTGTGAAAGTAATATTTGAGGAAGTGAAGCTCCAGGGAGATCAAGAAAAACGGATTGGAAATCACAGATGTCGCGATATGTTGAGCGCCCCAATCTTCAACCTCAAGATTTCGCCCAACTCTATGATAAAGTGCAAGCAATGTCGATTCAATACGGAGAGTGTGCTAGATCAAAGATGCTTAATCAAATGCAATAGTGTCGCAAGCGGATCAAGACAGAAGAATATGTGTATGTAGTAGATTGGTCTACCGCTATACCAAGACTTGTCCGTAGCAAAAAGAGCACACCGAATCAAGTCAGTCGTGGGTACAAGAACAGCCGAGTCATCCGACTTAGCATGTAATCAAATGCTTGCATGAGTCATCTTGTAGAAAGTTTGCTGCACTAATGTACAAAAAGAAAGTGTATGTGTGATGCATGCCAGAGGGGAAAGCAAATAAAAAATTTCATTCAAGGACACTACAACATAAAATGACATTAGGTAACACAAATTTTAACACTTTACATAAGTGTACATACGTGAATAATATGTTTGTAACACTTTTTACATTACAAATATTTATGTAACACTTTTGTAGCACTTTATCAATATGTAACACTTTTATATAAGTAACACTTTTAAGTATCACTTTTTTTTTGTTATTTCTTTTGTAAAGAAAAATAGTAACACTTTTATCAATATGTAACGCTTATATGTAACACTTTTATATAAGTAACACTTTTAAGTATCGCTTGTTTTTGCTATTTTTATAACGCAAATAGATATCACTTTATTTATGAAGCACTCTTTGACAACAATATATTTTATCGATTGTAATACTTTTTTAAGCTATATTTTAGTAACACAAAATTATGTAACTATCATTAAATCATGTCAAAGATTTATTTAATTAATTGATGTCACAAAAACCTAAAAATTGTAGACATCATGTACTGCTTTTTTTTAACTGAATTTTTGCTTACTTTTTCCAAAGTATTTTAGTTTACTTTTTACGGGCAATTAATTCCGCCTTAATACCGATGGAAAATGCATATGTATATTTTATTATTATTTTTTTAATTTTTATTAACGGAGACCCATTTCATCGTTAACTGCTTTTTATATTTTTTTACTTTTTAAAAAAATTACTAATGAAAATTGATGTTGCTCGGTGATTACTTAGAAATTTTTTCCGTTTCAAAATTATTATTTCTGCTATTTTCTATTATTTAATTTTTTTAATGTTAGAACTTTTTATCCTGGTAAAATTAATTTTATATTTTTTATATATTGTTTATTTTTACCGATTGAATATTTATTAGTCAATAAATTTATTTTATATATTTTTATATTTTTAATTTGTTGTGTCCTTTAATATATAATATAATATGATTTTCTAACTATATACTATACAATATAAAACTTGATATATACAAAAGATATAATATAACTTAATACATATATTATAAAATATAATCTTTATTATATAAAATATATTATATGTATATATAAAATATATATGTGTTTGTGTGTATGTGTATATATAAAACAAAACAAAAGTTGTAATAAGAATCAACTTAGCTTAGTGGCAAATTGCCAATTCCATACATAACAAGTCGTGGGTTCGAATCTATTTGGTGGCAAAAATAGTATTTCTACGATGCAGCAAACAAAGTTGTTACATAAGATTCATATCTAACATTTTAGAAGTATTTTTTTAAAGTGTTACAAAAAAAGTGTTATATAAGATTCATATGTAACACTTGAAATATTTCTTCAAAGTGTTACCAATAGAAAAAACTTAATGTAACACTTAGAAAAAGTGTTACTAAAAGCCTAATAAAAATGATACCTTGACTATAGGAAGACGGCTTAACCCACGCCATAAAAGTGCTACCTTATTGTCTATAGTAACATTTGAGCGGCCATTAGGTAACATTTTTCGAAAGTGTTACCTAATGTCATTTATGTTGTAAATGGATAAGCCAAGTCCTTGTTCAACAAGGATATTACATCCGTTGCATATGGATTTATTTAGTCCAAGACAACCAACTAGATATATGGGAAAGAAATACACCTTAGTGGTTCTGATGATTATTCAAGATACACATGGACAATTTTCATGTGTAAAAAGAAGGAAACTTTTGCGAAATTACCTCACCGATGAAAAGAGTTCAAAATGAGAAGAGTGAAACCATTATAAAAATAAGATCCTGATAGGGAACCGAGTTTGTCAATGGGATAATAACTCAAGATTGTGTTAAAAATGGTATTGTTCATGAGTTATCCACGCAAGGACTCACAGCGTAACGGAGTAGCCGAAAGAATGAACATAACTCTCAAGGAAGCCGTAAGGACCATGTTAGTTTAAGACGGGTTCCCTAAGAGATTTTGAAATCGGGCTATAACATCGCATGCTATACTCAAAATAGATGCATGATCAACATGAAATCACCAAGACTTCCTATGAAATCCGACAGATTGAAAGCCAAATGTTGGATATTTTCCAGGATATTTGATGTAAATGCTTCATCCGCATAATGACAAAGATAATTTGAAGGCTTTGATGCTAAAGTCAATGGCCAGATCTTTTTCGGGGATACTCACCGAAAGTAATGCCTATGAGTGTCGAACAAGAGGACTATGGTTACGTAAGAGTCCATTCATGTGGTTTTTGATGAACCTAATGTGAGTGGAGAAGACATTGAAGAGTTAGCTAATAAGTCGAATTAGCCAACTATGCGTAAGAGTCCTTATGTTGAAGTCAAGAAGAGCACTCAACCCAAAATGAAGATGAGATAGCTAAATCTCAAAGACAACTCGGAAAGTCTACACATGAATCCAAAGAACTTACTCCAACCCGATGTGAGATGGCCGAGAGATCATCCACCGTGAGTTAGTCATTGAGATGTTAGAGATGGCATAAGCTGATCCAAAGAGCACAATACGGCTATGTTCACTTGTTTTATTTCCCAACAGAGCCTAAAGATGTGTCTCAAGCATTGGATGACACACATTGATTCTGTGCCATGCAAGAAGAGTCGAATCAGTTTCAAAGAAACAAAGTATGAGAATTAGTGCAAAGGCCAACCCAACAAAATGTTATTGGCACAAAATAGGTTTTAAAAAACAAAATGAATGAGAATAACTGCTTAAAGGAACAAAGCCGCATTGGTAGCCAAAGGGTATTGCCAAGAAGAGGGTATAGATTTTGATGAAACCTTTGCTCATGTTGCAAGATTGGGAAGCAATAAGGATGTTTCTTGCTTATGTTGCACATAAGAACTTCACCGTGAAGAGTGCATTTCTAAACGGATTTGTATAGAGGAAAGAAATCTATGTTGAACAACCTCCGTGTTTTGAGCAAAAACTTTTGGGATAAGGTCTACAAGCTCAAGAAAGCATTGTATGGATTGGAAACAAGCACCAAGAGCATGGTATGATACATTGTCTCAATTTCTAACTTACAATGGATTCACCAAAGGCAAAGTTGATCGAACACTCTTCAGATTCAAGATGGAGAGAGTATAATCGTTGTTCAAATATATGTGGATGAAATCATTTTTGGTTCCACAAATAAAGAGGGAGAAAGATTTCAAAATGTAATTGCCTCATTTGCAAAGCATCCAAATCATTGGATGATCTTATTATGAGTCAAAAAGCATGTGGAGATAGGACAACCATAGATTTAATTCCATTGTTCATTTCAAACACCAAGAATGATTTTGGAAAAAGGATCTTCAAGCAATGAAGCATCCCAAAAACTCAAAACACCAAATGCCGCACCCACATTCACTCCAAAGCACAACCACAACAAACCGGCTTTGATACAAAGGGAAAGGAAAACGATTGAGTATACCGAGAGGACCACGAGAAGAAATCTAGCTGGAGTTCCTCAAAGAACTCCAAACAAAATACTCTGTGAAAAGCAAACAGAGCTACCAAAACCCCAGAAATTTCATCAAAGAAATACATATGATGGGAACGGTAGAAACTATCCAAACTATGTTGATTGGAATAATGTGAAACATCAAGAAAGACCTACCACGGAATACAAGCCAAATGGCTAAGACCTAAACCTCGCAAAGAAAGGTCAATCCAAAGGCAAAAAGTTTTTTTGCTCATGTTGCAAGATTGGAAGCAATAAGGATGTTTCTTGCTTATGTTGCACATAAGAACTTCACCGTGTATCAAATGGATGTGAAAAGTGCATTTCTAAACGGACTATTAGAGGAAGAAGTCTATGTTGAACAACCTCCAGGTTTTGAGCAAAAAACTTTTGGGATAAGGTCTACAAGCTCAAGAAAGCATTGTATGGATTGAAACAAGCACAAAGAGCATGGTATGATACATTGTCTCAATTTCTAACTTACAATGGATTCACCGTAGGCAAAGTTGATAGAACACTCTTCGTGATTCAAGATGGAGATAGTATATTGCTTGTTCAAATATATGTGGATGAAATCATTTTTGGTTCCACAAATAAAGAGCTGTTTTGACAAGTTCTCAAACGTCATGCAAGGCAAATTTGAGATGAGCATGATGGGAGAGCTGACTTTCTTCCTAGGACTTCAAGTCAAACAATTGAAAGATGGAACCTTCATAAGCCAAACAAAATATACCAGAGATTTGTTGAAGAAATTTGGTATGGAAGATAAGTCTTCTGTGAAAATTCCAATGAATACTTCAGTCAAGATGGACATGGATGCAGATGGCAAAGTTGTTGATCAAACCGTGATATAGGGCTCTAATCGGATCTTTGCTTTATCTAATGAAAAGGCCGTGACATCACCTTTGCAAAGAGGTGTGTATGCGCAAGATTTCAATCTGCACTAAAGGAGAGCCACATGACTACAACTAAGAGAATCCTAAGATATTTGAAGAGATGCCGGGAAGTCGGCTTATGGTATCCAAAGGAAGGTGGATTCAAGCTTATCGATACTCGGACTCGGATTATGGATGTAGAATCGATAAGGAAGAGTATTTCAGGTACATGTCAAATGCTTGGTAATAGATTGGTTTCTTGGTTCAGCAAGAAAAAAAATTCAATAGCCACATCCACAAACAAGCAGTACATCATCAAGGGGCGATGTTGTGCCCAAGTCTTATGGATGAGACAAAGAAATTTGAGAGATTATGAGATTGAAGAAAAGATATTCCAATTATGTGTGATAACATTTGTGTTGTTGCAATCACTCAAAATCCAAAGTGTTGCATTCAAGAACAAAGCACATTGATGTCAGATATCATTTTATAAGAGATCGTGTTGAAAAGAAAGACATCACCTTGGAGTACATCTCAACTGATTAGCAATTAGCTGATATATTCACAAAGCCTTTATGTGAATCAAGATTTGAAGAGCTCAAGAATGAGTTAGGGTTAATTGAGCCGAGTTAATACTCAAGACTCAATCAAGATAGATAAAAGATGAGAAAATGGAGTGAGCAAGTTTCACATTTCAAATTAAGTGAAACAAATTCCTTATCAGAAGTCACCAGATGAGTTAGACAAATTTGAAAGTTACTTCATGAGAAGAGAAAAGCAGAGTTGAGTCACTTTTGGATATAAGTCAATCATTTGTGAGCTAAGTGACAAAAACGCATCATTTTAAATTAGCACGAATGTTTTTAAGGATGATGTCACCGTAATAATGATTGTTACAATAAAAGTCGCACAATAAAACATATGATTGGATATAAATGTTACCGCATTTAATGCGGGAATTAAATGCGGTTTGAAGCTCCATTCTCCGGCATGAAAGTGTATTCTCTCGAAACTTTGTGCAAACCCTAGTTCTTTCAAGCAAGTCTTCTCGTATTTTAATCGGTAAAAATCTCTAAAAATGGCTCCAAAACATGATTTCGTGAAGCTCTCAAAGCAAATCCACACTGGTGCTTCTGTGGATTTTGACGGGATGATCAAGCGAGGGTGTGGATGATGCCTGGTCAAGAAGATAGCTGAAACGTTAGAGATGTCCGACCAAGGACTTTTTGACAATGGAGTTCACTCATACGTACCTTTAAGAGATCGTTATGTTCTATGTGAACGTTGAGGTGCAGGACGATGAAATCAAGTCTTCCGTCTACAGCAAGGTTATCAAACTCAATGCCAAAGACCTTGTTGAGCACTGTTTGTTGCCCGCGGTGGATTTGAAGGACATCTCTGAGCACGATATTGACTTAGTTGCGACTTGGAAAGAAGTTGCCAAGCCCGAGTGTGCTGCGAAAGTAGTTTATACAACAAAGAACGATTCCTTGAAGGATGACTACCATAAGCTGATGGATGTCGTCTCAAAGTGTGTTGAAATGAAATTTGGAAGCTTCAATCAGCTATCCAAAACCAAGCTGATCGCGATGGCCGTGATCATACATGAGAAGCAAGTAAACTGGGCTGAGTTTGTTTACAGCAGACTCTGCCAAAATGTGCTGAACAGGACCTACAAGGAGGATGGGTCCTTTGGATGTTCATTGGGTTATGGCCTGGTCCTTGGCCATTTAATGGAGTGAAGGGTATTGTTCTCCGCCATGACAAGCCCTTCCATGTAATCAAGAAGATGTTCAGGGCAAATCTCTCCGGTGCCCAGAGGAAAGCCCATGCTAGAAAGGCGGATACCAGTGAGGGGGAATCAGCTGATCCCGAAGACACAGCAGACCCCTCCACCCAAGAAGAAAGTCATGCGGTATCCAAGTCCGCCCCGCCCGCAGCCCAAAACAAAAAACCCCGCTCCCAGACAAGTACAAAGCTCCCGCCCATGTAGCTGAGTCACCTTCCCCAATACCCGAGATAGAGGAGGAAACCCATATTCCCTCCCCTATCATGAAGAAAAAGCGCACTGCCAAAGCAAGGAAGGCAGCTGCGAAAGCCATTTCTTTTAAGGAACCTGAGAATGTTGAACCAGAGGTTCCCCTGCTCCCATCCAGAAAGAGACGGCTGTTCAGGCGCTCTGAGCTTGAAAAGAAAGTCAATCCTCGCACTCGGGAGGAAGAAACTGAATCAACGATGCTCAGAAGAAGCGATCTCTGAAGTTGTTGACGAGCCCAAGCAGTCTACTGATGATAATCAGCAGAGGATCCAAGAAGACCCAGCTGTGAGGAAGACAACCTAGGAAATTGAAGCAGCCGAGACAACAGAGTCCAAAATTGAAAGAGTTGTCTCCCCTCCTATGATGGATGCTGCTGCAACTGAGGAAGAGCAAGGTCTCTTAGCTCCCATTCAGGAAACTGGAGATGAAGTGATGATGATGATTTGATAATGTACCCTCCGGTTTACCCTGATATTCAAAGGCGTTTGAGAGAATGGAGGGCATGGAAGCTGGATCACTCAAGGATGCAGTTCACTTGCCCTGAATTCATCGAGGAAGAAGAAGAACTTCTTAGATTCCTTGGTGTTAATGATAATAGATCCTCCCTATATGAAGCGAGTTGCCTGGACATTCTCCGCATTCTTAAGGAAGATGAGAAGAAGAAAGTGATGGAGGAAGCAAGAACCTTGGAGAAATCCAAGATCTGTCAGCAGACTGGGACTTATGAGCATATACATAAGTCTACTAACAGTGATAAAGACATGGATCCCGCTGCTGCATCTGAGAGGTTGGAAATGCAGCAAGCTTTGAAGGAATCCAGAGCCACGCACGAGCTAAGTCTATTAGAATGTCCAGGAGAGTCCTCCCAAACTCTTCTGCAGACTAATCCCTTTGGAGTGGCACAACAAATTGCGACGGACATTGCTGCAGCTACGTCTCTCGTGCAATTAGAGGATGGCTCCAAGAGAACTAGCGATGAAGCTGGGAATTTGGGCACCCAAGCCAAGCCAACCCTTAATGAAGGTGTTAACACGCCTGCCCCTGTGGTTGTACACTCAGAGGGAAAAGCCACGTCTCATGAGCAGAGTGACCCCACTATCAGTCACTCAGCTGGTGCGCCAGCTGGAGGGGAAACTCTCTCCACCACAACTGGGTTGGAGGAAGCTGTGGGAGACACCTATACAGTTAGGAGGCGAAGTCGAGCAGGAAATTACAGAATAACAAAGTGACATTAACGACGCTCAAACAGTTAAGTCTGTTTCAGCTGAGATGTCAGCTATATTGAAGGCCGACAACGCTGCTGCCGCAGATGAGGCAAAGGATGGTGAATCCCAGGAGTTAACACTCTGGGCTCTGAAAGTGCAATCCAAAGGGTTGAGACTTCTATAGATGCCAGTTTCCGAGACCCTAAGACAACTGAGTCTGTCAAAGGGAGGTTAGAAGACCCTAAGACAGTTGAGACTGTTGAAGGGATTGAAGAAGGCCCTGCAGCAGTGGAAACGACTGGGGTATTGAAGGCCAAAGGGAGGTTGAGACTTCTCTTGCTAAAGATGATGGATACAAGAACATCCATCTATTTGAAGGTGTATCCACGGAAGAAGTTATTGGTGCCCTTCATGACTCCGAAGGAAATATTGACACATCATTTTTAGGGTCAGAGGATGAAGCTGAGTCTACCCTGCCTGAAGATCCTGTAGTGGACCCAACTGTCGATGTTCTAAAATCTCAGAGCCAAGCTAGTGACAAGACGGCTCGGACGAGGTTCAATTTTGATGATGAGCCAACTCTACCGGTCTCATCATCCCCCGATGAAGCTGATGATATAGCTGAGGACAAGATTACTCAATTGGAAAAACCCACCGAGACCGAGGAATGGTTGATACAAACAGGCTCGCTCACCAAGGCAAACCATCTCAATCGCCCTGGGCTTGAAATCGAGTCATCTGCGCACAGCTCCTCAACAAAGAAGAACGCTCCTACAACTGTGACAATTGCCAATGAAGCTGCCGTAACCAAGGCACAATGAGCTGAATCATCGCAAGCACCTGAGCAACAAGATATTCCATACGTGCGCGATGATGAATTTCAAGATATGTTCCCTTCTCTAAGATCCGCTGGTGGAAGAAGAAACAACTCGATGAAGAAAGGAGATACACTGTAAGGGAAGAACCAAATCATTCCTACATACACGATCATTCCAAAGAACTTCAACTTTGACGCAGAGTGGCCCGCAGCTGAGTTTCGTGAAGGCTTCAAGAAAGTTTGCGAAGAAATTGGGAAGTGGAACGTCATCGAGCATCTTTGGACTTACGCCTGGACAATCGAGATGCCACTCTCATAGCCGATCCGAGAGGCATAGTGGTGAGACTAAGGAATGGACTCAATAGCGCATCGCTATGAGAATAGAGCAAGTCCGCTATTTCAAAGCTCTATATAGAAGGATGCTCGTATGGAGTGTAGATAACTCCATGTACAAGCAGAGGATGAAGGGAGGATGGAGGAGTACATCGAGAGGATTAACCAAACCAATAATACGTATATGGAGTCATTGCAACATTTTAACAAATATGAGATTGCCGACTCGAGAACAACATGAATGACAAATTCGGTCTTTTAATGGATGCAATGAAGATCGATCGTAGTCCAAGGCCACACGCCGAGAATTTCGCACAGCATTGATGCAACAAACTCCAAGCACAACTCAACCATCCGCCGACCGGACTTTATCCCGGTGGTCTATTCCCCGGATGCCTCTCCTTTGGTGATGATGCCAAAAAGGGGAAGAGGAGTCCCTCAAGGGATTGAAGGAAGAGAAATTGAAGAAAGGAGGTGACATGGCTAAGGGGAAGGAAGTTTGAAAGATTTAAAGTTGATGTTTGTTTAAAACCCCTCAACTAGGTGATGTCATCGCCTTCATTCTCAAAGAAAACTCCCCGTGACCTTACCCATCGAGAAAGCTACGGTGGCCATGGTGATAGAAGAAAGTTCATTAAAGTCGAATTTGAGGAGTTAGTTGAAAAGCAAGAAGCTTATGGAGATAAGGAAACAATATGGTGGTCCTCCAGGAAGGACTACGCTCGCGATCAAGCCCCCAAGGAAATTACTATGCGATGATGGATCCGATCCCGCATCAATTGAGGAGTTTAAGACTATAAAATCAAAAGGCTACTTTCAAGGAATGACTCTATCTCAAGCATGGGACTTGTAATGGGAGAAAGGTTTGAACTTATGTAAAGAAGGCGATAAAGCGGACTTCCAAAGAATCACTCAAAAAGCATAAGACTCGATGCAAAGACACTCCCAGGTGGAAGAGCTGAGTCAGGAATAGGAAGACGTGGTAGTGGAAGAGGCTCCCTACCTCGACCAAAACCAAAAGATGTATCGTATGTAGATCCTGAAAAGAAAGGCATTATCTACCTGGTGATATGATTACCTTGCCAACCGAGAGGTTGAAAGGAAGAACGTTGAAGCCGCAAGAAGGCAAGAAGAAGAAAACCTAAGGCAAACAAGAGAATGGCTCGAGAGAAAGCAAAGGGATGACCCTGCTGCCAAACGGGCCTACGAAAAGAAGAAGAAAGAAGAAGAGGAGAAGAAGAGGAAAAGAGCTGAAGATGACAGAAGAAGAGCTGAAGAAGAGAAAGGAAGGAAGCAGCAAAGGCGTTGAAGTGTTGCTGCAAACCCCTTCATGTATTTTTGTTGAAAATACATTTATGTAAGTCTTCTGTAATAAGCTTAGGGAATATCCCTATAATTTTCACTCTTTATGTATCTTAGCTTAGATATACTGTGTATTGACATGTATATATTTAGATTGTCAGATACCTGAATGTAAACAAAGCAGGTAAAGAACAAGAATGATATGATCAATAAAATGATTCATTCAAGCATACATTCTTTGTTCTTTGCATTGTCTCAGTATGTATCTTTGATGTTTACTTACTTTAAATATTTTATGTTTTGGCATCATCAAACGGGGGAAATTGTTAGGAAATTTATTTGTTAGATTTTGATGATACCATGTAATACTTCAACTAGGAAGTTGGCACCCCATTTTCCCTATATTTTGTATTGTAATAGATAAGGCTGGAAGAGCTGAGTCAAGTCAGCTATGCCAAGGAATACAAGAAGTCAACTGCGGACTTTGTGAAGTCTCTGTTGCGTGTCAGCTGAGTAATACCATGAAGGAAGTCAAGGACTCGATTGAAGGAGAGTCAGCTGGGGAACAACTGTAAGAAGTGTCAGTCAAGTCAAGTCAAGAAGCCAAGTCTCAAGTTGAAGTGACAGTTGAGTTATCCAATGATTGGAGCTGACTCAAGTCACCTGGGGTATAAACAACAGTCTAGTCAAGACAACCGACTTAGATCCGTTGATTAAAGTCAAAAATATTACTCAATATTGTAATATGTCAAAGTTGTCGGTCTAAAGTGTTAGTCCTAGAATTATGCAAAAGGATGAACCAATGGGAAACATCGAACCTTGTGTCAGACACCTGCAATGCTACAAAGTCATTTAATACGAGAAAGGTCAACACCAAGGACTGCGGACCAAGATAAAACAAGCCAACGAACATAAAGTGACATTTGAAATTAGCCTATCTCTTCAACGGACAAAATTTCAAATGTGCACTATAAAAGGCTGAGGAAGTTATTGAGAAGAGGTAACCTGAACCACAAACAAGCAAACAATATTCAAGAATTTAACCTGCAATATTCTCATAGATATTCAAGCAATTCCTCAAGCCTGATCCTCGAAGGAAATCGATCCAATACAAGTTGTGAAGGAAAGACAACTTCAAATCAGTTGAAGAGGAAACTTTTGAAGAAACCAAAGGGGTCTATTTTCTAAGTCAGGATTGTAGAAAGGTTCCAAGTCGAACCATTATCAATTTTGTTGGAGGGCTTGATCAAATCTAAGAACTTGAGAAGTGAGTGAAGTAGCAAGGCAAAACGCCTGTGAAGAAGCCGAGTCGCAAGAGAAGCCACCAGTGATCAAGGTCATCTCAGATCCATTCTTTGTAAACTGATATGTTACATAGTGGATTCCTCCAAGAGTTGGAGAAGAGAGGATTAGAAGAATTACCCCATCTTCGAACCTCTATAAAATATTTGTGTCATTTACTTTCAGCAAACTTACTTTCCTGCATATTTACTTTATATCTGCTGTTAAGTATTATATTTGCCAACCAACTAATAAATAACTAAGTGCTAAAAATCAAGTGTTAAAAACAAGCTTAAAACTAAACAAAGGGTGTTAAGTCTTTCGCTGTTAAAAACCAATCAGCCAAGTTAAGTATTTGGCTTGAGCAGCCGAGTTATACTTTCAACAACTCTATCGAGTCTGTTGAGTGGGTAACTTAGCTGAAAAGCCAACTTAGCTATCCATCAAGGACACAACTGTTTGAGTTAACTCTGATCAATAATTTAAAAGGACTAAATCAAAAATTTGGTAAGGTTTATTCAACCCCCCCTTCTAAACCTTACTTCACACCCCTTGGGACCTACAATGGTATTGAGTCCACGGAGTTGAGACTCTTGGCCCTAATAGTGCAATCCAAGGAGTTGAGACTCGAATGATGCCACCAAGACCCTAAAGCGACTCCGTCTCAAGAGAAGACCCCGCAGCTAGCGATTGAGACTGCATTGAGACTCGCTATTTGAGTGTAATGAAGACCTGAGGAGGTTGAGACTTCCTAGGTAAGAAAGTCATTGAAGAAATGCCTGCCCCTCAAGAAGAGATCATCAAGAAGAGGAGATTAGTTCTCTTGACGACTCCCAAGAGAATGTAGATGTTGAGTTCTTGGGAACCGATGATGAAGTTGAGTCCGCCCTATTGAAAGATCAAATGAGGACAAAGTCACGAGGAGACACAGCAGGCAAGAGAGGCAAGCCGTGATATGGCTACTCTTATGAACTTTACAATGGTTGATGGTCCACCCCTAATGGTGCCATCACCCTCCAATGACGCTTATAAGTCACCGAGGACCGTACTACTCAAAAAAGAAGATACAACTGATGTCGAGGAAGTTGTTAAGACAACTAAGGATCATAAGCTCTGTGAGCTAACACAATCGCACAAAATGTCGATGACGCCGAGACACCGACGCACTTAGAGCTGAGGAAATTTTCAAAGAAAAGGAAAAAGTTGCACAATTCGTGGGCCGTGGAAATTCCTATTTTTCCCAAGATCTTGTTTTCAATACTTTCCCTTAGGGGCCCATATACCTTTCGTAAGTCACCCGCGGAATGTGCAGATATACCGTCCAAGTCTCCCGAAGAACTTGGAACTCACCGATACAACTATGGTGCCAATTGATTTGACTTTAATGTTGTATGGCGGCCAGAGAGAACAATGTATCCGCTAATCGCACCTAACTTCCGCACAGCCTTCAAAGCCATCTATGCAGAAATTGAACGTATGGAGCATGGATTTGCAGTATTAGACCAACGGCTAGACAACCGCGATGCCCACATCACTGGAGATATTCGAGGAGCAGTTTTGAGAATAAGAGAATGCATCGGGCAAACAAAGGCATTAAGGCGTGAGAAGGTCACCTACTTCAAGTCCTTATTCGCAAAAATGGTGATCTGGAGCTCAGATAATGCCATGTTCTAGCAGCGTCAGAGGGACCACATGTTTAGAATGGATCAATCTCATAAGAGTGACATGGAGTTGCTCAAGGCTCAGCATAAGTTAGAGATTCAGATGATGGAGGCCAATATGGAACAACAAATAAAGGTGCTCCAAACTGAGATGAAACTGATGGAAGCTGAGACCATAGCTTGGAGATCCAAACTCCGAGCAAAGACACTCCCTCCGCTCACGACAAATAAGATATGGCGAATAGTAAGATTGATCTACTCCTAAGTGGAGTATCCCCTTACTGTTATACCCCTTGTGATGATGCCAAAAAGGGGAAAAAGAAAGTAAAGAACAACAAATGAGTGATAAGGATAAATAGAAAGGGGAAGCAAGAAAGGGAGAAGGCAGTGAAATTAAGAAGCCACCATTGAAAATCATGCTTGCTAAGACCCCTCAGCAAGGTGAAGTTACAGCCTCAATTCTAAGCCAACTACCGAAAGAGTTGTCCGTAGAAGACAAAGCTAATTTGGCATACAAACATTCAAGACAAGCCATTGAAGCTGAATTCCAGAAGGCCGCGGTAGCAAAGAAGCACTCCAGAAGAATAAAAGATATAAAAGCAAGGTTCGAAGGCCCCCACCTAGATTATTGAAAGATTCCAACCGTAAGACCCCTCGAGAAATCACAATGGTTGATGCAGGATCTCGGTTAGATCACTAGAGGAGTTTCAAACTCTAGCTGCATAAAAGATATTAAAGCAAGGTTCGATGGCCCCCTAGCTGGACTATTGAAGGATTCCCCAACAATAAAACCACTAAGAGAAATCACGATAACTGATGCTGGATCTGAACCCAGATCACTAGAGAAGTTTCAAACTCTAGAAGATGAAGGTTATTTCAAGAATTTGACTCTACCGCAGGCGTGGGTTTTGTACTGGGAGAAGGGTCTTGATCTGTGCAAATCAGTTGATAAGCAGCAGAGTTCCGTGTCACTCACCAAAAGGCACCAAAAGATAGTACACGGTGATAAGCAACAGAGTTCCAACAGTAACTCAGCTGAGTTAGTTAGAGGGAGGGAAAGGTTTGAAAGTGGTGGAAGAAGCAGAGGCACTCCACCACAGCCAAGACCATAAGACACAAGGTTTATTTATCCACAATAAAAGGGGATCAATTATCATTTGATACGACCATCTTGCCAATCTTGAAGTAAAGTGCAAGAATGAGGAGGAAAGAGGGCGAAAATGAAAGAGTTATGCATGAATGGGAAGAAAGGCAACGTGGGACGCCCTACGCTAAGCGTGCCTATGAGAAGAAGAAAAAGATGAAGAAGAAAGGATGAGGAGAAGAAGAGGGAGGAAGATAGAAGGAGAAGCGAGAAGAAGGAAGCAGTTGAGTCGTTGGAGATGGTTGTAACCCTTCAATGTATTTTACTTAATCAGAAATACAAAGCTTTGTAAGTTTTCTTGTAATTTTATCCTTATAGCTTTGCTCTGATGCATGATGTAATTCATTTAAAGAAGCTCTGATACAGTGTATAGAGTATACCATGTAACAGTTTTGTAAAGGACAAGAATGATATGATCAATAAAATTGACATATTCAGCTCATACATTCTTTGTTACTATATTGCTTACGTAGCTGTAATTCTTATTTAAGTTTAGGCATCATCAAAAAGGGGGAAATTGTTAGGAAATTTATTATTAGATTTTGATGATACCATGTAAAACTTAGAATAGAAAGTTGGCACCCCATTTTCCTTGTATTTCTATTTGTAATAGATAGGACTGCATGAGCTGAGTGAAGTCGGCTATGTTGAATAATACAAGAGTCAACTGAAGACTAGAGTGAAGACCCAGCTGTGTGTCAGCTGAGTGTAGTCAAGATGGAAGGAACAAACTCGACTGAAGGAGATCCAACTGAGGGACAACTGAGTAAAGGATGTAGAAGTGACAGTCAAGTCAGTTAAGAGCCAAGTCTACCAGTTGAACTGGCAGTTGAGTCATTCCTAAAAGATTGGAGCTGACTCAAGTCAAAGGGGTAAAGGCAGCTGTCAAGTCAAGTTGACTAATATTAATCTGTTGCACAGAAGTTAAGGATTTTACTTAAAATAGTAATACGTCCATGCTGCCATGTCTTAATGTGCTCATCCCAGAAGCGTGCAAAAAGAATAAACCAATGGGAAGCACTGAGCTTATGTCAGGTTTTGAAAAATTGCAGACATCATTTAATATGAGGAAAGTCACAATCACAAGCTACAAGTCAAGAAAAGACAAGCCAACGAACAAGAAGTGTTATTTGAAAATAGTCTATCTCTTCAATGGGCAAATTTTCAAACAAGCACTATGAAAGGCTAAGGAAGCAAATGAGAGAGATACGACTAAGCACGAACCAACAAGAAAGCAAACTTGCAAATATTCTTTCAAGCTTACTAAGATATTCCTCAAGCCCAAATTTGAAGGAACTCGATCCAACACACTCAGTGAAGGAAAGAATACTTCATCAAGTTGAAGAGGAAACAATTTAAATAACTTAAGGGGTCTACTCTCCAAGGTTGAAGGAGTTGTAGTAAGGTTCAAGGTCGAACTAGAAGATTTGAGCTCGTTGGAAGGCTATGTGATCAATTCCAAGGGTTTGAAAGGAGCTGAAGTAGCAAGGCAATTGTCTTGTGAAGAAACTGAGTCCCAGGAGAAGCCAGCTGTGTGATCAAGGCTGTCTCGGACTGAGAACTACTTTGTAACCAGATTTATTACTTAGTGGATTCCTCCAGGAGTTGGAGAAGAGTGGATTAAAGAGGAATTACCCCATCCTCGAACCACTATAAAATTTGCTTGTGTCATTTACTTACAGCATTTTATTTTCCTACTTATTGTATATCTGTTGTTTAAATTATATTGCCAACCCATCTGATTATAACATTGCAAAAAAACAAGTGTTAAAAACAAGTTTAAATATATCAAGGGTGTTAAGTCATTCGCTGAACAAAACCAAATCAACTGAAAAGTTAAGTGTTAGGACCCAGCTTGAATTATACTATCAATAGCTTCGAGTCTGTTGAGTGGGTAATTTTGCTAAAGTAAGCCAACCTAGCTGTCCCCCAAGGACTTAGTTGATTTGAGTCAACTCTGTTAAATTATTTTAAAAGAAATAAATTCGAAAATTGGGTAAAGTTTATTCAAATTTCTAAACCTTACAACACACCCTTTGGGACCTACAAGTGGTATCGGAGCGATTGGTTCATTGATCCTTCCATACTAGTTATTCTTGAACTCGATCTCAATCTTTTTCAAAAGATATAACACTTCGCTTTCAAAGCTTTTATTTCAAAAGCAAAGTTATTATCATGGAGGCTAAGCTAACTCGTATTCCCATGTTCATTGTGGACAATGTTGTAAAATCGGCCAGCGGCCGCTGGCGCCGACTAGGCGCTAGCGCCCCAGTCGCCGACCCGATTTTCCGAAAATCGGCCAAAAAATCGCCTGGGGCAAAAATCGGCCTGGCGCCCGCCAGCGGGCTAGGCGGCCTTTGGCGGGCGCTGGCGGCAAAAAATCGGAAAAAATCGGAAAAAAAATCGGGCGGTCTAGGGCGGAATAAATCGCCAAAAATCGGAAAAATCGGCCAAAATACAAAAAAATAAAAAATAAGAAAAACTTGGGCTTTTCTAGCGCTCGTCTCTAGCGCCTAGCGCCCGCCAGGCGCCTAGCGCTAGCGCCGATTCCCGACCGGGCGCTAGCGATTTCTCGCAACCTTGATTGTGGAAGAGTTTGATGACTGGAAAATTCGCATGCATGCTCACCTATCAGCCTTAAACGATGAAATATGGCTTGTGATAGAAGATGGGCCACCATTGAAGGTCAATACTACTATAAGAAGAGCACCTCCAGTTGAAGGAGAAGATGCTGCAGCAAAGCCTAGACCTGCCATGGTTGAGAAACCACACTGTGAATGGACAAATGAGAATAGGAAGAGATACAATCTTGACAATGTTGCCAAGGACATCGTCTACAAATCTTTGGACAAGGCTATATTCAATAAAGTCAAATCATGAAAATCAGCCAAAGAAATCTGGGATAAGCTAATCCTGATTTGTAAATGATCTGAACAGATCAAAGAGAATAAACTAACAGTTGATGTTCAAAAATTTGAAAATTTTAAAATGCTTGCAAGTGAGAGTTTGGATCAACTGGATGTCGATTCACGAAATCATAAATGAGCTTTGTGTCTTGGGAAGGAGTACACTCAAAAGGAGATGTGCATGAAGATTTCACGAACCCTCCCGATTGAGTGGGAAATGAAGGTCATGGCCCGAGACATTCCATGGACCTCTCCAAAACATCAAATCATGAGTTGTTCTCGAGATCTTAAAGTTTATAAATTTGAGCGGAGAAGAAAAGAGCAAGAGGGAGACATTTGTGCCCAAGATGTACCAATGCAGACCTTTGTTGGATGAAGGAAGAAAAACCCGAGCCAAAGGAAACAATTGACCAGGAGGAAATTTCTCTCACGGTAAAGAGGTTCAACAAATTTATCAACAAGAACTACAACGAAGCAAGGGTGAAAGATCCATAAGACATTCAACACCTTCCAAAGCAAGGAGGATAGGCCACCCAAGAGAGCTGAACATCAAAGAGCTGACTATCCGAGAGCTGATATGCAGAGAGCTAAAAACCTATGTTGGAACTGCAGACAACCAGGACACTTTGTTGTTGATTGTTCCTATCCACCAGTCAATAAGCACATAAATGAAGAGGAAGGAAGAATCTTCAGAGAAAGAAGACAAGAAAAGAAGAAATCCATGTTGGCTATTGAGACTGCTGAACCAACCAAATGCAAAGAACCAAATAGACTCGGACAACAGTGAAGTTGACTACTCAAGTGACACTGAGAAAGAGGCTTTGATCTGCCTCATGGAAAAAAAAAGATCAAGAAGATGAGGTACACTCTAACTCATCTCATTCTGATTCAAGTGATAGTGATAGTGACACAAACACTTCTTCACCCACTGATCATTATGATTCATTAGCCAAAATGATGAGAGACTTTGAGCACATTAAAACCTCACACACACTTTTAAATGAGGAAAACAACCAACTTAAATGTCAAAACTCAAAGCTGAGTAAGGAGCTGAGTACTCTAAGTCAAATAGCTGATGAGAATACAAAGTTTAAAGCTGAAAAGGACAAGACTCAAGCAGAGTTAGCCTGACTACTGAAAAGAGAGAAAAAGATCTCAAAAAAGTGATTGCCTCATTTACAAAGGCATCCAAATCATTGGTTAATAATGAGTCAAAAAGAGTGTGGAGACAAGACAGGCGTATGATTCAATTCCTTTGTGCATAGTCAAACACCTAGAGTGATTTTGAAGAAAGGATCCTCATGTAACGAGGGAATCCAAAAACCCAAAACACCATATGTTGCTCCAACACCCACACTAAAACACAATCACAATCACAATCATACTGGCCTTGGATATAAGGGCAAAGGAAAGAAGCTAGTAGAGTATCTGAAAGGACAGCTGAAAAGAAATTTAGAAAACTCCATCAGCAAACTCCCAATAGAAAATACTCTGTGAAAGCTAAACAGGGCACCAAAAACCCCGAGATTTCAAAGAAAAGAAATTCATATGATGGAAATGGTAGAAACTATCCAAACCAAGCTGATTGGAACAACCAAGTGAAATATTAGAAAAGACCTATGGGATACAAGCCAAAATCGCAAAGACCTCAACCTCAGCAAAGGTCATTCCCAAGGCAAAAGAGCTATTATCGCACACATATGCACCCGGCACAACACCCATCAAGCACAAAAATTCCACTACTACCCCAAGAAAGCAAATGCTTAAACAAATACGCAGCATACAGATAAAAGAGACAGTTGTATGATCCTAAAACCACCAAGCAATTTGCTAGTGTGCACTATGATTATGGAACTGATAGATGGCAACCTCTTAGAGTCCGATCATCTGGCTATAGGTTTGTTGGAGCATCTTATAGCACTAACCCCCCAGGACCTGTGCAAGTATGGGTACCTAAAAACTAATTTCCTTGATTGTTGGTTCAAGGAATGTGAGTGCCTAGGAACCTGGTACATGGATAGTGGTTGTTCCAGGACATATGACAAGGGAACAAGAAACATCTCTCAAAGTTTAAGGAAATCAAAGGTGCAAAAGTCATATTTGGCGGAAATGAAGCTCGGGGAAGATCAAAGGCACAGGTCCATAAAGAAAAATGGACCGGAGATCACGATGTTGCATATGTTGAAAGTCTCAATTTCAATCTACTAAGCATCACCAACTCGTGATAAAAACTATAATGTGGGATTCAATATGGGAGTTTGTCAAATCAAAGATGTTGAATCAAATGAAATTGAGCTAAAAGGAACAAGGCAGAAAAACATGTATGTAGTGGATTGGTCAACTACTACACCAAGCACATGTCTACTAGCAAAGAGTACAGCCGAATCTAGTTGGCATGGCATAAGAAACTTTCACTTGAACTTCAAGACAATCAACAAGTTTGCAAGGAGTCATCTTGAAAGAAGGACTGCCTGACTCAATATACAAGAAGGAAAGCATTTGTGATGCATGCCAGATGGGAAAGCAAATCAAGTCATCTTTCAAGGATAAGCCAAGTCCTTCTTCAACAAGGATACTGCATCTGTTGCATATGGATTTATTTGGTCCTGTTGAGCCAGCTAGCATTAGTGGAAAGAAGTACACCTTAGTGGTGGTGGATGATTACTCAAGATATACATGGACAATTTTCATGTGTAAAAAGAAGGAAACACTGCAGAAATTGCCTCAGCTGATGAGAAGAGTTCAAAATGAGAAGAGTCAAACCATTATAAATATAAGATCTGACAGGGGAACTGAGTTTGTCAATGGGATTATAACTCAGTATTGTGTTGAAAATGGTAATTCTCATGAATTATCAGCTGCCAGGACTCTACAGCAGAATGGAGTAGCTGAAAGAAGGAACAAAACTCTCAAGGAAGATGCTAGGACAATGTTAGCTGAAGCTGGATTGCCTAAGAGATTTTGGGCTGAAGCCATAAATACTACATGTTATACTCACAATAGATGCATGATCAATAGGCAATTAACCAAGACTCCCTATGAGATTTGAATAGGGAAAAAGTCAAATGTTGGATACTTCAAGATATTTGGACATAAGTGCTTCATCCACAACAATGGCAAGGACAACTTGAAAGCTTTTGATGCTAAAGCTAATGAAGGTATCTTTTTGGGATACTCAGCTTAAAATAAAGCCTATAGAGTGCTAAACAAGAGGACTATGATCACAAAATAGTCTATCCATGTAGTATTTGATGAGCTAAATGTAAATGGAGAAGACATGGATGAGTTAGCTGAGAAGCAAAATCAGCCAACTATGTAGAAGAGTCCCTATGTTGATGTAGATATGAGAGCACTCAACCCTGAAGATGATGAGATATCTGAACTCAAAGACAAATGGAAGGTCCGGTGAATGAAGATGAAGAAGTTGTTCAAGATAACTTAGTTGCAAGACAATTTGAACTCGATGAGACTTACTTCAACTAGATGGGTTGGTCAACTGCCACACCAAGCACTTGTTTGTTAGCAAAAGAGCACAAATGAATCAAGTTAGTCAGGGCACAAGAAGCGAGTCACCTGAATTTCAAGACAATTAACAAGCTTGCAAGTAGTAATCTTGTAGAAGGATTGCCGGACTCGATTATACAAGAAAGAAAGTGTTTGTGATGCATGCGGATGGGAAAGTAGATCAAATCATCATTCAAAGAAAAGTCAAGTCCATCTTCAACAAAGATATTGCATCTACTGCATATGGATCTATTTGGTCCTGTTGAGCCAGCTAGTATTAGTGGGAAGAAATACACTCTAGTAGTGGTGGATGATTATTCAAGATATACATGGACAATCTTCATGTGTAAAAAGAAGGAAACTTTGCAGAAGTTACCACAGCTGATGAAAAGAGTTCAAAATGAGAAGATTCAAACCATTATAAAGATAAGATCTGATAGAGGAACTGAGTTTGTCAATGGAATAATAACTCAGTACTGTATTGAAAATGGTATTACTCACGAATTGTCTGCTGCAAGGACTCCACGGCAGAATGGAGTAGCAAAAAGAAGAAATAGAACTCTCAAGGAAGCAGCAAGGACCATGTTAGCTGAAGCAGGGCTGCCTAAAAGATTTTGGGCTGAAGCTATCAATACGGCATGCTATAGTCAAAATAGATGCATGATAAATAGACAACTGACAAAGACTCCCTATGAGATTTAGACAGGGAGAAAGCCAAATGTTGCATATTTTAGAATCTTTGGATGTAAATGCTTCGTCCACAACAATGGCAAGAAAAATCTAAAGGCTTTTGATGCTAAAGCTGATGAAGGCATCTTCTTGGGATACTTAGTTGAAAGCAAAGCCTATAGAGTGCTGAACAAAAGGACTATAGTCACAGAAGAGTCTATCCATGTGGTTTTTGACAAACCTAATGTAAATGGAGAAGACATTGAAGAGTTAGGCGATAAAGTTTGAATCGAACTATGCGAGAAAAGTCCTTATGTTGAAGTTTAAACCGAGTAATTAATCAAGGTGAAGATGAGATAGTGAATCTCAAAAACAAAAAAAACACAGCGGCTAAGTGATGATGAGAGAGCTGCTCAAGATAACACAACCGCAAGACGATCAACCCGGTGACTTACTTCAACCTGATGTGAGATGGTGAGAGACCATCCACCGTAGCTAGTCATTGGAGATGTAAGAGATGGTGTAAGAACTAGATCCGAGCTCGAAGAAGCCATGTTCACTTGTTTTATTTCCCAAATAGAGCCAAAAGATGTGTCCCAAGCATTGGATGACACACATTGGATTCAAGCCATGCAAGAAGAGTCAATCGGTTGAAAGAAACAAAGTATGGGAATTGGTTCAAAGACCAACCCATCAAAATGTCATTGGCACAAAATGAGTTTTCGAAACAAGATGAATGAAGAAGGTTACGTGGTAAGAAACAAAGCAAGATTGGTAGCCAAAGGGTATTGCGAAGAGGAAGGAATAGATTTTGATGAAACATTTGCTCTGTTGCAAGATTAGAAGCAATAAGGATGTTCCTTGCCTATCTTTGCACACAAGAACTTCACTTGTATATCAAATGGATGTAAAAAGTGCATTCTTGAATAGATTATTGGAAGAAGAAGTATATGTTGAACAACCTCCAGGATTTGAGCAGAAGACTCTTGGAGATAGGTGTACAAGCTCAAGGAAGCTCTATATGGGTTGAAAACAGGCACCAAGAGCATGGTATGATACATTATCTCAATTTTTGACAGATAATGGATTCACCAAAGGCAAAGTGGACAGAACACTCTTCAGAATTCAAGATGGTGAGAGTATACTGCTTGTTCAAATATATGTGGATGACATTATTTTTGGATCCACAAACAAAGAACTGTGTGATAAGTTCTCAAACCTCATGCAAGGCAAATTTGAGATGAGCATGATGGGAGAGCTGGCATTCTTTCTAGGACTTCAAGTTAACTAGCTGAAGGATGGAACCTTCATAAGTCAAACAAAATATACCAGAGATTTAATGAAGAAATTTGGTATGGAAGAGAAGTCTTCTGTAAAAATACCAATGAATACATCAGTCAAGATGGATATGGCTGCAGATGGCAAGCCTGTAGATCAAACATAATACAGAGCACTAATTGGATCACTGCTCTATCTCACAGCAAGTAGGCCAGACATCACTTTTGCAGTAGGTGTATGTGCAAGATTTCAATCTGCTCCAAAAGAAAGCCATATGACTGCAGCTAAGAGAATCCTAAGATATTTGAAGGGATGCCAGGAAGTTGGCTTATGGTATCCAAAGGAAGGTGGATTCAAGCTTATTGGTTACTCAGACTCTGACTATGTTGGATGTAGAGTTGACAGGAAAAGTACTTCAGGTACATGTCAAATGCTTGGAAACAGATTGGTTTCCTGGTTTAGCAAGAAGCAAAACTCTATAGCCACATCCACAAACCGGCGAGTACATACTGGGGCAAAATTGTTGTGCACAAGTCTTATGGATGAGACAACAACGGTGAGAGATTATGATGTTGAAGAAAAAGAAATTCCAATTATGTGTGATAACACAAGTCTATTGCAATCACTCGAATCGTGTTGCACTCAAGAACAAAGCACATTGATGTCGAGATATCATTTCATAAGAGATCACGTTGAAAAGAAAAACATCACCTTGAATACATCTCAACCGATAAACGATTAGGTGACATATTCACAAAGCCATTATGTGAATCAAGATTTGAAGAGCTTAAGCATGAATTAGGGTTAATTGAGTGAGTTGACACTCCGGAAGACTCAAGGAGAAGAGATGAAACAAGAAAAGATGAAAATGGAGCTAATTTCTTAAATCACTAAGTGAATTAGCCGTATCGGAAAGACAGCTGCATTGAGTTAGCTGACAGCTGAGTACCTATGTGAATAGAGAGAAGAAGAGTTAAATCAGCTAAGGAGTAAGCTAAGTCATTTATGAGCTAAGTGACAAAAACGCAGTCGTTTTTAATGACCAGGAATGTTTTTAAGGATGACGACATCATAATGACGGCATCAAAAAAAGCTTGCATAGTAAAGCATATGATTGGATATAAATCTTTGCCGCGTTAAATACGAGCAATTAAATGTAAAGTGACGTGCTAAATCTGAGCCGTTGATCTTCATCAAATTTCAAAAATCGAAAACACGTCCTTTCATAACCCACATATATACCCTTTCGTCCGTTTCTCTCTCACATTACCAAAACTGTTCATCTCTCCAAAAGCAAATCAGTATTTTTTTCTCTCGAAACCCTATCGTTTGTCAAAGCAAGTTTCTCTAAAATTGTTTGGTAAGCCTTCAAGAAATGGCATCTACTTACGATTTTGTTAAGTTGGGAAAACAAATTCACACTGGCTCTACTGTGAATTTCGACGGGATGATCAAACAAAGGTCCAATGAAACCCATGTGAAGAAGATAGCTGAGAAAGTGGAGAAATCTGGGTTGAAACCCTTTCTCACTATGGAATTTCAGATGACATATGTTGAAGAAGTCGCTAAGTTCTACGTGAATGCTGAAGTTCACGACGAGGGCATCAAGTCCTCTGTTCACAGAAAGGAGTTTACGATCACTGCTGAGGATCTAGCGGAGCATTGTTTGCTTCCGTCGGAAGGAAGGCCGGAGATATTGGAGGCTGATGTAAACTTGCCTGCTGCATGGAAGGATGTGGCCAAACCTGACTATGCTGCGAAGGTAGTTTACACAGCTGGTAAGAAGCTGCTGAAGGAAGATACCACAAGTTGCTGGATATTGTTGCCATGTGCATCGATATCAAATTTGGAAGCTTTAATCAGCTGTCCAAAACTAAGCTGATCGTGATGGCTGCGATCATGCAGGAGAAGAAGGTAAATTGGGCTGAGTTTGTATACAGTAGACTCTACCAGAATATTGGGAATAAGTCCTTCAAGGACGATGGGTCGTTTGGAGGATCCTTGGGGTATGGCCTTGTTATTGGCCGGCTGATGGAGGTGAAGGGAGTTCCAATCCAACATGGAAAGGCGTTCCATGTCAACAAGAAGATGTTCCGATCGAATCTTTCAGGAGCTCAGAAGAGAGCTTATGCCAAGAGAGCAGACACCAATGAGGGGGAATCAGCTGACCCTGAGGAAACAGCTGTTGTCTCCCCCCCAAAAAAGAAAGTTGCTCATACATCGGGAAAGAAGATTACTGCCCCTGCAGCAATGAAGAAAGATGCACCTGCCCCAGCAGCTGAGTCACCTGCCCCTGCAGCCGCGGTGGAGAAGGAATCCTTAGTACCTTCTCCAGGAATAAAGAAGAAGAGATCGCAAGACGAGAAAGGCGGTAACGCCTCTAAAGGCAACTCAAAGGCCTTTACCTTCGAGGAACCCGAGGAAGTAGAACCGGATGTTCCTCCTGGTGAAAACCAAAAGAAGAAGACTCTTCAAGCGTTGAGCTTGAGAGAACAAAAGTCTGCCACTCGGCTAGAACAGATCGCCGACACAAATGAGAAGAGAGTCTCCAGAGATAATTGATGAAACAAGACCAAGTCTGAGGCCGATCAACAGGCAACTCGAAGACCCAGTGAGAAGCAGACGACGAACAAGAAGCGGTGAGAGACAGTGAATCTCTATCGATAGGACTGCATCCCCACCTACGACAGACGCCGCTGAGGGTGAAGAGCAGCAAGCTCTACTACCTTCCATTCCTGAGACAGAAGGACAACGCGAAGATGATGATGATGTGATCATGTTGTCTCCACCATATCCAGACATCCAAAATTGTCTGCGTGAATGGAGGAAATGGAAGCTGAGTCGATCGAGGGAACAGTTCCAAAGACCTGAGTTTATTGAAGACGAATAAGAACTGATGAATTTCCTCGGTTTGACCACAGTGGTTCAAGCATTAGATGAAGAGAACTGCATAGATATTTTAAATATCTTCAAAGAAAAGGAGAAGGAGCGATTGGCAGAGGAAGCTGAAGCCCGAGAAAAGGCCAATATTTGTCCCTTCACTAGAACCACTGATCACACGCATCCCCTCTTCGATGTTCTCTCAGAGAGTGATGAAGATTTAGACTCTGCTGCTGCGACAAAAGAGATGGAAATGCAGCAAGCCATGCGGGAATCCAGAGTGATGCATGAGCAACAACTGATGGAAGGACACGGAGAGTCTTCCAAGTCACAAATGAAATTGACCCTATGGGAGTGGTGCAGCCAGATTAAATCGTTGTTGTTCTGCGACCACTTCCCACTCACTCGGAGGAAGGTTATAAAGGGTACCGGCGATGAAACCGGGATTCGGGACCCAAGTCGAGCCAACCCCTATTGAAGGTGTCTCACCACCGCCCCAACAGTGAACACTCAAAGGAAACAAATGGGAGTTTGAAGGAAAGTGACCCCAATCAAGTCACTCACCATTGGTGTGCCGGTGAGGGGGAAACCTCCACCGCAGCCTAGGTCGGAGGTTGCCGCAGATGACTCCACAAGGAATCTAGGAGGCGAAGTGGAGAAGGAACAAGAAAAAGATACACATCAAGTTGTCACTAACGACGCCGGACGCCGACAAATCTGTCTCACCAAGTGTGCCAACTACTTTGCAGTCGAGGACACCGCTGATGCATGCGATCGAGGCATAGGATGGATCTGCCGGGAGTTAACACTCTGGGCAATGAAAGTGTAATCCACGGAGTTGAGACTCCTGTGGATGCCACCATCGAAGACCCCAAGACAGCTGAGTCTGTCAAAGAGAATGTCCAAGGCGTTGCTGCAGTTGAGACTGCAGAAGGTATTGAAGGCCTACGGGTGGTTGAGACTTCCCGGGGTAAAGAGACAGAAGCACAGAACATCCCTCCAGTTATCATCGATGCATCTGAGAAGGAGATAAATGCCCTTCATGACTCCCAAGACAACCCCATGTAACATTTCGGATCTCGAAGGTGAAGATGAAGCTGAGTCATCCCCTGTTGCAAGTCCAAACGACTCAGGTGAGGATGTTCTTCCCAGCACGAGTAAGCCAGAATTCAAGGCTGCTCGTCAAAAGTTTAATTTTGATGATGATCCCCCTCTACAAGTCTCATCATCGTCCGATGACGCTACTGATACGGCCGAGGACCAGACAACTCAAAAGGAAAAATCAGCTGAGACCAACGAAGTTGTTGAGACAACAGAAAGCTCGGCCACCGGGTCCATACCACAACAGACCCAGTGAATCACGATCAACTCCAGCTTCCAAAGTCTGCAGAGAATCGACTCAACAGGGCACATGACGGCCGCAAGTCACAGTTGAACAAATTCCCTATGTCCGTGATGATGCGTTTGAAGAAACTTTCCCTTTTTCTCTAGAGATGTCGCTGATCTGGCAGAAGAATCAGCTAGAGATCAGAGACTTCATGTAATTTACAATTGTAAATGCATAAATATGTAAGTCTTTTGTACATTGAATAAGAAATCAGAATTTCTCTATTTTTGCAAAGACATAAATGTTTGCTCTGTACACTTTGTAAAACCGTGTAAAGAACAAGAATGTTATGATCAATAAAAAGATTGATTCTACGCATACATTCTCTCTGTTCGCACTACCGTATGTATCTTTGATGCTTACATTTTTGCATGCATGTTTTAAGTTTTGGCATCATCAAAAAGAGGGAAATTGTTGGGAAATTTGTTGTTTAGATTTTAATGAATGCCATGTAAAACTTAGACTAGGAAGTTGGCACCCCATTTTCTTGTAATTTGCATTGTAATAGATAGAAATGCATTCTGAGCCGAGTCAAGTCACGGTATGCCTGGATATGCAAGAAGTCAATTGAAGGCTAAAATGAAGACTCACATTGTGAAGTAGCCGAGTAAAGGCAAGAAGGAGAAGTCAAGAACTCGATTGAAGGAGTATCACCGGATATAGTCAGAAGAAATATCATCAAGTCAACTCAAGACAACCAAGTCAAGTTGAAGTGACGATGAGTATTCCAATAATTGGGAGCCGACTCAAGTCACACAGGGGAAGTTAAGGAACTGCAGATCAAGTCAAGACAAGCGAAAAGAGTCCGTTGCATAGAAGTCAAGAAAGTTACTTAGATAAGTAATACTTCCATGCCGCAATATTCTAAAGTGCTCGACCCTAAAAGTGCAAAAGGAATGAACCAATGGGAAGCACTTGCACCTATGTCGAGGTTAAGAAAAAGCCGCAAGACATTTAATACGAGGAAATGTCAACATCAAGGATCGCAACAAGACAAGCCAACGAACACAAGTGACTTTTGAAAATCAGCCTATCTCTTCAACTAGATTTTTTGAAAGATCACTATAAAAGGCCGAGGAATCACTTTGAGAGAAGGTTACCAACCATGAACATTCAAGCTAATATTCGAACCGTAACCAAGCAAAATATTCTCAAGTTATTCAAGCAAATCCTCAAGCCTAAATTTCGAAGGAAATCAATCCCACACCAAGTCGTGAAGGAAAGACAACTTCAAACTATTGAAGAGAAAACTTTTGAAGAATCAAAAGGGTCTACATTACAAGGAGGATTGTAGGAAGGTTCAAGGTCGAAACAGGTCTCAAGTTATTGGAGGGCTTCGTGATCAAATCCAAGAAGCTTGAGCAAGTGAGTCAAGTAGTAGCAAAGCAATTGCCCTGTGAAGAAGAAGCCGGTGGACGAGAAGCCACTTGTGTTACCAAGGCATCTCAGGTGATCGAGTCCCAAAGGATCAAGTCACCAGTGATCAATACTTGTATCCGGGGTATTAACCACTTTGTACTCGATCAATACTTAGTGGATTCCTCCGGAGTTGGAGAAGAGAGGAGTAGAAGAATTGCCCCATCTTGAACCTCTATAAAATTTATTCTCATTATTTACATTTCAAAGATTTCATTTACGCACATCACATTATATCTCACGATAACTTGCATTCCAATTGATATTTAACAGAGTGCTAAAATCAAGTGTTAAAACAAACTTAAACCAAATTCAAGGTGTTAAGTCTTCCAATGAAAATCTCATCACAACCAAGTTAAGGTTTAGACTAAAAGGATGAGTTATTCTATCAATAGCTCAATCGAGTCACATTGGTGAGTGGCTAACTCTCTGGTTAACTAACTTAGTCAGTCCACCAAGGACTTAGCCGTGTGTTTAACTCAAATATTTTAAAACGACTAAAATCGAAAAGTTGGTAAGGTTTATTCAATCCCCCCTTCTAAACCTTACTCACACCCCTTGGGACCTCTGATCTTATAATCGTGGCATATTGTAATGCTCCAACTATACTACGGTACTCTTTTCCATCAACATTAGTCGCCTTCAAACTTGGACAAATGATGTCATGTTATCATTGGTGTATTTGTTCCTTTAGCTCCACTCATATTAGTTTTCTCAAGAATGCCTTGAATGTATCTTTTCCGATTCGAAACAAGCATATATTGGTGTCACATATCTCTATCCCAAGAAAGAAATTGAGTGTTCCCAAGTCCTTTAAAGAGAAGAACTTGTTGATTAGCGACCACACTTTGAACTTCATTATTATCGAGATCTGTTATAATGATATCATCCACATAACTCAAAATGTAAATGCTCTTTTGTTTTTCGTATGCCGAAAATATAAAGAAGTGTCGACTTTAGAGACAGAGAAACCAATACTCTTCAGAGCTCCACTAAATTTTGAAGTCCATGCTCTAGAAGCTTGTTTCAACCCATAAATGGATTTATGCAATTTACACACCAGATTTCTTCCCTTGCTCAATTCAAAACCGGGTGGTTGAGCCATATATAATTTTGTATCGATGTCACCATTCAAAAAGGCATTGTCTACGTCCAATTGTCTTACTGTCCAGGAATAACATAATGCAATGAAAGCAGAATAATTCTAATAGTCACAGGCTTGACAACAGGACTAAACGTATCAGTGTAGTCAAAATCGGGTACCTGTGTGTAGCCCTTGGCCACAAGTCGAGCCTTATGTCTCCCAATGGAACCATCTGCATTTCTCTTGAGTTTAAAAACCCATTTACATCCAACTGCTTCTCTATCTGCTGGCAATTCGCAGATCTCCCATGTGCCGTTTTTTATAAGAGCAAAGTACTCATTTTCCATTGCTTGCTTCCAATTGGGCTGTTGGAGAGCTTCAATATAGTTTGTTGGTTCTTTCTCCTCGGAAATAACAGTAGAAACATATGTTTTAGGCTTGAAAATTCCAGCTTTAGACCTAGTTACCATAGGATGTGAAGGCACATGTTGTGTGGCTTGATTTGCACCTGCAAGCTCATCAATGGGATTAGCACTGTGAGTAGAATTTGTTAAATTCTCCATAGGCAATCTACAATTAATTGACCACCGAAGGAATGGATATAGTGGGGTTAGATGATGATGAAGATGAAGAATAAGTAGGAGTGCGAGTTACGTGATTAAGCTCGGTGCGGGGAAGTAGGAGGTGATGATTCGGGATCGAAATTATATTAAAGTCTTTGAGAAGGAGAAATGGATGGGGTGACATGAGAGTGAGATGGCTGAGGTATAGTGTCAGGTTGTGGAGGAGCTTGAGTAGAGAGAAAAGGGAATTGGGACTCATCAAAAATAAGATGTCTGGTTATGATCACTTTGTTATTGGGAAGCAAAACTTTATATCCCTTGTCTTTTGAGGACTATGTCCAAGAAAAACTCGATTCACTCCTATAATCAAGCTTGTGTTTGGTATAAGGTTTGAGATAGGGATAACACAAACAACCAAAGATTTTTAAGGCATGAAAATCTGTTTTCTTCCCCTCAAGTAAGACTTCAAACGGGGTTTTGTAGTTCAACCGCTGCTTGGATGGGGTTCGATTTATGAGGTAGACACCGGTGATAAATGTATCATCCCAATATTTACGTGGGACATGAGATTTTGCAAGAAGAGAAAGCCCAACCTCAACTATATGCCTATGTTTTCTTTCCGCAATCCGTTTTGTTGAGGAGTATATGGACAAGAAAGCCTATGAACAATTCCATTTTCTTGAAATAAAGGTAAAAGAGGCTTGTATTCTCAGAGTTTGTCAAAGCGGGCCAGGCCCGTCAAGCCCGCCCCCCCCGCCTAAGGTAGGGGGTGGGTTAAGTATTTAATGTAGCCGCCAAAGGGCGGGCCTAACGCAGCTAGCCCGCCGCGGGCCGCGGGGCTTGCGGGTTGGGTCGGCGGGCGTGGGCTAGCCCGAGAAAATAAAAAAAAAAAGAAAAAAATGAAAAATTAGATAAAATAGACAAAAAAAAAATAGGATAATTGATTTTTATATTTTTATCTCTTATAAAAGTATATATAATATTTTTATAAAATATTTACTTGTTATCCATTAGTATATTTAATTCATTAAAATTAATAATATAAATAAAAAAATATTTTTTTATTTTTTTATTTTAAATTTTTGGCAGCCCCGCCCAACCCGCAGCCCAAGGCGGGTTGGGTTGGGTTGAGCTTTCTCGGCCCGCCACCTGGCGGGCAGCCCGCCCGCCCCGCCAAGTGGCGGGTTTTGGCGAGCCACGGGCCGCCCGCCCCGCCGGCCCGTTTTGACACCTCTAGTATTCTGTCCCCCATCACTTTGTACCATTTTAATCTTAGTGTTATATTGGTTTTCAACAAGGTTTTTGAAGTGAACAAAAGCTCCACGACATCAGATTTGAGTTTCAAAAGATATATCCATGTATACTTGCTTGCATGATCAATGAAACTAACATAATACAAATATCCATTGACAGATTTAATAGGAGAAGGACCCCATAGGTCAGTATGAATTAACTGCAAGATTGCATAATCATTCGAAACAGAAATAGGAAATGGAAGTTTGTGAATTTTTCCTTTCATACAAGCTAAACATATAACATTCTCATTATCAGAAATATATGGAATAGAACTAGCATCCAATGCCTTTCTAACAATGTCAAATGAGGCATGTCCTAGTCTATTGTGCCATACTTGCAATCCTAACTTATTTCTGGTTTCAACAGAGTTCACCACAGGAGGATGAGAAAATTGATGGAACTGATGGTTATTCGATGTGGAATGAGAGGATAGAGATGAAGCTTTTCTGGTGTTCTCAAGACTGAAGATGTACAGTCCATTATCAACCTTCCCTTTGAGGAGTATTTACCTTGTTAGTTGGTCCTTTACAAGACAAAAATCAGGATGAAATTCAAAATTAACGTTATTATCTTTGGCAAATTGAGAAACACTAAGAAGATTTTTTCTTATGTGTGGAATATGAAGGAGATTTCTTAAAAGAAAGGTGTGTGAACTATAAGGTGGTTTAACTATAGATTTGCCATAATGAGAAATCACCAAACCTGTGCCATTCCCAATCTGAACCTTTTCAGTGCCTTGGTATTCTGAAGCCAAGCTTAAGTTATTGAGATCAAAGGTGACATGACTGCTGGCGCCTGAGTCCGGGTACCAAGAGCTTTCAGAGACTAAATCAGTAGCTCCACCACTTGGAAAGCTGGCAATATTAGCCATGGGTTGCTGATTCACATGACCAAAGTTTGTCTGTCTATTGGAAGAATTAAAATGATTAGTTCCAGGCATATAATTTGTATCAAACCTGTAGTAGCACCTTTCAGCAGTATGATTGTTTCTTTTACAGAGCTGACAGCCTCCAGAGTTATGATAGTTGTCCTTTCCTCGTCCTCGAAAGGATCCTCCTCTGAAGGATGCTCTGCCTCTATTACCAGTGTAAGGTGAACCTCTGCCTCTTTGAAACTGGTTGGAAGGGCTTCTATTGAAATTAGAATTCTGAGTAGCAATGTTAACTGTATGGTGAGAGCCTTCAACACCAAAATGACCTGCTTCAATTCTCTCAAGTCTGGCTTCAAATGTCAAAAGAAGAGATGTGACTTCAGCAATAGAGATTGGTTCTGTTTTAGAGGTGACAGATACCATGACAGAGTTGTAGTCACTTCCTAACCCTGACATGATATACATAAGATGTTCCTCTTGGCTAATCTTCTCCCCTGTGGCTTTCAATGCATCAACACAACCTTTGATTTTGCTCAAAAACTCTCTCATGGTTTGATTTCCTTTTCTGATACTATGCAACTGCTCTCTATAGTGCAGATTTTTAGCTCTAGTTTGACTAGAGAAAATAGTTTCCAGGCAACTCCAAATTTCTCTAGTTGTGCTCAATCCAACAATATCAGCAAGTAAATTTTCAGATAAGGAAGATAAAAGCCATGAGGCGATGAGTTGGTCTTGCCTAATCCAGTTAACATACTCAGGATTTATTATACCTGTTGTGGTGGAAGATTCAGGCAAGAATTTTTCTGGTTCTTGCTTCTCTCCGGTGAGAAAACCTTCTAATCCATAGCCTTTTACTGCAGCAGTGATCTGTTGTTTCCAGAGAAGGTAGTTTCCTTCATTCAACTTAACAGTTATAAGTTGGCTCAAAGGTTGCAAGGCCTGCGAACTGGTGGAACTAATACTTGACGTAGAAGAGCTTGATGAAGAAGAACTTGTCATGATGAAACAAAAGGAAGAATATAAGAAAAAAGGGGAATGGCACAGAGTCCAAGTTTTACCCTGGAGCTCTAATACCATGAAAGAAAACGAAAAGCTCCATAAATGTAGAAAAGCTGAAAGCTGTCTTCTAGTATATATTGAAAATGTTTCTTTCTTGATTACATAATGATTGCAGACCTAGGTATTATATAGAGCCAAGAGAATATTCTAGACATGATACTTGTCAACATATTACTAGTCTATTATGTAACAATATAGGAATCTAAATTTGATGTGAATTCAGGTGTTGGCAGATGATGGCAGTCCTCATTCTTCATCCCTGGACCACTGTCCTTTTTGTGAACGTTGGGAATAATTCCAGCTGGTATTTCCCTTATATCTTCATTCTTATCTTTTTCAAAAAAAAAAAATATCTTCATTCTTATCAAGAAGAATATTCATCTTGTATAGTTCAATAATAAATATATTGACCAAATAATTAAAAAAAGTGAAATATGAACCAAGTGAGAGGAGAGTGGCGAAACGAGAAGCCAAATTGGGCTACAAGTCTATAACCATCGTCATCGGCCTCATGATTCATGTCTTGAAACTCAAGGACAATTTCCCTCTCTCCCACTATGTTCTCTCTTTTACCTTTTTACACTTTTTAACCACAAAAACATTCGAAAGTTACAAATCTATAGCATCATTGTCCATCTTCAGTCTCTCCCTCTCGTTCTCACGTGACACACGCTGTTAATCATGTTGACTGTTGAGTATCCATCCATTATTTAAATCATGAATCTCATTAACAAATTTGGGCTCTAAATACTACTAATAATATGCAGTAGGTTTTACTTTTGAGCATTGTTTTCGTAAAATATTTGTGGTGGGTTATAAAAATGTCAAAATCAGTCCGGCCGGTGATACGGCTGAGCCGAGCTGCATTTTTATAATACAATACGAATACGACACGATTACACTGTTATACG
Organism: Rehmannia glutinosa; assembly: GCA_016081115.2. Taxonomy (NCBI): domain Eukaryota; kingdom Viridiplantae; phylum Streptophyta; class Magnoliopsida; order Lamiales; family Orobanchaceae; genus Rehmannia; species Rehmannia glutinosa. The sequence continues at coordinate 26,916 of JABTTQ020001487.1, read as the reverse complement.
GACAAATTACACGATGAAGCACAACACGACATGAAACAACACAAACACAAAATTATAAATTAAGTTAAAATTATAATTTTATTATATTTAAGATCAAAAAAGAAAATTAATAACACAAAAATACGATAGTGTGGCACTTAACAACGATCGATAATATAATTTACTACCCCTAACTCCGATGGATTTTCGGCCCGACTTGACCTGATTTTTCTCTGTCGGACCAGCATCGGCCCGTATTTGCCTGCTCTGGGGTAGTTGAATAATCTATAGAAGTAATCGAACTCAAAGTGAATGGCAAAATAATTAGTTTATTGAGGTGGTGGAAATTGTAAATTCAAGTGCAAAAAGTATTGGAATATGTGTTCCATAATTTTAAGGCACTACGTGGGGTGGGGGCATCTAGCAATCATGGAAAAAGCGACTTAATTAAGGATAATGTTTCCAGCCATGCATCAATATCAACAAGTGCATGATGATGCATGCATATATATATGTATAAAGTAGGTCTTAATTCCATGTTCCAAAAACGTGACTTTTAGTAAACTAGTAAGAAACACGTGCGTCGCGTGATCTACGTGACTTTTACTTAAATAATTATATTATTTAATAATTTTATTAATTAATATTTAAATATTACAAAGTATTTAATATATTTTTCTTTACTTTAATTATAGACCGAAATGAATTGTTGAATAATTATTTTCAAAAACCCAATCCAACAAAAAATCTAAAATTAGTTTAACAACAACATAAGTTCTATATTAGCTTACAATGACATTCATCAATATTTTATTTCATTTTTATGGCTAGAAAAGTATTTTCTTCTTAATTAATCTTTGAATTATTTTAGCATTGGATGCATTTCACATAATAAGACAAGCAATTTAGCTTATAATTCACAAGTTATCTAATTAATTAAAAAAGTAATTAATTAATTAATTTTTATACCAAAAATCCAAAGATAATATCATCATTTTATATTTTATGTTATGCAATTCAAAAAAATAAAATAAAGGTTAATCAAATTCTTATACTTCTTGTGTTTACTTCTTTTATTTTCTCCCAGTTCTTTGATTCAAAAATTAAAAAACAAAATTACAATATAATATATATGTAAAAAAAAAAAAAACTTGTTCCATATATTATTTTAATTCTAGTAACAAAGTCAATATTTTATCATAATACTTAAACTTAAAGTTTGCAGTCTTCATGTTTCCTATGTCTTAGAAATAATAAATATTAACCTAATATAAAAGTTAATCCTTTATTTTCATCGAGAGTCATGTATTAAATAAAACTATGAAAAATGATAAGTCAAAATCTAAGTTTTGAAACTCTATTCAAATGCACACAGAATAACTTCACTTAACAAATAATAAAACCAAAGATAAACTTATGAAAGAATAATAAACTAACAATTTTCATGTGTCGATTTTTAATAATCAAATATAATACTAATTAATTTTTATGTTTGAAAATTATTGCAAACACTTAAGGTTTTAAAAGTTGTATAATAAACTAAAAACTAATTTAGTTTTTTAAATTTCATAAGATTTGAGAAAGATACGTTATGCAATTAGAGTTTGTATTTGCAATTGAATTTGGCTCTTTTGGCCAATATTAAAATTTACATAGTTAGTGAATTTTATAAGACGTATAGTCAAGAAAATAGCAATTATTCTTAGTATACTAAAACTAATCTATATTGGTTTTAAGAAAATGTACATTTAAAATTGATCTCTTTTAATCTCGTTTACAAAATCATATTATTTATTATAAAATATAATTGTCAATCCATTTGTAGTGTCTTTATTGCGAAAAGGTATATAGTACTTTAATCATTATTTGAAGTTTTTATTGAATTTTTGATCAAATAAGAAAATAGTTTCCAAAAGTTTAGATATCAAGTTGTAAAAAACCCCTTTAACTATTCTCTTATGCCTTCTTATGCCCAGGAAAATTCATATTACTTAGCACTAATCATGGTCACTTCACTCTAATTTATTTTTGTATGGTTTAACACAGTAAATTTGATACATAAAGAGTATTTTGAATATTATCTGCTTTGAATTGACATGTAATTTAAGAAATATTAAACTTTGACATAGATATCAAATTATTTCATATTAAATAAGTTTATTTCATTTATTTATTTTAATACAAGTTCACATACATACAGTGACTTTCCATTTCTGATTTTAGTTTCAAATTTTTTCATAATATTTTATTTTGTAAAAATAAGAATAATTTGTACCAAATTTTATAATAATTGTTTTTGTTCTTGAATTTTTATAAGTCATAAAGGTGTACTTTTATAATGAACTGATATTTTACCCAAAATGACAAATTATACATATTATGAAAGTCATTTAATTTTTTTTTAGAATTTCGAGCTATGACACACGCATTTTTTAACTATTTACTTTTATTCTTTCAACTTTTTATAATTTATTTCATTTGGTTTAATCTGAACTATCTATATATATGAAATTAACCCTTAAAATTATTATTTTGGCCTCTCTCAACTCATTAATGTCAAATATAACCATTTCTTTTAAAATATATTTTATTCTTAGTTTTCACTCTAATTTGTTGTAATTATTTAATTTACTTAGTTTTCACTTAGTTTATTATGGAATTTTTCTGTCAAAAAAAAAAAAATATATATGGATTTTTTATTAAGTTTTCCTTATGATTTTTATATAAATATATTTATACACAATTTTTAACTGTTTTGGCACTTACTCTTTTATTTTATAGGAAATAAAATAATTAAAAGATTGAAATCATAACATATTCAAAAAAAAAAATAGTAAATTAGAAACTAAAACTTATAATGTAAGATAAAAGTCATAATAACACATATAGTTAGAATTTAAAAGGTAATTTTTTTGTTGCGACAAACTTGTTTTGGTTCTTATTCTCTTTTTTCATGTTAATCTCATTTCTTTTATTTTATAATTTTTATTTTACTGATATGGCTAATTAAAACAAAATATGCTTGAGAATTAAATAAAAATAAAATAAGAAACTCTATTTTTTCAATATTATTTTTTAACAACCATAAATAAAATTAATTTTCAAAATAACATATTACTAATTGAGGAGTTTTCCGACCATGGAGGAATTATGTATTTTCTCTACTTTTTGTTTAATATCAAAACCACTAAAATATTTTTATTTTATTCTTTCTTATCATGTCTATTGTAGTTTGATATGCTTCTTATAAATTATAGTCGACATATTTAATTATTGAAAAAATTCAAAATAATATATGAAATATACAATTTTTCATCATACTAAACTTTAAACAATTAAAATTCACTTCTATAATGATATATATTTAGAACATATGGTTGACGATTTATTGAAACCAAATTTAATTTTAAAATAATTTTATAAGAAATTTAAAGTATTCTTAGTGTTATGATTAAAAAATATATTTTTGGTTTTCTGAAAGAAAAAAATGGGTGTAAATGAATATTTTAGAAAAGTTTAAATAAATAACAAAAGTATAAGAAAACATATATAAATTCTTAATTCTACATAGTGCTGAACTTTATAAGGTTGAAAATTTTCTCATGTGAAATCCTTATATATGCTTATGACATATGGTTAGAAAGCTCTCGAAATGTAGTTTAATATGAAACTAATATTATTTCAATATTCAGAATATTTTAAGAGTTATAGATGAAAGAATAATATTTTTGATGTGTAGAATATAAAAAGTCACTTCTCATTTAATTGAACAAATAGAAACCAAATAAATATCAAATTACTTAGTTGCCCCTAAATTTTACCATGTCAAATGGATATTTTTGTCAAATAAAAAATTCTAAGAAACATTCACACTTTTAAGATAGTATAGATTATAAAATTTAATCGGCATGCCATCACAAATTATTGTTAGAACTAAGATTGAGGTATATATATATGAGTGCCTAGGTTTTTTAGCACTTCCGATCCCCGATGTTAAAATATTTTTTAGTCATTTCTTTGAAACACATGTTTTTTAACTATTTTACTATGTAAAAATACAATTTGTCCTTAAGTCAATTTAATTGCACCAAGAGACAGGTGTAGCGGACATCGTGTGGCTTCGACATTGTAGCGCCGAGTTACTATAGTTCGACACTATAACTTGACACGCACTTATAACTCGACACTATAGCGTTGAATCACAGTAGCTCGTGACTGATGTCGAGTTACACGTAACTTTCGATTTATGTGTCCGGACTTACGTATTTTGTGTTCTTTTCTTCCTCGTAATAGATAAGTTTAATATCTATATGAAGTTCCTGCTAATAAACGAAATATTGAAAAAGCTAGAGCTTAATACCATTTTCGAGATATCCATAGACGGAATACCGTCAATGTTCACCGAAATGTTTTTAAAATTTGAGAGAGAGAGAGAGAGAAGTGAAAGAGAAAGATAAATAGACCAAATATTAAAGAGGAGGTCTTACATGAGACCGTCTCATGGATCTAAATTCATGAGACGGATCCTAAACACATACAAAAATATGAATTATTTTCATGGGTATGGGTTTGAGTTGAAATTATGTTTAAATGTTGGATCCGTCTCATTGACTATTTTCATAAGACCGTCTCACATAAGTTTTTGTGAATATTAAACAAACATGCTAGAAGGGTATGAATGTCTTTAATTATGCCAATTAAAATGGCTAAAAAAAACATTTGTTTTCAAATTAAAGATGACTAGTTTTCATTTTTTCATTATATCAAACATACATTATTATTAGTGGAAATGGTACAAAATAGTCATTTACCAAATGTAAAGATGAAAAATAGCCACCTTTTGTAGACACATCCTTTTTAGCCATTTTGGGGTGTAAAATGACACAGCCTTTGTAGACACATCCTTTTTAGCCATTTGTTTGATATTTTCTCTCTCTTTCACTTATCTATATGTATCCTCTTACTCTTTCTTTAAAACATTTTTAAAAAATCGAACCTGTATTTTTAGTTTTTAAATATGTGATATGAGTGTTGATTTATAGATATTGAAAAGAGGATTAATTTGATATATTATACATGCAAAACGGATTCAAAACGAAAAAGTTATGTGAATTCAAAGTTTTTAATTTGGAGAAAAACAAAATAACTGAGTTATAATAAGTGTTGTGACTCGATGTCGAGTTACTGTGACTAGGGCTGAAAAACGAACCAAACTACTCGATACTCGATTTGAGATCGATCGTTAAAAGCTCGTTTGAGCTAGATTCGTTAACATAACGTCATAACGAACCAAGCTTGAACACATTTTTTCGTTTGATAAGCTGTAAAGCTCGGCTCGAGCTCGACTCGATTAGTTAAAAAAGAATAAAATATGTATAAAAATATCAAGCTACTCGAGCTCGACTCGTGTTCGGCTCGACCGAAGCTCGTTCGAGCTCGATTCGATTAATATTCAAACAAGCTTAAACACAATTTTTGAAGCTCGATTAAAATTCAAACAAGCTCAAATAATACCATGTTCGACTCGACTCGAATCGTTTACACCCCTAACTGTGACTCGATATTGAGTTATAGTTTACAGTAACTCGATGTCGAGCTATTGTAACTCGATGTCAATTCACAGGGATGTGTGTTTTTGTGTAGTTAAATTAACTTAAAGGAAAATTGAGTTTTTCGCACCCCAAAATGGCCAAAAAGGATGTGTTTGAAAAAATGGCTAAAAAACATCTTTGTTTGATGGGAATGGCTAAAAACGATCATTATTATTATTATTATTATTTTTAAACAGCCAAAACTTTCATTGCAACGCCTTTGGCACAAGATTACGGGGGTAGTTGTTTCTCTAATTGCACACATATTTATGTACTTGATCAATTAAGCAGATAAAGTAGGTCTCTTGTAGGACCGTCTTACGGATCCTATTCCGTAAGACGGATCCTAAAGCCCAACACGCGCCCCCAACCCGCGCCCTCTATTATTTAAAAAAATCACTTGGCGCTCCCATAGGGGAATCAAACCCGCATGTTTGATAGGCACAAGGTGGTATTCTACCACTACACCATTAGTGCTTGTTGTGCAATTTGAGTATAACAATGTATATAAACTCATTCATAAATACGCTTGGTAATTAAAAAAATTAAAAACACCTCTAAATTGTTAGATAAATATTTTTATCAAGATTTTGATGATTTTGTTTAGATGAGTTTTTATACCAAAACAATGTTTATAAATGTTGTTCAAATACTCCCAATTGATTTAAAATATTTTTACTAATTTTTTGGAGTATTTTTTGAAGTTTATTTTGACAAAAAAACGGACAACATTCCAAGTTGGAGATCGACTGTCGAGCAAACGGTCGACCGTGCCAGATTGGAGAACAAGCAAATTGAAACAGAACACTCCAGACTTGAAATTGTGAAGAGGGGGACCGGTCGGACCCTAGGGCAACCGGTCGGACCCCCCTACAACCTGTGTCTGGATCGCACTAATTTCATTTAACGTTCGAAATTTTCTATAGAGCAACCAGTTGCCCTGTGTAATGTTTTGACAGCAAAATTTATACCGTTGGACTCCTTATCAACAAGATTTTCTTTTCATTTTTGTACAATATTTCTACATCTTGTGATCCTCTTTTTGTAGACAAAAGTGAAGAAGGAGGAGCCTATGTTGGTGAAGACTCTCCTATAAATAGAGGATAATTTGAAGACACAAAACAAGAACAACACAAGCAAATACACAACAAGAAATCTGCAAATTTCTAAGCTTTCATATTCAACACTCTTGTTGTATTTACAGCCTAAGTATTTTACTTTCACATCTTGAGGTCTATGTTTGATTCTTGATTACACTTGCACTCTAAATTGTATTATTCTTTATAGAGTTGTAATCTTGAATTTTTGGGTTCATCATTCAACATAAGATATCCTTGTGAGTGTTCTTGTGGTAAGAACACACTTGGGTGATCTAGGTGTTAGGTACAAGAATATTGTGGTAATCTCCTTATTGAAGAGTTTGGTGCTCTTTGAGGTGTTGAAGAATTTGGTATTCTTCAAGGTTGAAGATTGTGGTAATCTTCACAAGGTGCCGTAGAAGATTGTGGTAATCTTGAGGAGATTGAGGTAATCTCCAAAGAGGTGTTTTAAGGTGATATTGTATTAATTGTGGTAATTAATAAAATCTTTTTCTTTTTGAAATCCATCTCGGAGATATCTTTGGGGTGGTAGAGGACTAGGCCCTAGGTGGGTTGAACCTCTATAAATCGAGCGTGTTGTTTAATTTTTCGTACCTTTATTCTTGTCTTTGATTGATCATTCAAAAAAGAGGGCTAATTGCGAAAATCGGCATAATCTATTCACCCCCTCTAGATTATCGTAGCCACTTGGACTAACAAGTGGTATCAAAGCCAAACTCTTTGGCTAGATCGTTCCGAGTAAAGAGGAAAGATCCATGGCTACGAACGAGAGCTATCTACCAACCGGCGCTTCATTCAATAGACCGCCTCTTTTCGACTCCAACAATTATGCATTTTGGAAGGATCAAATGGAATGCTTCTTACAAGGTTGCGGGTTTGATATTTGGGACACGGTTATAAATGGAGTATCCATCCCGATGAAGAAAAAGGAAGACGACACTCAAATTCCCAAAGTCCTCAAGGAGTATGATGATGAAGACAAGAAAATATTCTCATTAAACAGTAAAGCTCTTAATATTCTTCATTGTTCTTTTACCGCTACGGAGTATAATCGAATTAGAGGTATTCGATCCGCTCATGATGTGTGGAAAAAATTAGAAAATATTTATGAAGGCACCAAGAAAGTTAAACAAGCTAGAAAAACAATGCTTGTTAAAGATTTTGAAAATTTCACAATGCTCGAGGGTGAAGGGATTTCAAAAATGGTTGAAAGGCTCGACAACATTGTAAATTCTTTGTGGGAACTCGGAAAAGTCATTTCGGAAGAAGACAAAGTTACTAAAGTTTTAAATGCTCTTCCCGGTTCTTGGTCCGAAAAGGTGACGGCTATCATGGAAGCTCAAAATTTAGAAACTCTAAATTTTGATGAGCCTATTGGAAATCTTATCATCTATGAAGCATATGCAAATGAAAGGAATAATTCAAAAGCATCCATCTCTCAACCGGATTTTATAACAACTTGTGATGAGCTTCTTACAACTTCCGATGATGAAGAAGCCGAGCAATGTCTAATGAGAATCGAAGAAGAAAATGAGGTGCGCTCTAATCCATCTAATTCTTTTAGTAATGAATTGCATGATGATTATGATGAATTACAAAATGATTTTGATGAGCTTCAAAATGAATTCCAAAGCTTGCTCTTTAAATACAAAAATTTGAAAAAGGAATTCAACACCATGAAAAATGAAAATGATAGTTTACATGCTTCTTATGAATCTCTTACTAGTGCTCATAATGTTATACTTGATAAGGTTAGAATTCTTGAAGAAGAAAATAGTACTCTAGTTAAGGATATTGATTGGATGAAAAAGGATATGTTGAAGTTTAACTTGAGTACCGATAAAATGACCAAAATTCTTGATGTTCAACATTGTGATCATTTAAAACTAGGACTTGGCTATAAGCCTAATGTTATTAATGTTAAGAAAAAGAACAAAGTCCCTATGCATGTTGGTCATTATGCTTCTAGTATTATTACATGTTTCTATTGTGGTAAATTTGGTCACACGACTAATACTTGTCGGGTTAAAAATAGTTCTAATTATTATTGGAGACCTAAAAGTCTCAATGTTAATCCCAAAGGACCCAAACACTTGAGGTACTATAAGAAAATTTTATTTTAGGTACTCGGCGCAATAAAAATCAAAGGAGTTTTAAATTTTCATATAGATAACAAACAATCGCGCCATATGATCGAACGAGGAAATATTACCAACAAAATTATTTTTCAATAAGAAGGTATAATCAACAATGGGAAAGATACAACCCTTGGCAATGGCGAAATTGGTAACTCTTATCCTCTTTTGTAGTATGCATTTCATATTGTGTATTTAATTTTTGTATTGATTGTCAAAATTCTTTATAAAAATGTTTCTTAAAAATGAGGTCTCAAGTTTTTTACTCTCGGATTTTTAAATTTCAAAAGAGACCTTATATGGATTTTCAATAAGCACTTGTTGTATCAAACTTTTGTTAATTCCTTAAATAGCATAGTATGTGCTACTTGTTCAACTTCTATGTTGTTCAATATTGTGTATATTATTCGATATCACTATGCTCTTGTGCAAGATATTTTGTCAAGTTTTTGCAGGAAATATTTTGATATTAGAGAACAAATGATCGTAGACTCATCCATTGCCATCTACGTCATAAAGTGTCAAGATTGCGAAAGGCATATTGGTTGACAAATAAATTCGAGATATCTTTATCAACTTTCATTATTCTTATAGACTCGAAATTTTTCATGCCTTATGCCTATATGCTCAATTTCAAAACTATCCCAACGAATCTCATTAAAGTGTCGTTAAAACAAATTTTTAAATATTTGAAAGGCATTTCTTCTTATGGCTTGTTTTATCCAAAATTTTAAAACGTTAAATATTTTTCGGGAGAACAAGTCCGGTGAATATAATTTTTCAAAATTCGGTTCTTCATAATCGAACTAAACATATTGAGATTCGATATTTTTTAAGGGATTGTGTCTCTTAATGAAAAATTGAGACGTGTTTAATTAAAGTCTCAAGGATAACTCATGGCATTCGTTTTTAACCATTAATCGTCGAGTCTTTTACCTCATTTCAAGCTTGTTTAGGCATAATGTATATTGAATGAGGTCTATGCTTGCAATTTGCATGTTTTTAAAACTTAGGGGTGAAAAATCGAATTTTTGGTGCAAAATTCGGACGAAATAGAATCGTGTTCAGGCACCGATCGACGGAGAAGGTCAACCTGGTCGACCATGTTCGAACCGATCGCCGTCGCCCTACGTCGACCGATCGGCTAGATGATTTCGGGGGTAAAATTGGTTCTGTCATTCATTTTTCGTATTTTGATCATTTTCTTCCAAAATCTAACCCCTTCGTATTTTTCACACAAAATTCAATCAAAATGATTTTCTTCTTATAAAATCTATATTTTTGAGTTTATATAACTTCTATTTCATCCATATCATCCGACTTCTCCGATCAATTGGTAAGAATTTCTCCTTTTAATCTCAATTGGGTTGAACCCTTGAGAATGTGCTTATATCTTGCTATTTTGATAAAATTCTTGCATTAGTATAATGTATATGATGATTGTTGATGGATAAATGTTGTTATATTGCATTTGGTGATGAAATGTTTTGGCTTAGATGATTTACAAAGGCGTTATATATCTCTTGTTTCGATGCACGCCAAGTGTTCGACAAAATATTTCTATGAAAAATTCATCACCTACATGATTCTCTTGATTTGAAAAGTCTTATAAGTTTATAGAGATCATGTTTTATCAATCAAATGAGCTTTTGCAAATCAAATGAGCAATTTTTCCCTTTTTATTTGGAATTTAAGCTTCAATGTTCAAAATGCTCGATAAATCGATTAAATTGCGCACTTTGATATAATTGTATGATGTTTTTATCGTGCTAACATTCTTTTTGATGATTCCAAAGGGGGAGAAACAGGAAAACGCTCATACGCTCAAAGAAGCGAAAATAAGCTCATAAGAAAAGCTATAAGCTAGGGCTCTTAAAATTCAAAAGATGTGAATGATACTTAGTCCATTTGATGTATTATGGTCTTTTATGCTTGACTAATGATGTCTATGTGACAGGGAGAGCTTCTAAGCTCAAATAATTCAAGCTTATTTTGTAAAAGCTAAGCTTTTTGTTCTTAATGTGCATATTGATATGAGGAGCTTGTGCAAAAATATTTTTAAAATATATTTGCTCTATCCTAGGGTTTGTACTTATGACAAATGTTGCTTGTTATGGATTGATGTTTTAGACCGGAAAATGTGTTTTGTTTTTAAAATCGATCTCCTAAAATTGTTTTGGTTTGTAATCATCAAAAGGGGAGATTGTTAGATAAATGTTTTTATCAAGATTTTGATGATTTTGTTTAAATGAGTTTTTATACCAAAACAATGTTTATAAATGCTTTGTCCAAATACTCCCCATTGATTTAAAATATTTTTACTAATTTTTGGAGTATTTTTGAAGTTTATTTTTGACAAAAAATGGACAACATTTCAAGTTGGAGATCGACCCGAGCAAATGGTCGATCGTACTTGAGAGAACAAACAAATTGAAACAGAACACTCCATACTTGAAATTGTGAAGAGGGACCGGTCCGAGTTGGGGCCGACCGGTCGGACCCCCCCTGCAACCTGTGTCTGGATCGCACTAATTTCATTTAATGTTCGAAATTTTCTATAGAGCAACCATGCATACCCGTAATGTTTTGAATGAAAAAATTTGTATCGTTGGACTCCTTATCGGCAAGATTTGCTTTTCATTTTTGTACAATATATTTACATCTTGTGATCCTCTTTTTGTAGACAAAAGTGAAGAAGGAGGAGCCTATGTTGGTGAAGACTCTCCTATAAATAGAGGATGATTTGAAGACACAAAACAAGAACAACACAAGCAAATACACAACAAAAAATCAAGTAAATTTCTAAGCTTTCATATACAACACTCTTGTTGTATTTATAACTAAGTATTTCACTTTCACATCTTGATGTCTGGAGGCGATTCTTGATTACACTTGCACTCAAAATTGTATTATTCTTTATAGAGTTGTAATCTTGAATTTTTGGGTTCATCATTCAACACAAGATATTCTTGTGAGTGTTCTGGTAAGAAGAACACACTTGGGCGATCTAGGTGTTAGGTGCGAAGATTGTGGTAATCTTCTTATTGAAGAGTTTGGTGCTCTTTGAGGTGTTAAAGAATTTGGTATTCTTCAAGTTTGAAGATTGTGGTAATCTTCACAAGGTGCCGTAGAAGATTGCGGTAATCTTCAAGGAGATTGAGGTAATCTCAAAGAGGTGTTGTAGGTGATGTTGTATTAATTGTGGTAATTAATAAAATCTTTTTCTTTTTGAAATTCATCCGGAGATCTTTGGGGTGGTAGAGGACTAGGCCCTAGGTGGGTTGAACCTCTATAAATCGAGGCGTGTTGTTTAATTTTACGCACATTTATTCTTGTCTTTGATTGATCATTCGAAAAAGAGGGCTAATTGCGAAAAATCGGCATAATCTATTCACCCCCTCTCTAGATTATCGTTGCCACTTGGACTGACATAAATGCAAAGGCTAAGAATCGAACCCAAGTCTATTAAAAAACATGATACATTATCTCGATAAATGGATACTTATAAAGTGTTACTTTAACTACATCATATTTATTTTTATTTTTCCTTTTTTTGTTCCTAGTTTGTAAATGTACGAAATCTGATACTTTATCTCAACAAACGGATATTTTTACTTATAAAAGTGTTACTTTAACTATATCATATTTATTTTTTATTTTTCCTTCTTTCTTTCATTTCTAATTTGTGACTACATTTAAAAAATATGATACTTTATCTCAAAAAATAGATACTTTAACGTATAAAAGTGTTACTTTAACTCTGTTGTATATATATTTATTGTAATATATTCATAATTTGTGATTATATTAAAAATATATGTTACTTTATCTCAAAAAACAAATACTTTTACTTATAAAAGTATTACTTTAACTCTATCATATTTATTATTCATCTTTCTATTTATTATTAAAAAATGTAATACTTTATTTAAAAAACAGATATTTTTACTCTTAAAACATGATATTTTGTCTCAAAAATATATATTTGTACTCATAAAGGTGTTACTTTAACTCTGATATATTTATTTTTCCTTCAATGTAATGTAATCATAATATGTGGCTATATTAGATAATATGATACTTTATCTAAAATACCTAGTACTTTCTCTCATAAAACGCTACTTTAACTGAGAAAAAAAAAAAAAAAAAAAAAAAAAAAAAAGCGTGAATGCTTTGACATGGACGCTGGTCAATGGGGATCCATGGGTCAAATAGAGATCCGCCTTATACAGTTGAGACCCATAAGACGGCCTACATGAATTTTTGCCAACAGATAAATGACATTTGATGTGGTGTCTGGGAGGAGCAACGCAAGAAATTCGGAAAATGGAACCAGTATCCATATATATGCATATCTAGTGTGCTAAATTTATTAAAGAGTCCACTTCTCAATAGTAAAAATATTTTTTAGCTATATTTTCAAATACATTTTTTTAGTTATTTTTAAGTTCAAATGTCTACTTTGTTTTTGTTTTTCAAATTTCTGGGGACCGAGACACATGAATCGGTACCGAGTTATGTACCGCATTCATTTTTTTAAAAAATGCCCAAATACCTCACTAGAGAATGCATGATAGGAATGACCGTCAATTTTTAATCAAAATTGCTCAAAAACATAGGTTTTTGAAAAATATGGCTATTTTTCATTTTCACATAACATAAGTGGCAAATTTGGCTTATTACCACCTTACTAAAGTTTAAGGTGATTTTATTTTTATTTTTGATTTATCTCTTCTCCTTTGTACTAGTGTGCCGGCAGAAACTTCGAGCTTCCTTCCATATCCAAGAAATTTTATTAATCTAGCATCGATAAATTAATAGCTAGCTCATTTGGGCTCCTCCACATAATCCAGAAAGTGTAAATAATTACAATATTTTGTTGAAGTGGATCATGTACTCCATTTGTGTGAGAGGGTAGATGAGAATTTTGTGATTCCAATAACATCAGCCTTGTCCTTTACTATACGAATCTTCTCAAAGACTGAAACGGCCTTCAAACCCAAAAATTCCCCATCTCTTCCATATTTTTCCACGTCTTATTTTACTATATTGGTTGAGTGATCATATATACAATTATTACATCATCTTATGTACACATCATTCATCAAATACCATGTAACATGAAGCGAATAAAATTGCAATCCGTTTGTTCATGGCCCCCACGAGATGCATTCACTCATTCCTAAATCTTGCCTTGGTATTGGGCTTAAAAAGACGTGGATGCGTGGCCCTGCCGATTTGAACACGTGGCACTCGGTTGTTATATAGTATATGGAATTAAAATTTCATCATTCCCTCAAGAAAATTCCTTTTAGTGTAGCAGTAAGCGTTTAAGATTCAACAATATTTGATATTTTGATATTATTTAATGACATATCACTAGAAGAAAATTTTAATTTACCTGAAAAAATCTATAGGTAAGTATTAAAATAATCGCAAAGTGTATAGGTAAAATCATTGTAGGTAAAATTATTGTAGGTAAATATTTACCAACAAATTAATTTAAAATTATTGGTAAATACCAACAACATTTAAATAGATAAAATTAAAATTTATTGGTGATTTGTCGGTAATTGGTTGGGTACGGTTTGAGAAAAAATAATATTTTTATTTTGTAGGTAACTATAAAATTTATTGACAAAATTATTTCTGTCGATCAATAAATTATACCAGTAACCTGGAATATTATTGTAGTGATAATGGTTTGTATTTAATGAAGTTGTCATTTGAATATAATATATATAATAATTGATGTGATTTTCATAAATAGTAAAAAAATGCCACTTAAAATATGTGATAAGTAATAATTTTAATTTTATTATTTAACAGTAGGGGTGTAAAGGAAGCGAATCTTTTGATTTGATTCAAAATTCGAATTTGTATATTAAGCTGTCGAGTTCGAAATATTAGAATATGAATCCAAATAAGAATAATTATTCTCGATTCGTCATATTATGCTAATATAAATATGAATATTCATTATATTTGATTCGAGTATTTGAAAGAATATTCGAATAATATTATATATATATATATATATATATAAATATACTTATATTTATACAAATCACTTATATGTAATCTTTATACATACAAGTATATAATTATTTATGTAGATTACTAATATATAATAAACCATGTATTCACTTATAAAAGTCCAAACTAATAAGCCCATATATATAATTATATTCTTGTAGTATAATTTTGGTGGATTCTTTTGTTTGTTCATGTGTTTGGTGATTAATATGTTATTGATGTATTTAATAATTGAATGACCCAAAGTTATTATTTAGATTATAATATTTATAGCAATCTAAAAAAAGATATTGAGGAAAAAAGATAATGATAGGTTAGGATCTTGATTACGAATATTGAATTGATTGGAATATATTCGAATATGTTTTCAAATAAGAATAAGAATCATATTTTATATTCGAACATTGAAAAATATTCTCTAAATGAGCCGAATACAAATAGAATAATTTATTGTTCGATTCGATTCGATTTATTTACACCCCTACTTAATAGTACATCTCGCGCCACTCATGTCAAAGTTTTGTTATTTTCAATAACAATAGGCAAAATATTTAGGTATGAAAAAACATATATACACATATATTTGTTTGATATTTGATCTTGGTGGATATGTATATGTCGGCTAAATTGCGTTTTGGTCTCTTAATTATAAGATCATGAGGTGGCAATATTGGTCACTAACTATAGGTGGTAGCAATATGGGAACAAAGATTGAAAAATTTATGCAATTTGAGGACATCGACGGTGAACTTCGATGCCACCAAATTAATTGAGTAGCACCCAACTCCTTTTTTTTTTTTTTCTTTTTGAGGAGAATATTGTAATGCTCCCGATTGTAATTAGTTTAGAATTAGTTAAGCTTTTTACATTACGATTAGCTTCTTTGTTAGATTAGTTTCATCCTCTAACTTCCTCTATAAATAAGATGTTCCCTCTTTGTAATTCCTTAATTCTCATAAATGAAATCACTCTACATTTCTCTCTTCATTATGGTATCGAGCGATTGATAGCTCAACCGAATTTTTTTCACGGTTAAGCAACCGATCTCCATGGATTCTTCTCGGTTTTGATTGTCGGATCTACTTCTCATTTCATTCCGATCGGTGTTCGTTTGGATCGTGGTAACTATCACTTTTGGAAAGCTCGAGTCTTATCTACAATCCGAGCTCATGGTTTCGATGGCTATTTGTTACCGCCGAGTTTCTCTCGATATTGTACTAGTGCTTTTGAAATGGTTTCAAATCCACGAGTATCACATCTGATTGTCGTGATCAATTTCTTCTCGGTTGGCTCTTATCATCTATCGTGAATCGATGTTAGGACATGTAAGTCGATGTCATCATATCATGTATGTATGTCTTTGGAAAAACTCTTTATTACCCAATCCAAAGCTCGAGCGATGCAACTCCGTTTGTCTCTGCTTTATGAAGAAAGGTGACCTTACAATTGATGAATTTATATTGAAGATGAAGTGCAGAGTCGATGATTCGAGGTTTGATTAGTCAGGGCCATTAATGATGATGAATTGGTACTTTATATTCTTGGATGATTAGATTTTGATTATGAATATGTTATTGTAAATCTTACCACTCATGTTGATGTTGTTTCCGGGGACGGATCCGAGATCTTTCACAATGGGGCACAAAATAATGGCATTTGTAAACTACATAAAAAAAGTAATTATTGGAGCATAATTACTATGAGTTTGTAGTTCAGTGATATCTTTCACCCTTTGCAATGATATTGATCGAGAGTTTGAACCTAAGTGTTTGAGTTTCTTTGAGATTTACATTCTTCCCTCCAACCACTCCTCTCAACTTATTAAAAAAATTAGAGGAGCACACATTTTTTTCTGAATGAATTGCTTTTAAAGTTAAATAAGTAGTAAAATATTCTACATTAAAACAATTAGTATGACACACTTTTATTTTTTAAAACATAACTAATACTCAATTTGTAAAGAAAATAATAAATATTAAAAAGACAAAAAAATGGAAAACTTATGGGGGCACGTGCCCCCGCAAGAATAACGTCCATCCGTCATTGGCTGTTTCGTTGCAAAAGGCTCAGTTCATTCTACAAACTCATGAAATGCGTCTACAAAATCATGTTGCTATTGGTACTCATGTTGCTATGCAAACCTCTGTTTTATCTGCTCCTTCAAACATTGCCACACCTTTTGATCATTTTCGTGGCAGAGTTCGATTTCCTAGAGGTCGTGGTCGTGGAGGATGTTTCCAATGTCATCACAATGCTAGACCTATTTGCCAATTGTGTGGCAAACCAAATCATTTAGCAATCAAGTGCTATAAAAGATTTGATATAAGTTTTACTGGTGCCAATATCAATTCTGCAAATTCTCAATCTTCACAGGCCTTTCTTACCTCTAGTGTTTCTACTCCAAGTGTGGATCCTTCCTGATATTTTGACAGCGGAGCCACAAATCACATAATCGTTGATATGGACAATCTTAGTCTCAGTGCAACTAACTACCAAGGATCTGAGAAGCTTACAGTGGGTAATGGCTCTAATCTTGCTATTTCACATATTGGATTTATTCATAATTGTTGTCATGTTAAGGACAAACAAACTCACAAGATCATCTTTGGAAGGACTACTTAAAGATGGGTCAGATTAAACGATCTTTTTCATCTCAAGCATCTCAAATTCAAGTCTCTTTCCGAGGCTTGCTACATCATCGTCTCGATCTTCTACTTTGCTAATATAAATTCAATTGCTAGTTTCAATAAATCTCACTCTATCTCCTATAATGTTTCGCATTGCTTCATCTTGTAAGTCGATATAAACTTGTATTCGAAAAACATGGACATCCCTCCGTTTCTTTCTCATGTTATGCATTCATGGATGTTAAATCAAATATCGATCGATTACAATTTTGTGATGCATGTAAACTTGGTAAATTGCATCAACAACTTTATGCATCTCATCCCCTCTAAATCCACTAATCCTTTTGAGCTTCTTGATTCGACTTGTGGGGCCCTTCATGTTTTATACTATAACATAAATGACATTAGGTAACACAAATTTTGTAGCACTTTTACATAAGGTACATATGTAACACATGTTTGTAACACTTTTACATTACAATATTTATGTAACACTTTTGTAGCACTTTATCAATATGTAACACTTATATGTAACACTTTATATAAGTAACACTTTTAAGTATCACTTTTTTATTATTTCTTTTGTAAGCAAATAGGTAACACATTTATCAATATGTAACGCTTATATGTAACACTTTTATATAAGTAACACTTTTTAAGTATCACTTTGTTTTTGTTATTTCTTTTGTAACACAAATAGGTATCACTTTATTTAATTAAGAAGCACTTGGCAACACTATATTTTATTGATTGTAACACTTTTAAGCTATATTTTAGTAACACAAAAAATTATATAACTATCATTAAATCATGTCAAAGATTTATTTAATTAATTGATGTCACCAAACCTAAAAATTGTAGACATCATGTACTGCTTTTTTTAACCTGAATTTTTGTTTTCTTTTTACAAAGTATTTTAGTTTTGATTTTATTTTTTTATTTTTTACGAAGGCAATTAATTCAAATAATACCGACGAAAAATCCGCATGTATATAATTTATTATTATTATTTATTTATTTTTTAATTTTTAGTAACGGAACAATTTCATCATTAAGCCTTTTTTTTATTTTTTTACTTTTTTTAAAAAAAAAATTACCAATGAAAATTGATGTTGTCGGTAATTACTTGAATTTTTTCCGTCGGCAATTATTTTTCGTTATTTTCTTTATTATTTAATTTTTTTTTTTACTACGGTTAGAATTTTTTTATCTGTTTCAAATTAATTTTATATTTTTATATATTTTTTGAATATTTATCACTTCATTAAATTTATTTTATATATTTTTGATATTTTTAATTTGTTGTGTCCTTTAATATATAATATAATATGATTTTCAAACTATATACTATTGAATATAAAATTTGATATATACATGTATAATATAATTTAATACATATATTATAAAATATAATCTTTATTATATAAAATAAATTATATATACATATAATATATATATTTATATATGTGTGTGTGTGTATATATATAAAACAAAGCAAAAGTTGTAATAAGAATCAACTTAGCTTAGTGGCAAATTGCCAGCTTCCATACATAACAGTCGCTGGTTCAATCTAGATGGTGGTAAAAATAGTATTTCTCACGAAGTGCTACAAAAAAAGTGTTACACAAGATTCATATGTAACACTTTAGAGTTTTTTTTTTAAGTGTTACAAATATAAAAAGTGTTACAAAAAAGTGTTACATAAGATTCATATGTAATACTTTTAGAAATATTGCTTCAAAGTGTTACCAATACAAAACTTAATGTAACACTTAGAAAAGTGTTACTAAAAAGCTAATAAAAGTGATACCTTAGATTATAGGTAAGCACGGGCAAGTGCTTACCATAAAAGTGCTACTATTGTCTATAGTAACATTTTATGGCCATTAGGTAACATTTTTTGAGTGTTACCTAATGTCATTTATGTTGTAGAATATCTAGAGAAGGATATAGATACTACATACATTTTATAGATGACTATACAAGGTTCACTTGGATTTTTCCTTTAAAACCCAAGTCCGAAACTTATAATGTTTTCCTTCAATTCAATTCCTTTGTTGAAAGACAATTTAATACCAAAATCAAGTGTCTTCAAACCGATTGGGGGCCGATTTCATCCCTTTTCTCCCCTTGTTATCTCAACTAGCATACAATTTGGGATCCTTGCCTCATATCCATCAATAAAATGGTAGGGCTAAAAAGAAACATCTTCATATATTTGAGATGGGACTATCTTTCCTTGCTCAAGCCAAGCTTCCATTAAAATTTTGGTGGGATGCTTTCTCATCGTAGTGTTCACCATTAATAGACTTCCACAGCCACATTACACTTTACTTCTCCCTTTCAAAAGCTTTTCATCTTTCCCGATTACTCATTCTTCAAGGTCTTTGTGGAAAGTTTGCTTTCCTTTCCTTCGTCCTTATAACACTCATAAGTTTCAATGCGATCTTCCAAGTGCATTTTTCTTAGGTATAGCTTCATACATAAAGGTTACAAGTGTCTTAGTTCAACTCAAGGTGTCTATATTGCTAGTAATTTTGTGGAGTTTAATGAAGAGGAGTTCCCCGCATATTCTCGAAGTTATTTTCTTACTCTTCTAAACTGTTGCTCTAATTCTCACTCTTCTATTACTTATGGTTCTCTCCTATTCTTCCCATTGTTTCTTCTCCTCCTCCTTCCCCGGCATTAATCTCTCAGTGGATCTCTCTCCTTTCCTCTACAATCTCCATCCCTTCCACATCTTCTTCTTCGGTATCGATACTTCCTCCCTTTTCCATCCACTATATCTCCATCTCCTCCTCGTCCCTCCACCTATTCCTACACCTTCTCTTTCCACATTCCATGGTCACACGTTCTCAAATCAGCCATCTCAAACCTAAAGCCTTTCTTACGCCCCTGGCGACATAGAGCCATGTTCTCACATCAAGCCTTCAATGATCGAGGTGGAAGGTCACTATCGCAGACGAGTTTGATGCATTGATGTGGAATAATGTTAGGAATTCTATTGTTTAGATTTTGATGAATGCCATGTAAAACTTAGAATAGAAAGTTGGCTCCCAATTCTTGCTTTGAAATGTATTGTAACAATTAGAGTGGCTAAGTCGAGTTAAGTCGGCCTACGCTCCAACTTGCAAGAAGACAATCAAGGCTTTAAGGAAAACTCATTGTGAGACAAAAGAGTACAACAAAGAAGAGCAGACAGAACTGATCAAGAAGCGGTGAGATGCACTGAGTGGAACATCAGTCAAGTCAACTCAAGAGAAGCCAAGTCTCAAATCAAGTGTGAAGAGTCATCCATCGATTGGAAGTCGACTCTAAGTCACCCTGGGAAAGCGAGAAACGCAGTCAAGTCGAGATAATCGTAAAGAACCGTTGCACGAGAAATCAAAGAGATTTACTTAAACAAGTATATCTCCATACTACCTTTCTTGGAGTGCTGGAAATCCAGCGTGCAAAAGAAATGAACCAATGGAAGCACTACACCGTGTCGAGAACTGAAAGGTGATAAAACATTTCATACGAGGAAATGGCAATTCCAAGAAGCACACTTGACCGCAAAGTGATTTTCAAAAAAATGAGCCTATCTCTTCAACGGGCAAATTTTTGAAAGTTCACTATAAAGGCCAGGAGTTTGATTGAGAAGGATGATGCGTGAATGAATGACACACGTGAGATATACAAGCTTATCAATAATCGAAACGATCTCAATCCTCAAGCCTACATCTCAAGTACATCAATCCAACACTTACCCGTGAAGGAAAGAGAACTTCAATCGGTTGAAGAGGAAAACACTTGGAACAAGGGGTCTACATTCCAAGAAGGATTGTAGAAAGGTTCAAGGTCAACCAAGTCTTAAGCTTTTGGAGGGCTTCGTGATCAAATCCAAAGTGCTTGAGCAAGTGGTAGTGCGCAAAAGTGTTGCCTGGAAGCTGGTCGTCACGA
Organism: Rehmannia glutinosa; assembly: GCA_016081115.2. NCBI lineage: Eukaryota > Viridiplantae > Streptophyta > Magnoliopsida > Lamiales > Orobanchaceae > Rehmannia > Rehmannia glutinosa. The sequence continues at coordinate 5,506 of JABTTQ020001487.1, read as the reverse complement.
GAAGCGGTGAGTGATCAAGGCGTCTCCAGGCGAGTCCCAAAGGATCAAGTCGGCCGCGTGATCAAGACTTGTATCCGGACTGCTACCACTTTTGTAAACTGATCATTACTTAGTGGATTCCTCGAGAGTTGGAGAAGAGAGAGTAGAAGAATTACCCATCTTCGAACCTCTATAAAAACTTTATGTCATTTACATTTGAAGATTTAAATTTCTCGTTTTTAATTGCTTATATCTCATTTGATAAATTTGCTATCCATTTGATAATCTATAAGTACTAAATCAAGTCAGAAAAACTTGCTTAATCAAACTTAAGGGTGTTAAGTCTTCCAAAAACAAAACCACAAATGAGTCAAATTATAGCCAACAGGTCGAGTTACTTCTATTAATGTACTCAATTTGAGTTTGTTGGAGATTAATCTGCGAGGACTAATTCGATCCATCAAGGACAATTGTGTAGAACTCAGAGATTTAAAAGGCCTAAATCGAAAATTTGGTAAGGTTTATTCAACCCCTTCTAAACCTTACACTTACACCCCTTGGGACTAGTGGTATCGGGCGGTTGGTTCATTGAACCCTCCGCACCAGTTCTTAACTAGATCTCAATCTTTTCAAAAGTCTGCTTTAGTACTTAATCTTTCAAAACTCTTTTCTATTATTAAAAATTATTATCATGGAAGCAAATCTAACACGCATTCCTATGTTCACTATTGAAGAATTTGATGATTGGAAAATTGGTATGGGCTCATCTATCGGCATTACATGATGAGATGTGGATAAGTGATAGAAGATGGGCCTCTCCAAATATTAAAGGTGAACACATTTTGACGAAGAGTTGCGGTGAAGGGGAAGAAGATGAAGACACGGACCCGGTCGTGGTTGAAAAACCAAGAACCGAGTGGACAAATGATGAGAAAAAAAGATACAACCCACGAATAATGTAGCGGACATTCTTTACAAAACCTTGGATAAAGCCATGTTCAACAAAGTCAAATCTTGCAAAACGGCTAAGGAAATCAGGACAAGTTGACTTTGATTTGTGAAGGTTCGAGCAAATCAAAGAAAACAAAACTATCAAAGGCCGTGTTGTACAAAAATTTGAGAACTTTAAAATGATCTCAGGAAAACCCGATCAATCGGATGCTCGGTTCTGAGAAATCACAAATGAGTTGTCTACACTTGGGAAAGGAATATACACAAAAAGGAAATGTGTATGAAGATCCTAAAAGTCTTCGGTGAATGGGAAATGAAGGTCATGGCATTGAGACACTCCATGGACCTATCAAAGACATCCAATCATGAGTTATTCTCGCACCTCAAAGCCTACGAGTTTGGTCGAGAAGGAAAGACGGAAGAGACAGTGTACCCAAAATGAATTTACTCTAGTTGTCAAAGACGGAAGGAGAGCCGAGGTCAAAGAGGCAATTGACCCGGAAGAAATAGCCCTAATGGTTAAAAGATTTAACAAGTTCTTTAACAAGAACTACAAAGAAGAAAGGGGTGAATCCTCCGAAGACACACTCGGCTCCTCCTCAAATCAAGGACGATAGGCCAATCAAGAACAGATCATCAACAAGTTGAGTATCAAAGGGTATCAATAACTCAAGAATAGAAAGAGTCGATCAAAAGGTCAATATCTATGTTGGAATTGTAGACAACCAGTCACTATGCCATTATTTGCTCATATCCTGTAGTCAACAAGAAATACAGAACGAAGAAAAGAAAGAAAGGTCTTCGAGAAAAGAAGACAAGAGAAGAAAAGGCAATGATGGCTGGGAGATTGGCCGAGACAAACAAGTCAAGAGAGACAAACACTGGAGAGCAAGCTGGTGACTATTCAAGTGACTAAGAAGAAGAAGCTTTGATGCAGCAATGGCCAAAGAACAAGATCAAGAAGATGAGGTACAATCTAACTCAACAAGCTCGGACACTAGTGATAGTGGCGGACACACACTTCATCACCCACTCCATCTTTATGATTCATTAGGCAAAATGATGAAAGATTTTGAGCACATTAAAACCTCACACACACTATTGAATGAGGAAACGGCTACTCAAAATCAAAAAACTCAAAGCCGACTAAGGAGCTGAGTACTCTAAGTCAAATAGTGATGAGAATAAAAGTTTAAAGGTGAAAATGCTAAATTAATAGCGAGAAATTCTCGCTATAGAAAAGAGGAGAATGACCTCAAAATGTTATTGCCTCATTCACTAAGGCATCTAAATCATTGGATGATCTTATTATGAGTCAAAGAGAATGTGGAGACAAAACAGGCTTAGGATTTAATTCCTTTGTGCCATGTCAAACCTCAAGAGTAATTTTGGAAAAAGGATCTTCCAAGTCGAAAGAGTCCGAAAACCCAAAACTCTAAATGATGCACACACTTTCAATCCAAAGCACAATGCTAAGCAAAGCGCCTTGGTTACAAAGGAAAAGGAAAACGGCCCGATTGAGAGTCTTTGAAAGAAACAGAAAGAGATTCAAAATGAGTTCCTCGTGCTGAGACTCCCAAAGAAAGTACTCTGTAAAGAAAAGCGAGCTACCAAAAATCCCAGAAAACTCATAGAAGAAATACATATGATGGGAATGGTAGAAAATATCCAAGCCAAACGGGATTTGGAATAATGTGAACTACGAAGCTGACTTACGAATACAAGCCCAAATGGCAAAGGCCTAGAACTCGACAAAGGCCGTTCCAAAGCATAAGAGCTTTCATCGGCACATATGCACCTAGGCACTACACTCAAAGACACCACAATTACCCAAGAAAGGCAATTGCTAAAACACATATGCGGGCATCTGACAAAAGAGACAAAATTGTATGAACCTAGACTCCCCAAGCAATTTGCCAGGATTGATTATGATTATGGCACCGATAGATGGCAACCTCTTAGAAGTCAAATCATTTGGCTATAGGCTGGTTGGATCATCTTATAATTCTAACCCCTCGGGACCCGGAACAGAATGGGTACTGAAAACTAATTTCCTTGATTGCGGGTTCAAAGGAGAAATTTGGAGTGCCAAGGAACTGGTACATGGATAGTGGGTTCCCAGTTAAAGGAAATAAGAGAAATCTGTCAAAATTCAAGGAAGTCAAAGGAGCAAAAGTCATATTTGGAGGAAATGACTCTGGTGAAATAAGAAACGGATCCATCAAAGGAATGGTTTAGAAATCACTGAGATGTTGCATATGTTGAAGGACTAAACTTGATTTAAGCATCGATCAACTCTGCGACAAAGGGCTACAATGTTGGATTCAACATGGGAATATGCCAAATCAAAAATGTTGAATCTAATGAAGTTGTCTTCTGTGGATGTAGACGAGAAAAATATGTATGTAGTGGATTGGTCAAGCTGCAACACCCACGATCTACTAGCAAAACCACGAGATTTGAATCAAGTTGGTTTGTGGCACAAAAGGCTGAGTCACACAACTTCAAAACAATTAATAAAAATGGCAAAGTCAATGCTTGTAGAAGGACTTTCGGACTCGGTATACTGAGAAGGAAAGTATATGTGATGCACGTCGAAGGAAAACAAATCAAGTCGTCATTCAAAGAAAAGACATGCCCATCCTCAACAAGAATATTGCATCTCTATATGGATCTATTTGGCCCAGTGGAACAATGACATAAGTGGAAAGAAATACACCAATTGGTAGTAGATGACTACTCAAGATATACATGGACAATATTCATGTGCGAGAAGAAAGAAACTCTACAAAAGCTACCCACGGTGATGAAGAGAATACAAATGAGAAAGAGTCAAACCATTATCAAAATAAGATCGGATAGAGGAGCGAGTTTGTCAATGGAATAATAACTTCGATCTTGTATTGAGAATGGTATTGGTCATGAACTATGTGAGACTCCGCAATGAATGGAGTTGCGAGAAAGAAGGAAGCAGAACCCTCAAAAAGCGGCCAAGGACCATGTTAGGTGAGGCGGGGTTACCAAAAAGATTTTGGTGAAGCAATCAACCACGACTGCTACACCCAAAAGTGAGATGTATGATAAATAGGCGGTGACAAAGACTCACTATGAGATCACGGGTTTGGAAGAAAACCAAATGTTGCATATTTGAGGATATTTGGATGTAAATCTGCTTCAAATCCTGATAATGGCAAAAACAACCTAAAAGACTTTTGATGCTAAAAGGCGATGAGGTATCTTCTTAGATACTCGGTGTGGCTTCTGGGAATACTCAACAAAAGAACTATGGTTCTGAGAAGAATCCATTAATGTAGTATTCGATGAGCCAAACATAAAATGGAAAAGATATTGAAGGTGGTGATAAAACACAGAAACATCAACCTCACGGAAGAATCCTATGCTGAAAATTTGTTTGGGATTATCGATTGAGGAAAGAAGATGAGATCATTTGAATCTCAAGCAATTTCCGGAAAATGCCGGTGAGTGATCACGGAAGGCGACCACACGAAAATAACCACAGTGAAGTCGGCGAATCGTTAACTACTTGACTGACGTAAAATGGTGAGAATATCCGCTGATCTTGTCATTGGAGACACGCGGAAAATTAATGAACAAGATCGAGAACTCAACAGGCGAATGTTCCGTAGCCGTCAGCAGATAGAGCCAGCGAAGATGTATGTGAGCGTTGGATGACACACATTGGATTCAAACTATGCACAGAGGCTGAATCGGTTGGGAGAAATAAAGTATAGGAATTAGTACAAGGCCCATACATCAAAATATTAATGGAACCAAATGAGTATTGAAATAAGATGGAAGCAGGAAAATTACAGCGGTAGAAACAAAGCGAATTGGTAGCGAAGGATATTGCGAGAAAGAAGGAATAGATTTTGATGAAACATTTGCTCACTGTAGCAAGATTGGAAACTATAAGGATGTTTTCTTGCCCTGTGCGACTCACAAAAACTTCATTGTATATCAAATGGATGTAAAAGTACATTCTAAATGGATTATTGGAAGAAATTATTATATTGAACAACCTCCAGGATTTGGGCAAGAAGACTCTTGAGACAAGTGTACAAACTCAAGAAAGGCCTGTATGGATTGAAACAGGCACCCAGGCATGATATGATACCCTGTCACAGTTCCTAAACTGAAATGGATTCACTAAAGGGAAAAGTAGATAGAACACTTTTCAAATTAAGACAAGGAAAAGTATATGCTTGTTCAAATATATATGGATGACATCATTTTTGGATCCACCCAACAAAGAGGCTGTGTGAAAAATTCTCAAACCTCATACCAAGTAAATTTGGAAAATAGCGCAGTGGGAAGAAATGACATTCTTCCTTGGGCTTCAAGTAAAACAGCTGAAGGATGGAGCCCCATAAATGGAAACAAAATACACTACAGAATTTAATGAAATTTGGTATGGAGGAGAAGTCTTCTGTAAATACCAATGAACACATCAGTCAAAATAGACATGGATGCAGATGTAGCCTAGATCAAACAGATGCAAACCTTGTTGGATCACTGCTCTATCTCACAGCTAGCAGGCCAGACATCACCTTTGCTG